>CM060431.1:170471695-171134473 GCA_030545235.1 Helianthus tuberosus
CTTCGGTTTGTTGTCCGTGGACTACGGCGGACTTTCTAAACATGATTTTGATTGATCCTTAGATGTTTATGGGCTATAAATCAAAGTTTAAGTCTCTTGTAAATAATGTACAAGTATGTAAGAGGTATGCAAGGTGTTGTACACGTATGTAGATGCGTAATTATGTATATATGTAATACTGTAAGAATGGTATGTACGTATGCAGATGAGTATGTATGTAAGTATAGAGATATGTATGAGTGTATGCATGTATGAAATGCTGTAAGAAGGGTATGTACGTATGCAGATGTGTATGTATGTATGTATAAAGATATGTATGAGAGTAGGCATGTATGTAAAAATGTAGTAAAGGTATGTACGTAGGTAGTTGTGTATGTGTGTATGTATAAAGACATGTATGAGTGTATGCACGTATGTAAAGTTGTAGGAAGAGTATGTACGTATGTAGATGTGTATGTAAGTAGGTATGCAAGTATGTATGTATGTATGACTTAGATATATTGAGTGTTAACGTTATTGATGGTGTACCTTGAGAATGAAAAAGTGATGCAGGTACATTACTGAAGCCTCACCAGGAAATGGTTACGCAGATGAAATGCTTAAAGTTTGAAAGATGACGAAATGTGAAGTGTACGCGAATGTATCTTGTTATTATAATGTGTGCTAATGTTTATGAATGTATGTGGTGAGTGCAGGTTGTATGGATAACGGGCGATTATAACAAGGATTAGAGATCGAAGATCGAGTCACAAGATAGATTGTACGGGAATAATTGAGTATGTACTATTAGGAAACAAGACTTATGCTTTATCTTTGTAGAAGATACATATCAAAACGAACTTTCAAGTAAGTCAAAACGTTGGTAATGAAAGAAATTTTATGGTTCGTGTTTTCCGCTGCGACTTTTGTCATGTACGAATTAGGGTCTTACATGTATAGGAATAATACTTGGGTTGTTGTTGATATGCATAAGGGTAGAAAACCTATAGGCTGTAAATGGGTTTATAAAATAAAATATAAAGCTAATGGTGAGGTTGAGAGGTATAAAGCCAGATTAGTGGCTAAGGGGTTTAATCAGAGAGAAGGAATAGATTTTGGGGAAACCTTTTCTCCGGTTGTTAAGATGGTTACTGTTAGGATTGTGTTAAAATTGGCTGTTAATAATAATTGGCTGTTATATCAACTTGATATCAATAATGCCTTCCTATATGGTTTACTTACTGAAGATGTGTATATGACCCTTCCTCAGGGATATTTTGATGATAATAAAGGTAAAGTGTGTAAACTTATCAAGTCACTTTATGGGCTTAAACAAGCTCCAAGAAAGTGGAATGAAAAGTTAACGTCTGTTTTGATTGATATGGGGTTTGTACAAAGTATATGTGACCATTCTATGTATATTTTGTGTAAAGAAGATGTTGTCTTGGTATTATTGGTTTATGTAGACGATATTGTGATTACTGGAAATAATAAGTCTGAAATAGAAAAAGTTAAAAGGTATTTGAGTGATAATTTTCAAATAAAAGATTTGGGAATACTTAGATATTTTCTTGGTATAAAAGTTCTGTATTCTGATAATTCATTTTGTTTATCTCAAAGAAAGTATTGTCTTGAGTTGTTGAATGAATTTGGGTATTTGGGTTGTAAACTTGTTGGAACTCCGATTGAGCAAAGTCATCTTGTTACAAATAAGACTAGTAAAGAACATAAACTTCTTGAAAATGTTACTAGTTTTCAAAAACTGATAGGAAAACTGATATATTTGTCTTTGACTAGACCTGATATAAGCTATGCGGTTCAATTTTTAAGTCAATTTATGCATAAACCATGTCAGTCACATCTGGATATTGCTTTGAGACTGTTAAGGTACTTGAAGCGCTCTCCAGGTAGTGGTGTTATGTTTAGAAAAACCGATGGTTTTGAACTAATAGGATATGTTGATTCTGATTGGGGTAAATGCACTATGACTAGAAAATCTGTTACAGGATTTGGTGTATTTCTAGGGAATACACTCATATCCTGGAAAAGCAAAAAACAGAATGTTGTGTCAAGGTCCACAGCGGAGGCTGAATACAGGGCAATGTGTTCAGCCACCTGTGAAGTTATGTGGATTTTGAATGTTTTGCAAGAATTAAATGTTAAGTGTAGTTTGCCTGTAAAACTGTTTTGTGATAGCAAATATGCTATATCGATTTCCTTAAATCCGGTTTTCCATGAAAGAACAAAACACTTTGAACTGGACTTGCATTTTTTGAGGGGAAAAATTGCGAGTGGCATAATTGAACCACATAAAATTGCTACTGATTTTCAAGTAGCAGACATTTTTACGAAAGGATTAAATGGTAGCCAACACAATGTCTTATGCGAAAAATTAGATATGTTCGATATGTTTGCAGTATGAATCATGGGGGATGTTAAAACACTATCAGTCTCAAGTCTCAGTCTAATTCATACTACAAGTTGTTGGGTCCGGTACATTGGGCTCTATTGTTCGGTTATGTTGTTATTAGTTTGTTTGGGCTGGTATAAGGTCTTTTATATGCAGGTTGAAAGTTAAAGGTGTGAAGTGTATCTTTCAAGGGGGTCTATGTGTATTTTTATGTTGCTGAATATAAAAGAAGGAGAGAGAAGGTC
The DNA here is from genome assembly GCA_030545235.1 of Helianthus tuberosus. Lineage (NCBI taxonomy): Eukaryota > Viridiplantae > Streptophyta > Magnoliopsida > Asterales > Asteraceae > Helianthus > Helianthus tuberosus. Next base: position 170,474,330 of record CM060431.1, read on the forward strand.
CGATTCATTCATTCACTACACATCTTCTTCGAGACAGTTCTAGGGTTTCACTGGTTCTTCGTTGTAGAGATTATCAGCCGATCATCCAGTTCTTGTTGCTGCGTATCTTTCCAGTTGTTGATCCGATTGTGTGGATCTATTGTTTCTGCAGATCCTGTGGATTGTTCTTTATTCTGTTTGGTTGTATCATTCTTAATAATCAACTGATATTCATCAGTTGATTATATCTTGTATTGTACATATTTTCGATCTTACTGTTTGTAAGATCTTGGAAAGGATTGGGCATTTTTTGGGTTGGATAAGTAAAAAGATTTTCCGTCACGTTTTGTCGCTAGATCTTGTGATTGTTAGTTTCTGTTTGTTTTGTACTGATCATACCAGTTTTACATAGCTGATTTATTGATGATAGACCAATCATCAGTAGTAATTGAAGGAGCTTCTATAGACGACTTTTCTGTTGATTTGACTGAATAATTGCCATGATTTTAATTGTCAACTAACATACTTTTCATGAAGAATTGTAACATTTCAACATAAACTTGTGATCGTACCTTACCTATATAAAAAGGATTTTGTTTCGTTTTGATCATGCTTTTTCTGGTATGTTTTCGAAACAAAAAAGTATACCCGTTCTTGTTTTCCTTCTCAGTTATCTAATCAGCATCACCAATATACAATAATCTGGTTAGTAATGTCACGATTATATGAAATATCTAGGACATCTCCAAACTAATGCACCCCTTTCTTAAAGGTGGATCTTGGAAATATTGTAGGAGAGAAAAAAAAAATAAGCGAATAATTATAGTCAAAACAGGTCGGATTAGGGACTGAACCAAGAGGGTCAATAATGTCCCCTAACCCCAATCCTTGGAAATAATTACTTTTTTTCTATAATTCTCGACCAATAATTTCCTCTTCCAAAACAAATGGACTTTCCTAATTTCCACAATAAAGTTTTTTTTTTTTTTTTTTGAAAGGTTAACTTCATTAAAAGGGACACCGACCCAAAACAGGCCGGCCCGAGGAAGAACAAAAACGAAAACTACATATTTACAGCTTTACACCAACTATCCCAGTCACATCTTTTTGTTTCGATCTAGAAGAGAACCATAAAAAGCCTAACACCTTTAAGTCCGAGAAGATTTTTTCGATTTTGAAAGGAGTCGAGTTAAAAATCAAGGCGTTCCTAGCCTTCCAAATGCACCAGCAACCGATAAGAACCAGCCCTTGAATCAAATCCCGCCTGCTATCAGGAATGCCAATCCCATTGTGGAGCTCAAGAAGATCCTGGAGCGAGAAAGCATAAAGATGAGGAACCTTGCACCAAAGAGAGAGCTGTTGCCAGATGTTCACAGCCACCCAGCAACTAGTAAATAGGTGCTCGGCTGATTCTTCAGCGAAATTACACAAGGGACACGTGACGTTGGTTATGCTAATATTCCTGGAAAGAAGAGCAGATCTCGTTGGAATTCTTTCCTGCTCACATCGCCAAGCGAAACAATTTACTTTGAGAGGGACCCAACTGCACCATTCCATAACGAAATGATTATTGGGGGGCTGCCTAGGACCGAGAAATTCCCGAACGCTGTTGACCGAGAACTCCCCATCGACGCCGGCTAACCAAATCCACTTGTCTTCAGTATTAGAGACTCTCACTTCAGAAAGCAAAGAGGTAAGCTGAGAAAGGACTGGTGAAAGAGCAGCCGTAATATTGTTTTTCCATTCCCAAGTAAAAACCCGATCCTGCCAAGTACCACGAACCCGGTCACCGACTAAACATTTTTTCTTCGATTCTAACTTAAAAAGATCAGGGAATAAAACTCTGAGAGGCTCGTTGGAGATCCAAGGATCAAGCCAGAACGCGATACTATCTCCTTTGCTGATGACTCCTTTAAAACAATGCCGAATCGGAATGCCGTCAACAGACATATTAGACAAAACTTTGACAATGTTGCTCCAAGTTCCTTTAAGGGATTTTTTGAATTGGAAGCATTCCCAACCCACTTTGCTCGAATGAAGAGAAACGATAATCTTACGCCAAAAACCGCCAGGTTCCGTTTTATATCTCCAACCCCATTTTGACAGTAAGGCCACGTTAATGTCTTGTAATTTACTGATGCCGAGACCTCCCAAATTTTTATGTTTGGCGACCCGTTCCCATGCAACCCAATGTAGTTTCCTGACATCAGTCGAACCGCCCCAAAGGAAGCACTTCATCATCTTTTCTAAATCAGCAATAACCTTTTTAGGCGCTTTGTAGATAGAGAAATAATACGATGGGAGGCTTTCAAGAACGGATTTGATCAGCGTGACACGACCTCCGAGAGATAAAAAGCGAGCCTTCCATACCGAAAGGCGGTTCTGAAACACCTCATAGACCGAAGACCAATTACAAATACGGTTCATGTTGGCGCCCACAATAACACCGAGATAAATGAAAGGAGGGGCAGCCGGCTTGCACCCAACCTCCTTAGCCACAGCTTTGACTTCGTCCCAACTGACCCCAATCCCATAAAGATTGGACTTCTCTAGGTTTAATTTTAAACCAGCACAGATAAAGAAACATCGAAGCACACGGAGCATATTTTTAATTTCCCCAAGAGACCATTCTCCGATGATGATAGAGTCGTCGGCGTATAGAAGATGGGTGATCACCGGACCATCACTAGGAGTGGCAATCCCTTTAATGGAACCAGCTTTGTTCGCCTTAATGAGCATACACGAGAGAGCCTCCATGACCGTTAAAAACAGAAAGGGAGAGAGAGGATCTCCCTGTCTAAGACCCTTTTCGCAACTAACCTGGAATGTAGGTGAACCATTAACTAAAACGGAGGACTTTGCGGAGTGAAGAATGCCTTGAACCCATTTTCGCCAACGAGGAGGAAAACCCATTTGAAGGAGAATATTATCCACAAAATTCCAGTTGACATTATCGAAGGCCTTTTCAAAGTCAATTTTGAAGAGAGCCGCTTGCTTCTTTTTGCTTTTGATCCAAGAAAGGACCTCATTAATTATCAGAGGTCCGTCCAGGATGAATTTCCCCTTCTGAAAAGCCGACTGAGCCTCGGAAATGACACTACCGATAACCCTTTGCATCCTGGTAGCTAAAACCTTTGAAACCACTTTGCTTATAACGCCTACCAAGTTAATGGGCCTGAAGTTATTTAGAGAGACCGGGTCCTTAATTTTGGGGACAAGCGTGATGAAGGATGAGGAGCTGTCGTGACTAAACCCACCGGAGTCATGGAACCGATTGAGAATGTTCGAGAAATCATCTTCAAAGATAGGCCAGAAGTGCTTAATAAATTTAAAGTTTAAACCATCAGGACCCGGAGCGCGCTCACTACCGCAACTGAAAACCGCCTCCTTGATTTCCATCTTAGAAAAGTGCTGGGTAAGGAAGACCTTCTCCTCTTCATTGATCTTTTTAAGATTATCTAGGCTGGGGAACGGACGAGAGTGGAACTTGTAAGAAGAATAAAATCATGGGAAGTGAGAAAAAGGTACAACCAAGAATGTGACAACTTCTAATAATGAAAACCGTTGAAAATGCAAGAAGAATAAAATCATGGGAAGTGAGAAAAAGGTAAACTATTTCTAATTTCTAATTTTTAAAGACTAAAGATAATTTGTGAGAGTGTGCCTTTTAAGTTATAGACGTTGGTCTTCTCATTTTTAGATATTAAAAATAATATTATATATTATAACTTAGCAAGTTTTTTTTGTGCATATCAACTTGTACATTGAACTTTGCACATTTTCCAAAAAAAAAAAAACTTGATTTTTTTTACTTTTAACCTAAAGGTTTTTATTTTTTACAATTTTAACTCTATATATTTTGTTTTTTTAACTTTAACCTAAAACTTTTCATTATTTGCAATTTAACTTCACAACTTTTGTCACTTATACTTTTCATTTTTCGCAAATTTTCGTTTTGCGTATAGTTCTAAATTTTTCGAGTTAATACGATGCAACGTGAATCGGTGGTTCAACGTTTTTGCCTCTATTTTTCCATGTTTGACAGGTTCGTCGCAACACGCATATCCTAGGTCGAGTCAGTGTTGGTGGTCGATGACGGTTGTGTGACATTAGTACTATTTGACACCGTTTTACGCCCCGCTACAACGTGAGGTGTGCTTTGGGGGTTTTTCAAAGAAAAAATGGTTATGCATATGGTTGTCGTAACGTTGGCTTTGGGGGTTTTCCAAAAAAATGATTTTTTTTTACTTTTCACACAAAAGTATTTCATAAATTACTTTTAACCCAAACTATTTGTTTTTTTACTTTTAACCCAAAACTTTTTATCTTTTGCAATCTATCCTTATAACTTATTTTACTTTCAACTTTGGTCCTTTATAGTTTTTATTTTCCGCAAATTTTTCGCTTTATGCTTGGTTCTAAATTTTGTGACTTAACACATCGCAACGTGTGACTTTGGCTTACCGTTTTTACGTTTCGTTCTAAATTTTGCGAGTTAACACGATGCAACGTGCGTGTGTGGGTCAACGTTTTACATCGTCTATTTTTTCCCCGTTTGACAGGTTTAACATAACGTGCGGGCCCTAGATCGATTTAGTTATAACTAAAGAATCCCCGCCGCATTGCGGCGGGTCGCAATCCTAGTTTTTATTTAAAAATGATTATTCAATACGAGACCTACGTCATCACACCCCAACTTGATCCATTGATCCGCTCTCTGATGGCTTGATTGCCATCCACTTGGGAAGACTAGGTCAAATTAAAATATGACAACTTTATATTAAAATTCTCAGTGGGTTTTGGGTGGCTCTATTATGTAAAAAATATTCCTAATTCAATTTCAAAGTATTAGATTGTGCCTCTTTCTAAATGCTATATTTTTTCTTATTAATATGGCTTTAGAAACTTGTTTTATATGTTTTCTTTGATTTGATTTATTTATCTTTTCTAATATATTTGGATGAAAAGTTCCCTTAATACTCTTTGGAGTTTATATTTCTTTTTATTATAATATATTTTCTTTTTATTAACCAACTTGAGATGCTTTGACGTGGGATTGGCGTTCGAACCCCAACTCGACTGCAGAAGTTACAGAACTATTCCAGCTCCTTAATGAAATTCACGATTTCAACTGGAAGGGCGGTATAGATAGTTGGAAATGGAAGCATGCTTCGGATGGTTTGTTCTCTGTGAAGTCGGATAAAAGTCTACTTTCCGACACAACTTGGCTGTTCAGATTCCGAAGATTAAATGGAAGGTGTGGGTGCCGCTTAAATGTAAGATTATGGTATGGAGGGCTTCTCTAAACCGGCTCCCTACTATTGCTGAACTTATAAAGCGTGGTGCAAGCCATCAACAGACTTGCTGTGCCTTTTGTCAAGCTGGTTTAGAAACTGCTTTCCATCTCTTTACTGGTTGTATGTTTGTCCAACAAGTGTGGTACAGGGTGGAAACTTGGTGTCGCTTAAATCCTAATATACTGTTTGATGTTGCGGACATTCTGAAGGTGCCGGAGACCCAATCGTTGACTAAGAAAGCGAAACACGTCTTGAGAGGCATTGTGTATACGACTTTGTGGGTTATTTGGAATGAGCGCAATAATCGCATCTTTAATAACAAGCATCGAAGGCCGATAGAGATCGTTGAGACTATTAAGTTTACGACTTTCTTTTGGATTTGTAATAGGTCTAGAAGGAAAGATGTAGATTGGTCTAGTTGGCATTTGTTTCCATTGGATTGAGTTGTTTCTTCTCGTTGGGTTGCTAGTTGGTCCTTGTTTTGAGGACCAATTGAGCGTAGTTTTGAATGAAATTTTCTTTTCAAAAAAAAAAAACCAACTTGAGATGACCAACTTGGATGGTGTAACAACCCTCGGTAAAACCGACACCCTCATAATATTTCTGATACTCTAGTATATTTTAGAATGTTCCAATGTGTCTTAATTTACACCCCGTATGTGAAAACCGAGCCCGAAATACGTTATAGTATTTAAAAATAAAACAAAATTTTGAATTATAAGTTGAGGCGGGCCGCATAGGATCCCACCCCAACTTTACGCGGGCGGTATGAAGGTCTAGACTTGATTCGCCTGATTTCTTTTGTTTAGGCGGGCCGCGTAAGACCCCGTTTAAGTTAACACGGGCCGCGAGAGACTTACAACGCGGAGACATCCTGAGCTGACACGTGTCGACATCGTGGCGGGTCTACTTGGTGAGCCCGACAAGCTATAGAGTTGACCAGGGTTGACGCGGGCCGCGTAACCCTTGTCTGTTCTTTACGCGTGCCGCGTGGAGACCAGATATCAGCACTATATAAGAAGGCCCTCGGGTTTCATTTCTGTTCGCTCATTCTCAATTCTCTAAATCACAATTTCTGTAGTAGGCATATTATACTCGGGTATTATACCCCTAATTAGCGAGGTTCTGCTCCGTTGTAAGTATTATAACCCCAGTTTCGTAATAGTTACGCTGCCTGATTGATTTAGGGTTCCATAACAACTGTCGTGGTTCTGCCCGACGTAGTTGTTGGAATGTCGTCTCGGGGAGGGTATCATTAATATTTTCAAAGGGTTATGATACTAATCAATGTACATTTGTATAAATTATAGATTATATCCAGGAAACCCTTACGCGAAGTCTAAGATAGCAATGCGAGTTTATCCTCTTTTTGATAATCTTTTCGTAATATGTTACAAAACCTTAAATGTTTACAATGCGATTAAGCGGTGATTGAGTCTTTGTAGTTCTTCAATTACTGCCGGTATGTTGGGGTTTTGTATACAAAATATACTACACTGTGAGTAGTAAGTCGAGGATGACAATACGTTACCATTGGACAATGAGTTAGCCAATGTGTAATATAACCCACAAGTCAGTGGATTGACAGTACTAAATGGAGTAATTGTGTAGAAATAAACAATGTGATCGCTCTCAATAATGTTTTAATTGATAAAATGATTCTTGATTAAACTGGGATTCACTCACCAGTATTTCCCGCTGACAAACGTTTTTAAAACATGTTTCAGGTAACAAAATGTGACAGCCAATTAGTAAAAAGCCAGCTGGAGAGCACTGAAGGCTTGGGAAAAATGTGGCTATAAAAGTTACCTAATAAACGATGTTTTAAATTCAATAAAATATGGTTTGTCCCTATAAATGTATTGTAATAAGAAACTTGGGTTTTTCCCATGTGATTATTAATGTTAAAGAAGGTGGTTTTACTCTGATAAACATTTCCTAACTACGGTCCTGATGAAAAATTCCGCTGCCAAATTAACGCCCACCTGATACCACCGAACTCTGAGCTCGCGTCCGCCCGTTCCCGGGAACCAGGGATCGGGGGTTGCGACAGAAGGTGGTATCAGAGCCTAGCCACTGGTCTGAGCCAAAGAAGTGTTCTGCTGACACTTAAATTCTAAATTTTGTTTTAGGAAATAAATTACGGGAATACGTGCATAACTGTAATTATTTGTTATGTGTTATTTAACTATCTGTTAGTTTACAGTATGAGTGATCAAGGACCCTCAGACATGAATCGTCAGTTGTCTGAATCCCCTAGGAGTGAAGGTACCTCTTCACAGCCTGCCCTCTCTGGGTATGTTGCTGATCAGGAAGAAGGGATATTTGCCTTTAAAGCTCAATCGGAAGAGCCATTACCTCACAAAAGGAGAGGATGGTTCAGTAAAGAAGCTTTTGCTCGTAGGAAAAGAATGCGAAAGTTGCAACAGCAAAGAGTGTTAGCGACTGCTAAGCGAAATACAGATGCTTATACACAGGATATGCTTAATAGAAGCCTAGCTAATTTCCATATCCTAGCTACAACTGCTGCTGACCCAAGTCTGGAACAACTAGTAGCCCCACAACCTCAAATCCCAGAACAACCCATGGAGATAGAAAACACAGAAAACCAAGTGGAGATGCATGATTTCAACCCAGAAGAAATCCCTAGGATACCTACACCGAACCCCCTAAACCCAAATTACGACCCCTGGTGGGACGATAATAGGGATTTTGTGCAACGTTACCCTATCCATGAAGATCCACCCATACAGAACATAGGAGCCTACCCAGGTATGGACCTTTTAGATCCCTATTACCATGATGAATACATTAGGGAAATTTTAGAGGATCCTTACCATCTCCGAACTCATACACCTCCATATCAGGAACCCGCACCCCAGATGTCGAACCCAATCCTAGAACCTACACCCCCAATGAGTGCAGAAAACGTCCAAGAACTTAGGACTTTCGGGGAGGAAATTTTAGAAAGCAGTGAGAGAATGCGTCAGGTGGGAGAGCGTCTCGTATGGAAATACGATGAACGCAATATGGATTTCTGGATGAATCCATATCAGTGAATGTGAGAAAGGGAGGAAATGGTAATAGTAATAATAATAATAAAATAGAATAAAATAAAATATGTTTGTACGGATGCATATTACTATTTTCTATTTCTGTTGGTATTGTAATCTTATTTCAGTACTAGTGTGTAGTAGACGCATAGTATATGGAAATAGAGTACAAGTAGCAATGATCTACGTTTTTGGCTAGATTGCGTGCCATATGATTAACTATATTACTTATTATCTTGTGATATTAATATGGGGTAAATGTTTAAAATTCAGATGGCCGACGAATAAAATCAAGGAAATCTGACTAATGATAACCAGAGTAACATTAACGTGGTTAATGAGAATCCAAGTATCCATAACAACGAAAACCAAATGGATAATAGTGCCGTTCAACACATTGTGGCACAAGGAATAATAGATGCAATGCCATTTATTATTCAAACGGTGCAAGAGCGAATAATAAAAGTAAAGGCAGTAAGCGACCAAGTGAACCAGAACACAGTGTGAACAATGGCCCTGTATTTCAAATGCCCATTCCTAAAAGAAGAAGAACCATGCCTCATGGTTGTTCTTACAAGGAATTCTGGTCCTGTAAACCAATAGAATTCTCGGGCAATGAAGAACCTATTGCAGCCCTAAGCTGGATAGAAAAGACGGAGGCAGTTCTGAAAATAAGTAAATGTGCGGAAGAAGACAAAATCATGTTTGCTTCCAATCTATTCAAGAATTCAGCCTTAGAATGGTGGAACACTATCCTTCAGTCTAGAGGAAGTGATAGGGTTTATAGTATGGATTGGGAAGAATTTAGAAATATGGTAGAAAGAAAATTCTGTCCACCCAATGAAAAAGAACAGATAGCAAACAAATTCCTAAATCTTAGGATGACTGGTGTGGATAGTAAGGGGTACACTAAGTTATTCTTCGAATATGCTAGAATAGTGCCAACTCTTGCTTCCCCAGAACCAGTGTTAGTCTCCCGTTATATTTGGGGATTAATTGGAGAAATTAGACATGTAGTCAAGGCAGCTAGACCTCAAACCATAGAAGAAGCTGTAGAACTAGCCAATACCTTGACTGATGAATTAGTCCGTACTAGAGAAGAAGACCAGAGGAGGAACCTAACTCAAAGGCTTACTCAAGAATTCCGTTCGGGGAATTACAACCGTAGGAATACAGGTTCTACCTCTGCACCATACTGCAAGGTCTGCAAGAAAAAGCATTCGGGAAAATGCTCCACTCTCTGCAATTATTGCAAGATGCCAGGACACAAGGAAGAAAATTGCAGGAAGAAATCCAGTAATGGATTATGCTACAACTGCGGAGAAAAAGGTCATATCAGGCCAAACTGTCCGAAATTGGCCCCAGCTGCAAACAACAAGAATACTAAAAATGCTAGAGCATTTGTTCTGACCGCAGAAGAAGCCAAGATGATTCCAGATGTCATAGCTGGTACGTTTTTAGTTAATGATGTCTTTGCTAAAGTATTATTTGACTCTGGTGCAAACCAAAGTTTTATTAATACATCATTTTGAAAAATTCTAAATCAGTCATTAACTAAACTACCACAAGAATGTTTAGTAGAGACCGCTAATAGAGAAACCGTTAGGATTTCTGAAATCTTGCAGGGAGCAAGAATAGAAATTTTAAATCAGAAATTTATAGCAAACCTATATCCCATGAATCTGGCAGGATTTGATGTCGTGTTAGGAATGGATTGGTTGATAGCCAATAAAGCCAGTATTTTATGTGATCAAAAGTCAATTCAAGTAAATTCACCAAAAGGTAAAACGATCACAATTAAAGGAAATAAGCCATCTAGATCCACAAAATTCATCTCTATGATGAAAACTGCAAGTTCTATAAGAAAAGGTTCTATAGTGTATTTGATTTCCATAATCACTAACACTAAAGGAAAAGAACTAAAGAACATTCCAGTAGTGTCTCAGTTTTCAGATGTCTTTCCAGAAGAATTACCAGGACTACCTCCAGACAGAGAAGTTGAATTCAGAATTCACCTGCTACCAGGGACAGCACCAATTTCCAAAGCACCTTACCATTTGGCACCCGCTGAAATGGAGGAATTAAAGAAACAATTAGATGAATTGTTGGAGAAATGATTCATACAACCAAGTTCGTCGCCATGGGGAGCGCCAATACTATTTGTTAAAAAGAAGGACGGATCAATGCGTATGTGCATTGACTACCGTGAATTAAACAAAGTCACGATTAAGAATCGGTACCCATTACCGAGAATCGATGATCTGTTTGATCAACTGCAAGGAGCTCGACTTTTCTCTAAAATCGATTTAAGGTCAGGATATCATCAATTAAAGGTACAGGAAGAGGACATTCCTAAAACCGCATTTAGAACAAGGTATGGTCATTATGAATTTACTGTCATGCCATTTGGTTTAACCAATGCCCCAGCTGCATTTATGGACATGATGAACCGAATATGTAAGCCATATTTGGATAAATTCATAATTGTATTTATAGATGATATTCTAATTTACTCTAAGAGTAAAGAGGATCATGCAAAGCATTTGCACGCACTTTTAAGTTTATTAAGAAAAGAAAAACTTTATGCTAAGTTTTCTAAGTGCGAATTTTGGTTAGAACAGGTACAGTTTCTCGGAAATTTAGTAAACCATGAAGGAATCCATGTGGATCCCACAAAGATCGAGGCAATTACTAAATGGAAAAGCCCCGAGTCACCAACCGAGGTTAGAAGTTTCTTAGGATTGGCCGGTTATTATAGAAGGTTTATTCAAGAGGTTTCTAGAATAGCCATTCCCTTAACTAAGCTAACCTGTAAATCTGTTAAGTTTGAATGGGGATCAAAACAAGAAGAAGCTTTTAGAATCCTTAAGCAAAGATTAACCCATACACCCATACTAGCGTTACCAGAAGGAACTGAAGACTTTGTAGTCTATTGTGACGCTTCCAAATTAGGTTATGGATGTGTGTTGATGCAACGTCAGAAGGTTATAGCTTACGCATCTAGACAACTTAAGAATCATGAAGAGAATTATTCAACCCATGATCTAGAATTAGGAGCTATAATTTTTGCCCTTAAGATTTGGAGACATTATCTTTATGGTAGTAAGTTTACCATATTCACTGATCATAAGAGTTTAAAATATGTTTTCCAACAAAAGGAATTAAATATGAGGCAAAGACGTTGGATGAAATTGCTTAGTGATTATGATTGTGATATCCAGTATCATGAAGGAAAAGCAAATGTAGTGGCAGATGCTTTAAGTCGACAGTATCATGAAAAGCCAAAAAGGGTACGTTCTCTTAAATTAAATCTAAAAGTAGATTTAAACGATCAAATAAGAGAAGCACAAGAATCAGCAATCAAGGAAGATACTGAAAAGCTAAAAGGTATGCTAAAAGAATTAGAACAAGGAACAGATGGAATTTGGAGATTCCATGAAAAGAGAATGTGGATACCTAAATTTGGAAATCTGCGTCATCGTATATTAGAAGAAGCCCATAAGAAGAAGCTTTTAGAATCCTTAAGCAAAGATTAACCTATACACCTATACTAGCGTTACCAGAAGGAACTGAAGACTTTGTAGTCTATTGTGACGCTTCTAAATTAGGTTATGGATGTGTGTTGATGCAACGTCAGAAGGTTATAGCCTATGCATCTAGACAACTTAAGAATCATGAAGAGAATTATTCAACCCATGATTTAGAACTAGGAGCGATAATTTTTGCTCTTAAGATTTGGAGACATTATCTTTATGGTAGTAAGTTTACCATATTCACTGATCATAAGAGTTTAAGGTATATTTTCCAACAAAAAGAGTTAAATATGAGGCAAAGACGTTGGGTGGAATTGCTTAGTGATTATGATTGTAATATCCAGTATTATGAAGGAAAAGCAAATGTAGTGTAACGCCCCAAAATCCGAATGTTAATAATTGTCGTGTGTTCCAATATGACACGTCATGAAATAAATAACTAGGCTATTTAACCTAGTTAAGGGTATGGTCAAAAGTATTAAATGATGAAGGTAGTGTCAGTTATGTTTTAAAAGCAAACTCGAGGGGCTAAAGTGGAACAAATGAAAGTTTCTTACTAATTAAAAGATCAACACACAAACACACATACGTGTGCGTTCTTGAAGCTTCTGGAGCTCTCAAGAGCTCCAAACCCTAACTCACTTAAATCACCAAATTGAAGGGTGAATCGAAGCTCAAATTCAAGAAGGAACACGGATTAATGATCACCTTCACGAGGGGATCATAAGGTATGTCTTAAATCTAAGATTGGTGATCATGTGTGAAGTGGGTGATGTTCAAATCCGTGAGTTAGTATGAAATTGATCATGTATAAGGGTAGAATCATCGTATAGCGGAAATTCGTACTATAAAAATTTCTTTCGTTACAAACACCTTGACGCGCTTAAATTCATTTTTAAGGTTAATTCTTTTACAATAAATACATTTATTATACTCATTTACAATAAGAAATCATAACCTAGCTTCACTCAGTTACGTACTCAACATTCCCGTACAATCTATCTTGTGACTCGATCTTCGATCGCTTCTCTTCAACATAATAATCTGGCTCGAACCACCTACACTCACCAAATACATACAAGTCATTAATATGTAATCAATAATAACGATACTTAGCCTTGGACTATTTCCATTCCATTATTTCTTTACATTAAACGTTCCCTCTGAGTACCTCACCTCTGGTGAGTCTTCGATACTGTACCTGCATTACACCTAAAACTCCCGGTACACGAATAACAACGTAAAAGCTTAATCATACTGAATGATTTACATACATACCTAAACTTCATACTTATTATCCACAAAGGTACATATGTACACACATGCATACCAATCTACATGCATACCTACATATAAATACATCTACATCATTATATACGTATTTACATATACACTTACCTACATCACTACGTTCACTCATGACATTATACATATATACATACATACATTCCTACTCACAACATACCAAACTCATACACGCCTACTCACATACAAACCTTCATGTATCCGCGTATACTTGCTCACGTACTTATAAACATACCCGCGTAGGTGCATACATGCTTTCATACATTTCGATATACAAACATATATACATACCTATCTACATGTGTGCTTACCCTAATGCTCATAAAACGTAAGTTAAATTAGTCCCACATAGCCTAAAACACGTTTAATCGAACTTCCCGGACCAAACACGCGAAAAAAACAATTTTCGGAGAAACTTAACCCGTCGCGTCGCGCGACCCCCCGTCGCGTCGCGCGACGCCCCTGATTGACCAGAAAGGTTGCAGCTGGTTGCTGCAGATTCCCAGCACGATCCGGTTTTACGGAAACGAGCATAACTCTCTCGTTTTTGATCTGTTTTACCCGATTCTTTTTCCTACGTGATCGTAATTTAATTCTCCATCACTTGGAGTGAAAATCCAATATTTGGACTACCAAAATTTGGGACTTTTAGCCTTCGGCTTATTACCCTTTTTACCAAATTTTGACCCGTTCATACATTTAGCAACATAACTTGTTGGTTTGACCTTAACTTCAAATGAATTAATAATTTCAAGGTCATTTTTCATAAAAGATTCATTCCCGGATACCTTACATCTTATTCCACCCGTTTTCGCTCAAAAGCTTATTTTGACCCGTTAAGGGTAATTGCGCATTAAAACGTTTATGACTTACAAAACCATACTCCCCACTTTCATACTTGACCAAAACATTACACTATTCGAATAACTTGTTTCTAAACTACTTTTAAGATCGTTTGCCCAAAATACCCATCAAGGGCATTTTGGTCAACTTTAATCCCATCATTTACGACGAAAGACTACGACACGTATTTGACCTCAACCATCATGTTTAGTTAATTAAAACGCCATATTACTTAATCGAACTAAGAAGTGATTATAGAAATCACTTACCTTATGCGTCCGTGCTCGTATCCGATTCCTAGCCTCTTCTTGACCCGTTAACACCTCATGCTTGAGCCGGTCTCGACGTGATTCCTATACTTTCATTTCATCGAAATCACGCTCTTATTAGCATACTCATTTGTACACGTTAACAATCATATCAATCGCATATTTCACACTTAACTTTCCTTAGTCATTTCTAACAAGCATAAAACATATAATCAACTTCATATCCTTTCCAACACATGTACTTCATCATGTACATACAATTAACGCATATTAACATAACATGACCAAACGACTTCCTATAATCCTGCTTTTACAACAACGAGTTAAATCATGTTTCTTATACTTGTTGACTTTCAAGAGTCAACTATTAACCATATGTAACTATCGACTTATCAACATATACTCGTAACATCATAATCGACTATACGGACGACACTATATACATTTTATCATACACTTGATGTACGTACTACCTTTTAAGCATAACGTACAACTAATTCATGCATAAATCTTCTAAACTCATACATAACCCATCAAAACCTACTACTAACCATCATGGATCATTCCCAAATAAACATCAAACATATCATCATCATATTTCTCCTAATTCATCTAACAATAATTCATCATACCCACATAATACATCAATCTTTCAACAAGACTTTAACATAGGTGGTGATTCTAGTCATCATCTTCACCCCAACTAACGGGTTTCACCTCTAATCATCAAATTAACACAAACCATACGTAACCCGTGTTCTATACGATGATTCTACCCTTATACATGATCAATTTCATACTAACTCACGGATTTGAACATCACCCACTTCACACATGATCACCAATCTTAGATTTAAGACATACCTTATGATCCCCTCGTGAAGGTGATCATTAATCCGTGTTCCTTCTTGAATTTGAGCTTCGATTCACCCTTTAATTTGGTGATTTAAGTGAGTTAGGGTTTGGAGCTCTTGAGAGCTCCTGAAGCTTCACGAACACACACGTATGTGTGTTTGTGTGTGTGTGTGTTGATCTTTTAATTAGTAAGAAACTTTCATTTGTTCCACTTTAGCCCCTCGGGTTTGCCTTTAAAACATAACTGACACTACCTTCATCATTTAATACTTTTGACCATACCCTTAACTAGGTTAAATAGCCTAGTTATTTATTTCATGACGTGTCATATTGGAACACACGAAAATTATTAACATTCGGATTTTGGGGCGTTACATGTAGTGGCAGATGCTTTAAGTCGAAAGTATCATGAAAAGCCAAGAAGGGTGTGTTCTCTTAAATTAAATCTGCAAGTAGATTTAAATAATCAAATAAGAGAAGCACAAGAATCAAAAATCAAGGAAGATACTGAAAAACTAAAAGGTATGTTAAAAGAATTAGAACAAGGAACAGATGGAATTTGGAGATTCCATAAAAAGAGAATGTGGATACCTAAATTAGGAAACCTACGTCATCGTATATTAGAAGAAGCTCATAAGTCTAAATACACGATGCATCCAGGAAGTGATAAAATGTACCAGGATTTAAGGAAAAATTTCTGGTGGATAGGAATGAAAAGGATATAGCAGCTTATGTTTCTAAGTGTTTAACTTGTTCACAAGTTAAAGCTGAACACCAGAAACCCTCAGGTTTGTTACAGCAATTAGAGATGCCAGTGTGGAAATGAGAATTAATAACAACGGATTTTGTTACTAAATTACCCAAAACAAAGAAGGAAATGATACAATCTGGGTGATTGTAGATAGGCTAACCACGTCTGCTCATTTCTTACCTATGAAAGAAACTTTTAGTATGGAACAATTAGCCAAATTATATGTAAATGAAGTTGTTTCTTTACATGGCATTCCTTTATCGATTGTTTTTTATAGGGATAGTCGATTTACCTCTCATTTTTGGTCAAGTTTCCAAAAGGCAATGGGAACCAAGTTAAAACTAAGCACATCTTATCATCCTCAAATGGACGGACAGAGCGAAAGAACAATTCAGACGATGGAGGACATGCTTAGAGCTTGTGTAATTGATTTCGGAGGTAATTGGGACGAACACTTACCTTTAATAGAATTTTCTTATAATAATAGTTATCACACAAGTATCAATGCTGCACCATTTGAAGCACTTTATGGACGAAAGTGCCGAACCCCAGTCTATTGGGCAAAAATTGGGGAACAGCAACTATCTGGACCTGAGATAGTGCAAGAAACAACCGACAAGATTATTCAAGTCAAGGAACGACTGAAAGCAGCACGTGATCGACAGAAGAGCTATGCTGATAACAGACGCAAGCCATTGGAATTTCAAGTAGGAGATAAAGTATTGTTGAAGGTCTCTCCTTGGAAAGGAGTGGTAAGATTCATCAAACGGGGAAAGCTAAGTCCCAGGTATATTGGACCTTTTAAGATTATTAGAAGAATAGGACTTGTAGCCTATCGGCTACAACTGCCAGAGGAAATGGCAGGAATACATGATGTGTTTCATGTATCTAATCTCAAAAAGTGTTTAGCTGATGAATCGCTAATAGTACCTCTTAAGGATATAGAGGTAAATGAACAACTCAAGTTTGTAGAGAAGCCTCTACAAATCGAAGACAGGAAAGTCAAGAACCTCAAGCATAAAAGACTAGTTCTAGTCAAAGTGAAGTGGGACTCCAAAAGAGGACCTGAGTACACATGGGAGCTTGAATCTGAAATGAAAAAGAAATATCCGCATTTATTCCAGTAGATCTCGAGGACGAGCTCTAAATTAAGGTGGGGAGGATGTAACAACCCTCGGTAAAACCGACACCCTCATAATATTTCTGATACTCTAGTATATTTTAGAATGTTCCAACGTGTCTTAATTTACACCCCGTATGTGAAAACCGAGCCCGAAATACGTTATAGTATTTAAAAATAAAACAAAAATCTGAATTATAAGTTGAGGCGGGCCGCGTAGGATCCCACCCCAACTTTATGCGGGCGGTATGAAGGTCTAGACTTGATTCGCCTGATTTCTTTAGTTTAGGCGGGCCGCGTAAGACCCCGTTTAAGTTAACACGGGCCGCGAGAGACTTACAACGCGGAGATATCATGAGCTGACACGTGTCGACATCGTGGCGGGTCTACTTGGTGAGCCGGACAAGCTATAGAGTTGACCAGGGATGACGAGGGCCGCGTAACCCTTGTTTGTTCTTTACGCGGGCGGCGTGGAGACCAGATATCAGCACTATATAAGAAGGCCCTCGGGTTTCATTTCTGTTCACTCATTCTCAATTCTCTAAATCACAATTTCTGTAGTAGGCATATTATACTCGGGTATTATACCCCGAATTAGCGAGGTTCTGCTCCGTTGTAAGTATTATAACCCCAGTTTCGTAATAGTTACGCTGCCCGATTGATTTAGGGTTCCGTAACAACTGTCGTGGTTCTGCCCGACGTAGTTGTTGGAATGCCGTCTCGGGGAGGGTATCATTAATATTTTCAAAGGGTTATGATACTAATCAATGTACATTTGTATAAATTATAGATTATATCCAGGAAACCCTTACGCGAAGTCTAAGATAGCAATGTGAGTTTATCCTCTTTTTGATAATCTTTTCGTAATATGTTACAAAACCTTAAATGTTTTACAATGCGATTAAGCGGTGATTGAGTCTTTGTAGTTCTTCAATTACTGCCGGTATGTTGAGGTTTTGTATACAAAATGTACTACACTGTGAGTAGTAAGTCGAGGATGACAATACGTTACCATTGGACAATGAGTTAGCCAATGTGTAATATGACCCACAAGTCAGTGGATTGACAGTACTAAATGGAGTAATTGTGTAGAAATAAACAATGTGATCGCTCTCAATATTGTTTTAATTGATAAAATGATTCTTGATTAAACTGGGATTCACTCACCAGTATTTCCCGCTGGCAAACGTTTTTAAAACATGTTTCAGGTAACAAAATGTGACAGCCAATTAGTAAAAAGCCTGCTGGAGAGCACTGAAGGCTTGGGAAAAATGTGGCTATAAAAGTTACCTAATAAACTATGTTTTAAATTCAATAAAATATGGTTTGTCCCTATAAATGTATTGTAATAAGAAACTTGGGTTTTTCCCATGTGATTATTAATGTTAAAGAAGGTGGTTTTACTCTGATAAACATTTCCTAACTACGGTCCTGATGAAAAATTCCGCTGCCAAATTAACGCCCAACTGATACCACCAAACCCTGAGCTCGCGTCCGCCCGTTCCCGGGAACCAGGGATCGGGGGTTGCGACAGATGGAGTTTATATTTCTTTTTATTGTAATATATTTCCTTTTTATTAACCAACTTGAGATGACCAACTTGGATGGTTGTTATTCTAACTTATTTTTTTTATAAATATAATAAGGTAATTTGGCTAAATTGATTAAGCTAATTTGCTTCTGATGAAACACTGGTTAACACCTAAGGTGAAACTAGCCTGGTCGTCTCTTTTGTGGGGTTCAATCTCCTTTCTTACTCGCCAAACGACAGGTCCTGCAAAACAGCAACACCGTTAGCTCGTTTAGAGGGGAATATGGGGGTTTCCCTCTTAACCGGGCTCCGGCATGAGAATAAGTTCTGTTCTGAGGAATAAAACAGTGTGTGTTAAGAGTGAGAATGTGGAGAGTCGAATGGAATTAACCTGGATGATGAATGGTCTTATTTATAGCCGGAGGGTGAGAGAAGGAGGAGCAACCATGCCAGCTGTAATAGAGCGCCAGCTGTCCGACCAAGGCGAATATCCTCTTGGTCTCCTCTGTTGTGGTCAGGGTGGTGGTACACGTGGCGGGCCTATATTCGTCCATGCCGTTGTTCCGCTGTTGTCGGTCTGCTCCTTGATTTGCTGCAGGCCTACATGGCGCTTGATGAATGGTGACACGTGTTGTCCTTTCTGTCGGAGAGAGCATCTTTGGTGCCACCTTGACGTCTTCCAGAAGCTTCTGGATTTGCTTGCTGATGTAGGCGCCATATAGGATGAAAAGGTGGTGTGGTCCTTGCCATGTAGGCAAAGAATTGGGACCATACCTCTTCAAGTCCCCCCAGTCCAGTGTGCCTTCTAGTTGAGTTGATCGTCTAGGAGGGATTCTGGACTTATAAGGGTAGTGGTTGTTGGTTTTGTTGAAATATGTGTTTGCTACTTTGCACGGTTGAGCCGAGTAGTCGCATGGCGCATGCCGTACAATGGTGATGCTGCAAAAATGAGCCAAGTGGACACGTGGCGCATGGGGTGTTGGAAACTTTGCAAAATTGAGCCAACTGGACGTGTGGCGCGTGGTGTGTTGGTAACTTTGCAATTTTGAGCCAACTGGACGCGTGGCGCACCGCGTGTTGGTAACTTTACAAGGTTGAGTCAACTGGACGCATGGCGCATGGCGTGTTGCCAACTTTACAAAGTTGAGCCGACTGGACGCATGGCGCATGGCGTGTTGGCAACTTTACAAAGTTGAGCCAACTGGACGCATGGCGCATGGCGTAGAGGTACTTCCTTCTGAAAGAAGTTTCCTTTCTTGGGACGAAGACAACTGATGTGACTGTCTGATGTCCCTGTCTTATCGGAGGTTAACAGGCGCCTTTTCAGTGGTGTCAGTTACTTTCCATCCTTGTGTCAGACGTGTGCCGCCCACTCTCCCGGAAAAAGAGGTGACGGTTTCTCTCTCTGCTGACGTGTCTTTCCCCTGTTGGATGTCGTTCTGAGTTCCTGACGGCCCACTACCCATCGCATTAAATGCGATGGGTATAAATATACGGCTGTTCTCTCCTTTTTCTTCACTTTTCAAAATTTGAACAACAGTTTCTTCCCGTACTTCTCTACTTCCTTCTTCTTCTAAGATTATTCAGGTTTCTTTTCTTCGTCATCTTCCAATATATCTTCTGTGGCCAATCCTCTGGCTAGGAAAAGGAGATTCAAGGGCAGAAATCCTCCCGGTCCTGATCGAGCGACGATCAGTTGGAAAGAGGAAGAGTTCCACAATTTAGTTAGGGAGATGGGTTTTCTTCCGGAGTGGGGTGCTCAGTTTCCTACCCCAGGTTCTACCGCCATGGATGCACCTCCTGGTTATATAACGTTGTATGCGGCCTTTTTCCGGGAGGGTAACTTCAGGCTCCCTATGACGAAGTTTACTGCAGATGTCTTAACGAATTATGGGCGTCATATTTCCCAAATCAACGCGATTGGACTTCCTCGTGTCACCCATTTTGAGTTTATCTGCAGGGCCAACCGAGTTGAACCGACTTTTGAGACACCGGCGGTTTTTATTATTTTAACTCCCGGACCAGTGGTGTTATCCCTTACAGTTCCAATCCTCCGAAAAGCCTACATGATTGGAAACAGAAGTTCTTTTACATTCGCTGTGGTGTTATTCCGGTAGACATGCACTATCGAGCAGAGGGTGAAGGGATTCCTAAGGTTGACGTGACTGTGGATTTTGCTAAGCAAGAGTGGTACAAGAAGGTGATGCACAAAGCCACTTCTATTTCTCAGGTGGAGGAGGGGGCGTTGGTTGGTGCCGGTATGAGCCTGCGGTGGTTTCCGAAGAACCCTCTGGGTGTTCCTGTTTATGGTTATCAAGGCAAACGTATGTAATGTTTCTTAGTTGTTTGCTTTTTTCTCTGGTTTTTGTTGTGTTCTTCCTCATCTCTTTGTATTTCACAGTTGGGTACAACTTGTTGAATGTTCTTGACCCGAAGGCCGGTGGTGCCATGGTTGAGGCAATTCAGGAGGATGGGAAACCGACATGGTTGGACCAGATCCGCAACCGTTTCTTGCATCCAACTAACGAGAGTTTTGCTACTTATGCCAACGTTGTTTTAGGTGAAGATGATGAAGATGATGTTGATGATGCTACTGATCCTACTCGAGAGGAAGTTATTGTTCTCTCGAGTGAGGGTTCTGGCATATCACGTGAGGGCCTAACTCCTCGTTCCCCTCGTGCAGGTCCAGCGCAAGGGGATGTGAACGAGCCCATGAATGAACCAGTTGGTGTTGATGTTGAAGTTCCGGTTGAGATTGCTGATCAGTTGGAAACTCGGAGAAAAACAAAGGCGGACAAGCCCGAGGGGAAGGAGAAGAGGGCTAAGGAAAAAGCCACTGGAACTCCTCGTAAGCGACCCTCCACTTTTCCTATCCTAGATTATGTTGTCGTTTCTGGTACACTCTTCCTATCCTAGAGCTGTCTATCATCAAATCTCATATGAGTTTCAGGGTAGTTGCTTTTTGTTGGTATCATCGTCATAGGATACCCAGGACCAATCGGAACGGATGGTATTGTGACCACATACACAATCGGTTTTGAACAACCCACAACAATCACAAGTGTTCATGATGAATTGAACGAAAAACAGATTTGCAAAATAGTAACTAACCGAATTGAAATACTTGAACAAACTAGAACTTGAATAACAACTTGTAAACACACGTTCGGATTACAAACCAACTGACTGTAGAACAAGAATGTTGGCAGCGGCTTTATAGCAGTGAACAGGCACGTTTCAAGAGTCACAATGTTTCAAATTGAAAGGATACGACGTTTGAGAGATAACCGCTCGGGTAGTTATTCTCCAGGACGTGCCGGTTCATGATGCTTGGCCCAACTCCTTGTTCTTAACCGCTAATACCCTACTGGACTTAATCAAATCTGTTCGACCCATTTACATATGGCCTACGGCCTAAATAACAAACATAAACATAATCATTTGTTTGACCCATAATAAAACTAGACTAAAAACAAATAAACATAACCGGCCGAGAGGCCCATTGGTTGTAACTCGGATGGACTTGGTTTACCATTACGTTCTTCATTCTCCCCCTTAAACAAGAACATCCGAGTCCTTCGATCACGATCACTCCTTACGGTTGTTGGTGACCTCGATCTTGACCACCACGTCATCGTCGCTTGAATCGTCGAGCCAACCGCAATTGTTGCTTGAGCTTTCAGCCATGCCAACTTTCTCTCTTGCACGCTCCTTCTTGATGTAGTCGAAATACCATTCGACCAACTCTAGATAATAGATGTAGGCGACCTTCATCTCGTAAGCGTCATCCGCTTCGTAACCATATTTCACCGAAATATCGCCCCACGTGTCTTTCTTCATTATCTCTTCGAACCCACCGTTATGCTTCACGATGCGGTGTAGTAGTATGAGACTGAGATCACGCCCATCGATTAACTCTGGCGGCATTGCTTTTTCACAAACAATCCCTAGAAAAACCGTGATGAACCAAACCAAAATTTCTTCGAACGGTGCGTCGAAGAACCTTGGGTGCTTCTTGATTTCCTCGTGTAGTGTGATAAGATCCCCTGGTTCCACGCAACTTTCCATGATCAAATCTCTTTCAACGACGTCCTCCTCGAGTTGAGAGAAAGTTATTGCCCGTTCCCGAAGCATTTCTCTAGATTGGCGTGGATTATCTTTCTCGCCTTCAATGTAGATTAACAACGCCTTTTTCGCTTTCTTGGAGTACACAACCTTTTCTTTCCTAGCGTTTGAACGTTCACCGTACACTTTCTTTTTGTTTTTCGACTTCTCGAATTCTCGTTCATAATAATCCCCCAGACACTCTTGGAATTCCTCTTTCTCTTTCTTGTAGCCATTATCAACCCCAAGATTATCGTAGAAAGCATTAAGATAATCTTGTTCCAAATCGGTTTCCGACTTGTCTTCGTATATGTCGAACCCCTTTGATCGACAACCAAACATTTTCTTCAAAATACACTTCTCACCCATAGTGACCGTCTCAATCCCTTGAAACAAGAGTTGTTCTAGACTTAGAACATTCTTGTCAAGTTTTGGTGCATAACTTACGCACGGGATTGTCTTATCCTTGCCGTCCACCGGCACTCTCACTTCTCCTATTCCATGTACGAACGAAAAAACTTTCCTACTTTCGTTCGTTACAACCCCGAAGTGTCTCTTGAAACACTTAAACAAATTACGGTTTCCCGTCATATGCGTTTTAAACGTGGGATCCACAACCCAGATTGAATCCCATTTACCCCCGCAAGTATCCTTCACAATATAATCACACTCTATTGGCAATGGTGATAATATAATATACTTACTAGGGCAAATTGACGCGATGTGGCCGAACTTCTTGCACTTGAAACACCGAACCCCCGGTTTTCTCGGCCTACCCACTGGTGCATTAGGTTTCTTCCCGGACTTCTTCACGAAACCCTTTTGAAACACTTTCTTTGGAAACTTTTTCATTGGTGATACCCCGGTCCGCATGGTTGGCTTCCCCTGCGCGTACTCATCCACTTCCGCCGCCCGGCCGCACTCTCCACTACGAACAAAACCATCCTCACCATAATCGGTTTCCACCGATTTCCCTTTGTTTCCACGAACCCGGTTTCCTTCTTGATCACAACTCCTTCCGCTTCCTGTTAAACCTTTGGCTCTGATACCAATGTTGGTATCATCGTCATAGGATACCCAGGACCAATCGGAACGGATGGTATTGTGACCACATACACAATCGGTTTTGAACAACCCACAACAATCACAAGTGTTCATGATGAATTGAACGAAAAACAGATTTGCAAAATAGTAACTAACCGAATTGAAATACTTGAACAAACTAGAACTTGAATAACAACTTGTAAACACACGTTCGGATTACAAACCAACTGACTGTAGAACAAGAATGTTGGCAGCGGCTTTATAGCAGTGAACAGGCACGTTTCAAGAGTCACAATGTTTCAAATTGAAAGGATACGACGTTTGAGAGATAACCGCTCGGGTAGTTATTCTCCAGGACGTGCCGGTTCATGATGCTTGGCCCAACTCCTTGTTCTTAACCGCTAATACCCTACTGGACTTAATCAAATCTGTTCGACCCATTTACATATGGCCTACGGCCTAAATAACAAACATAAACATAATCATTTGTTTGACCCATAATAAAACTAGACTAAAAACAAATAAACATAACCGGCCGAGAGGCCCATTGGTTGTAACTCGGATGGACTTGGTTTACCATTACGTTCTTCACTTTTTGGGAGATGTTAGAGAAAATGGTTCTGATAAGAATGATCTCAAGTCGTTACAAGAGAAGCTTTTGTCAGAAATCTTAACGCAAAAGGATATTCATGTAAAGGATTGTGATGATGGAATGCGTCAGATTCGGGCAAGACTGAGCCGTAAAAAGGTTCTTGTTGTTCTTGACGATGTTGATAATAATAAGCAGCTTCAATTCTTAGCTGGTTCTCATGAATGGTTTGGTCTTGGTAGTAGAATTCTGATAACAACCAGAGACAAGCATTTGTTATGTGATGCTCGGGAGAAATATGAACCTGAATTGTTAAGCGAAACAGAAGCTATGGAGCTCTTTAGTAGGCATGCGTTTAAGGCAAACATCCCTCCAAAGGAGTATGGGGAGCTATCAGGTGTTGTAGTACGGCATACAGGTTACCTTCTTCTAGCACTTAAAGTTTTAGATGCTCATTTTTGTGGTAGAAAATTGGATTTTTGGCAAAGCGCCTTGAATGTTTTGGCCAAGATACCAAACGAGGATATCAATGGAACTCTAAAATTAAGTTTTGATGGTTTAAATAAATTTGAAAAGGAAATATTCATTCACATTGCATGTTTCTTCAAATGTAAGAAAAGGCATATTATCGCGAGAATTCTTGATAGTTTTGGCTTAGAAGCTGTAAGTGGAATGACCGTGCTGATTGAAAAATCTCTTTTAACGACTTCTAATGGATATCTTCATATGCATGATTTGATACAAGAGATGGGTCGATTCATTGTTCGTGATTGTTATTCAAACAACTTGGTATGGTGTCCAAAGGAAATCAAAGAAGTAATGACAAAAACCACTGTAAGCCCTATTCTTATAAATGCGTAAACTATAATAATGTGGAAGTTGGAAGAAATATACCTGAATGCTTTGATTGGTTTATCCTAGAGAATGGAGACAGTTGAAGCCATAGTGGAGACCAAGGGTGATTGTAACCGCCGTTGGTGTGCAGAAATCTTTAAGTGCATGAAGAAGCTGAGGCTTCTTCAAGTTAGAGGGCATTTCACTTGGACGGAACCTGAATATTTCCCTAAACAACTAAAATGGCTTAGTTGGATAAGCTACCCATTTAGCATTCTGACAATAACAAGTGATATGAGTGAGCTTGTTGGCCTTGAAATGATGTTTAGTTGGATAGCTCAACTAAAAATAGAGGAAAAGGTATCGGTTTTTTTAGTTTAAATTTGTCTTTTGACAAGTCATAAATTGTCCTTGCTGTAACAACCATCATCTATATCTGTCAGGTCATCCTCACCAACCTTAAGTTCATGGATCTACGTCACTCGCAGTTTATAATTTTTTTCCCAGACGTCTCAATGGCCCCAAATCTTGAGCGCCTAAATTTGTCATTTTGTGGGCAGTTGAAGCAAATTCATGAATCTGTTTTTCATCACGAAAAGATTATTCACTTAGATTTGAGTTCTTGTACGGTACTTACTGGTCTCCCACATCGTATCAAGATGAAATCCCTGCAGAGTCTGCATCTTAATTGCGCAAGCAACATTTTTCCAGTAGTCTCTGGAGAGATGGGGAGGTTGTTGGTGTTGAATATGAATGACTGTCATAACATAATCACACTACCATGGTCCATCAGCCTTTTGACTGGGCTTACCGTTTTGTCTATGGGTGTAAGCGGCCCACTAATAACACAAATAGATGATTATATGATTACACCTGTTCCCCGCATTCAGGGTTGCGAACTTTTGGGTTCTTTGAGAACAATAGTTCTAAAAAATAACAACCTTTTTCAAGACGACATCCCTACTGATCTGCATATTGTGTGGCCCTTTTTGGAAGAGTTGGATCTAAGAGAAAACTTGTTCACCTCCCTACCTGCAAGCATCTCGCTGCTCTCTCGTCTCAAATACCTCAACCTTAGTGACTGTGTGCACCTCAAGGAGCTACCTAAGCTTCCGTCACTTATTCAAGTTCTGAGGGCAGATCGTTGCAGGTCTTTGCAGAAGATTGGAAACTTTTCAAACAAAAACAATTGGTTGTTTAAGTTCTCACTCTATTACTGTCCCAAACTCTTAATGGATCAAGACACTCAAAGCCACCTTGCTAGTTTCTTGATGAAATCTTTGGTCCAGGTATCTTCTTCATCTCAATTAATCTCTAACTAGTGGTTACACTCGCGCTTCGCGGCAAGAGGCGGACAAATTTAAAAAAAAGAAATGAAAACCTAGACGCAATGGTAAAAATAACGTTAATGGCAGGAATTTAGTCGGTATCGGTTTTGTTTATTACCGTATCCATACATTACTGACACTCGGTATAGTAACCGAAAGAGAAAACCCAAAAATAAAGTCGCCCGAAAGGATTTGGACACGTGTTTTGAGTCGAATAAAAACGATAATCATTGAAACGGCGGTAACAATATGCAAGCCACACGGTTAAGTAAGTACGTCTAAAGTCAAAAGTCAGCTTCAATTATAATAAGTTAAATAAAAAATAATTAAACGTATAAAAAAGATGAAAGAAAAAAATATCGGTTATAAAAGAAGAAAATTACGTTATTAAACTTCAAGTGCCGTATATTAACTCTTTTAAAGTTCATGGATATAGACATAAATTGGTTAAAGTAAAATAATTATTAAAAGTTAGGAACCGTATGATAGGGAGAAGATCATGCGAGAACCACCTCTTATTGCGAGAACCGCGAGAACCAATGTGAACACAACCAAAAATGCCTAAAAATAGCTAAAAATCACACAAAAATTTTTTTTTTTTTAATATTTTTATAAAAAATCGCTACTTTTCGAAGCCAAAAAAAAAAATTTAATTTTTTTTTTGTTTTGCTTCTAAAAGTAGCGATTTTAACATAAAAAATATTTAAAAAAAAAATTTTTTAGATTATTTTAGGTTTTTTGGGGGTTTAGTTTTTAGGATTTTAGCTTGGGGGGGGGGGGGGTTTAGGTTTTTGGGCGTGGGGGGTTAGGTTTTTTTTAGTTTTTTTTTGGGTTTTAGTTTTTTGCATTTAGCTTGGGGGGGGGGTTAGGTTTTTTAGGTTGTGTTCACATTGGTTCTCGCATGAGCTCCTCCCCCGTATGATATCT
Source organism: Helianthus tuberosus (assembly GCA_030545235.1). Lineage (NCBI taxonomy): Eukaryota > Viridiplantae > Streptophyta > Magnoliopsida > Asterales > Asteraceae > Helianthus > Helianthus tuberosus. The sequence goes on from CM060431.1 coordinate 170,501,692, forward strand.
CTGTTAAAGTTTAGGGGTGAAAACATAAATTGATAAAAGAAAAAAGACTTGATTAAAGTGTAAGGGGTGCAAGCGTAAATACTTAAAGTGCAGTGGTGCAAGTGTATAAGTGAAATAAAAGAATTAAAAAACGTTACTTTAGCGCCGGACGCTACACTAACCACTTGTTTAATAATATTTATAGTATGTGCATAATGAGAATCTTGTAGTACACTTAACTAAGGGTGTTGTTCGCTGATGCAGGAATGTGCTGCTGTGAATCATCGATTAAGTATCACAGTTCCTGGAAGCAAAATACCTGAGTGGTTTAGCAACCAACGCTTGGGTAACACGATCACACTGAAGTTACCACAAAATTGTATGACGGAAATGACAGGCCTGGCCTTATGCTGTCGCTTTTTACCACCATTAGACAAACTGACGACATTCCTTAAAATCAATTTCAAAGTGTCAGGTGAGGAAAGTTCGATTGGTAGGGCAGCAGCACGTGCAGCTAAAAGCGCCGATGTTGTGTGGACTGGATATCTGTCAGTTGATATCCTTGGGAATCTATGTCATGGTTTAGAATCTGAAGATCTTATCATAACTTTTGAAGATGGTGTTGTGGAATGCGGGGTGTGTGTTGTGTACCAAGATGATATCAAACCGAAGACAAGAAGTGGATCATGGATCCCAGATTTTGATGAGTTAAAGATAATTGATCATGAAAGTACAAGTAGTGAAGACTGGCATCATGGAAGATTGTCCAAACCGACTTTTTACTTCGACAATACAAAAATTGGAGACCACAAAACTGTTGAAGTATGGGGCAATGTTTGATGACATAATTTCTGTTATATTATATGTCAGGGCTTTGGGAGATCAAGATGACCAAACGTTAACAAGATATAAGACTTCTTTTGTTTAGTATAGAGTTTAGGCCTTTTTACCAAGTTAAAAAATATGTCAAACTCATAACAAGATGACGTTTCACTACAAGCTTAAACTGAGGCTTCACTTATGACGTTTTCTTTATGCTTAAAGTGACGAGTTGGTCAAAAGAATGAGGGCTCAATAAATTTGTTTTGAGAACTTATTTTGTGTTGGAAAATAATATTATAATCAGAGGAAAAAAAAACAAAAATTCTGTTCTATTAATTAGGATTGAGATTTCAATCATGTAAACCTCAAATTGTTAGTGTAAATGAACGAAACAGAAGTTTGTTCCTCGCTAACTAAACAAATGTTCCAAACGATTGTTGATCGTTTGGTTCGTTGATTGTTTGATCCGAATACAACGCTATTTACATTATTAATATTATGAACATATAACTACCATAGATACTCTCATACTTATGTATGAAAGCCATCAACAAGAAGAATGAGATAAAGTTTATTTGTTATGGTGAGGTGAGGTGAAAGGTGAAAAAAAAGTGTTGCCATGTAGGTAAGGGGAGGTTTCACCTTTCACTAAGGAATGTTATGGTAACGTGAAATGAGGTGGGGTAAGTAGTAAAATTTTGAAAGAAGAAATAGGAGATAGAGCCAAATGATTCGTTTGTATGTTAATTAATAATTAAAAAAAAAAAGAAAGTAAACAACACTCGCCTCCGTCCACCTCCTCACCTGCCGATCACGCCCAAGAGGGGTGGTGCTCCATGCCCCCCATGCCTACGTGGCATGGGCACTGGCCCCCTTTCACCCTCATAACAAATACTCTTATCTGAAGATCTTATTTTATTTGATCTTTAATTTAGTGGTTAGGGTTTTGTGAACAAACCAATTAATAAAGTTAATGCATATACCCTTAGGCACTTAGCCCAGAAATTACATGCATTTTGTGTCCAGTATCTCCAACCTAATAGTGTAAATAATGGTCCATGGACCATGACTAACTAGTTAAGAGTTATCCAACTCACGGAGCTTAAAGCATAGGCCCAACCTTTTTCTGGGCTGCTTATAGGCCCAACTTTTTCTGGGCTTCTTTCTCAGCAAAGCGTAAGAGCAACTGAGCAAGTCATAATGTCTTATTTTCCAAATTAAAAAGCCAGGAAGAAGAAAAAAGAGTTTAGAAATTCTCGGCACTAATATATTTGCATTAATTACGAACCTGTCTACACCTTCATCATTATTTTGTAATATCTTTGGCAAAGCTTGAAAATTTTCACCGGGGGGTCGAAAGTCACCGGATCTAAAAATTCTATATAAGTAAATTTTATTTTTAAAAAACAGGGAGGTCGAAAACGTATATACCTAAAAAAATTCTATACGAAACGTACATACATAACACTACTAAGCGAAAAGTTCAGGGGACGGGCCCCTCGAAAGCTACGCCCAGATCATGTAGGTGATTATCAAATTTAGTATCACCTAAGTCATTTTTTAGTTTATTTAAGTTTGGTTGAATTTACTTACCACGAATCATTATTTGAGACTTTATGATTTCTGACATCAATGAGCCCGGTAGTCCGAAGCCTAGATGCCCCCTAGTGAGCATGGGGTTTCAAGCATAGTTATTAAAGGTGTTACGCATTCAAGGTGCATAGGCCTTACCTGAGGTCTAGGCGCAAGACATAAAAAAAGCGAAGACCTGAAAAAAGAAAAGCGTACGATGGAAAAAAAAAAGAAAAATATATTATGTATTAGAAAAATAATAAAATCTATACTATATAATAAAAGAAACCAATATAGGGATACTTGTCATTATTCTAGACCATCATTAATTATATATAATTATTATTATTTAATCTAAATTATTAAATTTAATATGTTTCAAACATTTAAGAAATTACGGATAAAGTTTCATAAAATATCTTATAATTTATTTACATTAATTACTAGGTTACAAATTATATCTTAATTCCTTAACTGTAGATAATTATTATTTAATTTAAATTATTAAATTTAGAGTAAAATGCACGGATAGTTCCTGTAGTTTTGTAAAATAACACCTTTAGTCCTCAACTTTTGGAAATTACACCGGTGCTCCCTGTGTTTTAACATTTTTTTACTCGGATAGTCCCTAGCGTGGGGGTTAGTTTTCTCGGTTAAGTGGGTGTGAAATGACCTTAATGCCCTTACTGTATTAAAAAATATTAAAAGATAAAGTTAACTCAAGTGGCCCCACCCCACCCTCACCCTCACCACCTGCAACTCCCTCATCGATACACGTCTTCTTCGTGCATTTTACAAAAGTTGGGACTATATGTGTTATTTTACAAAATCACATCGACTATCCCTGCATTTTACTCTTAAATTTAATATATGTTTAAAATTCAAGAAGATTAATAATTACATTTATCATACTAATAAATTTATCAAAAAACAACCATCCTTTTAAGATGCAACTCACGTCCAGATATTTAAATTTTAGAGATATATAATTTAATAATTACCGATAATTTATACTTATTTAAATAATTTAAATTGAAACATTATTTTTTTTATATAAGTTTATCTAATTGGATAATTGCTATATGCGGTATGCCCAATCTGGACATTTCAACATTTTTTTAGAACTAATAAATTAAGACCACTATTATTTAAATAAAACTTGGGTTATTAAATGTATGTTCACATGACTGTTAAAACTCCTGAGAAAGTCGATGATACAGTCTGTCTTCTAATTGATGGTTCAAATCCTTTCATATATACAAACTTTACAAACATCACAGTTTTGATCATACATGACACAAAATTTTGTTTGAATATCAGAAAAGCGTCTTAAAAATATTGTTTTATAATTGTTAAATCTTCATTATTAACTATTTGATTTTTTATTTACTTAACCCGTGTAATACACGGGGTTATAACCTAGTCTTCATATAAAATAAACAAAAGCTATTATATAACATTAAATATCATATATTTAGTACCGAAAGTTCTAAAATATTTAGTGCACTGATGTAGAAAAGTAGTTTGCCTTAGATAAAAGTAGAAACCTAGCTAGAATTTTGCCGGAATTTAGAGAACTTGGCCAAAAAATATCAGAAATTTAGGAATCTCGTCGAAATTTGCACTGAACCATCACTTGGAGAATTAAAGCGCAATTCTCTCGACTTAATTCGCAATTGCCTCACCTCGCCTGGAAAATGGGCCTAGGCGCAAGAGGCGATGACTTTAACAACTATGGTTTCAAGTGGGCATCGCCTTGGTAGCGTCCAACGCTCAAAGTGGAACAAATGACCTTGTTTTTTAGCCACTAGAAGTTGCTTTGGATTTGCATGACATCAACAATGGAAAGATCAGTAGTAATAATTGGTCGTCAATAGTAATTGATCATTAGTAGTGTCCATAAGTGACAATCATGTTATCTCCAACAATGGTAGCAATTATGAGTCAGTAAGTATGCATCAATAATAACTTGATTGATCAACGGTAGCTGAGTTATTGTTGATAGACTAGTCTTCAGTAGTAACTTGACGGAGCTTCTATAGACGACTTTTCTGTTGATTTAACTGAATAACTGCGATGATTTTAATTGTCAACTAACATACTTTTCATAAAGAATTGTAACATTTCAAAATAAACTTGTGATCGTACCTTACCTACTGGTGCGTGTCGAGTGTGATATATTTTTATTTATATTTTAAGCCCTTTTTAACACACTAGTCAAGTTTTAAATTTATAAAACACGATATTCTACTAACACTAAACACACACATGGGCAAATGCACCCATCGTGGGCGTAGTATAGCGTTGGTAAGATACCGAGTTCGTCCAAGGACACAAGAGCTTTTAATACCGGTTTATCCTCAACGTCTAATCAAATCAAATTTTTTAGAAGATGTTTTAAACATGAAAATAAAAACTAAAATGCTGAAAAATAAAAATAACAATAAAAATAAAACAGATAGACAAGATAAATCACTTGGATCCGACTCGCCTTTAATGTATCCTTTGATGATTTCCGCACTTTTGCACTTTTTAAGAGATTATCTTAGTTATAGTAGTAGGCCCCTCTTTTGAAGGTGATGTTACCCTCAACCTAGTGGTTTGAGTCAGCAAAGATACAATTCCAAAGGATCGGAATATTGAAAGATAAGTAATTAAGTTATTAATGCGTAAAGTGGTAGGCCCATCTTTTGAAGGTGACGTTACCCTCGGCTAAGTGGTTTGAGTCAGCAGGAATACAATCCCAAGTAGCCGGTTTAATGTATTAATAGTAGTTTATATATGAGGGGATCAAGACATTCGCACCCCCGCCATCCAATACCAGTGGGTATTGAAGGAAGTCCTAGTAAGCTTAACCTAGGTCCTTGCAGGATCTATACACTGAACAAGGCAAGAACCTTACCAAACCATTCCCTTAACCCCCGACCATGTAGCCAACATATCTCTATATAGACCATAGAGATATGAATGGTGAAAATCTTTTACTTTATATAGACAGTAAAGTAATGCCAAGACACCACGGACAAATGATAAGTAAGTTTCACCTTCAACATAAGAAACTAGTTATTAAAGTCATTAATACAAAACCAAATAAAAAGTGAGAAAAGATTAAAAATCAAAAGTAATACATTAAATGTTTGTCTTCACCAAGTGATGTAAGAGACTTAGCCAAACATGGCCTTTGATTGACAATAACTCTTATGATCAATCTTGGATCCCGAGACTACTACACACACTCTAAGGTGGATGATGGATGATGGTGGTAAATGTGGGTGTTGTAGTGGTGGTGGAGTGGTGGTGAAGTGGAAGAGAGGTGGTTTGCCAATGGATGCCTTTGAAGTGATTCAAGCACCCCGTGGCCATCATCTTTCTCTTCCTTCATTAATTGCTTTTGTCTGCATTAAGCTCCACACGGCCCCGTGTTCACTGGGCACGACCCCGTGTGCAGAAGCGTATCTGTACTACCAAGATTTGCTAGATTCTGCGAATCTTAGCGTTGACCACGCCCCGTGCTCAGTGGGCACGCCCCCGTGGTGAGTAGTAGAAGCTTCTATAGCTTTGTATTTTCTGCAGACATCTGGCCACGCCCCCGTGCTCAGTGGGCACGGGGCTGTGGTCAGCCTTATGTTTCCTGTTTTTGCTTGGGAAGATGCTGTCGAGGGGTCGGGCATGCCACGTTCATTCCTTTTCTTTGTATTTATGTTAGTTTTTGCTGCATATTTGTTCCTTTTGTTCATTTAAACTCATTTGGTCCTGAAAATACAAAAGGAAGACAAAAGCACACTTTTTCCAATATTAGTACTAAAAAGGGTTAGTTTTATGCCTCTTTTGATGAAATTTATATGTTGCATTTTGCACACATTAAATATCCCCACACTTGAATCTTTGCTTGTCCTCAAGCAAAACTCTTTATTTTGTGGCTTACACACCCAAATGGAATGGGTAGAAGAGAAGTTTTGGGCTTGTCTTAAGTGTCGGGAATCCAAGATCTTTATTGGGTTTTATTTTTATATTATTTACAATCCTATTCGTTATGATTTATTTAGAACGTTTCATAAGCGAAATTACTTATTTGGGCATAACATGCCTTTTTAAAATTCCATTTATATACAAGTTCACATACCTCACGGGAGATCACTCAACACTCGGCCGAATATGTACTTTAGTGAAAGACTCGAGACCGGCATGAAAATTACTTCTACCATATGCTTGCCAAGCGATCATTCCTCCTCCTTTTTAACTATAAACCTTTGTAAATATCAAGAGAACTTGGGGAAGGGTTAGGCTTGGGCTAAGGGTAGGTGGTTTTGGTTAGTGGTTAGTAGAAATGGCTAAAAGCGTAAAAAGCATCGGTTGTCGTAAAACTTTTTGTTTTTGTGACTTTTATTCAAACAAAACACATTCAAACAAGATTTATTTGATGAACTTGTTTGTTTATTGCAAGACTTTCATTTTTTTTTTTTTTTTTGATGTCACAAGATAACCGAGCTTTTTACTAAAATAAAGGGGTTGAAAAGAAAAAAGGTTTTGGTAGGTAAAGGGTGTTTGTTTTGTGGGTTTTGAAATGAAAAGTTTAGGCTCAAAGGGGTTAACTAGGGGGATTTTGGGTAGGTGATAAAGAAAACGAAGAATAATGGTGTTGAAAGGAAAATGGGTTAGTCCTAATGCCTCCATCATTTACTTACTTTGGTTTAAGTTGGTAAGGACCGGGAATGTATCATCGTGGCAAGTTCTAGAGTCGTAAGAACCAAGCGGCTATTCACATAAGAAACGAAAAATGAGCATTTAGTTTAAAGATATATGCTTGTATGCTCAATAAAGGCTCAAAACTCACTTGTTGTGGGAATGGGTTTATAATGTGATCAAGTATATATAATCAAATTTTAATTAGATTTGTCATGCCTTTTCATAATTTACTTATTTGGTTCTTTTTATCACGACGCTATCGGTTGTAAATTCATAAAAATATAACCTTTTTAGAATTTGTTGTTCCCAAATTAAACCAAGAAAAGTAAAAAAATGAAAACTTTTGAAAAAAATTGGGGTGATTAGCGGTTCCAATAGAGTTTTGTGTAAGGCTTGTTATTAGGACTTGCAAAATTCAAGGTTTTAGCATCCCCCCCCCCCCCACACACACTTAAATTACACATTGTCCTCAATGTGTCCCAAAAATAAGTTTTTCGGTTGATTAAAATGTGTAAAACTGGGTTAAAAACAAGATTTTATGTTACTGGGTAGCTGAACACGGGGCGTGGTGGGCTGAGCACGGCCCCGTGGTCAGACTGCCAGTAACAAAAAGTTACAGAAGGCTGACCACGGGGCATGCCCACTGGACACCGCCCGTGGTCAGTTACATGTTAGAAAATTTTTCTGCAGAACCTTGGGCACGGGGGCGTGTTGGGTGGCCACGGCCCCATGCTGCACATGCTGAAATGATGGAAAAGCTGACGGAAGGCTCTGTTTTCATGCATGGGGTGTGTTGGACCGGTTTGCGACCCTGAAAAGTCAGTCAAGGTAGTTCATCTTTACGTATAAAGGCGGAATCAATGCACGCAAAGTTACAAACAGCTTTTCTCTTTCAATTCCTTCTTTATTGATGCTTTCTGATTACAATTTGACAGAGTTTCGTTTCCACAAGCATGAACAGATTTTGCTCTAAGTTACAAATGACAATCACACATGAGATATTTATAGTATGGCTGATTTCGCTTATATGGCATTCCATATAAACGAAATCCCATGTGACCATATCAGCGAAATCACCTAGTTCCCTATGAGCGAAACCCCTATGCATCTATGAGCGAAATTAACATCATTAAACCCTAATTTGACTTTCAAGCTCCTATCTTGACTATCTAGACCTAAGACTCAATGCAAACGAAGTCAACAGACATTCCGTGCACCAACAGACTCCCCCTTGGATGTTGACGAAGTCTTCAGCTCCGAGTCTTCAGTCTTGGTCGTTCTGTATCCTCACTCAGATTGTAACATTGTAAGCATCCATCACTCTCTTGATCAGCTTCACACTTTGACTCTTACACTAGGATCTCATCACTGGCTCTATCATCAACAACTTTATCATAAGCAGGCTCCCCCTTTCGTCAAGCTTTCGTGCTTTTAGGGATTGACACCTAGCTTTCCATCTACAAGCTCCTCCTAACTTTCAGCTTGTCTTCAGACTCCCCCTTAGACTCTGCTCTCGGGATCGTAGTCTGGACTTTTCCTGCAATCACTCATACAACTATAAGTAACAACATTTTAAACTTCCAGATATTGTAATCTAACAATTCAATCTCCTCAAAATCACTTCTCATAAATTTGGCAGTTTCATCGAATCGTATCGGAAACTAGCTCTATAACAATATAAGCATCCAAATCCCCCACAGTTAATCATCCAAGTCCAAATTAACGACCTTGGAGATATCACAAACTGTTTTTTATTTTTGTTTTTTAAATTGATCTTCAAGTTTCAAATTAATGAACTTGTTTTAATTTCAGAAACACAATTAGCTTACTTAGATTTTGAAACTCAGCACTCAGACATCAGTTGTCGAAAATAAAGCAGAAATCAAAATCTTTTTGTATTTTCTGAAAATATAAAGCAGTAAAGAAATATGTACAAACATATTTACAAACAATATTTTTGTTTGAGTATGCGTCAGAGGATCATATCAGTTTTTGAAAAGTCACAAGTACCATTGAGCTTGATTACACATTAAGAATTAAACAATTCACTTAGATTGTCGATATACTGGTCCACTTAAATTTTCATACAAATTTCAACTGATTCAGGATACGAATTAGGTATTTTAAGAACTTAAACCCATTCATGTGTCCCACCTCTTGAATATACTCCCGTATCCAGATCCCAATATTCAGTCTTACAGGTAAGTATAACACAAATGATATCTGTAAGGGGTTAATAAATTATGAAGAATCATGAGAGCTCAGGTCAGAACTACCGTTCAGCAAAGAGATCATGACTCAACTTGAGTGTGTCCCCTTTAGAGGATCTTTTTTACAACAGCATTGCTAAGCAATTTTATTGTCTTATCATATATGCTGAGGGTGATGCTATGTTTCAAGCATTTGTGAAAAGTATTATTCGAGGACTAGGTCAGAACTTCCATTCAGCAGAAGTCCCGGAATAATACCCCAGATATCACTGAGTATAAAGACCTAGTATATCAGAAAAAGGAACCTTTCAAACGAGATTTCAGGGGTTACCTATATATCCAAGTAGTGTTCCCCACGAAATAAGCAAGTGTTTGAATTTAGGTTTATATCCCGAAAAAGTTTACTAAGTGTATAAAAACCTATCGACATATCATCAGTGAGACTGTTTAACACTATATAATCATTATAATTCTTTAGCATACTGTAACTGTCTACTGATGTACTATCTTTTCCTCTTTTTACGCAAAACTCAAATTTTTAAATTTTTATCATGTTTTTGGCTTTTTCAAATTTTCTAATGTTTTTGGATTTTCTAATGACAATTTATCTCCCCCTAAAATGCAAAATCATTAAAAATTTGACAACACAATACTGATAGCTTTGTCTCGCCATCCATTTTTTGCTTAAAGTGCTCTGATTTGCAGAAAATATACATACCCCCATGATTTACAACACATTGATATTTTACAGTTTGAAAACCGTTTTTCAATCTGATGAAAGTAATCATGTTTGTTCAGCCGTGAGGGTTTCGGCGTATTCAATCAACATTTATTCAAACAAAATTAAAAACAAACAAATTTATGGATTTTCAAATTTTAACAAACTAAAACATATTTTTGGTTTTTAATTTTTCAAATTTTTAGGGTTTTGAAAATATTATTTATTTATATACAGAAACAATCAAACTAAACTCCCTGTTCAACCAAACCAGAGTTCAGCAACCTCTTCCTGTGCCAAGCTGCCCCAACTATCATTTTCACAATCTTCAGCTTCGTTGAGCACCTGCACATTCAAACTTTATCAATCATTTGAACAATTTAGCCCAGGTCTGTTGGACCTTAGGCATTTCAACACAATAATTTTCATTCAATTTTGGAAACTCTTTGTCACTTAAAATTTTTTCAACTTTGACTTCAACTTTCTCATCTTTTACCGACGTCACTAGTTTCTTAGCACTCCACATTTGACCTTCCGGAGTACCTCTTTTGTAAAAGTTTGTCTCTTTTTGAACCTTTTGATTTTGAATAACATTTTTAGGTTTCCAAAACTCTTGAGGTTTTGTCATATCAACAGATGTTCTCCAACTCTGTGTTGTTCTGAATCTGGGTGTGTGAGAATTCCAGGTCTGTCTTGAATCGAACCTGTTCGGGTTTGATTTCCAATTTTGATTTGAAGCAAACTTGTTTGTATTGTACCTCCAAGTTTGTTTCGAATCAAATCTGGTTAACCTTTGTTTCACATTCTCAGATTGCTGTTTTTCAACATCAACAGACTTTGGATTTGGACATTTTCGTGCAACATGTCCAATCTGATCACATTTAAAACACACTTTCTTTGAAACGTCCTTGGCCTGTTGTTGTTTCTTTTTCATAGTTTCAAACTCTTCATTAGACTGCTGTCCAAATTTGAGTTTTTCCTCTTCTTTCAAACTTTTTCCTTGAACAAAATTCAATTTTTGTTGCAAATCCTGTTTTTCATTTTGTTTTCTATTCTGTTTCTTTTTATAACCCAAACCAGCCTTCATGTTTTTCTTCTTAAAACCAGTTTTGTTATAAAAAGATTTATGACTTTTACCAACAAACTTTGAAATTTCCGACTTCTCAATCTCAACCATTTTGAAAACTTTATCGACCTTCTCTGAAATCACATTCTGAATCGGGAATACAACATCTAAGAATAGTTTGTTCGATCCAATCATGGTATAAACCAATCCCTTTGAATCATCATTCAAATTTTTCTCATATTTTGTGTTTTTCAGATATCCATCATAAAGATTTCCTTCATCTTCATTCTGTGATTCAGACTTACCTTTTGTAGACTCATCTTTCAAAACACTATCAACAACCTTACTCACCACCTCTGAATCATCAGCTTCATCAGATTTGGTGTAAGTCACATCGATACTTTCAGGTAATTGGTCAGCTATATTCAAACCCTTTGCCACCTTTTCCTCATCATAAAAAATATAATTGTTTCTCAATGGTGGTGGTACCTGATGAAATTCTGAACCAATAACCTTTTTGCAATTGTCAGTATCTTTTTCATCTGGTGTGATGTTGAAAATGCGTTCGAGAATGTACGAATAGTTATGATAACTTTGAAGTTTTGTAACAATCTTTTCTTTTTCAGCCAAGACTTGTTTAAGATTAGCAATTTCATCAACACACTTGTTCAATTCAATTTGCTTTTCTTTAAACTTTCTTTCATACATTTCTTTAGTAACTAAAGTTTCAGACAATCTTTGATCAAACCTTTTGACTTGGCTTTTCAAAGTATCATAAGCTTCTTGTACTCTCTGACTCGACCACTTTAAAGAATCATACTGTTTTTATAAATCTTGAAATTTAGATTCTTTTTCAACACAATCGACACATTTTGCTGAACACAGTTGTCTATAAACATCATTATCCTTTTCAAGACCTTGACATTTCTGTGTCAATTTTTCAACTTTTAGTTTCAAAATTTCTTCTTTTTCAATCATATCTTTACATTTTGTTGTGAAACCATTTTCAAGTTTAACTATGTCATTGTCTTTTGTTTTTATGATGTCATCTTTTTCAGTACAGGCTTTGCACATTGCTATGCAATTCCTGCATTTGTTTTCTTTTTCATCAACCAATTCAACATTCAATAGATCAGAAGATTTTCTAACCTCAGTCTCATTCAGCACCGGTTCTTCTTACTCAACTTTCTGATCTTCCTCCTTTTCTTCTTTCTGAGCTTCTTCATTCTTCTGTTCTTTTTCAGCTTTCTGGTCTTGTTCAGCAGCAATCTTCGCGACAGTCTTTACTTCTTCAATCATCTTCTTCAATTCTTCTTCTTTTCTCTTCTTCATCTCTGCCACCTTCGGTAGACTTGCTTCACAAATCTCTCTTATCTTCTTCTCCAAATCAGGCAAATATGCTTTATCAGATAACCTTCGTGTGTTGAAAGTAGCTTGCCTTGGAAGCAAATTTGTTACAGCTTTGAAATCCACTTTTGATGGGTCAGCAACTGGATTACCCCGTGGATCCATGTAACATTCCAACTCTTCATTCCATCTTTTTGCTCTCTGGGCTTCTTTGAATGGTTCGTTTAATTTTCCGATTTCCCATCTTGCATAATCTGCTTTCCACCATCTATCAGGATCAGCATCAGCCACAAATGCATATCCAACTGCATCTTCTTCAGGGCAAACCTGACTCCAGTCGTAACCTTCATCATCATATATAACTGCAAGAGCCCTTGATTTTTCTTCAGGCTGTTTCAATCTTGGAGGCTCAGACTTGTTCTGATGATAAATCGTTTTTTTGTAATAATCTTCTTTGAACGGGTTTTCAGAATCATCATCAGCATACGCATTTCTACACTCACGCTTAAAGTGACCTTTTTGTTTACATTTGAAACATGTCACCTTTGATTTATCAAATCCCAATTTGGTAGACGGTCCACCAATTGACTTTCTCCCCGTGATCTCCATGAACCGCTGTGCCCGACGAACAGCACTTGCCATGCACCATCTTATATCAATCAGTTCCATCTCCTCGGGGTCTATTTGATCGTAATCTTCTTTTGTCAAGTTGGTGTTGCCAATCTTCCCTGCAACGAGGCTTTCATATGATTCAAGTACAGATGCCAAGAAAACCATCTGTTGTTTTACTGACTCTTCACTGAAATTCTGTCCATTCTTCAAATCCACTGCGATGTTACACTGGAATAAATTCTTTGAAGCAGATTGGTCTGAAACTGTTGAAGAAGATCCACCGTGAAAACCACTGTGAAGATTTTCTTTGTTCACTGAATTTGAGCTTTCTGCAGAAAACGCTGTTCTTGGAGACCCAGCCTGTGGTACATTTCCTCTGTAGTAAAGCTCTACATTCTGCTGATAAGCTAGATTGTTGACTTTAGATCTCTTTATCTCCAACTCATGGCTTTCAAGTCTTTCGATCAGCAAATCCACTTTTAAATCTTCAGGCATGATTGTATTTTTCAACATTAGAGCAAAGTACTGCCACTCTTGATCATTTGGCAATGAATCAAACAATTTATCCACCAGCTCCTCTTCAGAATATGTGATTTCATGTCTGGTCAGCTCCATTTTCAGATGTCCAAATCTCTCGATCATTTTACAAACAGATTCATTTTTCATACAACTAAATAGATCAAACTCTTTACGCAACAATTTCTTTTTATTTTTAACAATTTCATTACTTCCTACACACTTTCTCCCTAACGCTTCCCACAAATTCTTTGAAGTTTTCTCTTGTTCAAGTAACGAGATAATATCCTCTCTCACCGACTGTTTGATTAATGTGATCATTTTATATTCAGCCACAACATTTTTTATGTCTATGTCTGTGAAATCTTTTGCATCTATTAACTCTCCTCCCTCTTTTACTGGTTCAGTGTATCCATTTATCAGTTTTAACCAGCTTTCAGGAGCGAAAGCTTTTACCCAACCCTCAAATCTGTTTTTCCACCAGTTATAATCTTCAACTTTCATTAGCTTCGGTGGTTTCTGTTGGCTTCCATACATGTTCTCAAACTTCAAATTCTCCGAAATCTCTCTTGAATACTCTCTCATCTCAGATCTTCTATCTGTCGATTCGGAAGTGAACGCGTTGTAGAATGTGTTGTAGAACTCTTCACCGTTGCTTGACATCTTCAAACACCTGAGAGCAACAAACAAACTCAATCAGTTTAAACAATATCAAGTAATCTGAAATACACTGACACTCGATTGTCGTGAAATAATCTTGATTTAAAAAAAATTCACTTTCGAACAAAATCAAGAAATAACACTATGAGCAAAATAGCACACAAGGTACTCTTGAGCGAAATCAGGTTCCTTATCAGCGAAATCAGTCTGAATGACTGATAAGCGAAATCAGGTTATATGTGACCCTATGAACGAAATAGCAGTATATGTCCTTAAGAGCGAAATTTGATGTTCAAATAAGCGAAATCAGATGTTCAAATAAGCGAAATCTGATTTAATGGCACTATGAGCGAAATCCTTCAATTACCGTAAAAGCGAAATCAGGTTTTTAGTGTATTTTTACCATTTTTAAGCCGTTTTTTAACCTGATTCTTTCTAGGGTTTGTTATTACTGTATTTTACACGTTATACTAAAAAATCAGGCCATTTCAACCGTAGAAACCAGTTCAAATCGAAAAAGTATAAAAGAAAGTGAGTAGAAATAAGAGAATTTGGCCGAATCAGCTGTAGTAGTATGAACTCCTCGTCCTGAAGCTCTGATACCACTTGTTGGACCGGTTTGCGACCCTGAAAAGTCAGTCAAGGTAGTTCATCTTTACGTATAAAGGCGGAATCAATGCACGCAAAGTTACAAACAGCTTTTCTCTTTCAATTCCTTCTTTATTGATGCTTTTTTATTACAATTTGACAGAGTTTCGTTACCACAAGCATGAACAGATTTCGCTCTAAGTTACAAATGACAATCACACATGAGATATTTATAGTATGGCTGATTTCGCTTATATGGCAGTCCATATAAACGAAATCCCATGTGACCATATCAGCGAAATCACCTAGTTCCCTATGAGCGAAACCCCTATGCATCTATGAGCGAAATTAACATCATTAAACCCTAATTTGACTTTCAAGCTCCTATCTTGACTATCTAGACCTAAGACTCAATGCAAACGAAGTCAACAGACATTCCGTGCACCAACAGGGTGCGGTTTTAATGTCCCTTTGGCAATATTCACCTTTTCGAGTGTGATTTATTCCTGAAAAGTAAGACTAAACTAGAAAACATAAAAGTTAAACTAATCTAAAACTAAGGATAGTTCTGCGGAATGCCTCCGTTGTGCACCACGTTTATAAGGGTCCTTGGCTTCCGTTTTGGTTCTTCTCCACATTCTTACCGGGCTATCCAGGGATTTTCCTATGATTTTAGAAACTGAAATTTCGATAAAGAAGGATTTCCTTATTTCTGAATTGATTATAGCATCATTTTCTTTCAAAGATATGAAATCACCTTGGGAAACTTGAAAAGAAGTAATGCTGACTATTACATTATTCACACAAAGCATTCGATGACTTATCGGCTGCCTTGCTTGAGGAAGAGTTTCACTAAAATAGAGACAAACCGGAATAACGTCCGATCTTGTTTCTGGATTGAGTGGAAAAGGGATATATGAAGTTCGTTCTGTTCCTCTATGCATCTCTGTGATGGGTAAATCTCCATGAAAAGGGGGCAACTTTCGTGTAGTTTGTACCCACCTTATCGGGTGGTTCTGGCTCATCTTCAATTAGGGGGTCGTCATTGCCAATTGGATATTTCATTAATTGTTCAAGATCGACATACCTTTTATAGGCCCCTAATTGAATGGGTAGGTTGTTTTGCTTCCGATTAATCAAAGCTTTGTGGGTTTTCACAAAAGGTCATCCTAACATAAGTGGGGCGTCATCAAGGATGACAAAGTCGGTTGGGACTACCGTTTGATTTGTTTGGACTAACACATCTTCAACTACTCCTATCGATTTTATTGTTTTCCGATTATATAGAAAAATGGGTATTTGAAGTGGAGAAAAATCACTAATACCTAATTTTTTGAAAATGTAGTTGGGCATTATATTAAAACAAAGATCTTTGTCAATTATAATATTACTAATAAAGGAATTTTGAAAGAAACATGGAACTGGTGTAATGTTAATTTCAAATGGATCATCTTTTATTAGTGTAGTTTGATCATTTGTTAACTTAATGCCTACCATTTCGTCAATTTTAGTGTTGGTGTTTAACTCTTTTAAAAACTTAGCATGAGTAGGTAATAAACAATGATTTTCGAAACAAGGTAACAAGAGATTAATTTCTTTAAAATTAGACTCTTCTTGAATTTTAACGTTATCGGACTCACCTTTTTCGTTGTTTAACTCATGTGTCGGTTTTTCACTTACTTGTTCTTCCATTTTTACCTCTTCAACTATCACTTCTTTAGTACATATTACCTCTTCCCTTGCTTGGGCTTCCTCTTCCCTTGAGCGGGCTTCTTTTATATAGCGCTCGATAGTTTTAAGGTGTTCTATTATCCTTTCGGCTACGGGTGAGATACTTGGTGGTTCGTCAAAGTGAGCTGAATAAGGATCCTCAAAGCTTGAGTTCGGAAGTTCGATCCTTGGTTCCTCATAATACTCGTATGAGGTAGATGGTTCATACCATTGTTCCTCATTGTAAGTATATTATGGATAAGGGTCGTAACTTGGTTCCTCATAATACTCATATGAAGTGGGTTGTTCACGTCATGGTTCCTCATAGTAAGTATATGAAGGTAATGGCTCATATCGTGGTTCCTCAAAGTATGAGTATGAAGGTTCATACCTTGGTTCATCAAAATATGAGTATGAGGGAGAAGGTTCATACATAGGCTCTTCATAGTATGTGTATGAAGTGGATGGCTCGTACTTGTGCTCCTCGTAGTATGTGTACGAAAGGGATGGTTCAAATAGGTCACAATATTGCACCGAATGAGGATTACCGCAAATGGTACAATACTCTTCTTTATAATCATCCTCCTCATAGTGGTAGTTGTAACCTCATGAGTATTGATTCATAAGAATCACTCAGCAGACCACAACAGAGTCTCTGGACCAGAAAACAAAAATAAAAACGGAAACAGAGGCTGAGCACGGCCCCGTGTTAAGGTTCTGTATCTGGGCGTTTTGAAAAATGTGACTGGTTTTGTGCAGCACGGGGGCGTGTTCAGTGAACACGACCCCGTGTTCAGACTCTGTATCTGGGTGTTTTGTTAATTTTTATGCAGCACGGGGGCGTGTTCAGTGAGCACGGCCCCGTGTTCAGACTACTGTAATGCAAAAATTACCTAAAAATGTAAAAATGTGCTCGCAGTTTAAAAAGGTTTTGAAAAACCGATTAAGCCGTCGATTTTAAGCTTTCTTAAAATCCTTGTGTACCTGGCAACGGCGCCAAAAACTTGGTGCGTGTCGAGTGTGATATATTTTTATTTATATTTTAAGTCCTTTTTAACACACTAGTCAAGTTTTAAATTTATAAAACACGATATTCTACTAACACTAAACACACACATGGGCAAGTGCACCCATCATGAGCGTAGTATAGCGTTGGTAAGATACCGAGGTCGTCCAAGGACACAAGAGCTTTTAATACCGGTTTATCCTCAACGTCTAATCAAATAAAAAAATTTAGAAAAAGTTTTAACCATGAAAATAAAAACTAAAATGCTGAAAAATAAAAATAACAATAAAAATAAAACAGATAGACAAGATGAATCACTTGGATCCGACTCGCCTTTAATGTATCCTTTGATGATTTCCGCACTTTTGCACTTTTTAAGAGATTATCTTAGTTATAGTAGTAGGCCCCTCTTTTGAAGGTGACGTTACCCTCAACCCAGTGGTTTGATTCAGCAAGGATACAATCCCAAAGGGTCGGAATATTGAAAGATAATTAATTAAGTTATTAATGCGTAAAGTGGTAGGCCCCTCTTTTGAAGGTGACGTTACCCTCGGCTAAGTGGTTTGAGTCAGCAGGGATACAATCCTAAGTAGCTGGTTTAATTTTTTAATAGTAGTTTATATATGAGGGGATCAAGACATTCGCACCCCCGCCATCCAATACCAGTGGGTATTGAAGGAAGTCCTAGTAAACTTGACCCAGGTCCTTGCAGGATCTATACACTGAATAAGGCAAGAACCTTACCAAACCATTCCCTTAACCCCCGACCAGGTAGCCAACATATCTCTATATAGACCGTAGAGATATGAATGGTGAAAATCTTTTACTTTATATAGACAGTAAAGTAATGCCAAGACACCAAGGACAAATGATAAGAAAGTTTCACCTTCAACATAAGAAACTAGTTATTAAAGACATTAATACAAAACCAAATAAAAAGTGCGAAAAGATTAAAAATCAAAAGTAATACACTAAATGTTTGTCTTCACCAAGTGATGTAAGAGACTTAGCCAAACATGGCCTTTGATTGACAAGAACTCTTACGATCAATCTTGGATCCCGAGACTACTACACACACTCTAAGGTGGATGATGGATGATGGATGATGGTGGTGGTGGATGTGGGTGAATTAGTGGTGGTGGAGTGGTGGTGAAGTGGGAGAGAGGTGGTTTGCCAAGGGGTGCCTTTGAAGTGAGCCTAGCACCTCTATTTATAGCCTGAACAGAAGACCGGCCACGGCCCCGTGTCCTCCTTCATTAATTGCTTTTGTCTGCATTAAGCTCCACACGGCCCCGTGTTCGCTGGTCCCGGCCCCATGTGCAGAAGCGTATCTGTACTACCAAGATTTGCTAGATTCTGTGAATCTTAGCGTTGACCACGCCCCGTGCTCAGTGGGCACGCCCTCGTAGTGAGCAGTAGAAGCTTCTATAGCTTTGTCTTTTCTGCAGACATCTGGCCACGCCCCCGTGCTCAGTGGGCACGGGGACGTGGTCAGCCTTCCGTTTCCTGTTTTTGCTTGGGAAGATGCTATCGAGGGGTCGAGCATGCCACGTTCATTCCTTTTCTTTGTATTTATGTTAGTTTTTGCTGCATATTTGTTCCTTTTGTTCATTTAAGCTCATTTGGTCCTGAAAATACAAAAGGAAGACAAAAACACACTTTTTCCAACATTAGTACTAAAAAGGGTTAGTTTTATGCCTATTTTAATGAAATTTATATGTTGCATTTTGCACACTATAGAACTCAATCGATTGCTTATTATTGATGATACGAATACAATTTATACACATACAAATATCCCTATACTAGGAAACTAAATAAATGAGATTAATTACAATAATTACAAAATATATATACGTAAATCAATGCCTTGATTTACGGTAGGCTATTACCCCCCTTCAATCGAACAGGTGGAGGACCAACACGAAGCATGCCACGAAATTTCTCAAAGAGTGGCTAGGGAAGACTTTTTGTAAAGATGTCTGCAACCTGGAGATTGGACGGAACAAATTTGGTGTGAAGTTGTGCAGACGAAACAAGTTCACGAACAAAATGATAGTCAATGTCAATATGCTTAGCCCGTTTGTGAGAAACGGGATTTTGGCTTAGAAAAATGGCACTCTTGTTATCACAGAGCAGAGTAGGCCGATCCATGGGCAAAGCATGTAACTCGCGAAGAAGATGAGTAAGCTAAATAATGTCTGCAGCAGTGATCACCATAGCCCGATACTCAGATTCACAACTCGATCTAGAGACGGTTGTTTCTTGGTGCTCCAGGAAACCAGATTACCACCCAAATAGATAGAATAACCATAAGTAGATCGTCTTGTTTCAATGGAGCGAGCCCAATCAGCATCAGAGTAGCCGACTAAGGTTGTAGTGAGTGGTTTAGAAAAGGTTAAGCCATAAGCAAGCGTCCCTTTAACATAGCGTAGTATGCGTTTAACAGATTGAAAATGAGAAATGGTAGGTGACTGTAGATGCTGACTGGCTTGATTAACAGCATAAGAGAGATCCGGACGAGTGATGGTGAGATACTGGAGAGCACCAACTAAGGACCGGTAAAGTGTGGGATCGTGGAAAAGAACACCGGTACGATGGAAGGTATCAGTGGTGGAAAGAGGGGTGTCAACTGGCTTGGAATCTAATAAGCCTGCACGAGCTAAAATATCATGAGCATACTTGGCTTGACTAAGAAAAAAGTCATGTGTCTGAATAAGTAACTTCAAGTCCCAAAAAATATCCCAAGACACCCAAATCTTTAACCGAGAACTCCTTGTGCAATCTGGTGATGAAAGACTGAACAAGCTGAGGATCACTGCTAGTGATTATAATATCATCCACATAAATAAGGAGATAGACAATAGAAGCCCTCTTCTTATAGATGAACAACGAAGTATCGGCCTTGCTGCAGAGAAAACCATTTGAGAGTAAGAATGCGCTGAGACGTTGAAACCAGGCCCGCGGTGCTTGTTTAAGACCATAGAGAGCCTTGTTTAGGCGACATACATGATGAGGAAACTGAGAACTAATAAACCCGGGAGGTTGTTCCATGTAGACGGTTTCAGTGAGATTGCCATTCAGAAAGGCGTTGCGAACATCCAACTGACGAAGTGACCACCCGTAGATAGTAGCTAAAGCAAGTACCACACAAACAGTAGAAGCCTTCACAACAGGGCTAAAAGTATGCAAGAAATCAATACCAGGAACCTGAGTGAAACCTTGAGCGACAAGACGAGCTTTGTATCGATCAATAGAGCCATCAGCCTTGAACTTAGTGCGATAAATCCATTTGGAGCCGACAATATTTACATCTTGTGGACGAGGAACGAGATCCCAAGTCTTGTTCTATTGCAAAGCAAGTATTTCCTATTCCATAGCTTTTACCCACTTAGAGTGTTTGGCAGCCGATTTATAACCACAAGGATCCTGTGCTGCAAGTAAAGCATAATGTAAGGCACTCGACAAAGACATGTTAGCAAAATGTTTGGGTTTGTAAATTCCACTTTTTTATCGAGTTCTCATAGGATGTGTAGATATCGGCCCAGTAGACGATCCTTCCTCGGGAGCCGTATGGATGGGTGGAGGAGGGCCGAGAATGCTGTGAGTAGATGGCGGGTCTGGTAGAGACTGGGAAGAAGAGTGGGCCGAGGTTGGGTGGGAGGTGGGCAGAGAAGATGGGTGGGCCGAAGCTGGTGGGGAGTTGGGCTGAGAAGGGAAGTGGGCCGAGGGTGTCGCGGAGGCTAATGTGGATTGGGCTGAGAGAGGCGTAGAGTTAGGTGAGTTGGATTGGGCCGATGTGGAGTTAGGCTGGGTTGGGTCGGTTTGGGCGACATGAAGGGTGGAGTACATGGGGCAATGAGAGTTGGAGGCCGAATGGTTGGAAGAAGAGACAGGAGAGACCGAAAGGGTGGGAACAAAGGTTGGGTTTGGAAAAGGTTTAATAGGTAAGAATTTATCAAAATTTGAGAAGATAAGCTTGGCCTCATCAACAGTTGAAGTATGGTTACTAAAGGGAAAATTTTCCTCATCAAATTGGGCATGACGAGTGGTGTAAACGCGGTGGGTAGAGATGTCCAAGCAACGATATCCCTTATATTTGGCATCATAGCCAATAAATACACACTCAGCACTGCGAGGAGAGAGTTTGTGTTTGGCATAATCCCGTAAATAGGGAAAAACACGACAGCCAAAGACACGTAGATTTGAGTATGTAGGAGACCGATTGTATAAAATTTCATAAGGGGATTTAAAACCGAGTACCGAGGAAGGTAGACGATTAATGATGAACGTGGCTAAGGCGAAGGCATCCGACCATAAGGTAGCAGGAGCATGAGAGTTGAAGAGCATAGCAAGACCCGTTTCGGTTATATGTCTATGTTTTCTTTCAGCACGACCATTTTGTTCAGGAGTGTGAGGACAAGACATTTGATGGTGAATACCAAGTTCATGAAAAAGTTTTTGCACACGATTATTAGTAAATTCAGTTCCACCATCACTTTGGAATACTTTAAGTTTAGAAGATAGTTGGTTTTGAACAAAAGGAACAAAGGTTAATAAGGCTTCATAAAAATCAGATTTGCGCTTGAGTGGATAAAACCACGTAAAGCGAGAGTGATCATCGATGAATATAGCATAAAACCGATAACCACTAGATGAGGTAATAGGCGAAGGACCTCATAAATCACAATGCACTAAATCTAAAACATTAACAGCACGTTTATGATTTAAAGTAAATGGCACACGATGAGATTTAGATAATTGACAAGAGGTGCAAACATTAGGTTTTGGTAATAATGAAGTAACAAACAAAAAACCATGTTTATGAAGTCTAGAAATAATATCAAAAGACACGTGTCCAAGACGATCGTGCCACGTTTCATAGGAAGCTTTAAGGTGAGGAGTCGAGTAGGAGGCAATGAAGGCGTGTTATCCTTCTCGAAGCACATAGAGGCCATTTTCACACGTGCCCTTTGCCAACACCTCCTTGGTTGTTCGGTCCTGAACATGAAAAGAATTGTTAGAAAACAAGACATCGACAGGAGAATCACGAGTAAGCTGACTAATAGATAAGAGGTGTTTGGTAAGATGGGGTACAACGAGGACGTTCTTTAAATGAATATTGTTGGAAAGGGATTTTGTACCAATATTCGTTACTGGTAATGTGTGACCATTACCAAAACGAACAAAGTCACGACCACTAAATGTTGAAGAAGTATCAAGGTCCTCAACAAAGGGGGTCATGTGAGCAGACGCACCTGTATCACCAGTCCAATCAGGATGGTCCTCGTCAGTGACATGGCACTGAGCATGAAAGGCATGTGCGAGATTAGCATCAATAGAGGGGGCGGCTTGTTTGGTAAAACTTGCAAGATTTGGGCACGTATTGGCATAGTGACCATTAGTTCTGCATAGTTGACAATGAGGAGGTCGACGAGATTGACCACGACCTGCACAACGACCACGACTACGACCACGATTAGAATAAGAAGAACTGGAATTAGAACGAGAAGAGTTACCAGGACGCGATTGATGGGCCGCGAAGGCAACGGTGGGCGGCGGTTGAGGCTGTCCATGTAAAGACTGCATAAAGGTTTCTTGGTTCTCCGCTTTGGCTAGGAGGTCACGAAAGGAAACAGTCCCCACAGCACCATGGGTAGTGGAGAAAGTCTCATAAGTGGGGCCAAGGCCACATAGGAACCAGTGGCACTTGTCAGTTTCAGATACGGGATGACCAATGGCAGCAAGTTGGTCACATAGGGTTTTAAATTTTCGTCCATAATCAGCAACAGTGGATGACCCTTTTTGCAAGAGACGGAGATTATCATGCAAAGTGTGCATCCGTTCGGTGGACCGATGGCTGTAGGCGGATTCCAAGGCCAGCCAGATAGGACATGCTTCGGTCAGTCCGATGACCTCAGACATGGCCTCCTCAGATAAGGAGGATTGAATTAGAAGACAGGCTGTTTTATCATTAGTCATCCAAGAAGAATAGTCAGGGTTAGGAGAGGGTTTCTCGTTGAGTATAATGGTTTTCTCAGGGGCGGTGGTCGAACCATCAATATGGTCGTTTAGTTTTTGAAGGGATAAAAGAAGGGTGAGTTGTTGGCTCCAAGCAAGGTAGTTGGAGGAGGTAAGTTTGTGAAGGATGAAGTGAAGGAGGGAGTGGAGGTGTGTGTTCGATGATGAGGAGTCTGCCATGAAGGAAAAGAGGGCGGCATAGGGAGGGTGGCGGCAGCTGGGTAGGGCAAAGAAAACAGAAAAAAAGAAACAGCAGGATCGAAAAAGAGAGGAAGGCCTTATTTGGCTTATACCATATAGAACTCAATCGATTGCTTATTATTGATGATACAAATACAATTTATACACATACAAATATTCCTATACTAGGAAACTAAATAGATGAGATTAATTACAATAATTACAAAATATATATACGTAAATCAACGCCTTGATTTACGGTAGGCTATTACACACATCACCTATATGAAAAGGATTTTGTTTCGTTTTGATCATGCTTTTCTGGTATGTTTTCGGAACAAAAAAATTATAACCGTTCTTGTTTTCCTTTTCAGTTATCTAAT
The DNA here is from genome assembly GCA_030545235.1 of Helianthus tuberosus. Classification (NCBI taxonomy): domain Eukaryota; kingdom Viridiplantae; phylum Streptophyta; class Magnoliopsida; order Asterales; family Asteraceae; genus Helianthus; species Helianthus tuberosus. The sequence continues at coordinate 170,525,768 of CM060431.1, forward strand.
GAGCATCACCAATATACAATAATCTGGCTAGTAATGTCACGATTATAGGAAATATCTAAGACATCTCCAAACTAATGCACCCCTTTCTTAATGGTGGATCTTGGAAATATTGTAGGAGAGAAAAAAATAAGCGAATAATTATTGTCAAAACAGGTCGGATTAGGGACTGAACCAAGAGGGTCAATAATGTCCGCTAACCCCAATCGTTGGAAATAATTACATTTTTCTATAATTCTCGACCAATAATTTCCTCTTCCAAAACAAAATGGACTTTCCTAATTTCCACAACAAAGTAAATAACAATCATACCTAATACAATGTACAACCAAGAATGTGACAACTTCTAATAATGAAAACCGTTGAAAATGCAAGAAGAATAAAATCATGGGAAGTGAGAAAAAGGTGAACTATTTCTAATTTTTAAAGACTAAAGATAATTTAATGAGTGTACTAGATAGAGCCTTGTAAGTTGACGTTGGTCTTCTCATTTTTAGATGTTAAAAAACATTTTATTTAAAAATGATTATTCAATACGAGACCTACGTCATCACACCCCATTAGCCATCACGGTCAAATTAAAATTTGACTAACTTTACATTAAAATTCTCAGTGGGTTTTGGGTGGCTCTGTCAGACCATGGGTATGGTGAGAATAGTTCAAAGAGACCATCCATCACATAGGGTGTGGTGGATGGTCCTTCCCTATTTATTATTATTATTTTTTTGATTTAATTAATTAATTAAAACAAAGTAAATAGAAATAAAAAAGTTACATTTAAATAAAACCTAAAAAAAAACCTAAAGTTACATTTAAATAAAAAACTAAAAAAAAAACACATTTAAAAAAAAACCTAAAGTTACATTTAAAAAAAACTACACTCCCCCACTCTATTTTTTCCTAATTTTTTCCTTCATCATTTGTAAAATGGGACGGTCTTCCGGTGGATATTCGCTAAGGTCAGTGGTCATTATTTTCCATTCCTCCAACTGTTGCGCTTCTTCTTGCTTCCTTTGCTTCTCCTCGGCTAGTTTTTTTTTTTTTCACCTTTACCTTCTCGGTTTGCGTCTTGGTAAAGGTTTGGTTGAATGCTTTCAACTCGGCCATAATACCTTCCAACTTTGAACCACCACCACTTCCTGATGCGGCTTGTTTCCTTTTTTCAGCCGCTATCTTTTTACTTTTGTCCCTTCCTGGGGGACGTTCTTCCTCTCCACTCGGCTCCTCCTCATACTCGGGCTCGTCGTTGATATTTATTTGGCAAGGACCGGTTGAGCTTCCAACGCTATAACTTCCTGACTCGGAAGTTTTAGACCGTTTGGTTGCTCGTTTCGCCTTTGCAACCTCATTTGGAGTTCCCTTCCATTTTGGATTATCCTTTACAATGTGCCAAGCACGGACATGTGGGAAAGAAGTTTTGTTGTCATTTTCGTATAAACGCAACGCTTCATTGAAAACATTTTCGTTGTTCCACCCACTCGGTTTGTTGGCGAGCGTTGTGTTATAAAACCCACAAAAGCGTTGGATCAACGCATTCATCTTGCGCCACTTGGAGCTAATCGAATCAACGGTTCTGTACTCGCCTTGTTCCATAATCGCGTGGAATATATCAAGGGTTTCTTGCCAAAACCCATCGATTTGTTGATTGTTACCTACAAAAAATAATATTTAATAACAAATAAATGTTAGTAACAATAATAATATTTTCTAACAAAAATATGATGTACAAATAATATTTAATAACAATAATAATATAATGTACAAAAAAAATAATTTTTACCGATTATAGAAGACGTTGACGAGCCAATATATGCCTTCGCCAACGCCTCTTCCTCAATTTTTGACCATTGTCGTTGTTGTTATTTGGCGGCTTCGTCTTCTTTTTTACCCTTTCCCTTTGTATTTTTCTTTTTGGAAGGTTCAGGTTGCGTTTCTGGCACAACCTCTACGTCATCATCTTGTTCCTCGATTTGTTTTGGACGTGCTTGTGGCGGTGGTTGATATGGCATATTTAGCGGGTTTTGCATTAGTTGCTGCATTTGGTTGAACGGCATGTTGGGTTGTTGCATTTGCATTGGGTTGAACGGAATGTTGGGTTGTTGCATAGGGTATTAGTTTCGTTGGTTGAAAGCGTTGGGCATTTGTTGGTAACCCGCAAAAGAGTTGTCCATTACGGGTGTGTAGCCGGGTGACGAAAACGAGAGTGAACTTGAGTTGGGATTATTTGGGTTGTAGGGATCCATAATTTTTTTTAAGGTTGGGAGAGGATTTTTTATAAAATTGGGGGAAAAGTGGAAGTATTTGGTAAAAAAATAGTGTGAAAAGTGGTTTAATTTATAGTGGTGGGTGAATTTTTTTTTTTTTTTTTTAAATCGAATGTTACCGTTAGGGGGGCCCACCATTTCAAAAAGTTGCTCCGTCTCCGACGTCTCTTTGCCGACGATGGCGCCGAGACGGGCCCCAAGGGGGAGGTGTGCGACGGCCCAAGACGGGGGGACGGCCCGGGGACGAGCCCCATACCCCTCGGTCTCATGTAAAAAAAATCCCTAATTCAATTTCAAAGTATTAGATTGTGCCTCTTTCTAAATGCTATATCTTTTCTTATTAATATGGCTTTAGAAACTTGTTTTATATGTTTTCTTTGATTTGATTTATTTATCTTTTCTAATATATTTGAATGAAAAAGTTCCATGGGGAGAGAAAAACGTGAGAGTACGAACAGGTAACGTCAGCGTGGAGGAGGGGGCATTTGTAAACTAAACCCCCATTGAGTCATTGACAATGCTCTTGGTGCTAGAAAAAGACTCATGATTATTTAGGAAATACTATTACACCACCCGTAGTCGGCCATTTTTAAAAAAAAAATTGCCAAATCACGCCCAATAACGCCCCAGGACCGCCCCCTGGGCGTTATCCGGCGTTATTCGACAAAAAAAAACCCGGTCGGCGTTTTTTGAAACACGCCTAAACTTGATTTCTTTGCCCAATAGAACCTTGCCATGTGTGTATACTTAGTTTTAATTAAAAAAAACAAAAGAAATTAGTTTTAATTAGATTTTGGCAATGGTTTTTCTTGAAGTTTATAAGTTGCAGGCGGTTGTTGTGGGTGAAAGGAAGAAGAAGGTGAACTTTCATTTCAGTCCCTGCATTTTGAGTGTATATACAAAAAAGGATTTAAACTTCAAAAGTCAGTCCTTGCATTTTGAGTGTATATACAAAAAAGGATTTAAACTTCAAAAGTCCTTAAAAAAAGGATTTTGCATTTCAGTCCCTAAAGTTTTAATTACTTTTAACTAGATTTTGGCAATGTAATTTTTTTTTTTACTTTTTTCTGGTTTTTTTTTATTTCGAGTATTGTATTTTTTTTTTAATTTAATGAAGTATTTTAAGTTTTTAATTAAAAAAAAAATAATTGTGTAATGATTGGAAGGGGCGTTATTGGGCATTATTCTCACTATGGCACTTTTGCAATAACGCCCAATAATGTCTCCATGCTGACTGGACTGGCACATGGCAGAAAACGCCCCAGGATGGGGGCATTATTCATCTAACGACTACGCATGGTCTTAGGCGAATTCGATGTAAATAATTTCCACATGCTCGTGGTTGAGAATAAATACCATTGACTATTATCCAACCTATATTTTTTAGAACGGCTTGTTGGTGATGGCGGTGGAGCTCCGCTTACACCCCGGGCCAGCCTGTACTGATTACCCGTCTGGCCGTCTACCCAGGATCGGGGTTCTCCCCCGGGTAGAACTCCCGCAAGTGGTAAATATGACTCCGACCGGAATCGAACCCTCAACCTCCACTTGCACCTCCATGTAGTCCCCAGGCAATTGCCAGTTGAGCTACACTTCATTGGCATGAGAAAATATATGCAAAGAGGTCCTTGTCGACCTTGCACTCGTTACTTTCCGCGAAACAACTTTGGAAGTGAAGTGTCATTTCAAACTCAGTTGGTTCATTGAATATGTGTTGAAAAGGATGTTGAATTAGTTTGTGATTTACTGGGTTCTATAAGTAACTTTTTTTTTTAAACACTAGTAACTGATTTTAATAATCTTTTTCCACCAAAAAAATACTTGCCCTTAGGAAATTTGTTGTCATTGTTGGATATCAAGAACACTTCGAATAATAATAAACACAAACTTGAACAATGAATGAATTCGAAATGCACAGAAATGTAATTGATATCTTGGTGCCGGATAAGATCCCACTATATATACATATGTTGTGAGTTATGGGTAAAACGGTTGAAGGATCTAGACGGCAAAACTGTTTGTCAGTGTCTTCGACAACCTCCAACTTTCGTCCATAATCCTCATAATTATTCGATAATCCTACCTTAATACAATCCCTAAATAATAAGTACAACACACATAGTATAAACATGGGCGAAGGATAGTGGGGCGGGAGGGGGCGGCCGACCCTCCTAACTTTCTCTCAGTAGTGAAGAGTATGTACTTTTCGTATAGAAATATTTGGGTAAATACGTTACGACCCCCCGTTTTATATAAATTTTTGGGCATATACATTTCCGACCCCCCGGTCGGATATCTCAAGCTTCACCATTGAGTATAAATATACAAGTTCATACGATAATTAAGTTTACATTCTAACAGTCATTAGTTGTGTTCAATTGTATTGAATTGTTTCTCTTGATAATCAACTTTGCAACTACATTCTTAAAATTGAGCATGTTATGACATTGAGGAGGTTGGATATATACTTTAGGAGCCTGCGAGTATATGCAAACGTGGTCTTTGATCACGAACAATAACAAACCATGATTTTTTGTCTGGGAAAAAGGAGTCGGTTAAAACAAGTTGTTTAAATAAGTCGGATAAAGGGGTCACAATAATTACATTAATAGAAAGCAACGAATTGAACACCAAGAGTTCTTCCAATGCATCAAAGAATAGGGATTCACTTAAGAACAAATGAGAAATAGAGTATATATTGATAAATAGGATAACTTGGCTTGTTTTGAGATATCGAATTCAAGCGAATTCTGGTAAAAAAAAAAAATTAACATAAATTTCCATACTCGTTCTTGAAACCTGTCTTATCCGACTAAAGATTTTGAAGCACCACTAAAATAACTTTAATCTAAAAGTAATCTCTAGATTCAAAGGTCACCCATTCAAACTTAACAAAACATTTTCATTCCAATCAACACGGCAAATTACATAAGAATAGCAGGTAGACGGGCAACAAACTGCGCCGCCATCCCCTTCTGAATGGAAAACCCTAATCTACTAAAAACAAAGCCCAACCCCTGAGGGGTCGAAAAGTTGCATGTTTTGTCAAAAATTGCCATAATACATGCTTCAAAGTCCTATATGAAATTTTATGACATGTCTGGCCTTGATTAATTTAAAGGTGTAAATACTTGGATGTATTCGTATACATAATTGTCAATATAGTGGAAAAATCGCATTTTAAAACACTTAAGTTTGTTAGGTGAGAGGTGGTATGAGGTTGATGGAGGATTTGTTCATTCAAGTTTTCTCCAACCACTAATCCACTTCCACTCCATACCTAAAGTGGAGACTGGTCCCCAATCCAAACTTACCCAAATAAGGGTTTGTGTTGTTCGGGTTATTCGAAAGAACCAAATATAGATGGCCAATATAATTTGTTCAATTAACTTAAAACAAAATAACAAATATACACCATGCGTAGAAAAGCAACAAAAGAGAGTAAAAATTTCATACTTTGAACAACTCGGGTCAAATCCAGCCGGACAAGACCCGCCCCAGGAAAGTTAATACATCAGCGCAAGATAGCCAACTGAAAGCCTAACAGCAAGACCACAACTAACATACGACAGATGCGTAATTAAGTAATTAACAACCACGAACCCCACGCGCCACCGTAAACCACTACTCTCCTTCATCGGGCACCGTATTCAGATCCAAAATCACAACGCCGGTTCTCTTCTTCACACAAACTTCACCTTCTTCAACCTCTCGTGACGGATCCGACAACTTCCGTACACCTTTTTCTTTCTCGTAATACTTCACCGCCTCTCGCATCCGGCGCAAGATAGCAAAGAATTCATCCACCTCATCTTCCGTCGGTGGCGGAACCACCACCACCGGATCGGTTTCTACATCTTTTCCTTTCGTTTCTCGCTCCTTCTTCCGCTCTCCTCCGCCGCTGCCGCCGCCGTCCGCCGCCCTGCTCCGCTTCCGATCTCTCTCCATACGTATCATATAAAAGATTGAAAGAGGTGGTGGTTATATTGTCTGATCCTCCATAAATTATTTTGTAACTATTGTTGTATATGCGTCTGTATGTAATGTAATAAGAAGAGTTATGTGTGTGGACAGATGACTATATAATTATAATAATATATGTAATTAATTATTGTAAATGAATGACTTTGTATATGATGATGTCGATCGTACGTGTGGGGGGTGACATCTTGACGGTGTCATAAGCAGTGAACATGGACCCAACTAATATTCTTTTGGTTTTTTTGAACTTTTCATTTTAAATGTGTATTTATACATGGTTTTATAATTAATCTGTATTTTTTTAGTGTAAAGTATAGTCTTTGTTAATTTTTGTCAAATCATTCTTTATTTGTGCTTACACGGTTACACGCACCACTAGGTTTTGATCAAAAAATATTTTATTCTTTTCACTCCAATTCGTCGGTATAATTTTGGCTTAGAAATCGAGGTTCTAACTAATACAGTATAAGATTTAATGTTTATTAAAGTAAATAATTAACTTTTATGTTGTCTGGTATGTTATATTATTTTATAAAAAAAATGGAGATGTACGTACAATAATAAACAATTAATATGTTTTTTATTCACTTTCACAACACTTTTTTAAAAGTAAATCATAGAGTGTCTCAATTCAAATGAGAGGGCTCATTTTTTTCTCAGATCACCTATTACCATGATAAATCCTAAAATCAAGTTACAACAATTGAAGATTACCATGATAAATCATAAAATCAAGTTACAATAATTCAAAGAGATTTTATTGAATGGTTACAAAGCGGTGATAAGTCTAAATAAAATGATTGTGTTAGATTTTGAGTAAATAAATGATTTTTTAAGTTAAAAATACAAAAGTTTCATTTATTTTGAAGGAAATAAATTTATGGACAGAAAATGTAAGTCGAACATGTATTAGAAAAAATGTTTTGTTGAAAACAATACTCTTTTATGAAACAAATTCTTAATCCATTAATTTACTTTTGACCCATGAATCCATAATGGATAATACGGGTTGCAGAAAGAAAGAATAAAGTCTTCTAAGGGTTATTTTTATATTGGATGATACGGGTCGTCGAAAGAATAAAGTCTTCTAAATGTTATTTTTACATTATTAATGTATATGGAAGACACAGAATAATCAAATCTTCCTCAATAAGTTGGAAGATATAAAATTGTTTGGATTAAAAATATCACTTTTTAAGTGTTTGTCATAGAATTAATAATGTAATGAGTAAACTGCAAAAGGGTCCTTAAGGTTTGGTCATTTTTGTCACTTTAGTTCAAAATTCAAACCTTTTGAATCTAGGTCCCTGTGGTTTCAATTTTGTTGCCATTTTCATCCAAACGCAAATTCTGGTCAGATTTTTCAGTTTTTTTTTCTTTTTCCTCTGTTTTAATAAAGGACAAAATAGTCAGATTTTTTTAATTTGTTTTAATAAAACGTTAAAAGACCATTTTGTCCTTCATTAAAAGGGTGAAAAAAGACCAAAAAGCTTGATGTTAATTGAAAAATCTTATCAGCTTTTGATTTTGGATGAAAATGGTAACAAAATTAAAACCACAGGGACCCAGATTCAAAAGGTTTGAGTTTTGTACTAAAGTGCCAAGAGCGACTAAACCACAGGGACCATTTTAGCAGTTTACTCTAATGTAATTTTATCTATTGACTTGTATTGTTGATTGGTTTTAGTGTCTTGCTAGTTGTCAATAAAAAAATAATTTTTTTATTTAAAATTTTCTTATAGCAGCTATTGGCCCAACAACTATCCCCAATCATAAAATACAAATTCCTTCCTTTTGGTCGGGTTCACGAAATTATACAGGTTACATACCTGTTCGAGTAATTGAAGTTTTTCTTTTCTATTGATGAAGTCTTTCACTCTTTTGCCACCGAGTAAGTTAGAAAAGGAAGAAGCAAAGTAAAACAAATAAGTTTTTATTCACTTGATAGTAGATGGTTTTTTTTAAAGAATTTGTTGACCGGCCATCTCTATATTGCTATTTCATGAATGATCAAATTATTGTGTCGTTTTATGAATAATCAAATTATAGTGTCGTCCAGCAACAAAACTAATACATAATATTTGCAACTAATTACGACCATAAACTTTAATTAAGTCAATCAATAGTCAAATGAATATATATATATATATATATATATATATAGGGGAAGGTTCATTGGTGAACACTAAAAAAGTGGGGAACAGCGGGGAACCGACTCAAACGAACTCCGATTGGACTCATTCCAGCGGCGTTGTAACCGGCTCGTCGAACCCTAACTAAGATCTCTTAACCCTAAACCCTAAATCCTAACTCCTAAACTCTAAACCCTAAAGCTAAAAAATAAGGCTAAAACCTAAGCTAAATCGTAAAATCTGAACTATAAACCATAAAAGCTAAACCCTAATGGCTAAACCTAAAGTTAAACTCTAAAGCTAAACCCTAAAGCTAAACCCAAAACCCTAAGGCTAAACCCTAAGGCTAAACCCTAAAGCTAAACCCTAAAAGTCAAACCCTAATATATTTAGGGTTTAGGGGTTATGATTTAGGGTTTAGGGTTAAGAGATCCTAGTTAGGGTTCGACGAGCTGGTTCCAACGCCGCTGGAATGAGTGCAATCGGAGTTCGTTTGAGTCGGTTCCCCACTATTCCCCACTTTTTTAGTGTTCCCCAATGAACCTCACACTATATATATATATATATATATATATATATATATATAGGGGCTGGTTAACGTACAAATGCGCTTATCGTACATTACGTACGCTACAATCTCAGCCGTCAGATCATCTTCCCGCATTGAAAATCGCATGTGAAATTGAATTACCACATGCGAAATTGTTACCAAAATTATCACATGCGAAATTGAATTACCACATGCGAAATTGTTACAAAAAAACAACCTGCTATTTCATCAAAATTATCACATGCGAAATTGAATTACCACATGCGAAATTGTTACAAAAAAACAACCTTCTATTTCATCAAAATTATTGTAAGACCCTAATTCGTACATGACAAAAGTCGCAGCGGAAAACATGAACCATAAAATTCCTTTCATTATAAATACCTCAACTTATTTAAAATTTAACTTTAACATAGTTCTTTCTCATAAATCCGTCACTTTCTTATTTACTAATTAAAAACATAGCTTATGTCTAATACAATACACACATCAACATTCCCGTACAATCTCTCCATTTACTCGATCTTCGATCTCTATTCCTTGGTAATCCTAATGGCTTGTGCTACCTGCGCTCACCACATAAAATTCATAACGTTAGTACGTATCATAAGCATATAAGATTTGTTCGCGTTTACTTTTCATTTCATTAACTTTTTACATCCCGACTTTCCGTCTAAGCATACGATCCTTGGTGAGACTTCTTGGATATTCCTGCATTATACTTCATTCACCAAACGCGCTATTATCATCGTTAGTACTCGATTTCATTGAGTGTTTGCGTACGTACTTTTATACAACTTATACATATACTTATGATCACACATATCAGCTAATCTATACATACATACCTACATACATACGTACGTACCTACGTATGTGCATACCTAAATACATTCATTCATACATACATACATACATATCACATGTCTTCACACAATCCTACATACGTGCATACCTTCGTATATACTCACTTGCGTACAAACAAACTTGCTTACCTACATACACTCCTACATACATACACTTAGAGTTATAAATCATACATACGTATATTACTACATACATACTTACATATTAACTTACAATCACCTATCGCAACATACCCATCTAGTACTTGGCTACTCATATCCTTCTTCATATATCCTCGTGTACTTGATTCCACACTATAAACTTTCATACGTTCACGCATGTCTACTTACATAAGTTCTACGTACGTATACAGATACATACACACATACATACTTGCTTGGTCTACAAACGTGCATCCCTATATGCTCATAAGAAACTTTACGAATCATCGAGTCGAAAAACGATACACCGGGATGCGTTACGGATCATATGGAAGTGCAAAACTAAGCAAAACGGAGAAGTGGGCTAGATAGCCCGTCGGCGACGGGGTGGGTACCCGTCGGCGACGGCTTCTTAAAATGCCCGTCGCCCAAATTAACCCGTAACCAGTCAGTTAGGCCGTCGGCCATTTTGGTGATTTTGAGAGCCCGTCGGCGACGGGGTGGGAACCCGTCGGCGACGCCCTGCAGAAAAGTCACTTTTCTGCAGTTACGTTTCGTCGTCCGTACGCACTAAAATGCGCATAACTTTTGCACCGTTTACCCGTTTAACCTCCCGTTTCTTCCTACATGCTTGTAAATTCACATTTTATCATACGAGCTTAAAATCCCACATCCGGGTTAATGAAATTATTATCTTACGCCCTATCGGCTTATTATCACATTCTAATTATTTGACCCGTTATGGGTATTTGCGCATTAATTGGTTTATGACATACCAAGACCATACTCTTCGCTTCCATACTCGTTCAAGACATTATACAAATCAAACAACTTGTTTCTAAACTACTTATTAAGATCGTTTGCCCAAAATACCCATCAAGGGCATTTTGGTCAACCTTAATGCCATCATTTACGACAAAAGACTACGGCACATATTAGACATCAACCATCATGTTTAGTTAATTAAAATACCATATTGCTTAATCGAACATAAGAAGTGATTACAGAAATCTCTTACCTTATGCGTCCGTGCTCGTATCCGATTCCTCGCCTTTTCTTGACCCGTTATCCTTTCATGCTTGAGTCCGTCTTGACAGGATTCCTATACTCTCTTTTCATCAAGATCACGCTCCTATTAGCATATGCATTCGTACATGTTAACAATCATATCAATCGCATATTTCACCCTTAGCTTTCATTAGTCATTTCTAATATACATAACTCATGTGATTATATTCATATCCGTTTAAACTCATGTAATTCATCATATAATCACAAATAACGCATATTGACATAACATGTACCATACGACTTCCTATAATCCTGCCTTTACGACAACGGGTAAATTCATGTTTCTTATGCTTAGTTGACTTCTGAAAGTCAACTATATACCTCATTTCACCCTCGACTTATCATCATATACTTGTAACATCATAATCGACTATACGGACGACACTATATACATTTCATCATACACTTGATGTGAGTACTACCTTTTAAGCATAACGTACAACTATTTCATGCACAAACCTTTTAAACTCATACATAACCCATCAAAATCTACTACTAATCATAATGCATCATTCCCAAATAACATCAAACATATCATCATCACATTTCTCCTAATTCTTCTAACAAGTATTCATCATATCCCTCATAATTCATCAACAATCCATAAGAATTGAGCATAGATGATCATTCAAGCCATCATCCTTACCAAAACAAGTTGGTTTCACATCTAATCATCAAATTAACACAAACCATACATAACATATGTTCTATATGATGATTCTAACCCTTATACATGATCAATTTCATATTAACTCACGGATTAGAACATAACCCACTTCACCCATGATCACCAATCTTAGATTTAAGACATACCTTATGATCCCCTCGTGATGGTGATCATTAATCCGTGTTCGGTTGTGAATTTGGGCCTTGATTCATCCTTCAAATTGAAGCTTTTGATGATCTAGGGTTTGGGACTCTTGAGAGCCCCTGATCGATCTATCCAGAACACACACGAAAATGTGTGTGTGTGTGTGTGATCTTTCTCTTTTAATAACCCAACTTTCATTAGTTCCACTTTAGCCCCTCGGGTTTTGCCTTTAAAACATAACTGACACTACCTTCATCATTTAATACTTTTGACCGTACCCTTAACTAGGTTAAATAGCCTACTTATTTATTTCATGACGTGTCACATAAGAACATACGACAAATATTAGCATTCAGATTTTTGGGGCGTTACAATTATCACATGCGAAATTGAATTACCACATGCGAAATTGTTACAAAAAAACACCTGCTATTTCATCAAAATTATCACATGCGAAATTATGACAAAAAAAAAACAACATGCGATTTTCATTGCGGGAAGATGATCTGACGGCTGAGATTGTAGCGTACGTAATGTACGATAAGGGAATTTGTACAGTACCCTTTACCTATATACAGTGTTGCAAAAATCGGCCTAGGCGGCCGATTAATCGGCGCCTAGGCGCTAGGCGGCTACTTACCGACTAATTTTGAGCTAGTCGGCCAATTAATCGGAGTCGGTCAAAGTCGGTCAAAATCGGTCCTAGGCGGTCAAAAATCGGATTAATCGGCCTATATTAATCGGTTAAAATCGGTCAAAATCGGTCCCAGGCGGTCCCAGGCGGTCCTAGGCGGTCAAAATTGGTCAGAATCAGTCAAAATCGGTCAAAATCGAACCATACTAGCTGAAACTTGAAGTATTTATGTGAATTTTGAAGTATTATTTTTATATTATTGGGTATATATATATAATTTTGAAAAAATACATATAAAAATCCCAATCCGATTAATCCCGATTAATCCCTAGGCGGTACCTCACCGCCCGACTAGCGCCTAGCGCCTTCTACAACACTGCCTATATATATATATATATATATAGGATCACGCTAAAATGAGAACCACCTCGAGTTGTAAGAACCGCGAGAACCACACCGTACGGGGCGAGGTGGACCAATTTTTTTTTCATAAATGTAGATACATGTATAAAAACAACATTTGTAAAAAAAAAAATTCAAAAAAAAAGTTTTTGAGCACCTCAAGTGTGCATTTACGGGTACCATAAATTTTCCGGCCAGATTTACGGGCCCCGTAAACACAAACTTGTGGCGCTCAAAACTACACACACGACAATTTTTTTTATATTTTTTTACAAATGTTGTTTTTATACATGCATCTACGTTTATGAAAAAAAAAAAATTTGGTCCACCGTGCCCTCTACGGTGTAGTTCTCGCGGTTCTTACAACTCGAGGTGGTTCTCATTTTAGCGTTCCCCTATATATATATATATATATATATATAGGAGAAGGATCCGTTAGGAACCACCCTTTATTGCGAGAACCAATGTGAACACAACAAAAAATACCTAAAAATAGCTAAAAAACACACAAAAATTTTTTTTTAACATTTTTTATTAAAAAATCGCTACTTTTAGTAGCAAAAAAAAATTTTTTTTCTTTTTTTTTTGCTACTAAAAGTAGCGACTTAATGTAAAAAATATTAAAAAAAATTGTGTGTTTTTTTGATTTTTTTAGGTTTTTTGGGGGTTTAGTTTTTAGCATTTTAGCTTGGGGTGGGGGGTTTAGGCTTTTGGGGGGTTGGGGAGGGGGGTTTAGGTTTTTTTTTAGGGGGGGGGGGGTTAGGTTTTTTTTCGGTTTTTTTGGGGGTTTAGTTTTTAGCATTTAGCTTGGGGTGGGGGGGGGGGGGGGTTAGGTTTTTTTTTTTTTTGGGGGGGGGGGGGGTTGGGTTTTTTTAGCTATTTTAGGTTGTGTTCACATTGGTTCTCGCGGTTCTCGCAATAAAGATGGTTCTCGCATGAACCTTACCCTATATATATATATATATATATATATATATATATATATATATATATATATATATATATATATATATATATGGTGGGGTTCTAGAGTGAAAACTAGTGTATCTGCGAACTGAGTGAAATATTTGTAGGTACAGGACTTACTACGTGGTTCTCGTTTGAGCTCAATCTTCTTCGAAGGAACACTATGCTGATTTGAGGAGTGATGATCGTCATCCCTCCTTGATCCATTATGTTTAGAGGGTGGCTTACTATGGGCCTCAGAGTGAGTCTTAGGCTTAGAATGGGGTACTGATAAGGTCCTGCTTCGAGTACCACTTGACTCATTAAACTGTCTATCTATGGCCTTGGTAACAGCATTATCTATCAGTGCTTGAAGTTCCGCATACATTGATTCTGGTGGTGTCATGATTCTCCCTTGGATGACTGTTAACTTCGTCTGACCCAGGCATGTAGCTTGATTGCTACATAAAATAATGATTTAATTTATTCAGAGGTCTATAACAGTTTTATCATTCTAGATGATTTATTAATCATGGTATTTAAGAAACCATTTTGATTAATTTGTTAAGCATATATATTCAGGATTTTTCATTATAATATCCCTTAGTATTAATTAAAATATTTTAATGGCACAAAAGCCAAGTCACATGGACAATTTTAAATCTTTATTCATGATCTTATAGGATCAAGGTATTGAGGTTTTAATCATATTTTATTACCTCTTCTTAACAGGGGGTCGAAGACCATGACTGTCTTTTGTTTTATACGACAATGAGTATAGCCCGTAGGCATTACATCCCTAATGGATGCTTTAATTAATTAAAAGGATTTGGAAGAATCCAATATAACGATGACTTATGCGATTTTATCAAATCACATTTTGCCAGGAGTGTTAACATGTTTTCAAATGTTAACAAGGATTTGAATCTCTTTTTAAACATGTTTTACCATCATGGCCAGGTCTTATAATGACATGCAGGCTAGGTTATACCATTCAAGATTCTTATTTAATATTTAACGTGGAGCAAATCCTTAATTGAGATGTTAACCAGGATCTGAATCTAATTGAGGTTCTACCATCATGGCCCTTGTTATGGGTGGAATTTCGAGCTTATATCCTGAAGGCATATCCTGATATTATATGCTTGATGCTGCGGCCAGGATACTGAACCAGGATATTGGTAACATCCTCTGGGGTATCCTGGTTGCAGCTAACGATTTTCTTTGGTTGCAAGGTACCAACGTTAAAGGACTTGATCTACCTGAAGATTCGCTCAAGGTGGTTGAAAAATGGACGTTGATGGTGGAAGAATGGGTCTTGTAACGGTCAGAATAGAAGAAAGGCATATTCCGCGAGAATATCGGATGTTGGTCAATGCTATTGACGGTGTAACGGTCATATGAGCTGAAGACCCGGTTTTATGGTTAATATGCACGTGGAAAACAAGTTAAAAGAGTCCCCCAACGTTCAGAATGGAATATTCCAAAGCATCCCGGAATAATAGGATAGTTTGTTAGTTTTTGTTACTATAAATAGGGGCGATCGGATCATAGGTAGAAACAACTTTTCCACTCACTTTCATTCGCACACTTTACTCTCTAGCTACTAGCAATCACTACACACAAACACTTGTACTCAAATTACATTGTAACACCTAGTCGATCCGCATCATATCCTCACTGTATCCTGATATTTGAAGCAATAGAAGAACAAGGCAGCTGCGATTGTCAGCTCCCGAGGTTTTATGCCGGCGATCTAGATTGATAAGGGCTTTCCTCGTACATCACGTGTCAACCTTTACATTTTCGCTCATTGTTTGATCATAGATACAGCTTTATATCCTGAGCCGTATCCTGAAACTGTTTTCACAACTAATTTGGTTAACACATTTTTCACATATAAATTTTAGCACACTACCTCACTTAACTAATTTGATCACTAAATTGCTTAGGTAATTTTTGACCAAAACAATTTGGCGCCCACCGTGGGGCAAGTGGTGCTACTTTTACTAAATGTCTTTGCAAAATCATTAATCGGTTTTCTATTTTCAAAACTTTTTGCCACATTGTTTACAATGGCCTCAAGATCAAACATGAGCTCTTCCACTATGTCTGCTACAACCTCTGCTACTACTGGTTCGGTGCTTCCACCACCTCCTCCAAGGATGCCGTTTTCTTCACAATCTCAAGATGTTATCCCTACTCGGAGTGTCCAGGGATCTGCTCCCGTTTTAGCCTCTAACGATGAAATTTTGACTTTATTTGGAAGTGTGCAGGAACAAATGAGGCAGCAACAGGAGACTAACCAAATGCTGTTAAGAGAAATACAACTCTTAAAAGCTAGCTCGAGTAGACCCGCTGAAGAAACTGTCACTCCCATACAGCCCAGGGCTTTGAACTTCAGTTCCGCAGTTTACACTGAGGATAATAGGGGGAATATCGTCCCAAGCCATTCTCAGAATCATACCCCTGAGATACCCTCTTCGGTCAGGATATCGACTGTGAGAAGTTCAGGATATGGCCAAAATCCTCAGAACGGTAATGTGTCAAATAATAATATTCTTGCTACTAACAACAATGGCTCTTTGCAGGATGCAGGTATGACGTCAACATTTACCAGGGAGCTCCAGAAATTGAAGGACATGATATCCAGTGTACCTGGAGTAGTCCAGCCAATTCCGGAAGTATCCCAAGACAGCCACAGGATATCCCGCTTTGCATATCCTATCTGTGATGCTGAAATCCCAAAAAGATTTCAGACTCCCAACATGAAGCTGTATGATGGGACTACGGATCCTGAAGAGCATATTGCTCAGTATAGGGAAAGAATGGAGATTAACCCTATCCCTCCGGAGCTCAAGGAAGCATGCTTATGCAAGGGATTTGGTTCTACTCTGACAGGATCAGCCTTAAAATGGCTGTTGAACGTTCCTCCTCACTCAATTACTTTGTTTGCTCATTTGGTTAATTTATTTAACAGTCAATTTTCTTGCAGTCGGAGTTTTGAGAAACTAACCAGTGATCTTTATAGGATAACTCAAGGGCCTCCGGAATCCTTGAGGGATTATGTGAACAAATTCAGTCGAGAATCCTTGGATATCCCACATCTTGATGTTGCAACAGCTGTGCAAGCTTTTAAGATGGGGTTACAAAAGGATTCTCAGTTTTATCAGGATCTTGTAATGAATCCCTGCAGGAATCTCGACGAAGCTCGTAACAGGGCTTTGAGATATATCCGTCTGGAAGATGACAAGAAGATGCAGGAGAGGATGAACTCTACCTCAACCTATGAATCAACTAACAGGAAATCGGAGACCTCGTATAAGCCATATCGCTCCAGGCCATATGGCAGAAATGATAACAAGAAAGTGAATGCTGTTGAAGACGAGGATCCTGAAGAATATCCTGACTTATCTGAATACTGCTTTTCTGTTAATATACCTGAATTAATGTATGCTATGCAGGGCTTAGGAGACAAAGCTAGGAGGCCTCGGAAGAACCAGCAGAAAGCTGATTGGAAGGATAAGTCCAAATGGGGCGCCTTCCACGAAGACTTCAGACACATGACCGAGGATTGCATTGCTTTAAGGAAAGAAATAAGCTACCTGTTAAGCAAGGGGTATCTTAAGGACTTGCTGGGAAAAAAGAAGAATAAAGGGCAGGATCCCGAGAAGGATCCTGAACGAGCAACATCACCCCCAGCAGATGCCAAGATAATTAACTTTATTTCAGGAGGATCCGACATTTGTGGGACTTCGTATTCGGCGGCCAAGAGACACGCAAAGGAAGCTAAGAGTGAGAGAGGGGAAAGACCAGTCAGGATTGTTAGGGGAGGATTTTCTAACAATTAGTGATCCTTATTCGTTATCCTAACTGGTGATCCTTACTTCTGTGACAGGTGGTGATCCTCAGAAGAGCTTCAGGATCAGGATCATGGATCACTTTAAGGATCCTCGTACTGACGATTGTTTACTTATGTATTATACTATCTCGCAGGTATGACAAGCTTGACCAGGTCTTGGCGACATTCCTGGAGAATATTCCTAAACTATTCTGCACGTGCTTGACCAAAAATAGACGTTGTGGAGAACGTGGAGGCTTGGCACGAAAGTCGGATAGTTAGTTTAGGTGGTTATTTCTATTTTAAAAAGGGAGTAACGAGCTAGTAAAAAAGACTGAGTCATTTTTGCAATTACACACACTCGTACAAACGCTCATACAAGCTCTCGTTCAAACACTTAGCAATTTCATACACTTTCTACACATATCACCGTAGTGATCCTTGTACCTAGCTCGTTACTATCCGAAGTTGTAAACATTAATTCATTTATTTGAGCTTGGTGATCGGTAGTTTCCATCACCCGGGGTTTTTTGTGCCGGAGATCAACTCTTGATCAAGGGCTTTTTCCCCGTATAAACCCTTGTGTTGTTTGTGCAATTTTTCACTAAAGTGATCCTCATCATTGTTACACATTTTAAGCATCATACCCCGTAATCTAGAGTTTGGTTGCAATATCCTCATCTGATTTTTTGACCAAAACAGTTTGGCGCCCACCGTGGGGCTGTTGGTGCTTTGTCCTTAGAAGAATACGCATTTCTGTGCTCATTCCGGTTCATTACAACCAAGCAAATGGCTTCTTCAGCGAAGAGTGCTTCAAACTTGATGCCCTCATTCACTTCTTCACAAGGCGTCCCTCCTTTGCCTCCACCACCTTCTGGATCCCAGAAGAATACTGAGAATGCTGCGAAGAAACCAACTCCCATTTTCTCAAAACCTCCAACTTCTTCTGCTTCTTACACTCCTACTACTAGTGACTTGTTTACTCTGATTTTGCAGATGAAGGACCATATCCAGCAGCAGGACAAGACCAATGAAAAAATCCTTAGAGAAATCGGAGACATCAAGAAACAAAAGAGATCGGCAGAGGATCATTCCCCACTGGTGCCGAAATCCTTGAATTTCGATACTCCAGTGATTACTTCTCAGACATCAGCGGCTCCAGACATTCAATATGTGGGTGGACCAAAAGGAGTGCACTACAGAACAACAACAACAACCCAGGCATCAGGTTCATATTTCCAGCCAGCGGGATCCTACTTTTTCAAGGATCCTCCTTCGTTCCAGGATCATCCCAGGCTCAAGGATCCTCCTTCGTTCCAGGATCATCCCAGATCCAAGGATCCTCCTTCGTTCCAGGATCATCCCAGGTCCAAGGATCCTCCTTCGTTCCAGGATCATCCCAGGTTCAAGGATCCTCCTTCGTTCCAGGATCATCCCAGGTTCAAGGATCCTCCTTCATTCCAGGATCATCCCAGTTCCAGGGACCCTTCCAGATGCCAGGATCCTTAAGGAGTGTGCAAACAGGAAGTTCAGATGTCCATTAGGGAGATTTTATTCCAATGCAGACTAATGCTTCTGCTGGTCCCTCGATCATTCCAGAGCCTCAACAATATGGATTAACATCCATTCTTCCTAACTTGAATCCAATGGGAGGTAACACTTTTAACAATTCTTATACTACTAACCAAGGTCTTATGCAGGATCCAGGTATCAATCATGCCATGGCTAGAGAATTGCAAAAGCTAAAGGATATGATATCAAGTGTCCCGGGAGTAGTCAAACCTATCCCAGAGATTGCAGATGGGAGCCATAAGATATCTCGTTTTGCACCACCAATCTGTGATGCTGAGATACCCAAGAGGTTCCATGTGCCTACAATGAAACTGTATGATGGCTCAACAGATCCTGAAGAACACATAGCATAATACAGGGAGAGGATGGAGATCAATCCAATCCCAGAAAGGTTAAAGGAAGCATGCCTGTGCAAAGGATTCGGATCCACTCTTACTGGATCAGCTCTCAAATGGCTGCTAAGTCTTCCTCCCTATTCTATTACCTCATTTGCTAACCTAGTTAACTTGTTTAATAATCAGTTTTCCTGTAGTAGAAAATTTGAACGATTAACTAGTGATTTATATAGGATAACCCAGGGTCATAATGAATCATTAAGGGATTACATTACCAAATTCAGTAAAGAATCCTTAGACATTCCCAACTTAGATATAGCCACGGTTGTTGAGGCCTTTAAAATGGGGTTGCTTAGGGATTCGTTATTTTATGATGATCTTGTTATGACACCATGCAGGAACCTAGATGAGGTAAGAACCCGGGCCCTTAGGTACATCCGGCTAGAGGACGACAAGAGGATCCAGGAGAGGTTAGCAGGATCCTCAAAGCAGGATAAGCAAGGATCCTCATTCAGGAATAACAAGTTCAGATCCTACAATAGATCTGATAACCAGAACGTGCATTCTATTGATCAAGAGGAGGATGATGAGGATTATCCTCCAATTTCTGAATATTGTTTTAGTGTTGATAATAATGAACTAATCCTTGCGATGCAGAGTCTAGGTGATAAAGCTAGATGGCCCAGGAAAAATGATAGGCCAGCTGCAACTAAGGATAAATCAAAGTGGTGTGCATACCATGAAGATTTTGGGCACCTCACAGAAGAGTGCATTGCACTAAGAAAGGAAATTGGATACTTGTTGAGCAAGGGGCATCTAAAAGAATTGTTGGGAAGAAAAAAGTCAAGAACTCAGGATCCTGAAAGGATCCCTGAAAAGGCTCCAGCCCCTCCAGCGGATGCACAAGTGATAAACTTCATTTCTGGAGGATCAGACATTTGTGGCACATCCTTCTCAGCAGCTAAAAGGCATGCAAAGGAAACTAAAATGGATAACGGAGAAAGACCTATTCGAACATCAAGTGTCTCGGAAGGGAAAGTCATAACCTTTGATGAAGAGGATCGTGTTGATATCCAGGATCCTCATCACGATGGTTTAGTTATTACTCTTTTCATATCTAACCATTTTGTCCGCAGGATCCTTATAGACGGAGGAAGTTCAGTAAATATTATCCAGCTTGATGTCCTAAAGAAGATGGGTATTCCTGAATCAGAGATCATACCAAGATCCTCTGTGCTCGTGGGATTTAGTGGAGAAACTAAGAATACCCTGGGGGACATTAAACTCCCAATATACATTGAAGGCCTACATTCTTATCAAAAATTTTGTGTTATTGACTGTTTATCTTGTTGTAATGTTATCCTTGGCAGGCCCTGGATACACGATATGAAAGCAGTCCCATCCACTTACCATCAATGTGTGAAGCTCCCTAGTCCTTGGGGAATAGTGAAGATTGATAGTGATCAGCAGGAGGCTAAGAATTGCTACACTTCATCAATGAAACCAGCCTCGAAGTCAAGGGAGCAATAGCAATCAAAGTATCCTCCAAGGGATGTCTTGGAGGCAAGAGAGCAGGATGTGGTAGAAATCCTCATGGATCCTGATGATCCTGAATCCAAAATCTATATCGGATCAGGGATCCTTAGCGAAATGAAAGAAGACCTCGTATCCTTCCTCAAAAGGAGAAAGACCACCTTTGCATGGAAACATGAAGACATGACTGGTATATCCAAAGATGTTATCACTCACAAACTCGGCATCGACAGATCCTTCAGACCAATCCATCAAAGGAGAAGAAAGTTTGCACCGGAAAGGAATGCCATTATCCAGGAAGAAGTAGAGAAATTGCTCCGGGCAGGTATGATTAGAGAGGTCAAGTATCCAAGATGGTTGGCCAATGTGGTTGTTGTTCAAAAGAAAAACGGAAAGTGGAGGGTATGTGTCGATTTTACCGATCTAAATAAGGCATGTCCCAAGGATCCTTTCCCTTTACCCCACATTGACTCCATGGTGGATGCAACCGCGGGTCATGAACTGTTAACTTTTATGGATGCTTCATCTGGATTTCAACAAATCCAAATGGAACCATCCGACCAAGAGGATACAGCCTTCATGACTCCAACTGGTATTTATTGCTATATTGCTATGCCCTTCGGATTGAGGAATGCAGGTGCAACGTATCAAAGGCTGGTGAATATGATGTTCAAGGAACAGATCGGACAAACTATGGAGGTTTACATAGATGATATGGTGGTAAAATCCATAAGAGCTGAGGATCACCTAAAGGATTTGGAGGAAGCATTTGATATCCTTGACAAATATAATATGAAGCTTAATCCTTCAAAATGTCATTTTGGTGTTAAAGCAGGTAAATTCTTAGGATACATGGTGACTAAAAGAGGCATTGAAGCTAGCCCGGAACAAATCAAAGCAATAGTGAACATCAAATCTCCGGCCAATGCTAAGGATGTTCAAAGGCTAACAGGCAGGATAGCAGCTTTGAACAGATTTATATCCAAATCCTCAGAGAAGTGCAAAGAATTCTATGATATCCTAAGGAAGAACAAGAAATTTGAGTGGACTGAGAAGCATGAAAATGCTTTAAGAGCCCTCAAAGATTACCTATCCTCAGCCCCAGCCTTGATGAAGCCAGAAAAAGGCGATGTGCTATCCTTGTATCTTGCAGTATCCTCAAAAGCAGTAAGTGCGGTCCTTGTTAAGGATCATGAAGGTACACAACATCCTGTCTATTATGTAAGTAAAAGTTTACTTGATGCCGAATCCAGGTATTCACACCTTGAAAAACTTATTCTTGCATTAATAATGGCATCTACTAAGCTAAGACACTATTTTGAGACTCATATTATTATTATCGTTAAAACTAATTTTCCAATTAAGAATGTCCTCAGGAAACCAGAGATGTCAGGAAGGATGGCTAAGTGGGCAGTGAAGCTGAGTGCGTATGATATGAGATATGAGCCTAGGACAGCCATCAAATCCCAAGCATTAGCTGACTTTGTGGCTGATTTCAGTAGTGATTTACAAGAAGAAGCTGAGTTAGAAGTCCAGCAGCTAGAGGAGACCAAAGATCCTTGGATACTCCACACTGATGGATCCTCAAATGTCAAAGGCACAGGGCTTGGAATACTACTAAAATCGCCACAGGGGGACATAATACCCCACTCTATAGCTTGTGAGTTCCAAACCACTAATAATGAGGCTGAATATGAAGCCTTAATTGCTGGTTTGCAAATTGCAAAGCATATGGGGATCAGGTATCTTGAGGTACATGTAGATTCATTGTTAATTACAAACCACTTTAATGGATCCTACGCTGTTAAAGGTGAAAAACTAACCAAATATTTAGAGATAGTCAAAAATTTGGCACTCTCCTTTGTTTCCTTCAGTTTGACACAGGTACCAAGGGAAGAAAATACAGAGGCTGATGCATTGGCTAACTTAGGATCTTCCTTGAAGATCCCGGAGGATATCAAGATCCCTATTATACATATCCTGATCCCGGCTATTGAGGATCACGTGGCTATGGAGATAGGAAATGATTCTGCGGTTATCCCTAGTGAGGATACTCAATCTCATTCAGGATCAAGATCATGGATCTCACCAATTATGAGATACTTACAACATGGAGAGATTCCTACAGGAGAAAACCCTAGGACTTTCAAATCTAAGGTATCTCAATTTACAATTATAAATAGTATGTTGTATAGACGATCTCTTGCAGGACCATACTTGAGATGCATTGAGGATCCTGAAGTCCAAGAAGTTTTAAAAGACTTCCATGAAGGAGATTGTGGAAACCACACTGGGGGCAGGGCATTATTCTCAAGGATCCTGAGGACAGGGTACTACTGGGCAACCATGAAAAGAGATGCTGTGGAGTATGCTAAAAGATGTGATCCTTGTCAGAGACACAGTAATATCCTTCATCAACCAGCTGAATTGTTACATCCCATATCCTCCTCTTGGCCATTTATGAGATGGGGTATGGATATAGTTGGTAAGCTCCCTAAGGCACCTGGTGGAAAAGTATTCATGCTTGCTATGACTGATTACTTCTCCAAGTGGATAGAGGCCGAAGCTTTTGCCCAAGTCAGAGAAAAGGAAGTTATATCCTTCATTAAAAGAAATATTATAACTAGATTTGGAATTCCTTCTGAGATTATATGTGATAATGGTTCCCAATTTATTGGGGGCAGAACCACTAACTTTTGTGACAGCTGGGGGATTAGGATGATAACATCAACACCAGTCCACCCACAAGCTAATGGTCAGGCAGAATCATCCAACAAGATCATCATCAACAATTTAAAGAAAAAGCTTGGATCCAAGAAAGGGAAATGGGCAGAAGAACTACCCTATGTGCTTTGGGCTGATAGGACAACCCCCAAGAATGCTACTGGTCAAACACCATTCTCTTTGGTATTTGGGGCAGAATCAGTGATCCCAACAGAAATGGTGGTTCCAACTGCAAGAACAAGTACCTGTGATCCTGAGGAAAATGATGAAAACTTGGCTCAAGACCTGGATACTATTGAAGAAATCAGGGATATGGCCAGGATAAGGATGGCCAGTTATCAACAAAGAATGGCTGGTGCTTACAACAAAAACGTCAGGATCAGAAGGTTTCAAGTTGGAGATATGGTATTAAGGAAAGCATTTCAGAATACCACCAATCCTGCGGATGGAAAGTTGGCTCCAAAATGGGAAGGCCCTTATTTGATTGAAGCTGAAGCAGGAAAGGGGGCATATAGATTGCTAACCATGGAAGGTGATTTGCTACCAAGAGCTTAGAATGCTGTCCATTTGAAGAAATATTTCATATGAGTAGGATCCTCATGGCATAGATGATCCTCATAATAGGGATATCCTTAAAGGATCCTCAAAGTATCGGTGATCCTTACTTAGGTAATATCCTAAACTTGAGCTATTTCATTTCATTATTTTCTCTTATAAGGATAAGGATCATGTATCCTTTATCCATCTCTCACGTGAGTTTAAGTTTTGAAAGTTCAGGTATCCTTAGCATAACGTTGGTTATCCATAGAAGCGATCCGTCTTTTGGGTTTAACCCCAATTATTCGGGCTTGTCCCCAGATTCCGCCTGTAGCGCACGATGATCCTGGTGTAGTTCAAGGCTTTGGGACCAGTACTCGTTCTAGGGGCTGATAATCCCATTGTTCTGGCTATGCTTAGGATCCTACGTATAATGGTAGACGTACCATACATCCGTTCATAAGGTTTCTAACGTTTTCACGTTAGCAAAGGTTTTGGCATCTTCATGTCACTAAGTTTGGATAGTCGCCAGTTAGGGCCATACTCCAGTTTGCATACGATCCTTGGGCTTGTCCCCAGTTATCCTTGGGCTTGTCCCCTGTTATCCTTGGGCTTGTCCCCAGTTATCCTTGGGCTTGTCCCTAGTTATCCTTGGGCTTGTCCCCAGTTATCCTTGGGCTTGTCCCCAATTGCTAACTCTTTTCTTATATTGGCTTAGTCCCAAGTTATGCTCTATTTCAGGTCCTTGAAGATAGGCAGCTAAGGATCCTTGATCCTTACTTCACTCTAAGGTTTATTTTATAGTTATCCTTATAATGGTTAGGATTCTAACTTGGA
The DNA here is from genome assembly GCA_030545235.1 of Helianthus tuberosus. Taxonomy (NCBI): domain Eukaryota; kingdom Viridiplantae; phylum Streptophyta; class Magnoliopsida; order Asterales; family Asteraceae; genus Helianthus; species Helianthus tuberosus. The sequence goes on from CM060431.1 coordinate 170,550,941, forward strand.
TCCTCAGGTATGATCCTTAACTCTTTTGATCTTATTTATTATTCTTTTAAATAACCCCCATACTTGACAACTGAACTTATGATTTTTAAATTGTATCACTTTTTAGAACTTATCGGTTATGGGATATGTGATCCTGATCATATCCTAAGCTTTTTGAATAATTTTCAAGGCTTGATAATTATAAACAGAATGAACATTACAACAGTTGGAAAGGAAGATATTAAAAAGTATAACAACACAAGATAAGCGACAAAAGGTTAAGTTTTTATTTATCAACATAAGGCTAACCTTTTAAAGGTTGTCAAAATTACCTACCCGAGCATCTACCAGCAAAACGTGGCCCGTCCGCTGGGGTAGGTAAAGGGTGTCCATGATAATGAGTTCAACGATAGTGCAGGAATATAAAGGCGGCAGGATCACAATGGCTTCATCCCCCAAACAGAGGATCCCTCCACCAATTGCAATCCTGCCTATTGTCCAAAGGATCATACATGACCCTTAATCCTAAAAACCTATTGTTTAGTACAACCCATCATTGTTCAACAAAAAACACCATCACCAAAACAAACTATCAAACTTAAAAAATTGGGCTCCGGCTACGTCTAGAAATATCCATCATTGCCCAATCAAGCAGCCTAAACTTTCGCTGCATCACCACCTCCGGCTCCACTTGCTTCACCAGCTTCATCCTTGCTACCAGCCTCGATTGTCAAGATCTCTCCAGCCTCCTCTTCATCACCCAATTCAGCCAGCCTTGCCTTCCATTCTTCAATTTCCCAGCTACTTTTGTCAAAGGCAGGATCCTGAGCTTCCAAGGCCATTTGAAGCTTGGTTTTGTACATTGCTATGGCGGCAGAAACTTTAGCATCATCTGTGATCTCCTGCCTTTCATAGTCAAAGTTAACCAGCACCTTAGCCATCTTCTGTTTGGTATCCTGGAGTTCCTTCTGAAGATCAGCAAGTGCAAGATCCTTGAGCACGGCAACCTGCTGGAGGTCGGCAATCTTTTTATCTTGATCCTCAACGTGGCCTACGTAATCCTCAATCTCAGCAAATTTCTGCAAAAGAAAAGGATAAAGCAGTTCAAGACCAAGTGATCCTTAGATCAGCAGGATATGATAGCAGGATATACGAGCAGAGACAGTAATCATTACATCATTAAAGTACTCGAGGAACTGGTGGCGAATTAAGGGCAGACCCTGCAAATCCTCAGCCTCGGAAGTCTTTCTTTTCTTGATTCCCTTTCCTTTGAGGGGTGCCTTGGGGATTGAAGCTGTGGGGCTGGTAGGAACCTTTCTTTTGGAGGATTTGACAGTGGTGAGATCGGTGACACTTAACCTTGAAGCAGCTTTGGCAGATTTTCCAGCACCTACACAACCAAAACAAGATAAGTATCTTTTCTTAATATACATTTAACTATTTATTTAAATTTTAAACAAGGATACTTACTTGACATTGTGACAGAGCCTGAGGATACCTCCTGTGAGTCTTGGGTTATTGTCTTAAAAGTTCTAGTTTCAGGGTCGAGTCCCCAGAAAGCAGCAAGTCTTTCCCTGGTTGCGGGTGTTGTGATGAGATGTGAAACAGAGATGGCTGCATGACACAAGACAAAGAAGGGGTTAGTGATCCTATTACAAAAAACATGACCATCTGGTGATCCTTCCCAGGATCCTCCGGCCTACCATGGGTGGACCATGTTCTTGGTAAATGCTCTCCATCTGAAATGCTATCCCTTCTTACAAAGAAGAAGCGACGTTTCCAATCTTTATCGTTTTTGGTGACTTTGAGAAGAGGATGATCTGCACTGGGTTTTCGTTTGAACAAATAACGGTGGGATCCAAAGGTAGTAAGATCATACAGTTCCGCCAGTTCTGACATTCCTAAATCAACGCCTTCCTGCTCGATGATCCTCTCTAGGGTGTATAAAACCCTCCAAATCATCGGCATGGCTTGAATGTAAGATATGCCGGTAAGGGAAAAGAAGGATTGTGTGAATTCCGGGAAAGGATAGGTGTACCCTATAGCAAATGGAGTAACTGGAAAGGCAACCCATGTTTCTGAAACATAGTCGCTCAGGGCAGTTGGATCGAAAGGTTTGAAAAAGACATTCGCCGGAAAACGGTGACGGATGTTATCTATTTGTGCATCGTTAAAGCAACACCTCTCGTTCACTGAGTCCTTGATGATCTTCTGACTCTTCAAAGGGCTATCCTTTTTGTGATCCTTGCCCGGGGAGCTTCGGAGCAACATTCTCGAAGTGACGAAGATAAAGAAGAAAAACAGAGTAAGAGAGGAAGAAAGAGGAGAGAGAAATACCTGATCGATCGTCGACTGAGAATTTAAAGGGAGTTTCTTTCGAATTTGAATGCATAATGATCCTATCTATATCTCTATTTATAATTATGATTCTGCAGGATTGTCACTTCCGTGACATCATCATCGCAACGGCTAGTTCTATTTTAACGGCTATATATCCGTTAGTTTGTTACGGATAAGATCAAGAAAACATAACTCGATAATTTTACAATTTCACTCCTTATATTTTGGGGGCAATTGTTAGGGGAGGATTTTCTAACAATTAGTGATCCTTATTCGTTATCCTAACTGGTGATCCTTACTTCTGTGACAGGTGGTGATCCTCAGAAGAGCTTCAAGATCAGGATCATGGATCACTTTAAGGATCCTCGTACTGACGATTGTTTACTTATGTATTATACTATCTCGCAGGTATGACGAGCTTGACCAGGTCTTGGCGACATTCCTGGAGAATATTCCTAAACTATTCTGCACGTGCTTGACCAAAAATAGACGTTGTGGAGAACGTGGAGGCTTGGCACGAAAGTCGGATAGTTAGTTTAGGTGGTTATTTCTATTTTAAAAAGGGAGTAACGAGCTAGTAAAAAAGACTGAGTCATTTTTGCAATTACAGACACTCGTACAAACGCTCATACAAGCTCTCGTTCAAACACTTAGCAATTTCATACACTTTCTACACATATCACCGTAGTGATCCTTGTACCTAGCTCGTTACTATCCGAAGTTGTAAACATTAATTCATTTATTTGAGCTTGGTGATCGGTAGTTTCCATCACCCGGGGTTTTTTGTGCCGGAGATCAACTCTTGATCAAGGGCTTTTTCCCCGTATAAACCCTTGTGTTGTTTGTGCAATTTTTCACTAAAGTGATCCTCATCATTGTTACACATTTTAAGCATCATACCCCGTAATCTAGAGTTTGGTTGCAATATCCTCATCTGATTTTTTTACCAAAACAAGGATGACTACCCTCACAACTGATAAAGTGATCACTTTCGATAGTGATGAAAGGGATACTGTTCAGGATCCTCACCATGATGCTTTAGTAATAACATTATATGTGGCTAACCATTTTGTACGCAAGATACTGGTAGACAACGGTAGTTCTGTCAATATAATTCAGCTGGAAACGTTGAAGAGGATGAATGTATCTCCGATGGACATTACTTCGAAGTCCACTGTGCTTGTTGGTTTCAGTGGAGAAGCTAGAAATACCGTGGGGGAGATAAAGTTACCAGTATATGTTGAAGGGGTCAACTCAATACAACGCTTCTGTGTGATGGACTCCTTATCCTGCTATAACATCATACTGGGAAGACCATGGATTCACGATATGAAGGCTGTGCCATCAACATATCACCAATGCATCAAGACCCCTACTCCTTGGGGGGTTGTCAAGATGGAAAGTGATCAACAGGAAGCGAAAGAATGCTACTCATCCTCAATGAAATCCTCAACTCAGCCTAGTACAGCATAGCAATTAAAGATGCGGGCCCAGGATATCGTGGAGGATTCGGAGCAGGATGTGAAGAAAATTATCCTGGATCAGGATAATCCTGATATCTCGGTGCTCGTAGGAACCAATATCCCTCAGGATATTGAAGAACAGTTAACTAACTTTTTGAAATGCAGGATGTCGACGTTTGCATGGAAGCATGAGGATATGACAGGCATATCCAAAGATATTATCACTCACAAGCTTGGAATTGACAAATCATTCAAGCCTGTTCAGCAAAAAAGAAGAAAATTCGCTCCTGAGCGGAATGCGATTATCCAAGAGGAAGTTGAAAGATTGTTGAAGTCCAGGATGATCAGAGAAGTCAAGTTTCCAAGATGGCTAGCAAACGTAGTTGTGGTACAGAAGAAAAACGGGAAATGGAGAGTCTGTGTAGATTACACGGACTTGAACAAGGCTTGTCCTAAAGATCCATTTCCTCTCCCTCATATCGATGCAATGGTAGATGCTACTGCTGGACATGAAATGTTAACATTCATGGACGCATCCTCAGGATTTCAGGAGATTCAAATGGAGCCTTCGGATCAGGAGGATACTGTTTTCATGACACCAACAGGTATATATTGCTATACTGCTATGCCTTTCGGTTTGAAAAATGCAGGTGCAACATACCAGAGATTGGTAAACATGATGTTCAAAGATAAGCTGGGGGACACCATGGAGGTATATATTGACGATATGGTGGTAAAATCTAAAAGAGCTGAGGATCACCTCCAGGATATCAAGGGAGCATTTGATATCCTGGATCAATACAACATGAAACTGAATCCTGCTAAGTGCCATTTCGGAGTGGGGGCAGGAAAGTTTCTTGGATATATGGTGACAAAAAGGGGGATAGAAGCAAGCCCAGAGCAGATCAAAGCTATCCTGAATATAAAATCACCCTCAAATATGAAGGACGTACAAAGGTTGACAGGCCGAGTAGCAGCTTTGAATAGATTTATTTCAAGATCCTCAGAAAAATGCAAGGAATTCTATGATATCCTCAAGAAGAATAAGAAATTTGAATGGGGAGCAAAGCATGAAGCAGCCTTGCAGGATTTGAAGCGATATCTCTCAACCGCACCTCTATTGATGAAGCCTGAAAATGGTGAACCACTATCCCTATTGTTAGGGGAGGATTTTCTAACAATTAGTGATCCTTACACGTTATCCAAATTAATGATCCTTTCTTCTGTGACAGATAGTGATCCTCAGAAGAGCTTCAGGATCAGGATCATGGATCACTTTAAGGATCCTCGTACTGACGATTGTTTGTTTGTGTTTGTATTACTTCGCAGGAGTTACGAGCTTGACTTGGTCTTGGCAACGTTACTATGGAATATTCCACGGGTATATCGCACACGTTTGACTGGAAATGGACGTTGTGGAGAACGTGGGAGCTTGGCACGAAAGTCGGATAGTTAGTTATTGTAGTTAACTTCTATTTTAAAAGGGGTAACGAGCTAGAATTAGAACACTTAGTCATTTTTTCAGCTACACACTCTCATATACTCGCACACTCGAAGCTCTCGACGAACATTCATTCATTTTCACTCACTTTTACACATTTCACGATAGTGATCCTTGTACCTAGCTCGTTACTATCCGAAGTTGTAAACTTTTATTCATTTATTTGAGCTTGGTGATCGGTAGTTTCCATCACCCGGGGTTTTTTGTGCCGGAGATCAACTCTTGATCAAGGGCTTTTTCCCCGTATAAATCCTTGTGTCATTTGTGCAATTTACATTGAAGTGATCCTTGTCATTGTTCTACATTGTTAGCATCATTCCCCATAACAGAGAGTTTGGTTGCAATATCCTCAACAGATTTTTTGACCAAAACAGTTTGGCGCCCACCGTGGGGCAATTGGTGCTTCGTCCTTAGAAAAATTCGCATTTCTGTGCTCATTTCAGTTCACTACAACCAAGCAAATGGCTTCCTCAGCGAAGAATGCTTCAAATCTGATGCCCTCATTCACTTCTTCTCAAGGCGTTCCCCCTTTGCCTCCACCACCTTCTGGATCCCAGAAGAATGCTGAGAATGCTGCGAAGAAACCAACTCCCATTTTCTCAAAACCCCCAACTTCTTCTGCTTCTTACACTCCCACTACTAGTGACATGTTTACTTTGATTTTGCAGATGAAGGATCAGATACGGCAATAGGATAAGACCAATGAGAGGATTCTCAAAGAAATCGGAGATCTCAAGAAACAAAAGACAACGGCAGAGGATCATTCTCCACTGGTGCCGAAATCCTTGAATTTTGATACTCCAGTGATTACTTCTCAGCCATCAGTGGTTCCAGACGTTCAATATGTGGGTGGACCAAAAGGAGTGCACTATGGAACAACAACAATGACCCAGGCAGCAGGTTCATATTTCCAGCCAGCGGGATCCTATCCTCAGCATATGGGATCCCTCACAAATTCAGGAGGATATTCAGGAATGCAGCAGATTCAAGGATCCTCCTTTGTTCCAGGATCATCCCAGGTTCAAGGATCCTCCTTTGTTCCAGGATCATCCCAGGTTCAAGGATCTTCCTTTGTTCCAGGATCATCCCAGGTTCAAGGATCCTCCTTTGTTCCAGGATCATCCCAGGTTCAAGGATCCTCCTTCGTTCCAGGATCGTCCCAGTTTCAGGGATCCTTCCAGATGCCAGGATCCTTGAGGAGTTTGCAAACAGGAAGTTCAGATGTCCATCAGGGAGATTTTATTCTAATGCAGACCAATGCTTCTATTGGTCCCTCGATCATTCCAGAGCCTCAACAATATGGATTAACATCCAATCTTCCTAATCTGAATCCAATGGGAGGTAACACTTTTAACAATTCTTATACTATTAATCATAGTCTTATGCAGGATCCAGGAATCAATCATGCCATGGCCAGAGAATTGCAAAAGCTAAAGGATATAATATCAAGTGTTCCGGGAGTGGTCAAACCTATCCCAGAGATTGCAGATGGGAGCCACAAGATATCTCGTTTTGCACCACCAATCTGTGATGCTGAGATACCCAAGAGGTTCCATGTGCCAACAATGAAACTGTATGATGGTTCGACGGATCCTGAAGAACACATAGCACAATACAGGGAGAGGATGGAGATCAATCCAATTCCAGAAAGGTTAAAAGAAGCATGCCTGTGCAAGGGATTCGGATCCACTCTTACTGGATCAGCTCCCAAATGGCTGCTAAGTCTTCCTCCCTATTCTATTACCTCATTTGCTAACCTAGTTAACTTGTTTAATAATTAGTTTTCTTGTAGTAGAAAATTTGAACGATTAACTAGTGATCTATATAGGATAACCCAGGGTCATAATGAATCATTAAGGGATTACATCACCAAATTCAGTAAAGAATCCTTAGACATTCCCAACTTAGATATAGCCACGGCTGTTGAGGCCTTTAAAATGGGATTGCTTAGGGATTCGTCGTTCTATGATGATCTTGTTATGACACCATGCAGGAACTTAGATGAGGTAAGAACCCGAGCACTTAGGTTCATTCGGCTAGAGGATGACAAGAGGATCCAGGAAAGGTTAGCAGGATCCTCAAAGCAGGATAAGCAAGGATCCTCATTCAGGAACAACAAGTTCAAATCCTACAACAGATCTGATAACCAGAACGTGCATTCTGTTGATCAAGAAGAAGATGATGAGGATTATCCTCCAATTTCTGAATATTGTTTTTGTGTTGATAACAATGAACTAATCCTTGCGATGCAGAACCTAGGTGATAAAGCTAGATGGCCAAGAAAAAATGATAGGCCAGCCGCAACTAAGGATAAATCAAAGTGGTGTGCATACCATGAAGATTTTGGGCATCTCACAGAAGAATGCATTGCACTAAGAAAGGAAATTGGATACTTGTTGAGCAAGGGGCATCTAAAGGAGTTGTTGGAAAGAAAAAAGTCAAAGACTCAGGATCCTGAAAGGATCCCTGAGAAGGCTCCAGCCCCTCCAGCAGATGCACAAGTAATAAACTTTATTTCTGGAGGATCAGACATTTGCGGCACATCCTTCTCAGCAGCTAAAAGGCATGCAAAGGAAACTAAAATGGATAATGGAGAAAGACCAGTTCGAACATCAAGTGTCTCCGAAGGAAAAGTCATAACCTTTGATGAGGATGATCGTGTTGATATCCAGGATCCTCATCACGATGGTTTAGTTATTACTCTTTTCATTTCTAACCATTTTGTCCGCAGGATCCTTATAGACGGAGGAAGTTCAGTGAACATTATCCAGCTTGATGTTCTAAAGAAGATGGGTATCCCTGAATCAGATATCATACCAAGATCCTCCGTGCTCGTGGGATTTAGTGGCGAAACTAAGAATACCCTGGGGGACATTAAACTCCCAATATATATCGAAGGCCTACACTCTTATCAAAAGTTTTGTGTTATTGACTGTTTATCTTGTTGTAATGTTATCCTTGGCAGGCCCTGGATACACGATATGAAAGCAGTCCCATCTACCTACCATCAATGTGTGAAGCTCCCTAGTCCTTGGGGAATAGTGAAGATTGATAGTGATCAGCAGGAGGCTAAGAATTGCTACACTTCATCGATGAAACCAGCCTCGAAGTCAAGGGAGCAATAGCAATCAAGGTATCCTCCAAGGGACGTCTTGGAGGCAAGAGAGCAGGATGTGGTAGAAATCCTCATGGATCCCGATGATCCTGAATCCAAAATATATATCGGATCAGGGATCCTTGGCGAAATGAAAGAAGACCTCGTATCCTTCCTCAAAAGGAGAAAGACTACCTTTGCATGGAAACACGAAGACATGACTGGTATATCCAAAGATGTAATCACTCACAAACTCGGCATTGACAGATCCTTCAAACCAATCCATCAAAGGAGAAGAAAGTTTGCACCGGAAAGGAATGCCATTATCCAGGAAGAGGTAGAGAAATTGCTCCGGGCAGGTATGATTAGAGAGGTCAAGTATCCAAGATGGTTGGCCAATGTGGTTGTTGTTCAAAAGAAAAACGGAAAGTGGAGGGTATGTGTCGATTTTACCGATTTAAATAAGGCATGTCCCAAGGATCCTTTCCCATTACCCCACATTGACTCCATGGTGGATGCAACTGCGGGTCATGAACTGTTAACTTTTATGGATGCTTCATCTGGATTCCAACAAATCCAAATGGAACCATCCGACCAAGAGGATACAGCCTTCATGACTCCAACTGGTATATACTGCTATATTGCTATGCCGTTCGGACTAAGAAATGCAGGTGCAACATATCAAAGGCTGGTGAATATGATGTTCAAGGACCAGATTGGACAAACTATGGAGGTTTACATAGATGATATGGTGGTAAAATCCTTAAAAGCTGAGGATCACCTAAGAGACTTGGAGGAAGCATTCGATATCCTTGACAAATATAACATGAAACTTAATCCTTCAAAATGTCACTTTGGTGTTAAAGCAGGTAAATTCTTAGGATATATGGTGACAAAGAGAGGCATTGAAGCTAGCCCGGAACAAATCAAAGCAATAGTGAACATCAAATCTCTGGCAAATGCTAAGGATGTTCAAAGGCTAACAGGCAGGATAGCAGCTTTGAACAGATTTATATCCAAATCCTCAGAGAAGTGCAAAGAATTCTATGATATCCTAAGGAAGAACAAGAAATTTGAGTGGACTGAGAAGCATGAAAATGCTTTAAGAGCCCTCAAAGATTACCTATCCTCAGCCCCGGCTTTGATGAAACCAGAAAAAGGCGATGTGCTATCCTTGTATCTTGCAGTATCCTCAAAAGCAGTAAGTGCGGTCCTTGTTAAGGATCATGAAGGTACACAACATCCTGTCTAGTATGTAAGTAAAAGTTTACTTGATGCCGAATCCAGGTATTCACACCTCGAAAAACTTATTCTTGCATTAATTATGGCATCTACTAAGCTAAGGCATTATTTTGAAACTCATGTTATTGTTGTTAAAACTAATTTTCCAATTAAGAATGTCCTCAGGAAACCAGAGATGTCAGGAAGGATGGCTTAGTGGGCAGTGAAGCTAAGTGCATATGATATAAGATATGAGCCTAGGACAGCCATCAAATCCCAAGCATTAGCTGACTTTGTGGCTGATTTCAGTAGTGATTTACAAGAAGAAGCTGAGTTAGAAGTCCAGCAGCTAGAAGAGACCAAGGATCCTTGGATACTCTATACTGATGGATCCTCAAATGTCAAAGGCACATGGCTTGGAATACTACTAAAATCGCCACAGGGGGACATAATACCCCATTCTATAGCTTGTGAGTTCCAAACCACTAACAATGAGGCTGAATATGAAGCCTTAATTGCTGGTTTGCAAATTGCAAAGCATATGGCGATCAGGTATCTTGAGGTACATGTAGATTCATTGTTAATTACAAACCACTTTAATGGATCCTACGCTGTTAAAGGTGAAAAGTTAACCAAATATTTAGAGATAGTCAAAAGTTTGGCACTCTCTTTTGTTTCCTTTAGTTTGACGCAGGTACCAAGGGAAGAAAATACAGAGGCTGATGCATTGGCCAACTTAGGATCATCCTTGAAGATCCCGGAGGATATCAAGATCCCTATTATCCATATCCTAACCCCGGCTATCGAGGATCACGAGGCTATGGAGATAGGAAATGATTCTGCAATTATCCCTTGTGAGGATACTCAATCCCATTCAGGATCAGGATCATGGATCTCACCAATTATGAGATACTTACAACATGGAGAGATTCCTACAGGAGAAAACCCTAGGGCTTTCAAATCTAAGGTATCTCAATTCACAATTTTAAATAATATGTTGTATAGACGATCTCTTGCAGGACCATACTTGAGATGCATTGAGGATCCTGAAATCCAAGAAGTTTTAAAAGACTTCCATGAAGGAGATTGTGGAAACCACACTGGGGGCAGGGCATTATTCTCAAGGATCCTGAGGACAGGATACTACTGGCCAACCATGAAGAGAGATGCTGTGGAGTATGCTAAAAGATGTGATCCTTGTCAGAGACACAACAATATCCTTCATCAACCAGCTGAATTATTGCATCCTATATCCTCCTCTTGGCCATTTATGAGATGGGGTATGGATATAGTTGGTAAGCTTCCTAAGGCACCTGGTGGAAAAGTATTCATGCTTGCTATGACCGATTACTTCTCCAAGTGGATAGAGGCTGAAGCTTTTGCCCAAGTCAGAGAAAAGGAAGTTATATCCTTCATTAAAAGAAATATTATAACTAGATTTGGAATTCCTTCTGAGATTATATGTGATAATGGTTCCCAATTTATTGGGGGCAGAACCACTAACTTTTGTGACAGCTGGGGGATTAAGATGATAACATCAACACCAGTCCACCCACAAGCTAATGGTCAGGCAGAATCATCCAACAAGATCATCATCAACAATTTGAAGAAGAAGCTTGGATCCAAGAAAGGGAAATGGGCAGAAGAACTACCCTATGTGCTTTGGGCTGATAGGACAACCCCTAAGAATGCTACTGGTCAAACGCCATTCTCTTTGGTATTTGGGGCAGAATCAGTGATCCCAACAGAAATGGTGGTTCCAACTGCAAGAACAAGTACCCGTGATCCTGAGGAAAATGATGAGAACTTGGCTCAAGACCTGGATACTATTGAAGAAATCAGGGATATGGCTAGGATAAGGATGGCCAGTTATCAGCAAAGAATGGCTGGTGCTTACAACAAAAATGTCAGGATCAGGAGGTTTCAAGTTGGAGATATGGTATTGAGGAAAGCATTTCAGAATACCACCAATCCTGCTGATGGAAAATTGGCTCCAAAATGGGAAGGCCCTTATCTGATTGAAGCTGAAGCAGGAAAGGGGGCATATAGATTGTTAACCATGGAAGGTGATTTGCTACCAAGAGCTTGGAATGCTGTCCACTTGAAGAAATATTTCATGTGAGCAGGATCCTCATCGCACAGATGATCCTCCCGATTGGGATATCCTTAAAGGATCCTCAAAGTATCGGTGATCCTTACTTAGGTAATATCCTAAACTTGAACTATTTCATTTCTTTATTTTCTCATATAAGGATAAGGATCATGTATCCTTTATCCATCTCTCACGTGAGTTTAAGTTTTGTAAGCTCAGGTATCCTTAGCATAACATTGGTTATCCGCTGAAGCAATCCGTTCCTTGGGTTTAACCCCAGTTATTTGGGCTTGACCCCAGTTCCGCCTGTAGCGCATGATGATCCTGGTATAGTTCAAGGCAGTGGGACCAGTACTCGTTTTAGGGGCTGATAATTCCATTGTACTGGCTATGCCTAGGATCCTACGTATAATGGTAGACGTACCATACATCCGTTCCTAAGGTTTCTAACGTTTTCACGTTAGCTAAGGTTTCTAACGTTTTCACGTTAGCTAAGGTTTTGGCATTTTCATGTCACTAAGTTTGGATAGTCGCCAGTTAGGGCCATACTCCAGTTTACATACGATCCTTGGGCTTGTCCCCAGTTATCCTTGGGCTTGTCCCCAGTTATCCTTGGGCTTGTCCCCAGTTATCCTTGGGCTTGTCCCCAGTTGCTAACTCTTACCTTATATCGGCTTAGTCCCAAGTTATGATCTATTTCAGGTCCTTGAAGATAAGCAACTAGGGATCCTTGATCCTTACTTCTTTCTAAGGTTTATCTTACAGTTATCCTTTTTATGGTTAGGATCCTAACTTGGATCCTCAGGTATGATCCTTAACTATTTTTAATTCTATTCATTATTTATTTGAATAACCCTTAAAGTTTGACAACTAGACTTGTGATCCTTAAAATATATTGCTTTTTGGGATTTGTTAACTATAGGATATTTGATTGTGGATCATGCTCTAAATATTTTCAATCTGACTTATTCAAAATTATTTATTCAATGAATATGCATCAAAACAAAGGAAAATCAAAGAAACACAAGGATAACAACACAAGATAAGCGACAAAAGGTTAAGATTTTATTTATTAACAAAAGACTAACCCTTAAAAGGTTGTCAAAATTACCTACCCGAGCATCTACCAGCAAAACGTGGCCCGTCCGCTGGGGTAGGTAAAGGGTGTCCATGATAATAAGTTCAAAAGTAGTGCAGGAATATAAAGGCGGCAGGATCACAATGGCTTCATCCCCCAAACAGAGGATCCCTCCACCAAATGCAATCCTGCCTATTGTCCAAAGGATCATACATGATCCTTAATCCTAAAACCTATTGTTCAAAGTACAAACCATTAAATTGTTCAACATCACAACCACAAAAAGTTACTACCAAATTTAAAAATTGGGCTCCGGCTGCGTCTAAGAATATCCATCATCGCCCAATCATGCAGCCTAAACCTTCGCTGCATTGTCACCTCCAGCTCCACTTGTTTCACCACCTTCACCTTTACCTCCAGCTTCAATTGTCAGGATCTCTTCAACCTCCTCAGCCTCTTCATCGTCCAGTTCAGCCAGCCTTGCCTTCCAGCCTTCAACATCCCAGGTGCTCTTATCAAAAGCAGGATCCTGAGCTTCCAAGGCCATTTGCAGCTTGGTCTTGTACATTGTTATGGCGGCAGAGATTTTGGCGTCTTCGGTGATCTCACGCTTCTCATAGTCAACATTGATCAGCACCTTGGCCGTCTCCTGTTTGGCATCCCGGACTTCCTTCTGAAGATCAGCAATTGCAAGGTCCTTAAGCACAGCAACCTGCTGGAGGTCGGCAATCTTCTTATCCTGATCCTCAACGTGGCCAACATAATCCTCAATCTCAGAGAATTTCTGCATAAAGGATAAAGGATAAGGTCAAGATTAAGTGATCCTCAAATCAGCAGGATATGTCAACAGGATATACGAGCAGAGACAGTGATCCTTACCTCATTAAAGTACTCGAGGAATTGGTGGCGGATCAGAGGCAGAGCCTGCAGATCCTCAGCTTCAGAGGCTTTTCTCTTCTTGATTGCCTTTCCTTTGAGGGGTGCCTTGGGGACCGAAGCTGTCGGACTGGTAGGAGCTTTTCTCTTGGAGGATCTGACAGTGGTGAGATCAGCAACATTGAACTTGGAAGCAGACTTGGTGGATTTTCCAGCGCCTACACAACCAAAATAAGATAAGTACCTTTTCTTAATTTACATTTCACTATTTATTTAAATTTTAAACAAGGATACTTACTTGACATCGTGACAGAGCCTGAGGATACCTCCTGTGAATCTTGGGTTGTTGTCTTGAAAGTTCTTGTTTCAGGATCAAGTTTCTTGAAAGTAAGGAGCCTCTCCTTAGCAGCAGGGGACAATCTGAGGTGCGAGACGGTGATTGCTGCACAATAAGAAAGCAAAAATATAAATGATCCTTACATCAAAAGAAAGTTTCTGGTGATCCTTATCAGGATCCTCCACCCTACCATGGGTAGCCCATTTCTTGGGTAGATCCTTTCCATCCTCAATAGAATCTCTCTTGATAAAAAAGAAACGCCGCTTCCAATTAGCATCGTTCTTGGTGGCTTTAAAGATCGGGTGTTCCTCACCGGGTTTACGTTTAAACAAATAGCGATGAGAACCAAAGGTAGTAAGATCATACAGCTCTCCCAGCTCTGACATTCCTAGGTCTATACCTTCTTGCTCGATGATCCTTTCAAGGGTGTACAAAACCCTCCAAATCATCGGCATGGCTTGAATATAAGAGATGCCGGTTAGGGAAAAGAAAGATTGGGTGAAGGTTGGAAAAGGATATGTATAGCCTATGGTGAACGGAGTGACGGGGAAAGCAACCCACTTGTCGGAGATATGATCGCTCAGGGCATTGGGGTCAAAAGGCCTAAATTCGGTGTTCGCCGGGAAGCAGTGGCGGATCTTATCGATCTGAGCATCATTGAAACAGCAGCGTTCTTTAATGGAGTCTTCAATGATCCCCTGGCTTTTCGGAGGGCTGTTCTTTGGGTGATCCTTGGCTGGGGAATTTCGGAGCAACATCTTTGATGGAAAGAGATGAAGACAGAGCAAGAGAGGGAAGAAGATAGAGAGAGAAAGTACCTGATCGACTTCGGAATGCAGATTATAAAGGGAGTCTCTCTGAAAATTTAAATGCATTTGATCCTATCTTTATCTCCTATTTATAATCATGATCGTGCAGGTTGTCACTTCTGTGACGTCACGATTGCAACGGATAGTTCAACAATAACGGCTATATTTACGATAGTTAGTTGCAGATAAGATCAAGAAAACATAACTCGCTTATTTTACAAATTACTCCTTATATTTTGGGGGCAATTGTTAGGGGAGGATTTTCTAACAATTAGTGATCCTTACACGTTATCCTAATTAATGATCCTTTCTTCTGTGACAGATAGTGATCCTCAGAAGAGCTTCAGGATCAGGATCATGGATCACTTTAAGGATCCTCGTACTGACGATTGTTTGTTTGTGTTTTGTATTACTTCGCAGGAGTTACGAGCTTGACTTGGTCTTGGCAACGTTACTATGGAATATTCCACGGGTATATCGCACACGTTTGACTGGAAATGGACGTTGTGGAGAACGTGGGAGCTTGGCACGAAAGTCGGATAGTTAGTTATTGTAGTTAACTTCTATTTTAAAAGGGGTAACGAGCTAGAATTAGAACACTTAGTCATTTTTTCAGCTACACACTCTCATATACTCGCACACTCGAAGCTCTCGACGAACATTCATTCATTTCACTCACTTTTACACATTGCACGATAGTGATCCTTGTACCTAGCTCGTTACTATCCGAAGTTGTAAACTTTTATTCATTTATTTGAGCTTGGTGATCGGTAGTTTCCATCACCCGGGGTTTTTTGTGCCGGAGATCAACTCTTGATCAAGGGCTTTTTCCCCGTATAAATCCTTGTGTCATTTGTGCAATTTACATTGAAGTGATCCTTGTCATTGTTCTACATTGTTAGCATCATTCCCCATAACAGAGAGTTTGGTTGCAATATCCTCAACAGATTTTTTGACCAAAACACCTATACCTCGCTGTATCAGGGAATGCTGTAAGTGTCGTTCTTATAAAAGACCATGAAGGTCAGCAATATCTTGTATATTATGTTAGTAAAAGTTTGTTAGATGCTGAAACTAGGTATTCTCATTTAGAAAAATTGATATTAGCTCTAGTCATGGCATCGACAAAGCTTAGACATTATTTTGAGACACATAGGATCCATGTTAAAACGAATTATCCTGTCAAAAATGTGCTTAGGAAACCAGAGATGTCAGGCAGGATGGCCAAGTGGTCAGTAAAGTTAAGTGCTTATGATTTAGTATATGAACCTAGAAATGCCATAAAGTCTCAGGCTTTAGCTGACTTTGTGGCTGATTTCAGTAGTGATATTCAGGATGAGGTAGACCTAGAAGTTCAACAGTTAGGAGAATCTTCAGGATCCTGGACATTATATACTGATGGTGCATCCAATATAAGAGGTGTAGGTTTAGGTATACTACTAAAATCTCCACAGGGGGACATATTACCCCAGGCCATTAGGTGCGAATTTCCTGCTACTAATAATGAGGCAGAATATGAAGCTTTAATTGCAGGATTAGAATTGGCTAAGAATATGAATATCAAGAATTTGCGAGTATATGTTGACTCCTTGTTAATTACTAACCTTTTTAATGGATCCTATGCAGTTAAGGGTGAGAAATTAATCGAATCCCTCGATATTCTAAAAAAATTAGCAGAATATTTCGATGTTTTTACACTTGAACAGGTACCAAGAGAGGATAACGCTGAAGCAGATGCCTTAGCAAATCTGGGATCATCGATCAGGATACCAGAAGGAACCCAAATACCAATAATACATGTCTTGTATCCTGCAACGAATCCTCAGGATAAAGAAGTAGCGGGTATTCAGGATCCTGGAGCAAAGTATCCTGAAGAGGATCCTGAATCTTGGACGGCTCCAATCATGAGATATCTCAAGGAAGGATACATCCCCGAAAATGAAAATCCTAAGGCATTTAGGATGAAGGTATCACGATTCACTATTATAAATAATGTTTTATACAAGAAATCTCTTGCAGGACCGTATTTGAGGTGCTTGGAGGATCCTAAAGCCAAAGAAGTACTTCAGGATATACATGAAGGGGATTGTGGTAACCATACTGGGGGCAGGTCATTATTCTCAAAAGTATTAAGGACAGGATATTATTGGCCAACAATGAGAAAAGATGCCGCAGAATATGCTCGGAAATGTGACGCATGTCAAAGACATAGTAACATATTACAGCAGCCTGCTGAACCGCTGTATCCTATTGTTTCCCCTTGGCCGTTTATGAAGTGGGGTATGGATATAGTGGGAAAGCTTCCGAAAGCTCTAGGAGGAAAGGTTTTCATGTTGGCAATGACGGATTATTTCTCCAAGTGGGTTGAAGCAGAAGCATTTGTTCAAGTTAGAGATCAAGAAGTAGTATCCTTCATAAAGAGAAATATCCTGACCAGATTCGGAGTACCAGCCGAGATAATCTGTGACAATGGTGCTCAGTTTATAAGCAAGAGAACTAGTGACTTTTGCAAGAGTTGGGGAATCAAAATGATCACATTTACTCCGGTACATCCTCAAGCGAATGGACAAGCAGAATCCACAAACAAGATAATTATCAATAACTTAAAGAAGAGACTTGGAGCCAAAAAAGGAAGATGGGCAGAAGAATTACCCTTTGTTTTGTGGGCTGATAGGACAACGGTCAAGAATGCAACAGGCCAAACCCCATTTTCCTTGGTATTTGGAGCAGAAGCAATGATTCCAACGGAAATGGCAATACCTACTGCAAGATCTATCCTACGGGATCCTGAACAGAATCCTGAAGCCTTGTGTCAGGATTTGGATACTATAGATGAAAAAAGGGATGCAGCAAGGCTAAGAATGGCAGCATATCAACAAAGAATATCCAGAGCATATAACAAGAATATTAGGACCAGAAGATTTAAGGTTGGAGATTGGGTGTTGAGAAAGGCTTTTCAGAATACTACTAATCCTGCCGATGGCAAGTTAGCTCCAAAATGGGAAGGACCATATGAAGTTGAATCAGAAGCAGGGAAAGGAGCATATAGACTCAAGAATATGGAAGGGGATATGCTACCAAGATCTTGGAATGCTATACACTTAAAGCTCTATTTCAAGTAAGAAGAGAATTTAATTTCTATCTCACAATGGTATGTATTCTATCTCTCCTAAATATATTTGAATTTGTTTATTATCTTGAACCCAATACTGACTTAGGCACCGGAGGGGTGTTAGCCAAGCTAACTCCCACCTTAGTTTAAGGTTGTTTTGCAGAATATGTCTCAGCATATAGCTCCAGGATACATACTCAGGATACTTCGAAAGATTAGAGGATTGGCCCCCTCTCTCACGTTTAAGGGATCCTGATCCCTTCACAGGTTTAAAGGTATTCACCTTTCTCACGAATTGGGTTTAAACACCCCGCCTGGAGCGCAAGTTATCCAGGGATAGTTCAAGGTGGCGGGACCAGTTCATGTAAAAGTGGCTGACAATTTCGTTACTGTTGGCTATACCCTGGATCCTAAAGGTATATGAGGATTGATCACCCTCTCTCGCGAAAGGGTATTTTCATACTCTCTAAGGTTTAAAGGTTTTCACCTTTCTAAGTCTTGGAGTTTATACACTCCCGCCTGTAGCGCACGAAAATTTGGGATTTTTCCCAGAATACTTATGGGTTTATCCCTAGTACATTAAGGATTTATCTCCAGTATATTTTAGGATTTATCCCCTGTAATATAAGAATTATTCAAACGGTTGCAGCTGATGTCCAGAAAATTTCTAAGTATTCGAAGACATTATGCACAGGGGACATTCCTACTGAGGCAATTGTGTAAAGCTCAAAGGATCAAGCTCCGACCTAGTACACTAAGTGTCTCAGACTGGGGACATCTTCGTTGGAAAAGTTGCAAAAGGATTGAAGTTTGAGAATAGGGTTACACTCTATTCCTGGTATGATCTTTCCTTTGTAAACGTTAATTAAATCATTTGAGTTTTTGAAACTATGTTTGACAAAAGCTTAAGCATCCTGATTAGGATATATTCTCGGGATATATTCTCAAAATGTATTTTCAAAATATGTTTCGGGATATTTGATTGGAATATTTGGGACATGATACTTGGATTAAAAACTGAAACTGTGTTCTAGTCAAACAAGTGTTCTCAAAACCAACTTTGTAAAATAAAGATGAGCTGTCCTCTTTCTCTGAAAACTTTATCTGAATTGCTTGAGTTATAAAAACCCTATTTGACCGAAGTCTTAATAGGATATTTGCGAGTATACTGATAAAAAATTTCATAAAAAGTAATAATTGCACTAAGTTTGGAACATTGGAATTCAGACTAAGCAATGCATAACAAATAACAACATGTAAGGTTAAAAGGTTAGTTTATTATTAATTGTATTCTTGGTTTCATCTCAAAAAGAGACCCATCCACCAAGAACACAATTAAGTTTTTAAAGCATATTTACATAAACAGTTGAAGGCTTCATCCTGAAAACACGAGATCCCTCCACCTCCAACTGTTAAATTGTTCTAAAGCTTGCAGGAAATTAAAATTGTTCTGAGTACAGGACGACCAGATGATTCAGACCCTACAAAGCAAAATACAGGTATCGTTAAAGACAAACTAACCAGGATACAGGTTCAGTATATGTGTACGGGATACAGGATTTGGGTATTTACCTTATTAAGGAAGGAGGTCATAGGCTCGATGGATTCCATGAAGCCAAGGTCATCATAAGAGAAACCTTCGGCAGCAACAGTGGAGGGCTTAGAGCAGGTGGCAACAGATGATTCTTTTTTACCAGGACAGGCTTGGAGTAACTGTCAAGCTCCTCAAGATCGAAGACAACAGGGACCTTAGCAGAGTCTACAGAAAAGGGAGTAGTTTCAATCTTATCATATTATGTGCTGATTAACCAAACATATGCAGGAATGTTCAAAATAGATATCCTTATCAGACGTGCCAGAAGACTACCTAGTTATGAGAAAGTATAACCTTGGAAGTTGCGCGAAGTCACATCAACATCTACATCCCATTACGTGCATCGAGCAACACAATGAAAAATATACCCGTTTGGATTTCAGGATCCTAATAGATATATTTTTTGGGACAATTGTTATGGGTGGAATTTCGAGCTTATATCCTGAAGGCATATCCTGATATTATATGCTTGATGCTGCGGCCAGGATACTGAACCAGGATATTGGTAACATCCTCTGGGGTATCCTGGTTGCAGCTAACGATTTTCTTTGGTTGCAAGGTACCAACGTTAAAGGACTTGATCTACCTGAAGATTCGCTCAAGGTGGTTGAAAAATGGACGTTGATGGTGGAAGAATGGGTCTTGTAACGGTCAGAATAGAAGAAAGGCATATTCCGCGAGAATATCGGATGTTGGTCAATGCTATTGACGGTGTAACGGTCATATGAGCTGAAGACCCGGTTTTATGGTTAATATGCACGTGGAAAACAAGTTAAAAGAGTCCCCCAACGTTCAGAATGGAATATTCCAAAGTATCCCGGAATAATAGGATAGTTTGTTAGTTTTTGTTACTATAAATAGGGGCGATCGGATCATAGGTAGACACAACTTTTCCACTCACTTTCATTCGCACACTTTACTCTCTAGCTACTAGCAATCACTACACACAAACACTTGTACTCAGATTACATTGTAACACCTAGTCGATCCGCATCATATCCTGCACTGTATCCTGATATTTGAAGCAATAGAAGAACAAGGCAGCTGCAATTGTCAGCTCCCGAGGTTTTATGCCGGCGATCTAGATTGATCAAGGGCTTTCCTCGTACATCACGTGTCAACCTTTACATTTTCGCTCATTGTTTGATCATAGATACAACTTTATATCCTGAGCCGTATCCTGAAACTGTTTTCACAACTAATTTGGTTAACACATTTTTCACATATAAATTTTAGCACACTACCTCACTTAACTAATTTGATCACTAAATTGCTTAGGTAATTTTTGACCAAAACAGCCCTGTCTTAAAATGACACATGGGCTAGGTTTTGTCCTTTTTAGATTTTAGAGTTAATTACTGTTTTCGTCCCTGTGGTTTGTCAAAAATCACTATTTCAGTCCATTAGTTTAAAAATTGCGATTTCAGTCCCTGTGGTTTCACTTTCGTAACCATTTCAGTCCACCTCGTAACTATTTCAGTCCCTGTACTTAACATAATAATGGATTGAAATGGTTACGAAAGTGAAACCACAGGGAGTGAAATGGTTACGAAAGTGAAACCACAGGGACTGAAATAGCAATTTTTAAACTAATGGACTGAAATAGTGATTTTTTACAAACCACAGGGACGAAAACAGTAATTAACTCTAGATTTTATTATAATGGCAGATCTTATAAAAAGGAATGATACTTTTTATTTATTTCATAATTTATGTTTATGCATATAATTAACAAAAATGAAAATTTTAAATTAAACCATTCCACTACAAAATTTAAAGAGTACATGTTTGCCCTAAACGGGACTTTAAAAGAAATAACTTGCCCACGCAGGGGCTAAACAGAAAGACATGCCCACGCAGGGGCTAACAGAAAATACAAGTCCTCGCAGGGACTGATTACAGAAACAGATGTCCACGCAGGTACTGATTAAACATTAAAGAAATACAATAAACAAATAAAGGATTTAATGACCCTTTTTGGTCTTCCCCTTGATTAAGCTCGCCAGACCCTTGAAAATTCCTCGGTTTTGCCTACGCTCTTCCCAAACCTCCTCCTCCACCTTACTCAACCTTTGAAGAATCTCTTGATGCTGCGGTGGCGATATCACTGGCGGTTGCGGGGGCTGCTGATACAACGGAGGTTGAGGAGGTGGCGGTTGTTGATACCCATAGGGTGGGTACCCATAGTGTGGATATCCAGCTTGATATGGGACTCCAAAGGGTCCTTCCGGATGAAGGGCATTGTAGTTTGCCGCTACCAGGTATGGGTCAGCCTCGGCATAGTTGTAGCTGGTGTGGGCTGGCTGCTCAAATGGGTTGTACACCGCTGAACCGGCGTATGTAGGAATTGGGTTGTTATAACCCACTGGTGGTGGTGCGACCGGCGCAGACTGCACCTCAGAAACAGGGTTCGAAGGCCCACCCATCTGTGGGTCTTCGTATAGTGGCGGATAATGACTGCCACTAGATGGTTGAGGGGTGCTGATGCGGACTCCCCCTCGCACGCACATCCGTGCGGTTGATCTCCTACGTCTCGGTGGCTCCGGAGGCTGTTGTTGCACTGGTGGTGGTGGCGGAGGAGTAACCGCTACAAAGCGCGAATCCTCCGAAGGATCCTGCTGCTGCTGCGGTGAGTTGTGGTAGCTGGGAGTAAACACCCAGTCGATCTGGATAAACCTCGCATCGTAGTTGTCGGGACCATTATAAGGTGATCCAAGAAAGGGTGACCCATCCGGATGGCGGTTGGGCAGGTTCCGGATCTTCATCCATATCCATGGAGAAATGGTCCTCCGGTCCCAACGGGTTATAACCCATTGGTTCATTAATTAGGTTTGCCGGATTGAACCGGCTTTGGAAGTAAGGTGTTGGGTCGTTGAAGGGTGAGTTGTGGCTTTGCAGGGGTATGAAAGAATGGTGTGAGTTGTGGGGCTCATTTTCTGATTGAGGCCCGTAAGAGTTTAGGTAAGAAGGTGAGGAGCTCAGCGAGACTGAACGCCTCGCGGGTTGTAAAAAGGTCCTCCAGTTTTCCTGAGGACTTTTGCTTAAGGAATCCGATGGGGTTCGCCGGTGTGAAGGCCCGGCCTCGTGGTCGTTGGGGGCGACGAGTGGCCCCTTGCCTCTACCTCTTCCACGAAATCTAGGTGGCATCTTGTTGATCCTGTCAAAAAAAAAAGAACAACAAAGAAATATAAAGGACAAAATCAAAATAAAACAAATTTGGATTAGTCCTAAGTTCTTTGTCTAGACTCGGAAGTCGATGAATGTGCAAACTGTGTCATTGAGATTAAACACAAAAGGCTAGTGTTTAATTCACTCAATGTTGGCTCTGATACCAACCTGTCACACCCCGAATTTCCATGTATTACCGGTGGGCCCGGTGGGGAGTATCGTGACGTAGTTAATATCATCATAGTCAAACAACACAATTTAAATGCACAGCCGAAGCAAAGGATGAATCACATTACAAACCGAATAAAAAGTAATATCAAAGTATTACAAACGGACTGTAAAGGATCCACAGGCGGATCAAAAGATAAAAAGATCATTTGTTCAACAGACTTTAACATCTAGAGCTTGCAAGACTTGATTAATGATGCCAGGAGTAGCCAGCCTATTTCGTCTAATACCTACACTTAGCCTTTTTGGAAAATACGTCAGTTTACACTGGTAAATACAATTAACTGACTCATTTTGAAAAGAGTTTAAGAAAATTAGTTTGAATGCACACAACACAAAATATCTTTTATAACTTGGGACACTTATTTAAAAATAATCTTGTATACAGTTTTACTTATTTGTCGTCCGTCAGGGCCGGTTAGAAGAGCCGGACAAGATTAACTGACACGCCACATGTATAAGTCCCACAAGTTTAATTCCTTAAAGTGGGTTACCAGTTTTTACATATGCAACTGTCAGGTGTATGCCTACACCCCGTGCTTAGGTCGTGGCCATTTCAATGAATGATGCCAAGGATATCCGGGACATGGTCATTAACCCCCCAAGGGCCATATACCAAATAAAACAGATTAAAACGGGTTATGTAAATATATTAATCACAATCCGATTTAAACAACTACATACCCGACCAAGCAGTATTATTATAATACCGTATCCCAAGCCCGTATAGGGAAAATAAGTTAAAAGTATTTACCTGAGCAAATATGCAAATTTATCTCAACCGTATTCAATCAGCAAGTGCAAGTAGCTTTTACCGGGCTCCTAATCTGGAATGAAGGTTTTTAATAACCTATTAGATTCCTAACGGGTCTTAATTAAGCCTAAACTTAGACCGGTTAGTTTTAAAAGAAGATATACGGTTCAAAACGCACGATTAAGCGAAGACCGGATTAGAATGTGGTTTAGACCCGACAAGTTTGTATACTTGTATAATATGGGTAAACTAAACACATTCTGGATTTTGAGATAAAAATGATAAGGTTTGACCTGTTTCGGCTAATTTATGCAAACTAGTTACATAAACCGTACCGAACGCGAATAATGCGTAACGGGTAACCAAATGATTCATGAACAGGTTTTCTAAGTTAATATGCCTTAAATATGTTGTGATATCAGTAGGATACCTTCCATTATGCCCAAAATGGATTTAAATTCAAACTATGCCCCGTGGGGGTATTTTAGTCATTTTAAAGGTTATAAAAGAGTTTAAATACTAATCTGAGTTTCAGGTCTGATATAATCAGTAAAAAAATTTATTTTTATAAGTCATAGCAGTAGGGTATTGCATATATGTGAAATTTATCTTATATAACCAAACTATGCACCGTAGGGGCATTTTGGTAATTTCACATAAGCTTTAAAGGTCAAAACAGGGAATCCGAGTTAAAAAACTTTTCTTTACTGTTAAAATATAAAAATTTGCTTAACACATCAGTAGGTATTAAGTCTTATATGGGAAAAATGGTTTTAATACATACTATGCGTTTTAAACGCGTAAAAAGACGGTTTTAAGCGATTTCCGGGTTTTTAAAGAAAATCTGATATTTTTATTATTCCAGAAGACTAAAAATATTTTATTTATTATATAAAATCAGTAGCAAAAGATTTGGTATCAAAATATTATGTAAAACTCATTTTATAGGCCAAAAGGGCAAAATCGACAATTACCGAATCAAAGCTATAACCCTATGTTATGCTCAGCCTAAAAATAATTAAAAATCTTCAAAGATCCCAAAATATTATTTTACATCAGTAATTAAAAAGTTTGGTATCAAAAATTGGGTTTAGATAGGCTTTATGCTAATTACGTCGTTTAATTAATAAAAAACTTTCTAATTACGCTATTGAGCATAACTCTTAATCTAGACCTCCAACTGATGTGAAAATTTAGGGACATGTTTATAAATCAGTAATAAAGATTATTGTCCTCTCACATTTTCAAAATTCTTGTTTTAAGGTCAAAAGGGCATAATAGTCAACATTTAGGCATATAACGGAAACATGCATATGAATCGGATAACTAATGAACCAAGTTGTATAATCACATAGGGTTATACTAACATGTAACCTGGTCCTAATAAGGCTCTAAGGCATTTCTAAATCATGCTACATTGGGTCAGAACTGAAAGTCAAAGCAAAAGTCTAATTATGCGACTTTCGGTTCCGAACCGAGCCTATACTGAAAATTGTCGGGTTGAACATGTTTAGACATGTTCTTACATTAATTACCAAGTTATGTTAATGATAAAACAGGTTGCATGGCTTCTACATTGTTAATTATGCATTTATTTGAAAAATTGCTTTATGTTGACTTTTTCTAATCAAGTTTGACCCAACAATTGACCTAGTTAGAGTGGGAATCAGAGGGGTGCCCTTTTAAGGGTTTATTACCCACATAATTACCAACTCCTAGGTACTTTCAATTCGAGATTTGACTGGACAAATTTTAATTAATCACGAAGTCAAACTCTAATTACGACGGTTTGACTTTAGGCTATTAAACTAAGTAAAACTGAATTAAGAAGGGTTAAGGACACTTACTGAAGTCCTATGCACGACTAATGATCACTAGGAATTGGTCTTGAGCTCCAGGAATCTCCAGAACAAGTGCTATGAAAGTTTCCAAGTGAAGTGCCCAATGTTGCAACAAATGAGCTTCTTATATAGTGAATTTAATTCACCAAGATGCCAAGCAAGTCTACAGGTGTTATATGATGCTTACAAGTGCCCCCTATGCATGAAAACCTGTTGGTGCAGCCCCTGGTATGTAAAAACAAGCTCCAAAGTTGGTTACACAGCCTTAACAGGCATCTGCCTGTGTTTCTGTCACTGCAGAGGGTCACGCGGCCCGCGTAAGACCTTATGAAGGCTTACGCGGCCGGTATGAGTGGTCAGAACAGGTTAAACAAGTTTCATTTATTACATTTCAGCCCCTGGTCCTTTTAAAAGTGGTTTTAAGCTCCCAATTTGCACTTTTAACCTTCTAACTTGATTTTTAAGGACCTTAAGACTTAACCCAACTTTGTTAAGTCCTTTGTTAGTTTTATGTTCACCCGAAAAGTCTTGAATTTCAGCGTTGACGCTTTTAACCCCTCATATACGAATGTTATCATAACTTTCTCATAATTTATCAAAACTTCATGAAATTTTTATCACTTATTCTAGTGAGTATAATTAATCGTTACAAAGCTTCAGGTTTGCTAAAAGGTCACTCAGAGGTATAAATTAAACATGTTGACACATTTAACCCCTGTAGTTTGTAATCTCTCACTTTCTTTTACAATTGGCTTCGTATGATCCATAATTCATCCGTTTAAGGGTATAACCATCGTGTAGGGTTATTGAGAGGTATATTTATCCATTGTTGACACTTTGAATCCTTTTATACACGTACATTCTTCGTTTGTCAACTTTAGTCTCTCATAAGTAATCTGTTACACGTTTAAAGATTATGACACGTGTCGTTATTATATTGGACATGAAATTACGAGGTGTTACACGCCCTCACCGCGGAGCGCGGGTGTAAACCAACAGTTTCTTCTAAACTGTAAAGGAATTCAACTAAAGAATTGGTATATTTGACTACTCATTGTCATTGCATCCGTTACCCTAGAATTGGTATATTTGACTACTCATTGTCGTTGCATCTATTACCCTGTCTTCACCCCCACCTGCACCATTACCATTACCATTGCCCACATCTCGACCACCATTGCCAGTGTCATCACTCTCTACAACAGGTGTCGGCCACCACCATGGTCATCGTTGTCATCACCACTATCACCACCCTCGCCACACCTACCAACATTTTTTTGAATGGAAATCTAACCTACTTCTAAATACTCATATACATGCACATTGCGAGATTTAAAGCTTCCAGTCATCCACCTCTTGGATAGAGGGAACATGCAAATTGCGATGCACGTACAGACGGCGGAGCTTCCTTAGGGCCAAGCCCCCTTGCTTTGTAGTGATAATTTTATCAAAAATTTCCGGGTTTTTTTTTTTGTTGTGTAAAATATTGGATTTTGAGAGTCTGTCCCTTGGTTTAAGTTCAAGATCAACTAATGGACGGAAATAGAAAAGGAGGCACACGGGTGATGACGGTGATGGTGCTAAAGGCACGAAGAGTGGGTTGCATGGACCGATGGCGACGACAACACCTAGTGGATGGTGGTTGTGATGAGGTATTACAATTTCTTTTGTAAATATTATTGCTAGCCAACGAACCACATGTATCACACATCCAAAAAAGAAATGGCAAATCAAACGTACCATAAAAGTCTTGACGAATCAAACACATTTAACTTCAAATTAATGCTTTTTACAAAGATTCTTTATTTGAAATAATAATCCATCTTCTTTTAACGTAAAATAAAAGAACGAAAATTTCCAATTTTTTTAAATGTAAAATATTAGATTTTGAGAGTCCACTCCCTGGATTTAAGTTCAAGATATTGGTTTTAAGTTCAAGATCAACTAATGGACGGAAGTAGAAAAGCAGGCACACGGGTGATGACGGTGATGGTGCTGAAGGCACGAGGAAGGGGTTTCGTGGACTGATGGCGACGACAACACCCAGTGAATGATGGACGTGATGACATGTTACAATTTCTTTTATAACTGTTTTTGCCAGCCAACGAGGTGTATCGCACATGTGATAGGTTCTAATTAATTCAAATACAAAATCTTTTTGATATATTTTAACAAGTTTAAAATTCTTTAAAAAAACAAAACAAAATCGGCGAATCAACGTACCATAAAAGTCTTGGCAAATCAAACAAATTTAACTTCAAACCAATGCTTTTTACAAAGATTCCTTATTCGAAATATTAATCCATCTTCTTTTAACGTAATATAAATAATTCAAATATAACACATATAAGTAACACGAATCGGGATTTGATCAATTTAATCACCGTGATAGTAATGATCTATATCTTCCCGCCAGCTACATGAATTTTGGTTCACTCCTAGAACTGAACAAGAAAACTTGAAATCTGTTATAAATATTATAAATTATATGTGGTTATCAACTCCTTAAATAGATTAGCTTGTTCGCCAAGACTTCCTCTCCTATATATATATATATATCTCATTGTATCTCAATGTTTGATAGACCTATCAATGAAATATCAATATCTTTTTTCCTACATCTTTACTTTATTGTTTTGCTATTAGGCTAGTTTCACAACCCGTTATCAACACGAAATTACTCTGTTGAAAACCCTAACCCCAACCTTGTTACTCGTCATACCTAAAACCCTTCTTGAGTTTGTGAGATACATGGAGAGTCCTGGCAAATGTTTTGTTTCCACCAGTCATGGAAAGAATGGTGATGTTGGTCATTCAAATGATTTTTAAGGTACGTAAATAGGTTTTCAAAATATATACTATTTCTACTTGTTAGAAAATTAAACATATGATTGGTATTGGTCCGGTTGCTAGTGGGATTGTGATGGTTAGACTATTCTGAAGTTTTATTTTGTAGTATTGTATGTTCTGTATTTTAATTAGATCACTCGATATTTTCCATAACTAATTACCAGATATTAAGATATCACAACGTCATATAAATTCTTGAGTGACTTTTAATTGTTTGGTTTATTTTTAATTAATTAATTAACATATATTAGAAGCAACTGTGTTTGAAATAAATATTGTAAAATTATGATCTGTGTTGTGGGTTTCTTATTGTCACCATAAATATTTTGTTTCGATCGGTCTAAAATATGTTTCAAAATTTTCTTTAGGTTTTAGGTTTGTTTATGTTGACAATTGTGTTTTTAACTAAATTAACACTTAATGATTCTTTTACAAAGATATTCTGAAATTTAACTAATAAGTTGTTTTCATATAAATAATTAGTTAAATTTTATATAGAAAAAGACATATTACATAGTTATAATATATGCTTGCTTATTCAAGAAAATATGATCTTGAAATCGCTTTTGTATTCATATGTTATATAAATACTATATAAATTACAAAATACACTTAACGCAATATAACTTTACTTTAAAAAATCTATTCCTAATTGTTACGTGACATTTATGAGATTAAAATATTAGTTTTTCACGTTGTAATGCATCAAGTATTTTTGTCATAGTTTTGTGAGTGTATACACTTATGTGGCCTACGTTGAAGTTGGAGTTATATTATATATAAATATATAATCTTTTAACCAATATTTTCAGTTTGCTACCTATCTCAAGTTACGTTTCATCTCCAACTTAAATGATTTTATTATTAGTTTCCTTATTTATCATGATATTTGTTGATTTGTCATACCTATTATATATATATTTAAGTCATTAAGTTTATGAATCGTATAAAAAATTTGAATGTATGAATAGGTGTGACGAAAGATAGTTTGCTAATTTTGCGAATTGGCTAGACAATTCTCAAAATGATTTATATGTTGTTAAAAATATTTTGGGAACTTGATCGAGATAATTTATTTATGTTAAATATTTGTGATTGGTTATATCATAATAAATTTTATACATATATATATATATATATAGGTAGAGGATCCTGTAAAAAGTGTGAGAAGTGTATTATAACACTATATATAATACTATATAACACCATATAAACACCGTATAACAATATGTAAGACCATATAATACCATATAACACTATGTAACACTATATATCATTATATAACAAATATAACACTATAGGTTGTCTGATAGCATGTCTATGATAGATGTATAGTGTTATATTTGTTATATAATGTTATATAGTGTTACATTGTGTTACATAGTGTTATATGGTATTATATGGTCTTACATATTGTTATACGGTGTTTATATGGTGTTATATAGTATTATATATAGTGTTATAATACACTTCTCACACTTTAGGCCCTTTTTACACTATCCTTACCCTATATATATATATATATGCCAATAATTGATGAAAAAGAATATCTTATTCATATTGTTTTTATGATAACTTGTTATATAAGGTGACATGTTATTACATTATGTATTGTATATTTATTCGAATATATAG
Organism: Helianthus tuberosus; assembly: GCA_030545235.1. Lineage (NCBI taxonomy): Eukaryota > Viridiplantae > Streptophyta > Magnoliopsida > Asterales > Asteraceae > Helianthus > Helianthus tuberosus. Next base: position 170,580,913 of record CM060431.1, read on the forward strand.
AAACACGTATTAAACGAAACTCGTAAACTAAAGTTGTGATTTTTATCCATGGAAAGGAATAAACGTGTTTAGACATTACACCTAGAGTGTCATACTCTCTCCCTGAATCTCATTATGAAAGTACTAAAGGTCGTAAAAGGCTAGACATGTAAATCTAAGATGACTCGGAAAACTAGTTACTTCTCTATTAGTGTTACGAAAACTGAAAAGAGAAGATTATTACAATGGAAAGTCGGATAAATATTTCCGTTTGTCACACCTCAAATATGCTATTAAAGTAGCAATATTATTAAAAGGGTAGGATTCGTATGTCTAAGAAAATAAATAATGAAAAGCTATGGAGCTTGTTCTGATTATTCCATTCCCGAAAGTGAATGATATTATATAACGATCACTGAAAATGACGTGATCATAGACATAGTTGAGAAATTTGTAATGATAGTCATGTTAATAATGAAATCAATCATCAGAAGTGCTATGATAACCAAGTTGATAATGAGATTGACCATCAGAATGTCATTGTTATGATAGCCAAGTTAATAATAAGACCGACTATCAGAACTGTAATAATGGTCATAATGATATAGACCACTAGAAGTGGCAAATTATGGGAGTGATTATATGACAGCAAAACGTGAAAAGGATAAAAGTTATATAACATGATAGTTTGCAATGATAATGCGATGTTCTCTCGCATAATGCAACTAGTACACATACGATCGTAAACTAGAAGTTTATGTATCATGATTATTTACTTAGTTGGCATGACCGGTTAGACCACACCGAGTCAATGATGATGTGAAACATAATGAAGAACTAAAAAATTCTTCAAGCTAATAATTAGCAGGTATTGTTTGCTCTCAAGACAAATTTTATATTTTGCAAAATAAAGGAGGCTGTGTATCCTTAAATATCCTGGAAGTGATTAAAGGATACGTATATCCCAATATGATACCATTTAGTGTTTAAAAACGATGCATCGTCTAAATGGTTATCAAATACACAACTTAATGATTGTGTGATTTATGGCTTAGATAATGATATAGCAAGTACATTATTCCAGATTGACATATTTATTTCGGTTATAACTATGAAATTTATTTTCAAGTTATTAATGATCACTGAAATAAGTGTTTTTATTGAAGACGATCATTGAACGTCTACAACTTATTGCAAAGTCAATGATCACGAGAGCAAAATTTCATGTTTGCATTTTGGTACATGTAATTATACATATTGTAATAGTAATTCACATCAAGCCAAAAAATATAGTTCACCTCATACAATTGGTTTTTGGTTAGGAACCAAATGTACCCCATCAAAGGTAATTCACGTCAAGCCTATAAAATGTCATATTTGTTGATGTAATTGTATAACGGTGTATATGTGACCTTTTTATAGGGTGTTTCCATTTTTGTGGAATGGTATTTCGTTTGTTGTAAAAAAACACAAAAGAATCCTAATATTTAGCTTACAAATGGAGGGTTAGGATATAATAGGATGTTTTTTTTTGCTAGGAAGGCTAGGAAGTAATCTTGACCATCAATTAATTTAGGGGCTGTTTGTTTTTTCAGAGAAGAGCTTCCTGACCTCTTTTGTCTGCGCGGTGCAGACCACACGCAGACCTTTTGTTTTGCAGATTGTTTGTTTTTCAGAAGTGATTTCGTTTAAAAAGGTCGGCGCGACCTCTTCCTCAAATAGAGATGGACTTCCCACTTCAAACCTCTTATTGTTTTATTCTTCTCCAACATCTAACATCAGACCTCATCAAAAACCCTAACACCTTCTCCTCCACCCATCTCTTCCTCCCTGCCGGCAGCCACCCTCACCACCGTCCTCCCTCACTCCACCGTTCACCCCACAACAAAAACACACCTACAACACTTTTTTCAACCCAAAACCACCATCTAGAGTTTCTGTTACTTTAAATTTCATGATCAAACCTTCAAAAACAATCATATTCATGCTTCCGCAGGTTCCGAAGTTGAAATCAGTGGTTAATTTTGTTGTTTTCTTCACCTTTTCGATGCAATTTGAACCTATAACCATAATCTAGGGTTTCTGTTACTCTAATTTCACGAATAAACCGCCACAACAATCGTATTCATGCTTTTGCAGGTTTCCAAGTGGAAATCAGTGGTTAGTTTTGCGGGTTTCTTCACTTTTTCGATGCAATTTGAACTGGAAAACATCATCCAGGGTTTCTGTTCACTTTTCCGATGCGATTGCGGTGATGACTCGTCTGTTTCGACGGTTATTCGGTAATGGCGGTGCATTTGTTTTTTATTATCATACTGGCATTGTTAATTGTCACACCCCCAAAATCCACCACGCGGAGTATCACCGCTTGGAGGCGTGACATGACCAGGATCGAGCCACCAATCATATAGAACAACGAAATTAAGTAAGACCAACCACAATACAATTGGTGACCACAAGATAGTAACCAGTTTTAAGTTAACAGCGGAAGAATAAAAAGTAAGTTCAAAACATAAGTTCATAGTTCATAAGTTTAATTATTAAGTACGGGACATAACAGTCCTTATCCCACAACAACCTCCTCCTCGTGCAAGCTCCATAGCATCTAGCGACCTGTAAGGCATGTAACAACGAGTCAACAACAAAGTTGAGTGAGTTCACGGTTGGTTGATTAGTTTTAAGTTGTTTCTGAAAAACGTGGTTTGACTTTCGTTGGCTTACTTGCCGTGGGGGTTACCCCATAGTTGAAAGTATGTTTAACCAGTTCCTTCTTTATTGCCCAAACCATATCCATAATCAGTGGGGGCTTCCCCATGTGAACTACTAGACCATACATATCGACAACTGACGAACAATAGTTGTGCCCTACATCAGTGTCTATCATCACTGACAGTTTGCCATAGTCCATTAGTACACGCCCGTTCGGACGACACGGTGTGAGGTTTGTTAAACCTAATAGTGCTATTAACTAATGACCCGCTCGCCATCGGCCTCGGCGATTAAGTCGATATAAATGAGGGACTTAATGATAAAGTTTTGTCTAGTAAGTTTTAAGGTTGTTGTCCTACCCAAGGAGGACGAACGTACGTATTCTACCCAAGGAGAATACGCAGAATTATTATTGGCATCCTACCTATGGAGGATGGCCGTACAGATCCTACCCAAGGAGGATATGTAGATTCCGTTTTAATTTCTTTAACCCATTCCCAACCACCGGGAATCCCATGCCTTAGAAAGTGTGTGAACTCACCTTGGTTTGCTCGGTTAGATTCTCAAATATAGCTAACAGTCAAGGTCGGTCAATCACATCCTAATATGATTACCAGTTAGTCATTTAGTGGTTTCAAATAGAGCACAAAGTTCCTACACGTATCTACTACATAACATGCATTCACTTCAATAGTTCACGCTCATATAAACATTCCACCTATAGCTACTCAAGAACAAGCATACGATATTGCACAATAATACTTTCATTGACATATAACATGTTAGATCATTCTCAGATAACATACTCGACATTTAGACACGCAATTTACGACTTATGTCATTTCAGCTTTTATATTCAAAACTGGGCTGTTTTCGGGGATTTTAATAAAATAGTTAACTTATTCCAAAAATTCCCAACTTTTTACAGAAGGTCTTAAATGATCCAAGTATTATTCTGTAAAAATCTCGGGATCCAATTCATCACCAATATTTTATAAAAAATCATTTTCCAGACTGCACTTAGATTTATCTTTTTCTGACTGCAGTCCACGGAATAATTTATTTAAAATTCATCGTAAGTCCGATTTACGAAATTCCAGTGGGAGGATTACAAATACATCAGTGGTCATTTACGGTAGAAGTTTCATGACCTAGTTCTACTCAGGTTTCAAGTTATGACTAAAAATAACACCCATTTACTGCTGTAAAAACTCAGCTTTAGCTGTTGTTACAAATTGACCCTTTAAAAATAGCAAACGAAGTCCAAAAATTATGATTCTAGTGCCATTAGAACCGTATTTCATAATACATAAATCTAGACTTCAGAAAATACATTTTTCGTTTTATTAAGGTCCTGTTACAGCCAACTGAAGTTGGCTGTAATCACCAAACAGCCTTCTGTTTTCAGTTTTTAACATTCTAAAGCGCGCTTGATTGATTTCGTTAACATGTTTAGCGATAAACAACGATACTTACAGCAGATTATAAGTCCTTCATATCAGCACATCATCATCATACACCAAACAACATCATTCTAACATCATTTCTTCATGTATCATCTTGTTTAAGCTTATGTTCAAGTTTTAAGTGTAAGATCTTATGGTGTTCATATGTTTTCTTCATAATACATCTATTAACCACTAAAACAACATGTAAAATGCAAGGATCTAAGTTTTTACCACTAGCTCAAGGCTAGGGGAGTTCAAGTGTGTAAAAGTGGTGGTTAAAAGAAAACGAGAGCGGTCGTTGAGCTTCCGAACACACCGAGCTTACTTGTATGATCACTAACACCTTTGGATGCCTTTAGATTGCTTGGAAGAGTTTGAATGATGGTGGTGGTGTGTGGTGTGGGGGTCGGCCGAGACCAAAGAGAAGGGAGGGAGAGTTGGTTGAATGGTGAAGATGAGAATGAAGAGCCTTAACCCTTGTGCCATCTTATAACCCACTTCACCTTTTAACCTTTGTGCATTATGCTACCTTAGTACTAGACATAATCTAATAAAATAACCAAAGAAATCATGTTGGTGAGTCCCCATGTAACCGTCCCCAAGGGGGGGGGGGGTGTCTTGTTGGATTTTAATGGTATAGTTATGGTAACTAGTTAGATTCTAGGTACAATAGTTAGGTGTTAAGTTGTTATATGTTTATATAGTGTGTTATGATGTTCGGGGATCATAACTAGCTTAGTAAAAGTGAAACAATGTGTTTAACATTATTTTTGTGTTCCGGGTAGTGTCCGGTTGTTCGGTTTGATACTGTTCCGTTAAAGTGCTAAGTTATGTCGTAAAGTGTCTTTTATGTATCTTTATGTAACATTTTTAATTCTCAACACTCAGGAAAGCATACCGGACTATTTAGTAACTTTTCTGTACGCTACTAGTATGTTAACAAGCACATGTAAGTATAACACAGAAATCAGAAAGCAGTTAAATGATTCAGCACAGTCATCAAGCACTTTAATTATCATTAATAAATTGTACGGATACATGGAATTATGAGGGTTGTCACATTAATTGTCGTGTTGAAACCTGTGTTGATGAATGAGATATTGGATTTGAATGATGGAGATTTGTTTGGTGGATGACGAGCAACTTCCGGATGATGTTTGGGTGGTGATGCGTACAACACCACCTATCCTTTCATAACTAGACTCTGTTATATAACTATTATTTCAGTTTATTTAAATTTTAGTTATTTCCGAAGTTAAAAAACAAATAATCTTCTCCTTGAAAACTGCAGAGGTTTGGTCCACCTCTTCTGCTACAGATGTGCTCCGCAGACTGCAGTCATTTTACCTCTGAAAAAACAAACAACACCTTAATCAAGGGCTAAGATTAAATGAGTGAAATTGAAGAGAAAAAAAGAGGCGCGTGGGTTTGTGTAAGGGCATTGTAGTCAATACAGGACAATAGTTTCTCTTTCCTCAAATTCCCCTCATTTTTTAAACGTTAATAACTTTTTCATACGACATTATTTTTTTATAAAAAATTGCACAAAAAAAAAACGCGCGTTTTTTTATCTTTGAAACGAGTATACTATTGCTATATTTTCGAATTTTTTTTTCGAAAACCCAGTTGCGTAAAACGCAATGGACAAAAAACGTAAAAATGACTTTTTTTCTAAAACGCAATGCACAAAAAACACAAAGAAATGTCTTATTTCTAAAATGCATTGGCCAGAAAACACAAAGAAATGTCTTATTTCTAAAACGCAATGGCTTAAAAACACATAGGAAAATGTTCTTTCTAAAACGCAATGGACTGAAAACACATAAAAATGTGTTTTACCTAAAACGCAATGGACTAAAAACACTTCAAAATGTGTTTTTCTAAAACGCAATAGACCAAAAAACACTTAAAAATGTCTTTTTTCTAAAACGCAATAGCTTAAAAACACAAAAGAAAGTGTTCTTTCTAAAACGCAATGGACTGAAAACATATAAAAATGTGTTTTACCTAAAACGCAATGGACTAAAAACACTTCAAAAATGTGTTTTTCTAAAACGCAATGGCCAGAAAACATATAAAAATGTCTTATTTCTAAAACGCAATGACTTAAAAACACAAAAGAAAGTTTTCTTTCTAAAACGCAATGGACTAAAAACACATAAAAATGTGTTTTACCTAAAACACAGCTCGACCCCAGGCAGGGGCTCTGCCCCTTGGACCCCGCCAGGGGCTGCCGCCCCTTGGACCCTGCTCCCAGGGGCGCTGCCCCCGGACCCTCGCCAAGGGGCCGTTGCCTCAATTCAAAAACCTAGATCGTAAAAATGCAATTCAAAAATTTCTTACATAGATCGAAGCCGATTTCTTCAACGATTGACGAAACTTGAATGATAGAAACACTTATCAGCGATCGAATCGAACGGATCGAATGATTCGCTTCAAAATCACGGGAAAACAAATGAGATATTATATGAAGTTAAACTGGGTTTCTTCAAAAAGTTGAAGAACACGTTGATTGGGTGTTTGAATCATTGATTGGTGACGAAAATTGCACTATAATGTAGTGATTATTGAGATAGAAAGTGAAGAAAAGGTTGAAGATGGTGAGTTTTGAAAATGGTGGGTCTTGAAGTTACTGGGAGAAAAGAAGGAAGAAGATTGGATAAAATTGACTAAAATACCTTTCTCTTTATTTTAAATTTTGTCACATGTCATAATCCTATTACTTTCTATCCTCCTAGCCTAAATTAACTTTCTATTTGATAATCTCCCTACAAATGGAAGGACATAAAAAACTTATTTACGAATGTTAGACCATCTCCAATGGGCCCTTGGAGATCATGCCCTTGGATGCCCTTGGAGATCCTTACCATTGGAGTTCATCCATCATAGCATGTCCTTAGGTGAGATGCCCTTCCACAAGGGCATGTGTGTTGCCCCGATTCATGCGATAAGATGGGCCCAAAGTAAGAAAAAGAAATGTTTTATTTAAATATTGTGTGTAATGAATAGGTGATGAGGTGGAAATTAAGAAGGGTAAGGATATTTGTAAGGTTGGAGATAAAATTGAGGTTTATAAAAATTTGTAAGGATATTATGTGGCAGATGATGTGACAGCTAAGGACGCCTAAGGGTGCATTTAACATTAGAGATAGTCGTTTTCAATTTTTGGATAGATATGATTGATAATAATAAATATCTTTCATGTAAAAAAAATTAAGCCATTTTTTAACTCGTTTTTTTTGTCCATTTACATTTTACTATTTTAGAAAAATGTTTAATTTACATAAAAATATATAGCTAGGTATTTTAGATAAAACTATATAGCTAGGTATTTTAGATAAAACTAAAAATATTTAAGCCTTTTTTTAACTTGTTTTTTTGTAAAAAATGATATTTAATTTACATAAAACTATATAGCTAGTAGATTTTACTGGTGCCACTAGTAGATTTTATGTAAATTAAATATTTTTCTAAAATAGTAAAATGTAAATGAACAAAAAAATGAGTTAAAAATGGCTTTTTTTACATGAAAGATATTTATTATTATCAATCATATCTATCCAATATTGAAAACCAGTAAGGTTTACATTATTTAAAACGAGTAAGAAATTTAATTTACATAAAACTATATAGCTAGTAGATTTTATTTAAAATTATTTGTTTAAAAAAAAATACTGGTGTAACAAGTAGATTTTATGTTAAATAAGAAATTTAATAAAAATATGAAAATGAAAAAAATAAATAGATTTTATGTTAATTAAGAGATATAATAAAAAGATGAAAATAAAAAAAAATAGATTTTGTAAAATTGATTTAAACTTAAATAAAATTAGTTGTTAATACCCAAATGTGTTACATTGATAAACTTTAAAAAAATGCAAGGGTATTTTAGTCATTAATTAACTAATTTTGGTGTTAGTGCCCAAAGGTGTTACAAAATTGAAACCATAAAATCTAAACCTGTTAAAAAAAAGTTAGTACCCAAAGGCGAAATTAGGTATAAACCAGAGGACCAATTTGTGTAATTAACTCCTTATCTTTTTATAGATGTTTCCTTTTTCTATGGAATGGTATTTCGTTTGTTGTTAAAAAACAAAAGGAAAAATGATACGATTTAAACTGATATGATCATAGTATGTAGCTTACAAATGTAAGGAGATAGAAAACTTATTTACAAAATATTAAATTCATATAAATTGTTTTAGGTGTAAGTTCGACAACGACCTAATCTGTCTCGTCGTTTAAAATCAAAACTCGGAGACCTGCTAATCATTCGTAGACTCTTGTACATTTTTTTATTTACCCCAAGTATAATTATTTTCAGCATCTTATTATCACACTTTTATACTATATATAGTATAACGTTTAAAGGTTTTAACAGTGGGACACATGGGGAGAGATCCTTTTCTTTCTTTCTTTGTTTTTTTTTCACTAGTCAATGTATCAAACATTTATATATTAAGAAGGTAACAAAAAACAGACATATCTTAACTCAACTAACTACAATATATTCCAAACAAGTCATAAATATATTAATTATAAGGGCGGTGGGGGTGGAACGTTAATCCACCGTGATAGCCAAAAACAACGCGTGGAAAAAACAAAACTTCCACCGCCACCTACAAAGTCCACGCGTGATAACATGCATAAATTCAAATTCCGTTATTTTCTTCACGGCGTGATGGTTTTATTTTGTGAGCGTAATTGTTGGTTGGGGGAAAATTGTTGGGTGTGGTGGTGAGTGATGACCATTACCACTAAAAAAGGATGTGAGTGATAGAATAATGGTAGATGACATGGCGGAACTTGATTGGATGTTTGTGAGTGATGAAATTCTATCATTAGTGACCACCCCCACTCCCCTAAGTTGGTCTTTTTCTAGTTTTTTTTAATGACGACTTTCTTGTGGTTGACCTCCAAATTGAAAGCCCTGTTGCTCCACTCCGGCAAGACTATGTTGTCTTAACCGGGCCCATGATGGCTTCAAAGTTTGGCTTGGCTTCCCCTGGTAAACCATATCGCCGGCTGCCACTTGACTGCCGTTGTGCCACCACAAGAGCAGAACTCTCTGTCGTAACACACGGTGGGACGAAAACCCGGCCTGGTGAGCTCAGGATTTGAACCGACAACCTCGCTCAAGACCTAGCTCAAATTTTTCATTGTCTTATCCACCAAAAGTAACACAAATGGGAATCAGACTTGGATCTCTACCGAAAAATCCAAACCTAACACCACTAGGCCACAAGTAGAGAATCTAATTGTTTTTCTAGTTACCTATCAATATAAAATACATAGTAATTATATATTAAGAATTTTATTATTAATAGGAAAAAATATACCATGTATGAGTTACACACTTGCACCATCAATAATACAACTATCATCGATCATACAATTAGAAGATACATTAGGGGTGTGTGTATGCAAGTTTTTTGTATTTTGAGTAAACTGCCATTTTGGTCCCTGTGGTTTGGGCATTTTTGCCATTTTAGTTCAAATCTCAAACTTTTTAAATCTGGGTCCCTGTGGTTTCACTTTTATTGCCATTTTAGTCCAAAGTTAAGAGTAAACTGCCATTTTGGTCCCTGTGGTTTCACTTTTATTGTCATTTTAGTCCAAATCTCAAACTTTTTGGAACAGTAAAAAAAAGGGGGATTTTGAATTTTGGACTAAAATGGCAATAAAGATGAAACCATAGGGACCAAGATTTAAAAAGTTTGAGATTTGGACTAAAATGGCAAAAATGCCCAAACCACAGGGACCAAAATGGCAGTTTACTCTTGTATTTTATTTAAAGTTTAATTTAATTGTATAAGTTTTTTTTTTTTTTTTTTACTTTCTTATACTTTTTGAATTAGTTACGTACTACAGTATCTAATTTTTAATATCGCTCTGAATAATAACCAACAATATTGTAAGGTTAAAAACTTAAACATACGAGTCACGTTTGTTTAAATATTTATTTAAAGTTGAATAATACTTTTAACAACCGTACACACAAACTTCAAGCTTTTAACATGAATCACGTTTTAATAGTTAAATAACAAATTAAGTAGGATGACTTGTTGTATAAATGACGTAAGGTTGACATGGTGGCTGAAGTTTCCTCGAAGCAACCTTATGCTAGTTTACAAAAGGATGACCAGTACTTTGACTGTTCCACATTTCATAAATAAACAAATGAAAATGGCTACGCATGCCATATTTTTAAATTCATATGCACTAATATTTATATGGCTTCTAGAGCATGAATGTCGTTTCAATCTTTTGAGTCATCTAAAAAAATAATATATCTAGACACATACATATATACATACATAGAAGTTTTATACTTGAATACTATATAATCATGATTGCTGTCTTGTGATGTATGCAGCATTACATAAATGAATAGGAAGGAGGAGAACAATCATGTGTGGCATTATTTCCAGACCGACAGATGCACACATTATAAAAGAGGTGGAACACCACACTTTAATTATTTTCATGAAAAAGTCAGGTGTAACTAACATCATAACAATCTATGTAATGATAATTTCTCCAAAAGTTAGGAGCACAATATCCACAAATCTCAATACGTTATCTGCCACTATCTCATTTCCTATACTTTTTTTTTTTTTTTAACAGATGAATAATATTATTCATTCATTGGTATACGTAGTTTGTTTTAATGAAAACTAGCTAGCTAGAAAAGTGTTTCGACTCTGCGTACCTTATAAAGATTACATAGACACATAAACGTACCCAATAAAATATCACTTGTAGCAAAAGCTACTCGTAGAGTCTCAGGGGATAACGAGGTTGCCTTATAAAAATCAAACACATGAAATTATTTTCCTTGGATATGTCATGTGTGATGTTATCAAGTTTTGTGTTTAGTTCAATTACGTACATCATGGTAATAGGGTCCCAAGATAACCTCAAAGACAACCATTGTTGAACCAAAGGTGGTGCATTTTGGTCCTTAAGCAAGCTCGTGAGTCGTGGCATATCAAACGTTTAAACCTCACGGTTTGTCAAATGTTTGTTTGAGAAACTTAAAAAGGTTGGTTCATTCACTCACTGACAAGTAGAAGGACACGCCTGAACCTGAAGGACAGGGCCGGCCCAAGCCCAAGTATTTTGAGGCTTGTGCTTTAGGCCTCCAAATCAATAAGGCCTTCAACTTTAAAAAAAATTATATATGATATTTGGACTGGGTTGAACTTATCTTTACACATACAAAAAATGTGTAAAAATACAAAGAAAAATAAATTAACTTCGCCAACAATAAACCTTTTAGTTTATTTTGCCGGTTCGAAGCCCGGGTAAAGGAGGATTTTTCTCAAATAGTGTTTTTTTTTTGGGAAAAAGGCCTAAGTTTTTAATTCGCTTTAGGCCACCAAAATGGTTGAGGGCCTGCTGAAGGATACATCACGGGCAGGGCTTGTAACTGTAGAAAGCAGAGCACAGGCGGATACAATGAAGGACAGGATCATCTAACAATAGGATCGTTGAAAACTCATTCTATAGAACTGTTAATGACATATATTAATTTTTCTCACCATTAAAAATATGACACTTGTCATGCAACAAATGGGAAGATGTAGTGAAACATTGTATAGTTTATGGACTTTGACATGAAAACTTACTCTAACGACCTGTTAGCGAAATAGTCACATTATTGACTGAAGGTTCTTGTCTCGTGTGTGCACACAGGTTTAGCTCAGGCTCCGTAAAAAATGCAGGCGATTTAGGTTGAGACAATACACCTTCATTACCCAGCATCAATACCACAGATGACATTGTTGGTCTATCTTCTGCAAGATTTTGCACACATAACAAACCAATGTGTATTGATCGGAGTACCTCAGAGACGACACATGAGTCGAGTAAAGGTGCACCAACCAGATCAAGACACTTGCCATCCTTATATAGTCTCCATGCCTAACATAAATTAGATTTAGTAAAAAATAATCGCAGATACTGAGATACGCAATGTCGCAGTGCGCTTACATGTCCAAGAAGGTTGTCACGGTGCTCGTGAGAAGAAAATTCTCGGTTCTTCATCCCACTTACTATTTCCAGAACTAAAACACCGAAGCTAAACACGTCTGATTTTACAGAGAAAACTCCATGAACTGCATACTCTGGAGGAATGTAGCCGCTGCAAAGAATTTGACAAATTAACTGATATGAGCATATCAACTGGACTGAACTCGAAAGAGTGAAATTTGGTATAAGATTCTTACTAAGTTCCAACCACATTCTTTGTCTTAACCCGAGTCTCGTATCCTTTAAATCTTCTAGCAAGCCCAAAATCTGATATCTTTGCGTTCATGTCATTGTCTAACAAAATATTGGCGGCTTTCATATCTCTATGTATGATGCGAAGGCATGAATCTTGATGCAGATAAAGAAGCCCTCGAGCGATCCCATTGATGATGTGGAATCGTTTAGTCCAATCAAGCATTGAACTTTTGGCCTCATCTGCACAGAATAAAATAATGAAGTTAAATTGTGTCAACTTGTCACAGTACATTGATCAATCTTGTTCATTGGGATGTAATGAGCACCTCATTCAAAGATATTCTTACCAAATAAAAATGTATCAAGGCTTCTGTTAGGCATGTATTCATAAATCAACATGATTTCATGTTTTTGAGCACAGAATCCCAGAAGCTTCACAAGATTTCGGTGCTGAAGCCGGTGAATACATCTAACCTCGTTCATAAACTCGTCAAGTCCTTGCGTAGAAGTTTCCGACAACCGCTTCACTGCTATTTCTCTCCCATCTTCCATTACACCCTTAAGATTTGAAACATAACCATCAGCATCTGATAATACTTCTACTTATCCCACGAACAACTTTTTTGTCTGTCATATGGAACAGAACATACTTCGATGTGATACAATATAAACATGCAAGAATATGTTACCTTGTAAACTATACCAAAGCCACCTTCTCCAAGCTTATTGTCGATCGAGAAGTTATTTGTCGACTTAGATAATTCAGAAAAACTGAAAAATGGCAACTCTAAATCTTTGTTCTGCCCCCCACCAGTATAATCTTCAGAAAGGGCTTTCACCAGAGTACCTAGAAAGCAATAAATCTGGATACTTCAGATTACACAAATAAGGGTGCATACTGCATAGCACATTGTGGGCGTGCTTTGGATAATATAACACACACACACATATATATTGCAGTACCTTGCCTACGAGCAACAGACAGTTTCTTCTTCCAAGCATATACTCCCATACTTAGGCCTACCAGAACCAAACCAACCATAGTTGCAGCCACCCCTATATATACTTTCCTGTTAAAGCGAGATTCCATAGCTGAAAAGCATATAAACCATCAAATCTTTGTTACTGGATGACTGTATATGATGTGGGAAATATACTTTCTGCATACCTGCTAATTTGGATGCAGCAATTCTTATGTAAAGTTCTTGATTTTCATTATATATTCTGACATCCGTCAGATCACCAAACCATAGCAAACATCCATTTCCACCTCTTCTGATATCCATATTTCCATAAGCTGTACAAGAACAGTTCCTCTTGCAAGCCTGTTCACATTCTCTTAAGCCCATGCGCAAATCATACCATGAATGTCGGGTATCTGGCAATTTCACACCTGAAAGTTTTCGAAACGCATCCTCATTCCCACAATTTAACGATTTTTCACGTTGACAGCCACCTGACCAATTTCCTGCATTCCATTGCACTGGAAATCTTGGTTCAAACCCTTCCATACAACTGCATGCAGGAGAACTGTTGATGTTACAGATTCCATATGCACCACAGAGTCCATATTGGGCACACATATCAACCGTTGTGACCAGATACGGCATCCAACCTTGTGCGGGATCAATCCAGTTCAAGCGCATTTCGTTGCCTTCCGGACTTAGATACACCCTCGACATAATTGAGTTATTAATAAGATGAAATATACTATATACCTCCTTTTCATTGAAGATAAAATCATACGTGTAGATAGGATTTGGCTTACTGGGAAAACCGCTAAATCGTACACCAGTCCACGGTCCAAACCTCAATTGTAAAACCGAACCTCGCTTTTGAAACGCTTGTGGATATCCGTTCGTATCCATCCAACTTACATACAGACCTGGAGAAGGATCATCCATACTTTTCCACGATGTCAAGTACCTGTCTACGCCTGTTACCAAATCCTTCCCGAATTTCATTCCCGCTAGCAACGTGTCGGTTGGGTGATCAAAACTTTGCCAAACAAAATCTTCGTCAGTGCTACTATCATCACACACAACAAGGTTCCCAGAATCGAGAAGCTTTGCTACAACGGGAGCATTACCAACAGATACCGATGAATTGGAAGACCAAATCACGGTATTATTGCCACTAAAAAGCTGTAGCATTCCATTGCTATTGACTTTGAGCACACCTGTGGTACTTGTGAGTGGAGTTTCTCTGTTAGCAACCCATACAACTGTCTGTGGAGATATTTTCTTGAACCATATCCCCAAGTATCGGTTCTTGGAGTTACCGGGGCTAAAGAAGCCCAACTCATACGTTTCACCAGCCGAAACAAGCGTATCATTGTCTCTGAGTGCTTGACCTGTATTTATGGTGTCTAATGCAGCAGAATACAACAAAACTGAGAATAAAGCACTAGAAAAGAACAGTAGTCGTGTTAAAGCCCTCATCGACATGTTTTACAGTCTCCCGTTTCAGTAAAGAGCTGTGCAGGTTGAGACAGAATAAGTTTTGGCTCAATTATTTGATCAGAAATGTCTATACAAATTAAATGCACTTGATCAGAAATGTCTATACAAATTAAATGCACTAAGACCCACAAAAGATCAACTTACCCGGCCCCTATAGTATAGTCCATTTGCGGCCGTTGACAACTTGACATGGTCTTATCTTGATAGCGTTCATTATTTATAAGCTTAATAATGGGCCTTCATATTAATGCTTCTGCTGTCATTATTCATGCTTTCCCAACTAATAATGTTAACACTCAATGCTGAAACTCGATAGATTACAATGAGTTACATACGAATAAACCCTGATATCAAACTACGATAGACTATAATTAACAGAATCATTACAGTTATAGTTATCAACAGAATGATTATAATACTAATTTCAAATAAACTGGAGTTACTGGTTTTCTATAAGATTTGTAGCTTTGGTGCATTCCTAGATATAGATCTTTATATATCCAAATTCAGACACTGTGGAAAGAAAGAAATAAAAAAGAATTATAAGTAAAGAAAGGGACTCACGACAACGGAGGATACAGTGGTGACAACGATGATTGAGTTGAAGTTGGTATGTATATTGATTGCATTAATTGAAGATGAACCAACTCCTTATAAAATATTTGTTGTGGACGTGGAAGCAGATTTCCGGCGGAGTCCACGCAGTGTCGTGGCTATTTCAATTTTCAAACCCTTTTGACAATAATGCATTTTTTATATATATTTTCATAAATATTAGTTAACTAGAAACCTTATGGATATCGTTTTGTTATTATCGGAACCGGTATCATTATTCATTTTTATGGTTTTTTATCGATGTTAGTACCGATATTATTATTAGAACCGGTACTAGCATTCGTTGTATGGTTTTCAATGTAAAGAATATTTGTGCATATTATTGACATTAAATCAAATGACGATACCAAAGCGATATACCTTCGTGAACCGAACCGAACCAAACCCGTTCGAATTCCCACCACATCATGCTTTGAATATTAACTTAGAAGCCTCATGAATTGAGCGGATACTGGCATCGGTACCTATATTGTTTTGTTACTATCAGAACCGGTGTCGGTAATCGTTTTTATCGACATCGGTGCCAGTATTGTTATTATTAGGACTGTATCGATATTCGTTTATATGGTTTTCAATGTCTCTTTTGTGCTTCTCATTGACTTTAAAACAAATGTCATAATATAGCGACATCATCACGAACCACACTGATACCGTCTGAATTCAGTTGTGAATAGGGTAACCGCTTTGTTGATTAGTTTTGTTTAGCCCTTGTAACCAATTTGTTGATTGGATGGTCTTGTGACTGAACAAAATAACTGAGCAACAAAAGTGACCTTTGATTGGAAAATTAAATAAGTAATCACAAATCACAATACTTACCTAAGAGCAATTTATGGGTCTCAAGTGTTGGATTTAAAAACATGACATTTGAGCCAAAAAGAATAAATGAAAAATTAATGTTGGTGGCTGGAAGCCACTAATGAAGAATTTCGGGTTTTTTCTTGTAATCAGATGTATAAACAAACACCGGTGAATCGTGAAAAGATATGCAATAAAAATGAGAATTAGATTAAATTTGGATGAAGATATTTGATTAGTTACTTCAAAGATGTTGAAATTTCATGCAACAACCAAAGCCAAGAGTTTTGATTGATGGACTGGATTGCATCTACATGTTTTATCTCTGCCAACCCATGACATGAATTTGCCAGCTGCGATTCTTCAATGACTAAAGAGAAAGAGATTGCGAAAGAGTAAATGATAGATACTGAACCCATAGAGAAAGTTCTCTGGTCAGTCGGATAGCAAATGCAAATAATATGAAAAAATTATACATATAAACACATAAGTTGGCGCGCGTGCGCACGTATATAAGTTTATTTACAAGTTTGGGTAGATTTAGTTTTAAAATATGCAAAACCAGGACTGACTAAGTTACTTGATCTGGGTTAAAACTTAAAACCAAACCAAAGCAAAAACAAAATTTGATATGCAGCCCCATTTTAAATCGGTTCATTCAAACCTCATATTCAGTTACGAAAGTGAGTAAACCCATGGTTAATAATAAAACACCCATTAAACAAACCCTGAAGTATGAAAAAACTTGGTCTCTTTAAAGAGAGTATGAAACATTAAAACCCCACACTAAGTTAAGCACAACAATAAAGAAATGGTAGAGAGCTGTTTAGAGCATTACAAAGAAAGCCAAAAACGCACTCCAATAATTTAACAAAAGCATAAGAGTAAATTAACGTACTGCCTAGAGAAGATTATCATGAGTCAAAAGGAAAAAAGTTCTTGCAGGAAACAGCAGCTGCAGCTTCAAAAATACAATAACCAAAACTGGTATCAAAAAAGACAACCACACGTGTTTCTAGTAAGTTATTTTTCATGGAAACCAACTCAACTATTTGTCTAATAGAGCATAATATCCATCCATTTAGACTCCAAAATCAAGAAGGCCTGCAATCTGTCTTTAAAAGCTTACTCATATGTAGGTATCAACGTTAATAGTCAAGTTATACTGACTCTCATTTACATAAATATAAGGGTAGTCTTCAAGAGAATCATTGGGAAGTTTAAGATATTTAATCTGTTTAGAACATTGTTTCCCTAGATCTCCCTTAAGATCAATGCAAAAGCATTCACGCAAGTCAAGTGTTTCAAGGTGATGACAGTTATCCAGAATCACACGCAACCCAACATTGGTCATCTTGTTTCCAATGAGTTCAAGGTGCCTTATCCCAAGCAAGTTTTGTCCAATAGCTATGGCATTCTCATTATATCTCGTTAGAGACCCTACATATCCTCTTTGATTCACTTTGAGTGTTTTTAGCATGGGGCAATAACGGCCAACAGTTTCAATCTCTTCTTTTGAGATTGTTATCTCGTAAAGGTTTAGTTCCTCCAACAACGGAAATTTCATCAAAGCAACTGTAGTCAACTTTCCAACGAAAAATAGATGTGCCATTTCAAGCCGTCTGAGCTGACTTGATCTGTAAAATAAACGGAAACAATCATAAAGAAACATCGCTTTATGGTGCATATCTAAAAAAAGAATCACACAAGAAAATATTATTTTCAGCTTGGTCCTCTCTTAATCACTAAAAATGTTTTGTTACAGAACGACGACTTACATTTATAAGCTGTAAATCAATATGGAAGATAAAACATAGATACAAGAAAACTATGTGTCGGCTAGTTTCATTTACAACAAAAGATAATCAGTAAGATACAAGTTCAACAACCATCCTCAAAATGTCAAAGGGATACTATAGTTACAAAGTGCAAATAACAAACTAAACAAATGTTTTAAAACAATAAAGCAGTAAAACAAAGCTAAAATCAGCCAAACAAGAATTTAAGTTGAGTCACAAACATGTTTGCTTTACAAATATATACATTTAACATATATCTAAAAAACACAGAAAAAATGTTTTCAGCGTATTTCTAAACAGATCTTAAATGATACCAAAAAGACAAAATCTTTAAAAATGTTAATGTAGTTCTAGCAATACAACTTGTAAATCAATATATTTAGAACAATGTGGTGGAAAAAACCAGAAGTGAATTCAAAACAATTTTGTTTGTTAAGATAAAAACATACACATATATTCAGTCACAGTTAGCTCACATACCTATCAGCAACATATAGATGAAGAACAGCATCACAGGCAGAAACAATAGTAATATCAACCAGCTGACCTTGGCTTCTATCCACAGCATGCTTACACATTTGAACACATGAAAGTTTTGCACCAAATATCGGTATGTCGTTCATATCGATAACCCTCCACATAGCAGGGTCCTTGCAAATCTTACGCCAAGCAGTGCACACTTTCTGCGCGTTCTCAAGTATGTCAACCATACCAATCCTTTTAAGTATACTGGCCGTTACATCGGATGGGAGATCCAACCAATTCCTTTCTTCTTGCTTCAGAATCGATGTCGAGGGCATCATGACTTTAACATGTACAAAGCAAATGAAATTTATTACATGTTACTCACCTACTTAACATATTTATATAATCTTAAAACGAAATGTCGGTGCACCACTCTTTTGACAATAATGCCCCTCAACAAAGAAGTCTTCACCGCTTCTTCTTCTAGATCTGTGTAAACAATTCTCTATAGTCCAACCTTTGAGGTGAGTTTCTCCTTCTTCCACTCCCTTTGTTCAGTTACTCTTTTACTCCTTCTCCTTTTTCTCCTCTCGGCTAACATGTATATACTCCATGTTCTTTTCCTCAGTTACAACACAAGAATCAGAAAATAAAACTGCGGAATCAACAAATCATCCAGATTCGCAAACCCTAGAACGAATAGGGTTTTTCAGGTCAGTCTTCGTCTGCATCTTGCTTTTAATTCATGGTCTGAGGTACGTAGAAGTGTGTGTAACAGGATAGAACTGAAGAATTTACAAAGGTAATTTTAGAACGACCTTACGAAACGACGACGGCAGCCCTCCTTCCCAAATCAGACTAGATCAGAGCTCCGGCGTCTTCCGACCGTCATCGTAGTACTCATCTCCATCGACCAAACCGGCATCGGCGGCGGTAGAGCTAGGGTTCCAAAAATTGGGTCTCTAAATGTTGCAATGTTGGTTGCTCTAAAGTGCATCGTTAGCGGTAACGTGCCCGATTCCCTACGGTATGCATCTCTTTTAACGACTGAACCCTAATTTTGAGAGAAAATATTAAATAGCTTATATGCAATCTTCTTGGTTTTTTCATGATAAATCTTTTGAAGCATGTTTAGGGAAATGATTTTACCATTTCAGTTGAATTAGATATGTTACTAATTCATTCGTTAGTCTGAGGAATCTAAAGAAAATGGTTTAACTTTATTGTGTTTTGGTTAATGTTCATTGATTGTAGACTTGATAATTTGGGAATTGGGATTTTGTTTGAATCTTTTTTTTTTTCTTTTATCCGTCTATTTCATGCCATTCATTATGGAATTTTATAATTTATTTGTTTAATTAGGGCTTTGTATATTTGTTGATAGGATTATCTGCAGAGATGGAATAGGAGTTTGGTTCAGGAGTTTTGCTACAATCTATGGTTATAGTTTCTTTGTGATATGTACTGGGTTGGGCGTATGGGTCTGCATGTATGGGGCGGGGTCGTATATGTCATGGGTTATTTTGTGGTGATATGAGATGCTTCGTCACCCGATGGAGAACCGTAGAACCCCATAGATTGCTGTTCGTGCGGGCCCGCATAGAAGTGTTGAGAGACTGCATTTCAGCCAAAAGCCTCTTGAACATGGTGTCATGCTGGACAAAATGACCGTGGGTTTGTTGTTGGAATTTGGCATTGGTGAGTTTCGGTTTTCCATTGGATCTAGACCACTCTAATACCACTGATGTGGTTCAATCAGTGGTTGAAATGGCTAAAGAAATAAGATAAGGACTTGAAAGAAGTTTAGAGGGAAGGCTTGGATCAAACTTTCTCATGCATCGAGATGGCCTTTAAATAGGAAATACATGGGACTTGACTCAACTACCCTACTGGTACGTGGAATATGGAGCATCCTCCTCTATCCCTTTCTTATCGCCACACATTTGGAAATAGAAAACAAATAAAAAACTGACAAATAACCCATGACATTCAAAGGCGTAGCTTGAGAATTCCGACCGGGGGGTCGGAAGTCACCGGACTTAAAATTATAACTTAAAAATTATAAAACCGGGGGGTCGAAAACGTATATAACTAAAAAATTATATACGAAAACTACATACCGGGCACTACAGAGCGAAAAGTCCGGAGGGTCGAGCGCCCCCCCCCCCCCCCCCCCCCCACGCCCTTGATGACATTTGCGATCCAACCCCATGCATGCCAACCCATAAAGCTTTTAGTTTCATGCCAGTTATAAAATAGAAAAAAACACACTTTTATTACATCAATGTCTCTTTCTACATATAATGTTAGCTCTGGCTTTTTACTCAAAATGTTGAAATAGTCAAATATAAAAATAATAAATTTATTGTCTATCAATCAACGTTGCTTTGTAAATACTACAGGTGGTGTTTTTTAAGGCAGGAGTCTTGGGGTGACTTACAAAAATGCTAATCTTCTATAGTCTTATGAATCAAACCTTATGTGTTTGCATTGTGATGTAAACAAAACTTTTTTCCTTTGTCAGGGGTTCAAAGAATTGTTGCAGCTTTTACAACTGCAAAGGTAAATGTTATATGCTTTTGTATTGTGTTATTGAACTTTTGATTTGTGCAGCATGATGGTTAATGGTTATGTTTTGTTATTATATATTTTTTTGTAGTGATAAGATTTATTTATGTAGTATACTACTACATCGTGCAGTAGTAGACTTATTTATTTATGTAGTATAGTATAGCATATTCATGTAACATTGCAAACGGTAAACTTATTTATATAGTATAGGATATTCATGTAACATCGCAAATGGTCAACTTATTTATATAGTATAGTATATTCATGTAACCTCACAAATAGGTCGTTGTTACCGCAAGGGCAATTTTTATTGTGGTTTGGACAAAATCAAGGATAAGGGTATTTAAGGAATATTATAAAAATCACAACCCATTTTAATTCAAAACCTTACTTGCCATTTCCTTCTTAATTCAACCCATTTTGTATAGATGGTTTATACACTTTTAGGGTTCCAAAGTTCATTGATCTTCATTTTGTTTACAACAGATTCATGAGAAAATAGAAGACAATTGGGATGGGAAAAGATAATCAAGAAGGGTGGATATATCAGCTTATCCGGGATCAAGTGCCGAATGATCGTCGTATGCTAATGCCTTGACAAGGGATCTGTTGAGTTTCACATAACTTTATACAACTAATACCTGGAAAATATTGAATATGCAACCATCTATGTACATTGTATTAAACACATAATACACTTGGATTTTCTTTTATTGTATGTGCCTAAATAATGGCTAACTTGGTTGTATCTGGAGTTGGTAATACCTTTGTTGATTTACTACTTTCAGTACGTGAATATACGGTTTTGCCGCCGCAAAGCGCGGCATGGCTAAATCCTAGTATAAAAATAAAAAAAAAAGAACACTATGTCATGGTGTAAGAAAGAAGCCCCTACTAAACAAGAAGAAACTAACTGTTAAGAATAAAAAACCCTAACAATTTACATGTAAACTAACATGAACAGAAGAGAAACATGCAACTAAAATATTTCTTCACTAGCAAAGGACAAGCATTGTGCACACTGGGGTAACTAAAACGATTGAAAACCGAACAAATACACTAATTATGGCCCCTTTCGGCTTTTAAGACATACATTCGAAGCAAAGTGAAGAATACAAAAAATAGCGTTTTCTACAATCATATTAGAAGGGACAATAAACTACAAATGATCGATCAAAATTTTTAATAATAATATAAGCAAATGATAAACCGTGAAAGAGAGAAACGTACCTTTGTTTTTGTTAACCGTTGCGGCTTTAGTGGACTTATATAGCAGTAGGAAATGGAATTTCAAACGGTTGAACTACTCAAAATGCCACCGCCAATCCCACCATTAATGGCCCAATGGTTTATTTAATGTTCAAATTAATTCAAAATAATTTCTCAAATTACTTTTCCGGCTCTTTCTCATTTTAATTATTATATTTTTTTCTTATTTTAAATAATATATTTAAACAAAAAAAACTAGGGTTAATTAATAATATTCAAAATAATATTCTCAAATTACTTTTCCGGCTCTCTCATTTTAATTATTATATTTTTTTCTTATTTTAAATAATATATTTAAACAAAAAAAACTAGGGTTAATTAATAATTGAAACTAGTGAAATATCCCGCGTGTGGCGGCGGATTTTTTCTCCATAAATTATATGCCGCAATTAGTTGGTTTTGAATAAATTTTAAAGCGAATCGACCAATAATAGGATTTCACCTAAGGCTACGAAGAAATGAATCAATGAATAAGTTGAGATTTGATAAATTTCAAAACCACCATTTCATACTAAGGCTACAAGATACAGAATGAGCCTCTAGAAGCTCCATTGTATTATCTCAGCTCCACCTCATTAATAAAGCCCTTCTTTAACTTGGAGGGTATGGGATATAGCCTCCTCTTTTTCAATGCCCCCCCCCCCCCCCAAACCACACACACATCTCGCTATTGTCCGTCATTGCCATAACATATACTTGATAGCACCCCCTAATGGCGTTCGCGGTATGGTTTGGCGGGGAGGGGGCGCATTGATCTTTTTTGGCTGAGGTGGCACGAGGACGACGCCACATATGTGTAGCCTAATATAGTTATTCACTCTTAAGATAATATAGGAAACTAATTCAAAACATATTATTCAAAGTAAACTAACATTTGGAAAATTTTTCTCATTTAACTCACAATTAAAATCTCATTAATAATTAGAAAATAAGCATCCTATATTTTGTATTTTAAGGGGAACTTATCTATCTATATCTATAATCTATATTTATCATCTATACTACCTTGTTAATATTAAGAGAACTAGGATTTTACCCTTTTGGTAATTCTACATTGTGTACACACTTTCTTGGAACTTCTTTTATTTCAAGTTACATTCATGGTTTATCTTTGTGACTATGCCGAGATTCCTTTGTTGATACATACGTTTATTGTCGGGTTACGCTGAAACAAAGTTCAATTGCTTGAACTTATCCATTTCGCATATTCAGTTTAAGACGTCATATGATGTGTTAGGAGCATCATATTCAAATGTTTTTGCAAAGATTCTTTCGTTACGAGTCATAGTAGATTCGGTTGGTCTACGACTCCACTAAATCATTTGATTGGTTTCGATACATTGCGGTGATACTTTCACAAGATTGAAGCATGCGCTATTTTGGTTACTTACTTCTTACACGGATTTAGTTGCTTATTTATTGACTTGCTCTAAATCAATTTTGTTTATCACGATTAAAGCGGTCTCAACACAGTTGTGTGTTAAGACGATGGTACATAGCTTCATTTTATATCACGATGTACCTCCTAATGATTCTTTCATTAACAGTCGAATGCTTTACGATGCTTGTTACTTTTTCACCTTCGATCGGAAACAGTGGTTCTTAATGCTTCGAATCCAATTGAAAACTCTATGACATTGTGTGAATCAAATCTTCAGACTGTTTCAGTACACTTTCATTTGATTTCAAACAGGGTGAACTTGTTCGGTCACCACTATATTTGAATCTTATTATTACAGCACCTTGTGATGTTATTACAAATTTGTAGCTGGTGCTAATCATGGTCAACTGTTTCACACAAAACTACCTACACTTTTGACTTGTCATTTAAACATCCCTGATGCAACTACAATAATACACCAGATTCGCTTGTATTTCATTCGGCATACTTTCGCAATTCAAGAATGTCAACACACTAAACCTAACCAGTCATTTATTCAGAAGTTGACCGATCATTTCCAAACCACATTTGAGTTGTTGATTTTGAGTTCATATAGCGGACGCTATGGTTTGAGAAAACTCGTTTGCATACTGTGATCGATCATTTGAGAATCCTATTAGTCAAACTCCTCTTTTGAGGAACCCCTGTTAACTGGATTACACTAGACTATACGTCAATACGTCTTGTACCTTTGACATCAAATACTGTCACACCATTCATTACATACAAACTTTAGTGACATACATGATGCACAAAGCACAGTTAGCACAGTTAGCGGATAACTCAGAAAATATACTGATAGTGCCAGTACATAGACAGTCAATGTTTTGAGGCCCAGTATGAGTGAGAGACAAAGTGCTACACTAGTATGGAGTGTAGGGAAGTAAGGACCATAAAACTGCGTCACTAGGTGATAGTTTAAGTGCCGGAAAGTGCCTAAAACCCACTCAAAGTGCAGAATTCTGCATTAATCATCAAAATTCAGCATTTAAACATGCTAGTAATGTGCAAAAATTTGGCAAAATGGTCCTGAATGCTTTCCTAAGTATCGGGAATTAAAAGTGTCACAAAAAGTTACATAAAGGACGCTATACGGAATAACTTAGCACTTTAACGGAGCGGTATCTAACCGAACAACCGGACATTACCCGGAACACTAAAATATTGTTAAAAACATTGTTTTACTTTTTCTGAGCTAGTTATGGTTCCCGAGCACCCTAACATATTATAAAATGCATCATACACATTAAACATTAGATAAAATGTTTAACCTTTCACTAACTTAATCATTTACCATTTAAAATTACAATTTACCCCCCCCCCATATATATGATTTACGGTTCAATTTATGGCCCCACTCACCAAAGATTTCTTCAAATCTTCTAAAATCCATTTAAATCTCTCCTTGGGATTTGGCAAGATCTTGCATGTACTTGAGTAGACATGTTGACTAATCTATACTATATTGAGGCAAGGGCATTTTAAGATACCCAAAAAATAAGAACTTTTCCTATCTTTATTTATAGAAAGGCCCCTAAAATGAGGGTAGTTTGGTATTTTAAAAACTATTTATTTTTTAGCCCCTAAACTTATTACACTTAAATCCCTAAGGTTTTAACAAAATTATAGATAGTTAGTTAGAATTCACCCCTCCATAATAAACTTATAATTTTTTTACTTATTCTTGACATATCTTATAAACTATAATGTTTAAAAAAAATCCAAATATAGCATGACGACCTACACATTTTTGTCGACGTTTCGGAAGTTGTCTTGTTCAATATCAACACGCGGATTAAAAGGTATAAGTTGATGATGCTTTGTGTACAAGTGATTAAAGAAGAATACTAATACTATTGTCGAATAACTAGTTAAACAACTTTTTAATACTTTAGTCAAATATCAACAATAATTCCTAATTTAAAGGGTGAGAAAATTTCATTTATACATATCTATACTATATTATAATGCATGAGGGAATGACATTTTAAGATACCCAAAAGATAAGAACTTAATTATTTTATGTATTCCTATCATATCTTTTGAACTATGGTGTTTTAAAAACATTCCAAGGTACCGTGACGACCTGCTTATTTTGTCGATGTCTCGATTTTTTTAGTCAATACTAACGTGTGAATTAAAATATACAAATAGATAATGTGTTATGGTACAAGTGTCTTGGGCCTGTTACATGAAAACGTGATGAGTTGCCAAAAAAACCTTTAAATTAAAAGGTACAACGCATTCAAGCATGGTGTATAATTGTTATCAACACATGAAACAAACACACAAATCCAACCTGAAATCATGCTCCAGTTTCAAAATTCAAAACCCATCATCCTAATTTGTAATTTCTCTTTCTCCCTAAAATCTCTGCCAAAACCCAAACTCTCGCTCTTCAAACAGGGATATTCCAAAAAAAAAACCCTAGCTCACTCACCTCTTCCTCCTCCATCAATCCATGTTAGAGGAATACAACACTTAATTATTACATATGCTTTATTTATTGTTTCAAAACCCTAATAATGTAGTTTTTCAGGTACGATTTCCACCATTGTTCGATTTATTTTGGTTATAGCATGTTCTTCAGGAAAAAAATGTCTTCATGTCGTCCTTAAAATTCCATGTTGATGAAGATGTGACTGAGAAAGCAGGTTTAAGTGTTGCTTTCCACGAAGATGAAGTCCCCGTTTTTACAATCTACATCTTAGTTATAAATCATCAACTGTTCAAATCTTTTTCGTTTAACGAATTTGTTCTAAATTTCTAATTATCACTGCAACTTTGTATGAATTCATCCAGGAGCCGTCAACATTTGTAGTAATTCTCTATTTTTTAAATCGTATTTGTTGATTTTGATTTATTGCATTGATTTAGGGTTTCTGTTTTGGGTTTCAGCAATTGGATTGAGATGTCACGACCCTAAATTTGTTTCCTGAGGTAGGTAGAGTTGCTATTTTACTTTTTGATTTGTTATACATGAAGATACGTTCATTTGGATTCATTTTTTTACAGAGTCATAGGCAACCCTAAAGGAACCTTTCAATGATGTTCATATGGAAAAATTGATTGAATATGTTCAACATCGGTGAAAGCTCTAGAAGAATTAGTCAACTTCATGAAGGTCATTTAACATTTTGACATTCTAATTTCATTTTCTATGATTGATTTACATTTTCACTGTATAAATATAAAAATGGTTCAATATATTTTATATTGAATTGTTTTGACAAGATGGTACATTTGTTTAAGAAAATGTTTTTTTTTTTTCTTTCTATAACATTACTACATCTATGTTTGACATAAAATGCTTTCAGTGTTGATGGTACTAACACTATGATGCAACATCAATGTAGGTCTTATATGATGAATGAACTATTTCATGCATTATATTAGTAAAATTAAAAATGCAACCAAAAACCAAATATCAATGAGATGTTGGGTGCACAGAAGGGGTAAAAGTGTAGGGTCAAGGCCCAAACTGGATTCTCATAACAGGTGGTGCTTTATTGAGTACACCAATGGCTCGTCTTGGTTACAGGCTCAAAGAGTCGATTAAAGCGTACTATAAGCCATCAATTCATTTCATTTTTAGTTTTTATATCTTCAGTTCATGTATTTGTTATTTTATGCTCCATTTCATGTATTTATACTTAAATTTCATGTATTTATACATTGTATTTATACCTCAATTTCATGTATTTCTAACCAAAAGTTTTAGGCCATGTTTGGTTTTGGCTATTAACTGAAATTGAATGAATTGAACCAAAAACTACCAATCTAACCAAATAAATCGAACTGATTAACCGAAAACCTATTGGTTAATAAAATAGATTAACCAATGATTTTGGTTTCGACTTCGATTAAGGATAATAACTAAACTATGCATACCACAATGTAATGGGAAATTAACAGAAACGAATACCGTAATGCAAAGTGTCGCCCCCGCCGCATCGCGCGGGCACCCTATTAGTGGATAAAAACACTAAATGAGATTATAAGAACACGATCACTCACCATCATCAACACCACAAAACTTTCTCCTCCCACAAAAAAAAGCTACGGCCGTGAACCCCCCTATACACACCACCATTTTTGTTTCAAGTTCAAGCATTTCAAGTGTACTTCAAGGTGTTAGAAGGTGAAATAGGAGGCCCAGTGTTCTCAGAACTTGAAGGACCTCACTCGTTTGCTATTATCCTCCACATTTTCACTTGTGTTCTTCTCTAGCTTTAAGCTAGTTGTAAGACTTCTTTAAACTCTTGTTTATTTCATATTCCTAGTGGTCAATAGATATATTATGATGAAGTAACTAAAAAAAAACTTGAATCTTGAATCATGAAACATAAGCTTAAATAAGATGAAACATGATGAAATAATGCTAGTATGATGTTGTTTCGAATGTGTTGATTACTTGTTAATTCTTGGTAATATGATGATAATCATTATATGAAACTTGTTAACTTATGATTAAAAACATGATTTAACAAGTTAGGAAATGATTATGTGTTGTCATAAAATAATCATCTTCTTATTTAAACATGAACTTGATAATAAAAATGATTTTCTTGTAAAGTAACAGACCAAGTGAACTAGTAAACTTGTAAACCCAAGACTTGTAAATGATTTTTATAAACAAACCAAGTTTAAAAGACGGATTTTGAAAGATCATGATTCTTACATATACTTACACTATTTTTGGAAGTAAATAAGTATATGGACGCTAGTAAAACAAGAAGATGTGGTAAATAAATATTTTTGTAAAATGAGCTCACAAGTTGTAGACATCTAGAAATCCCGTGAATGAGATTTTTAACAAAAGTGAACACACTTTGGAGGGTAACTAAACCCACTAAACACCTCACCAAGTTACTACGCGTTTTTATAAAACATCAAGTTCATGTTGTATTATAAATGGAATAGTTTTGCACTTGGCAAGTGTAATATTGTTTAGAGTATGATTGTTGATGGTTAGAATGATTTTTGGAAAATAAAATGATATGCTTAATAGCATGGACACCTCCATTTACAAAGGAAACTATGGCGAAATTTTCTAAAAATTCCAACACTTAGAAAATATTTTCTAACAAGTGTTTACAAGAATATTTTTTTAACTTTGTTTTTCAAATGTAAACTTCGCCATAATTTTTGTTACAAATAAATACAAAGTATCGGAGGTTGGTTTTTGTAAATAAAATGGATAAATATATATTTTATAATAAGACACTTGTGTGAATACTTGTATACTTTGTGAAATAGTTATGTTATTTTATGGTAAAATAATATAACTTAACAATACCGTGGAAATTACAACTCCAAAATAATACCAAAAATCCCAAGGAATAAATATTTAAGTTACACACTTGATATTGTGAAACCGAACGCTAAAACGTAACTTATGAAAGATTCCGGAAAATACTGTTACGAACATATTTTTGGTAAATATTGTTTTGGATACAAGAAGTGAAAACATATTATTTTTGGGAAAATATATATATTGTGGAATGAATTATTTTTGGCAAATAAGTTATATATTTTCTAAGTGGGACTTAAAAATATATTATTTCGAAACTACAATATACATGTAAAAATACCCCCATCCTTGGGAAGAAAATACGGAGTTAAAATACTTGTGAAGTATTAATACAGAAATATTGTTTAACAATTATTCCAAAATGAAATATAATTTAGAGTTAAAATAATTATTTTAACAAATAATTATAACTTGGAATAATATTGGGAACACAAGAAACGTAACTCAAAAACCTTCATACTAAGCAAAGGCACGACCCGTTCGTCTAATAGACGTTAGTACACTGAAGGTAGTCGTGTTACTGAGGAGACTTGGGTTACACATACTGAAGACGCAATACAGTGAGTTCATGTCCCCCTTTTATTTTAACTATTTTCAGTTTTATACTTCGGGGGTGAAATACATGTTACGATTATTACAAACGTTTTATACATGGTATGATTAGCTAAGGAATGTACTGCTAGATCACGTGAATGGGTAGGCTATTATCTTAAGACCATTAATCCTTGTATAAGGAACGAGGGGCATGAGTGATAGATCTATTGTGTGTTGCGAGCCCCACCCATGGGCCTGCGAGTTGGCTGCATGTGGTGACTATGTCGTTCCGCCGGAGGGGCCGGTACGAAATACGCATACAGGTTTGAGTGCTTCCTAGGCCATGTCACTTATTAATGTATTAGCTACACATTAATTGATCTATTTTTCCTTATCGCTACATACCAGGGACATACATTCATACAGACATACTTTAAAGGCTTATTCATACACATACACATGAACTCGCTCAACTTTTGTTGATATTTTCAAACTACATGTATTTCAGGAAATTAAGTATGGATCTGGCGGGCGTTGGAGTTTCAAGTTATGTTAAGTATAAAGATGTCATCCATGGTCTTTGGGTTTGGTCAGTGTGTCTTATTCCTGGACGAGACACGTCTCCCAAGCCTTGGTTACAACTAATATCTTTTGACGAGTCCTTAGTGAACTTTTACACAATTCATATGGTTTGTAAAACTTGAATTTGAAGTCTACGTTTTAGACGATGTTGTTATGTTTTAAACTCATTTTATGGATGACAAATCTTTGGTTTTATCATATAGTTGTTTGATATGGTTGAATGCAATTATAATAAGAAAGTCACACCATAATCACGCTTCCGCAAAAGTCATGGTGTGACAGCTTGGTATCAGAGCTTCGATCGTAGCGAACTAGGATTCGTTCTCGAGTCTAGACTACGATCAATAGGGCTCTCACGAAAACGCTTTTACAAACATGTTTTCATTGCATACACGAAACGCCCAGATCCAGGGAACAAACATTTTACAAACAAAAGGCACAAATACACATTTCAAAACTTATATTTATAATTCAGTCTTAGAGACTGAGGGAGGATCAGTCTTGAGGATCAGTCTTAGAGACTGAGGGAGGATCAGTCTTAGAGACTGAGGGAGGATCAGTCTTAGAGACTTGGGAAAGTTTAGTCTTAGAGGCTGGGGAGATTGAGTCTTAGAGACTTGGGAAAATTTAGTCTTAGAGACTGGGGAAGTTTGGTCTTAGAGACCAGGGAGTTGGTCTTAGAGACCAGGGATTTAGTCTTAGAGACTGGGGAAGTTTGGTCTTAGAGACCAGGGAGTTGGTCTTAGAGACCAGGGATTTAGTCTTAGAGACTGGGGAAGTTCGATCTTAGAGACCAGGGAGTTAGTCTGAGAGACTAGGGAGTTCAGTCTGAGAGACTGGGTGGGATAGTCTGGGAAGACTAGAACGAATATGTGAATACATGATTACATTATGAATTGTCTTTATTTGCAATACACAAAGTGTTAAAGATTACTGTGAATATACATGCTATGACTATTATATACCGGCACGCATGTCACCTTCCTCAGGGAATGAATTGTCAGAAGATGACGACCCTATGGCCACCGCCACAGATGATGAGATTGCACCTGCACCGGAGATATTGACGTCAGACACTGAGAGTGACCCTGACATGCTGACCAAGGACGAGGATGACTTCCAACCGTCCGTGCTGCCAGACTTTGGTGATGAATTACCCTTGCTGATGGCTTCCTTGACGAGAATCTTCCTGTCATTCTTGTTTCGGTCCACGACCACCTTACCATTTGGACACCTCGGTGGAGAGCACCTCCTGGCTTCGATCCTCGAAGCCGTACCTCTCGTGGATATTTCCTCCGAGGA
The DNA here is from genome assembly GCA_030545235.1 of Helianthus tuberosus. NCBI lineage: Eukaryota > Viridiplantae > Streptophyta > Magnoliopsida > Asterales > Asteraceae > Helianthus > Helianthus tuberosus. The sequence continues at coordinate 170,612,430 of CM060431.1, forward strand.
TCTGCCCCTTTTGACGAATTGTTTGATGACGACATTGATTTTCTTGTTGATGACCCTCCCATTGACACCCAGGATGATGGAAAGTTAGATGAGAACGTTGTTACTAATTTTACGTTTTGAGATCCCTGTTATCAAGCTATCCTCTGATTTTAGTATACACTCGATTTCAGACTCCTTTGAGTCTGTGCATCTGCAGCCTTACAGAAGGCCGGATTACAGCTTTCTACTACTGACTCAGACGACGACGTCGCTATAACTACTGTACTAACACCTGCTCAAGATTCTTTTGCTACAGCAACATTTTTCCCGACTTCACAAGTTGCACCGTTTGCTACATTCACCTCTACAATGCTGGACGAGCCATTTCGATGGTTCCTATAATACACTATGCTGATTTTAGACCCTGGCCATCCCTCACATTATGGAGGCTACACACGGAATGAGTGCTCCTGTAACATCAGCTATAGTTTGAGGATATAAGTCACAAAGCTTTGGAGCTTGAGTTGACACCACAACCTCCACCCTGTTTATTGCCAGTATACTTTGATCCTCCGCAATTATCAAAGACTTCTTTTGCGCTCTCACCTGCTGCTATAACGCCTTTCCCAGGATTTTGATGCTCGTTTCTTTACTATCGAGCGGCAGATCAGTTAACTACTTCGATGTATATACAAGCTCGAGGAGGAGTTTACGCATGCTAGCAGTTTACTTTTCTTTCCTCCTCCACCTCCGTCACCAGTGTAGTTGGTTTCTGGATTTATGCGGATTACATTACTCTTGGATAAGACACTACAAGTGAGTTGAGATTGCGGAGACTTTTTAAAGACTACTTTTGACCCCGTGATTTTGATACACTGACAGACTTATTGGGCAAGGGTAGGGTGACCCTGTTTCCCATTTGATGTGATGCACTTCGTAGACAATGTGATTGTGGTTGGTAAATAATGAAAGCTCAGTCGCTATATTTTCACTAGACACGTTATTGTTTTGCATGATTGTACAGTAATTGTAATGCTACGTGCTTGCTTGTTGTGTTCTCATTAAATGTGTTCCTACCTACAAGTTGTATTATAATGATGTCGTTATATGATTGCTTATATACGTATGTAAATACACCTCTGAAGTCTTATTTGTCAAGTAGAGGCTTGTGTGCTCATGTCCTTAATAAGACCTGACCTAACCGACCTTCTTCTAGGAAGATGTCGACTCAAGGGAACACCGGTACCGACAACCCTTTGCCGATGACAGAGGCGGAATTTCAAGAACGCATCTTACAGGTCATCGCACAGTACGAGGCCCTTCGCTCCGAGCGCAGCGGAGGTACCTCAGGAAACAACCCACCCAACGGTAATGTTTAGTCCCTTAAGACACATTACAAAACGTTTGGACATTTCCACGAGTGCCTTGCTAATACCTTACGCGAATAATGTTGCTTATATCGCAGGCTGCACCTACAAGCAGTTCTTGGGCTGCCAGCCCCTGCATTTCGACGGCACTGGGGTTGCCGTAGCCTTCGTGTGCTGGGTTGAGAAGACGGATTCTGCCTTGCGTGTGAGCAAATGCGTCCCAGAGCATCAGGTCACGTACATTTCCGGATTGTTCCAAGATGGGGCTCTGTCATGGTGGAAACTCCAGGTTCAGACGATGGGCGAGGCTGTTGCGTATGCTTTGACATGGGATCAACTGAAAGAACTAATGCATAAGAAATACTGTTCGAGAACAGAAAGCCAGAAGATGGAAACTGAGTTTTAGAACTTGAAGATGGAAGGACCAAAAATAGCTGAATACGTGGAGAAATTCCATGTTCTATCGCGTATTGTCCCCTACATGGTAGAACCAGAATTTAAAAAGATTGAGCGTTTTATTTGGGGATTGGCACCCCAAATCATGAGCATGGTGACGTCATCAAAGCCTGCAACGATCGCTGAGGCCATTGATCTAAGTGTGACCTTGACTGAAGAGGAAATCAGGTTGAACAAATTTTCAACCTTTGAGGAGAAAAAGGAGACTCATTGTAGAGTCATCTGGAGACAACAAGAGAAAGTTCCCAAACTTCAAGCAGGGTACGCAGACGAATAGCAACAACAAAGCCAAAAAAGGGAAAAGAGTACATGGGTAAACTACCTCAATGCGACAAGTGTCGACGACATCATACCGGGCGATGTAAAAATGGAAAGTGTGACAACTGTGGCAAAGTGGGGCACAGCAAGGAGACGTGTTGGCATGAGACGAAACATGGGAAGAAAGGTCAAGGATGTTATAACTGCGGTGACATGGGGCACTTTAGGAAAGATTGCCCAAGGGAGATTAAACAAGATCGTGGGAAAAATCTCTAACACCGGAGCTAGGGAAGCGCGCCAGGATCCAAACAAGGTTATCGGTACGTCTCATGTTAGTCAACGTTATGCATCTGTGCTGCTAGATACTGATGCAAATTTTAGCTTCGCATCTCTAGAGTTTGAGAATATACTTGATTTAGTAGTAAGTAAGATAGATATCCAGTACTTGATAGAACTAGCTTAAGGGAAGCTTCGACGTGGTAATTGGGATGGATTGGTTGTCGAGCAATCAAGCGGAGATTGTTATCCGCATCCCGATGGCGAATGAAGGAACGATCGTGACTCATGAAGCAGGATACGCCTCCACATATTACTAATTACTTGAAGGCACGAAAGTTGTTGCGAATAGGATGTGATGTCTTCTTGGCTCATGTCGGGGACAAGGGAGCCGAAGAACCAAAACTCGAAGATACCCCTGTGATAAGGGAATATCCTGAAATCTTCCCCGAAGACTTACCAGAATTATCTCCTCAACGAAAAATAGAATTTCGCATCAATTTGATTCCAGGCGCCGCGCCTGTTGTCAATCCACCTTAGCGACTTACACCTTCGGAGATGCAAGGATTATCAGTGTAACCTCAGTAGTGGATAGAGAAGGAAGATAACAGACAAAAATTTCCGTTTTAGGTAACCCCAGTTCTGCTCGTCAAGAGAAAGGACGATGATTTCCAAATGAGCATCAACTACCAGGAGCCGGACGAGCTAACCTACAAAAGTCGGTAACTCTTGCTGAGGACTAACGAATTACTTACTTAGCTAACTGTGGGGATCCAACTACTATTTCACGACGGATCAGTGATCGGATGTCATTAGCTATGAATCCAGGAAGAAAGTATATTGGTAAAATCGTGGGACATTAACTTGTTTTAAACGTACACAAAAATGGTGCTTCCCACACGATGCACAAAACAGTTTTACTCAAAACATGAAACTTTGAAAACCTAGGAAGCATGTACTTAGGACCTTTGGGAACCCAGGTCCAAACTCGTAAGGTTGTTACTTAGGAACCATATCTGTTAACTCAAGCAAACACCACTATCCTGACATATATGCTATTTCAGTTAACCAAACAGAAAGTGTTCAAATTTCTTTTGTTGAAATCTTCACTTTCGCTTCTAGCGAGTAGATGTTTGCATCTCTACTCCCCTCAATGGTAGTTGCATCGCGTTAATTTCCTTCACTGAGAGCGAACACACAATTGCTTCGAATACTTGGTCATTTCTTCATTTTAGCAGAAACACATTGCTTCATCACTTGAAAACTTATATGTTATGCATGCACCTTTTGCTACGCATGCGGTTCCATTTCGAACAAACGCTTCATTGAAGTTCAAATATTATTTTGCTAAAGCTAGATATTGGTTTATGATTCGAATAACCTACGTTATTGTAATTGTTGGCTCTTTTGCTATCAAGTCAACACACTTTCTTGGAACTTCTTTTATTTCAAGTTACATTCATGGTTTATCTTTGTGACTATGCCGAGATTCCTTTGTTGATACATACGTTTATTTTCGGGTTACGCTGAAACAAAGTTCAATTGCTTGAACTTATCCATTTCGCATATTCAGTTTAAGACGTCATATGATGTGTTAGGAGCATCATATTCAAATGATTTTGCAAAGATTCTTTCATTACGAGTCATAGTAGATTCGGTTGGTCTACGACTCCACTAAATCGTTTGATTGGTTTCGATACATTGCGGTGATACTTTCACAAGATTGAAGCCTGCGCTATTTTGGTTACTTACTTCTTACACGGATTTAGTTGCTTATTTATTGACTTGCTCTAAATCAATTTTGTTTATCATGATTAAAGCGGTCTCAACACAGTTGTGTGTTAAGACGATGGTACATAGCTTCATTTTATATCACGATGTACCTCCTAATGATTCTTTCATTAACAGTCGAATGCTTTACGATGCTTGTTACTTTTTCACCTTCGATCGGAAACAGTGGTTCTTAATGCTTCGAATCCAATTGAAAACTCTATGACATTGTGTGAATCAAATCTTCAGACTGTTTCAGTACACTTTCATTTGATTTCAAACACGGTGAACTTGTTCGGTCGCCACTATATTTGAATCTTATTATTACAGCACCTTGTGATGTTATTACAAATTTGTAGCTGGTGCTAATCATGGTCAATTGCTTCACACAAAACTACCTACACTTTTGACTTGTCATTTAAACATCCCTGATGCAACTACAATAATACACCAGATTCGCTTGTATTTCATTTGGCATACTTTCGCAATTCAAGAATGTCAACACACTAAACCGAACCAGTCATTTATTCGGAAGTTGACCGATCATTTCCAAACCACATTTGAGTTGTTGATTTTGAGTTCATATAGCGGACGCTATGGTTTGAACTCATTTGCATACTGTGATCGATCATTTGAGAATCCTATTAGTCAAACTCCTCTTTTGAGGAACCCCTGTTAACTGGATTACACTAGACTATACGTCAATACGTCTTGTACCTTTGACATCAAATGCTAAAAGCACATACCTTTAACCATTGGATTCATGTTGAAACACATCCTTGGATTCACCTGATGTGAATAAGATTTGATTCGGTTTTGGTAGTTGTCTACCTCAGTACAATTCGTATACATACACGCATGACGTAACCATAAGGAGTTAAGGTAACACAAATTTCGAGGATGAAATTTTCTTAACAGGGGGAGAATGTGACAACCGTCAAAATTGCATGTATCCGTACAATTAATTAATGTTGATTAGTGCTTAATGACTGTGCTTAACTACAACTGATGATTTAAACTGTTTACTGATTTATGTATCATGCATACATGTGCATCACATTTCATACTGTCAGGGGCGGATCTATAGAGGACCAATGGGGAGCCTCCGCTACCGCTTGGTCGGAAATTTTTTGACGTTTTTAGTGTAAATTTAGGAAAAATTTGACGTTTTTTCGATTTCGTTACCGCTTATTTATAAAACGTTCCCGCTTGGTCGGAATCCTAGATCCGCCACTGCATACTGTCACACCATTCATTACATACAAACTTTAGTGACATACATGATGCACAAAGCACAGTTAGCACAGTTAGCGGATAACTCAGAAAATATACTGACAGAGCCAGTACATAGACAGTCAATGTTTTGAGGCCCAGTATGAGCCAGAGACAAAGTACTACACTAGTATGGAGTGTAGGGAAGTACGGACCATAAAACTACGTCACTAGGTGATAGTTTAAGTGCCGGAAAGTGCCTAAAACCCACTCAAAGTGCAGAAATATGCATTAATCATCAAAATTCAACATTTAAACATGCTAGTAATGTGCAAAAATATGGCAAAATGGTCCTGGATGCTTTCCTAAGTATCGGGAATTAAAAGTGTCACAAAAAGTTACATAAAGGACGCTATACGGAATAACTTAGCACTTTAACGGAGCGGTATCTAACCGAACAACCGGACATTACCCGAAACACTAAAATATTGTTAAAAACATTGTTTTACTTTTTCTGAGCTAGTTATGGTTCCCGAGCACCCTAACATATGATAATCATTATATGAAACTTGTTAACTTATGATTAAAAACATGATTTAACAAGTTAGGAAGTGATTATGTGTTGTCATAAAATAATCATCTTCTTATTTAAACATGAACTTGATAATAAAAATGATTTTCTTGTAAAGTATCAGACCAAGTGAACTAGTAAACTTGTAAACCCAAGACTTGTAAATGATTTTTCTAAACAAACCAAGTTTAAAAGACGGATTTTGAAAGATCATGATTCTTACATATACTTACACTATTTTTGGAAATAAAATAAGTATATGGACGCTAGTAAAACAAGAAGATGTGGTAAATAAATATTTTTGTAAAATGAGCTCACAAGTTGTAGACATCTAGAAATCCCGAGAATGAGATTTTAACAAAAGTGAACACACTTTGGAAGGTAACTAAACCTACTAAACACCTCACCAAGTTACTACGTGTTTTTATAAAACATCAAGTTCATGTTTTATTATAAATGGAATAGTTTTGCACTTGGCAAGTGTAATATTGTTTAGAATATGATTGTTGATGGTTAGAATGATTTTTGGAAAAGAAAATGATATGCTTAATAACATGGACACCTCCATTTACAAAGGAAACTATGGCGAATTTTTCTAAAAATTCCAACACTTAGAAAATATTTTCTAACAAGTGTTTACAAGAATATTTTTTTAACTTTGTTTTTCAAATGTAAACTTCGCCATAATTTTTGTTACAAATAAATACAAAGTATCGGAGGTTGGTTTTTGTAAATAAAATGGATAAATATATATATTTAGAATATATATTTTATATTAAGACACTTGTGTGAATACTTGTATACTTTGTGGAATAGTTATGTTATTTTAGGGTAAAATAATATAACTTAACAATACCGTGGAAATTACAACTCCAAAATAATACAAAAAATCCCAAGGAATAAATATTTAAGTTACACACTTGATATTGTGAAACCGAACGCTAAAACGTAACTTATGAAAGATTCCGGAAAATACTTTTGCGAACATATTTTTGGTAAATATTGTTTTGGATACAAGAAGTGAAAATATATTATTTTTGGGAAAATATATATATTGTGGAATGCATTATTTTTGGCAAATAAGTTATATATTTTCTAAGTGTGACTTAAAAATATATTATTTCGAAACTACAATATACATGTACAAATACCCCCATCCTTGGGAAAGAAATACGGAGTTAAAATACTTGTGAAGTATTAATACAGAAATATTGTTTAACAATTATTCCAAAATGAAATATAATTTAGAGTTAAAATAATTATTTTAACAAATAATTATAACTTGGAATAATATTGGGAACACAAGAAACGTAACTCAAAAACATTCATACTAAGCATAGGCATGACCCGTTCGTCTAATAGACGTTAGTACACTGTAGGTAGTCGTGTTGCTGAGGAGACTTAGGTTACACATACTGAAGACGCAATACAGTGAGTTCATGTCTCCCTTTTCTTTTAACTATTTTCAGTTTTATACTTCGGGGGTGAAATACATGTTACGATTATTACAAACGTTTTATACATGGTATGATTAGCTAAGGAATGTACTGCTAGATCACGTGAATGAGTAGGCTATTATCTTAAGACCATTAATCCTTGTATAAGGACCGAGGGGCATGAGTGATAGATCTATTGGGTGTTGCGAGCCCTACCCATGGGCCTGCGAGTTGGCTGCATGTGGTGACTATGTCGTTCCGCCGGAGGGGCCGGTACGAAATACGCATACAGGTTTGAGTGCTTCCTAGGCCATGTCACTTATTAATGTATTATCTACACATTAATTGATCTATTTTTCCTTATCGCTACATACCAGGGACATACATTCATACAGACATACTTTAAAGGCTTATTCATACACATACACATGAACTCGCTCAACTTTTGTTGATATTTTCAAACTACATGTATTTCAGGAAATTAATTATGGATCTGGCGGGCGTTGGAGTTTCAAGTCATGTAAAGTATAAATATGTCATCCATGGTCTTTGGGTTTGGTCAGTGTGTCTTATTCCTGGATGAGACACGTCTTCCAAGCCTTGGTTACAACTAATATCTTTTGACGAGTCCTTAGTGAACTTTTACACAATTCATATGGTTTGTAAAACTTGAATTTGAAGTCTACGTTTTAGACGATGTTGTTATGTTTTAAACTCATTTTATGGATGACAAATCTTTGGTTTTATCATATAGTTGTTTGATATGGTTGAATGCAATGATAACAAGAAAGTCACACCATAATCACGCTTCCGCAAAAGTCAGGGTGTGACAGCAGGTGATTAACTGTAACACCTAGAAAATTCGTGTTCAATGAAATAACGACACGTGTCATGTAAGACAAAACGCGTTGTAAACCCGGATTTAATAAAGATGTTTTGGCAGGATTTAAAAGTGGCGTCATGTTAATTTTTACCTCTGAACGACCTCATTTATAAATCCCAAGACCCAAGTATATATATCTTAAACATCTAATATATCTTAAATCCAGAAATTCTTGACAATAATTGAAATGGTGGACTCCTACGAAGAAAAGCTCGGTAAACCTTATTGTTCGGCACTTTCAAAATGAATCCAAGCAAACAATTCAAAATGGTAGGGTATGTAACTGTTCAAGGCCATTTTGGGAGGTCCCTAACTGATAATTGAGGTCCCAAAGTCGGAATATGAGGTTGCCCTTTCGAAATACTGAAAGAACAAGGAATTTTGGTCCCTGATGAAGGCTTGCGCACCGCAAGCATGAAGCCTTACGGTGCGCAAGCAGTGCCCAGCGACCAGAAAACTTGCTGTTATGCGCGTGTAACTGCCCTTTAAACGATTTTCCTCATATCCCTTGGCCCCTAAACAATCCCTAAACATATAGGACACATGTTGGTAACTTATGGTCAGCAGTAGACTTATTTGTCAACACATTGTGGTGATTAAATCCACTATAAAAGGGCCATGAGTTGCAACTTTGCAATCACACCTTCATCTGCATTTTTGGATCACTTCTGGAGCTCAAGTCTTCTCACAAGTGATCACTAATCAAGCTTAGGACTTCAGTAAGTTAGCTAATCCTTTCTTAATTAAGTTTTAGCTTAGTATTAGCTTAAAAGTCAAATCGTCATAATTAACGGTTGACTTTAAGATTAATCACTAATGGTCCAGTGATTAGTCGAATCAAAAGTAGTTATAAGTTGGTAATTATGTGGGTAATAAACCCTCAAAAGGGTTCCCCCTGATTCCCAATCTAACTAGGTCAAATGTCGGGTCAAACTTGTATTTAAAAAGTCAACAGAATGTGTAAATTACAATTTATGCAAAATTAGCAATGTAGAACACATACAACCTGTTTGATCATTAATATAACTTGGTAATTAGTGTAAGGACATGTCTAAACATGTTCAACCCGACAATTCTCTGTAAAGACCCGGTTCGGAACCGAAAGTCGCATAGTTTGACTTTCGCTTTGACTTTCAGTTCTGACCCGTTATGGCATGTTTTAGAAATACCTTAGAGCTTTATTTGGACCAGGTTACATGCTAGTATAACCCTCTGTGATTATACACCTCGGATCATTAGTTATCCAATTAATATGCATGATTCCGTTAAATTGCTCATATGTTGACCATTATGCCCTTATTACCTTAAAACGTGATTTTTGGAAATGTAAAAGAGTAGAAACCTTAATTACTGATATATAGACTTGCATACAAAATTTGACATCAGTTTGAGGTGTAGGTTAAGAGTTATGCTCGTTAGCGTAAAATGAAAGCTTTATGTTAATTAAACGGCGTAATTAGCATAGAGCCTAATTACACCTACTTTTTGATATCAAACTTATTACCCACTGATGTAATATATTATTTTGGGATTTTTAAATATTTTTAATTAATTTTAGGCTGAGCATAGCTTATAGTCGTAGGCTTAATCCGGTAATTGTCGGTTTTGCCCTTACGGGCTATAAAATGAGTTTTACATATCTAAACGACTCCAAACCTTTTGCTACTGATCACATATGATAAATAAATTATTTTAAGCCTTCTGGAAATATAAAAATATCAGATTTATGTATCAAACCCGGAAATAGCCTCTAATCGCCTTTTTAACGCATAGTATGTACTAAAACTATTTTAAACATACAAGGGTTGATACCTACTGATATTGGAGGCAAATTATAATATTTTAACAGTAAGCAAAGGTTGTTAAACTCAGACTTCAGTTTTGAGCTTTTCGGCTTATGTGAAATTACCAAAATGCCCCTACGGTGCATAGTTTGGTTAAAATTGATAAATTTCACATATATACTTTACCCTACTGTTATAACTTAGTAAAATAAGTATTTTTGCTGATTACATCAGACCTGTAACTCAGGTGAATACTTAAACTCTTTTATAACCTTTTAAATGACCAAACTACCCCTACGGGGCATAGTTTGTGTTTAAATTCGTTTCGGGAATAATAAAAGACATCTTACTGATGTCACAACATATATGAAGCATTTTAACTTAGGAAACCTGTAAATAGCTCTCTTGAATACTCGTTACGCTTATTACGCGTTCGGTTCGGTTTATGTAACTAGTTTACATAAACTAGCCTAAACGGGTCAAACCTTATCGGTTTTATCTCAAAATCCAGAATGTGAATGAAATACCCATATTAAGCAAGTCTCTGAACTTGTCGGGTCTAAATCACATTCTATCCGGTCTTCGCTTAATCGTGCGTACGAACCGTATCTTTGAAACTAGCCGGTCTAAGCTTAAGCTTAATTAAAGACCCGTTAGGATTCTAATAGGTTATTATAAACCTTCGTTCCAGATTAGGAGGACCAGTAAAAGCTACTTGAATTTTGCTTATTGTGATTATTACATTGCTCAGGTAAATACTTTTAACTTATTTTCCCTATACGGGCTTGGGTTACGGTATATAGCATACCGCTTGATCGGGCATCAAATCTTCCATCGTTGGGTGGTTAATTGAATAATTTGATCGGCTCGTTTAAACAGTCTTGTTACTTAAAGCCTTTGGGGGGTTAATGACCGTGTCCCGGATATCCTTGGCATCATTTTACGAAATGGCCACGACTTAAGCGCGGGGTGTAGGCGTACACCCGTCAGTGCATAAAATAATATTGTGGTGTGTCTATTGATCTTTAACCCGGACAAGATCCGGGCTACTGAACGCACAAGGAACATGTAATTCGTTCACAAGATTATATATTTAAATAATTCTCCCAAGTTAAATAAAATGTTTATGCCACGTGCATCCAAATAAATTTTCAATCATTTTCCAAAATGAGTCAGTTGATTGTATTTACCAGTGTAAACTGACGTATTTTCCCAAAAAGATTAAATGCAGGTACTAAGCGAAATTGGCTGGGATTTCTCCTTAGCATCACTAGAAGTCTCGCAAGCTTAAGATGCCTAAAGTCTGTTGAACTATTGTTTCCATTTTGTTTCCGATCCGTCTGTGGATAAACTTCCGAATATTGTGACATTTGATATTACAATATTAAAATCGGTTGTATTATATCTTTTAAATTGCTTCCGCTGTGCATATTAAATATTGTGTTGTTTGACTATTATCTTGCCAACCACGTCACGATACTCCCCCACCGGGGCCACCAGTGACACGTGGAAATCGGGGTGTGACAGGTTGGTATCAGAGCCAACACTGAGTGAATTAAACACTAGCCTTTTGTGTTTAATCTCAGTTACACAATTGCACATTTCTAAACTTTCGAGTCTAGACATATAACATAGGACAAATTCCACTTTGTTTGTGTTGTCCTTTATTTTGCATATATTTTTGTTTTGTTATCTCATATTATAATGACAGGATTTGAAAAATGCCGCCAAGATTCTTTAGAAGAAGAGGACGTGGAAAGGGGCCAATCACCGCCCCCATTGACAACGAGGCAGGACCCTCGAATGTGCGAGCTCCTTCGACTATAGAGAGTGACGATCCCCGGCAAAACCGGAGGAACCTCTTTGAGCCGGCTAGACGGCCGGTTTCACACAGTTCAACACCTCCTGTCCATAACCCTTACGGGCCACAGCCGGAGTATGAGCCCAACAACCCTCAACCTTCATACATACAATTACAGCGATCCTTATCGCACAACTCTTTTGGTGACCCTACACCAGTTTTTCGGGGCCGGTTTAACCCGGCCAATTATATACAAGAACCAGTGGGTTTCAACACGGACGATATGGACGAGGATACGGACCCCGTCGAACCTGCCAGTGGTACACCAAACCACCCGATAGAGATCTCTGACGGATCTTCTTTCCACGGATCACCCTATGTTGGTCCAGATAGCTTCCAAGCTATGTTTACCAGGCACGAATGGTACTATACACCTCCTCGCCATTCACCTCCTCAGCAGCAGCAGCAGCAGGATCCCTCTGTGGATTCACGGTTTGTGGCAGTCACGCCACCACCTCCACCGCCACCAGTTCAACCGGCACCTCCTCAACTGCCAAGGCGTAGGAGAACCGGAGCGCGTATGTCGGCGCGAGCGGGAGACTTTCACTTTAGTTCTCCACGACAGTCAAGTGGCAGCCACTATCCGCCACGTTAGGAGGACCCACAAATGGGTGGACCCTCACACCCAGTTGCGCCGCAACCACCACCTATGGGTTTTGATAACCCAATTCCAGCATTCACGGGTTCTATGGCGTATAACCCGTTTGAACAGCCAGTGCACACCAATTACAACTACGCAGAAGCCGACCCATACATGGTAGCGGCTAACTACAACACCCAAGGACCCTATGGAGATCCATGGGGAGTAGGGTACCCAACACATGGGTACCAAATACCTCCAAGACCTATTATAAGGCAACAATCGCAACCACCAAGGTTCTCCCCACCAGAGTGTGAAGAAATTCTGCAAAGGTTGGACCATGTAGAGCGAGAATTTCACAGGGAACGGAGGGAGCGACAAACTTTCTTCCAAGGATTAACGAGCCTAATTAAAGGGAAGAGCAAGAAGGTCCACTGAATCCTTCCATTTGTTGTTGAGCCCCTGCGTTGGTATGTATACTTATTTGTTCTGACCCCTGCGTGGGTCTATCTTTCTGTAAACCCCTACTTGGTATGTTATTTGTGTAAGTCCCTGCGTGGACTATTATGTTACTAAGCCCCTACGTGGGTATGTTTGTTATTAAGCCCCTGCGTGGGTATGTGTGTTATTAAGCCCCTGCGTGGGTAAGTACTTGTTTAAACCCCTGCGTGGGTAAGTTTGTTTGCTGAAAAGTCCCGTTTAGGGCAACATGTAATCTTTTGATAATTAATGGAATGATGTTTATAAATTTCATCTTGCTATTATATGCATAAATGTTATATATGAAATAAATAAATTAAAAATTCATTCCTTTTTAAAGATAATCTGCCTACTTAATTATTGAATAAGAATCTTAAGAGTGAAACCTAGTCTGAGTGTCATTAAAGACCTGACCATGATGGTAAGACCTGTTAAAAAGATTCAAATCCCTGTTAACATCTGAAAACATGTTAACACTCCTGGCAGATGTGATTCATTTAAAATCACACACGTTATTATTATATAAGGATCTTTCCACAGATTCCTAACCCAACTTAATGATCTCTGAATCATGGGTCAGATCATCAATTACGATGATCATATTTGTACCATACGTGGTAATACGTGCCTACGGGCCCTGCTCATTTCCATATGAGCCAAAAGACAGTGGTAGCTATGACTCCCTGTCTGATAAAGGTAATGAACTAGGTTCGAACCTTCATGCTTTGATTCTCTGAAATCATAGCTTATAATTTATAAATGTCCTTGTGACTAGGCCTATTGTGCCAGTATACCTTCATATTTTGATTCTCTGAAATCATAACTTATAAATTAAAAGTGTCCATGTGACTAGGCCTTTTGTGCCACAAATAAAACTGTTATTGTTTTATAATTAGGATAAATTATAATAGAAATCCTAAATAAATATGATTAATAAATTAACCAAATATGGTCTCTGATTACCATGGTTAATGAATTTCCCTAAGGGGCAGTTCCATAATAAACTCCCAAATAAACTATTGTCCTTGTTTTCTGTAACAGTTCAATTAAAATGGCTAACACAGACGAGATAAATAGTCATCCAGTGGAGAACATTGATAACGCCCGGGTTAATTTAACGGGTGCTGAATTGAAAGCGTTGGTCAACGACGCAGTTACTAAGGCATTGGAACGGCAGTACGAAGAGTATAGTGGGACTCGTAGTAGGACCCTATCTACACAGCCTTCAAAGCCACCGTCCAAGAAGGACGAACCGAAGAAAGATGATGATCGACACTCCTCGAACCACCACAGTGCTCCATCTCAGCATGTTGTACTAAACCAGGGACCCCGTGACAAGGGTTGCTCTTATAAATATTTTGTTTCCTGCAAACCCCGAGATTTCACTGGGGAGAAGGGAGCCATTGACTGTATGACCTGGCTGGATGAGATGGATACGGTTGTGGATATCAGCGGATGCGCTGAGAGAGACGTGGTCAAGTTTGTGTCAGTCTTTTAAGGGTGAAGCTTTAGCATGGTGGAGATCTCTGATTCAAGCCACCGGGAAAATCCCATTGTACAATATGTCATGGGATCAATTTGTTGCCCTTATCAGGGAAAATTACTGCCCTCAGCATGAGGTGGAGAAGACAGAGTCTGATTTTCTATCATTGGTGATGACAAACCTCGACTGTCAAGCTTACCTAACGAGCTTCAACACGATGTCCCGGTTGGTTCCGTATCTGGTAACCCCGGAGCCAAAAAGAATAGCTCGTTTTATCGGTGGTTTAGCCCCGGAAATCAAGGCAAGCGTGAAGGCATCTCGGCCAGCTACTTTTAGATCTGTAGCAGACATATCCTTGTCCCTCACTTTGGATGCGGTCAGGCAAAGATCGCTGAGTAATAAGGAGGCTGAGAAGAGGAAACGTGAAGATGATGGTTCACGAAGGTCGAACAAGAAGCACCGTGGGAACGGTGACAACAAGAAAGGATCTGAGTCAAGGAAAGATGGGCATCATTCTGGTGAGAAGCCCAAATACAAAATTTGCAAGAAACAGCACTTTGGGAAGTGCAGGTTAGAGTCGAATTCGCAGACTCAGTCAAAAACCTTTGCTTGTGGTATATGCAAGTCCACGGATCACAAAACCTTGGATTGCAAGAAGATGAAAGACGCAACGTGCTACCGTTGCAATGAAAAGGGGCACATTAAGACCAACTGCCCTAAATACACCAAGAAGCCTGAAGAGGCCAAGAAGACAAATGCTAGAGTCTTCAGAATGGATGCCAAAGAAGCAGTGCTAGAAGACAACGTTATTACAGGTACTTTCCTTGTAAATGACGTCTATGCTAGAGTACTATTTGATTCAGGCGCTGATAAGTCGTTTGTAGATCATAAATTTTGCAAATTGCTGAATTTACCTGTCAAAACCTTGAGTATAAATTATGAGGTAGAGTTAGCAGATGGCACCTTAGAAGCCGTCTCAACTGTGTTAGATGGATGTGTTATATCCATTAAGAACCACTCTTTTCCTCTGTCTCTACTTCCCTTTAAGTTGGCCGGTTTTGACATAGTTTTGGGTATGGACTGGTTATCTCATAACCAGGCCCAAATTGTCTGCAACAAGAAGCAGGTAGTGATAAAGACTCCGTCTGGTGAATCACTTACCATTCGGGGAGATACCCAGTATGGACTGCCTGAGCAGGTGACTATGCTTAAGGCTTCCAAGTGTTTAAAGAAGGGTTGTGTCATCTACATGGCACAAGTGATTATTGATGAACCTAGACCGAAGATAGAAGACATTCCCGTCATTTCTGAATACCCCGAAGTTTTTCCAGAAGAACTACCTGGTTTACCACCAGATAGACAAGTGGAGTTCAGAATTGACATCATCCCCAGAGCAGCACCAGTTGCTAGAGCACCTTATAGGTTGGCGCCAACAGAGATGAAGGAATTGAGAGCACAGCTGGATGAATTGCTAGCTAAAGGTTTCATTAAACCTAGTTCGTCTCCTTGGGGAGCGCCAGTCCTGTTTGTCAAGAAGGACGGATCGATGCGTCTGTGCATCGATTATCATGAGCTTAATAAAGTCACAATAAAGAATAGATATCCTTTGCCCAGGATCAACGATTTGTTCGATCAGTTACAAGGGGCAAGTTATTTCTCGAAGATTGATTTGAGGTCAGGCTACCATCAACTGAAGGTTAGAGATGAAGACGTGCATAAAACCGCATTTAGGACTCGTTATGGTCATTACGAGTTCCTAGTGATGCCTTTTGGGCTCACTAATGCACCGGCCGCGTTCATGGATCTCATGAATCGCGTTTGCAAGCCGTACTTAGATAAATTCGTTATCGTTTTCATCGATGACATTCTGATTTATTCAAAGAACCAAGCTGACCACGAGAAACACCTTCGCTGTATTCTCAAACTTTTACATCACGAGAAACTCTACGCCAAATTTTCCAAGTGTGAGTTTTGGCTTCGAGAAGTCCAGTTCCTTGGACATGCGGTCAGTGAGCGTGGTATCCAAGTGGATCCCGCTAAGGTTGAAGCTGTTATGAATTGGCAAGAGCCAAAGACGCCTACGGAGATTCGTAGCTTCCTGGGATTGGCAGGATTTTACAGGCGTTTCATTGAAAATTTTTCAAGGATTGTTGCACCCCTAACTTCCTTGACTAAGAAGAAAGTAAAGTTTATTTGGGGCCCTAAGCAGCAAGAGTCCTTTGATATCCTAAAGCAGAAATTGAGCAACGCCCCTGTTTTGACATTGCCAGATGGAATATAAGATTTTGTGGTTTACTGCGATGCATCTCACACTGGCATGGGTGTGTGCTTATGCAGAAAGGCAAAGTTATTGCCTATGCTTCAAGACAGTTAAAGGTGCATGAAAAGAATTACACCACCCACGACTTGGAATTGGGTGCCGTTGTGTTCGCACTAAAACTGTGGAGGCACTATCTTTATGGAATCAAGTGTGTGATCTATTCTGATCACAAGAGCCTCCAGCATCTGTTTAATCAGAAGGAATTAAACATGAGGCAACGCCGTTGGATGGAAATTTTAAATGATTATGATTGTGAAATAAGATACCATCCCGGCAAGGCGAATGTAGTTGCCGATGCCTTGAGTCGAAAGGAAGGGGTGAAACCCATCCAAATCAATGCCAAGCGCATGGAGATAAAGAATAATTTGATTGAAAGGTTGTTAGCTGCACAGAAGGAAGCTGTGTTGGAAGCTAACTATCCTAATGAAAAGTTAGGAGTAACTGAGGAGCAGTTAACTCTTAGCAAGGACGGAATTCTAAGATTAAATGGACGAATATGGGTTCCAATTTATGGAGGACTTCGAGATGTCATCCTCCAGGAAGCCCATAGTTCCAAATACTCCGTTCATCCTGGAGCTGATAAGATGTACCAGGATCTAAAGGCAAATTATTGGTGGATAGGCTTGAAAAAGTCTGTAGCCACCTATGTAGCTAAATGTTTGACATGTGCGCAAGTCAAAGCCGAGCATCAAAAGCCGTCAGGCTTGCTACAATAGCCTGAACTACCTACGTGGAAGTGGGAAATGGTAACCATGGATTTTATCACCAAGTTACCTAAGACAAGGAAAGGAAATGATACAATATGGGTTATAGTTGACAGACTGACTAAGTCAGCACATTTCCTACCCATCAAGGAGACTTATAGCTCCGACATGTTAGCCCAGTTGTACGTGGATAAGATTGTAGCCTTACATGGCATACCTGTGTCTATTATCTCTGACAGAGATACTTGATACACGTCACATTTTTGGAAGAGTTTCCAACAATCTTTGGGCACACGTTTGAATTTTAGTACGGCTTACCATCCTCAGACGGACGGCCAGAGTGAGCGTACTATTCAAACGTTGGAAGACATGCTACGCGCATGTGCGATCGATTTAGGTGGTAGTTGGGATAAGAACCTACCGTTAATCGAATTCTCCTACAACAATAGCTACCATACCAGCATTAAGGCTGAGCCTTTTGAGGCATTATACGGTAGAAAGTGTAGATCGCCCGTTTGTTGGGCGGAAGTTGGAGATGTCCAATTATCAGGACCAGAGATAGTCTTTGAAACGACGGACAAGATTGTCCAGATTCGTGACCGTCTCAAAGCTGCCCGAGATAGGCAGAAGAGTTACGCAGATCCAAAGCGTAAAGCTTTTCACTTCGAAGTAGGTGACAAAGTGTTACTTAAAGTATCACCCTGGAAGGGGGTGATGCGATTTGGTAAGAAAGGCAAGCTAAGCCCGAGATACATAGGACCTTTCGAGGTTATCGAACGTGTCGGGTCAGTTGCCTATAAGTTAAACTTACCTGAAGAGCTCAGTGGAATCCACAATATGTTCCACATCTGCAATCTGAAGAAGTGTTTCGCTGATGAATCACTGGTTATACCACATACAGATGTGCATATAGATGAGAGCTTGAAGTTTGTTGAAAAACCTGTGTCGATCGAGGATCGACAGGTTAAAAAGCTTCGAAGGAAGCATGTACCTATTGTAAAGGTAAAATGGGATGCCCGTAGAGGTCCCGAGTATACGTGGGAGGTTGAATCCACCATGAAAGAAAAATACCCTCATTTGTTTCAGTAAATCTCGGGTCGAGATTTATTTTAAAGGGTGAGGATGTAACACCTCGAAAATTCGTGTTCAATGAAATAATGACACGTGTCATGTAAGACAAAACGCGTTGTAAACCCGAATTTAATAAAGATGTTTTGGCAGGATTTAAAAGTGGCGTCATGTTAATTTTTACCTCTGAACGACCTAATTTATAAATCCCAAGACCCAAGTATATATATCTTAAACATCTAATATATCTTAAATCCAGAAATTCTTGACAATAATTGAAATGGTGGACTCCTACGAAGAAAAGCTCGGTAAACCTTATTGTTCGGCACTTTCAAAATGAATCCAAGCAAACAATTCAAAATGGTAGGGTATGTAACTGTTCAAGGCCATTTTGGGAGGTCCCTAACTGATAATTGAGGTCCCAAAGTCAGAATATGAGGTTGCCCTTTCGAAATACTGAAAGAACAAGGAATTTTGGTCCCTGATGAAGGCTTGCGCACCGCAAGCATGAAGCCTTACAGTGCGCAAGCAGTGCCCAGCGACCAGAAAACTTGCTGTTTGCTGTTATGCGCGTGTAACTGCCCTTTAAACGATTTTCCTCATATCCCTTGGCCCCTAAACAATCCCTAAACATATAGGACACATGTTGGTAACTTATGGTCAGTAGTAGACTTATTTGTCAACACATTGTGGTGATTAAATCCACTATAAAAGGGCCATGAGTTGCAACTTTGCAATCACACCTTCATCTGCATTTTTGGATCACTTCTGGAGCTCAAGTCTTCTCAAAAGTGATCACTAATCAAGCTTAGGACTTCAGTAAGTTTGCTAATCCTTTCTTAATTAAGTTATAGCTTAGTATTAGCTTAAAAGTCAAACCGTCGTAATTAACGGTTGACTTTAAGATTAATCACTAATGGTCCAGTGATTAGTCGAATCAAAAGTACTTATAAGTTGGTAATTATGTGGGTAATAAACCCTCAAAATGGTTCCCCCTGATTCCCACTCTAACTAGGTCAAATGTCGGGTCAAACTTGTATTTAAAAAGTCAACAGAATGTGTAAGTTACAATTTATGCAAAATTAGCAATGTAGAACACATACAACCTGTTTGATCATTAATACAACTTGGTAATTAGTGTAAGGACATGTCTAAACATGTTCAACCCGACAATTCTCTGTAAAGACCCGGTTCGGAACCGAAAGTCGCATAGTTTGACTTTTGCTTTGACTTTCAGTTCTGACCCGTTATGGCATGTTTTAGAAATACCTTAGAGCTTTATTTGGACCAGGTTACATGCTAGTATAACCCTCTGTGATTATACACCTCGGATCATTAGTTATCCAATTAATATGCATGATTCCGTTAAATTGCTCATATGTTGACCATTATGCCCTTATTACCTTAAAACGTGATTTTTGGAAATGTAAAAGAGTAGAAACCTTAATTACTGATATATAGACTTGCATACAAAATTTGACATCAGTTTGAGGTGTAGGTTAAGAGTTATGCTCGTTAGCGTAAAATGAAAGCTTTATGTTAATTAAACGGCGTAATTAGCATATAGCCTAATTACACCTACTTTTTGATATCAAACTTATTACCCACTGATGTAATATATTATTTTGGGATTTTTAAAGATTTTTAATTAATTTTAGGCTGAGCATAGCTTATAGTCGTAGGCTTAATCCGGTAATTGTCGGTTTTGCCCTTACGGGCTATAAAATGAGTTTTACATATCTAAACGACTCCAAACCTTTTGCTACTGATCACATATGATAAATAAATTATTTTAAGCCTTCTGGAAATATAAAAATATCAGATTTATGTATCAAACCCGGAAATGGCCTCTAATCGCCTTTTTAACGCATAGTATGTACTAAAACTATTTTAAACATACAAGGGTTGATACCTACTGATATTGGAGGCAAATTATAATATTTTAACAGTAAGCAAAGGTTGTTAAACTCAGACTTCAGTTTTGAGCTTTTCGGCTTATGTGAAATTACCAAAATGCCCCTACAGTGCATAGTTTGGTTAAAATTGATAAATTTCACATATATACTTTACCCTACTGTTATAACTTAGTAAAATAAGTATTTTTGCTGATTACATCAGACCTGTAACTCAGGTGAATACTTAAACTCTTTTATAACCTTTTAAATGACCAAACTACCCCTACGGGGCATAGTTTGTTTTTAAATTCGTTTCGGGCATAATAAAAGACATCTTACTGATGTCACAACATATATGAAGCATATTAACTTAGGAAACCTGTAAATAGCTCTCATGAATACTCGTTACGCTTATTACGCGTTCGGTTCGGTTTATGTAACTAGTTTACATAAACTAGCCTAAACGGGTCAAACCTTATCGGTTTTATCTCAAAATCCAGAATGTGAATGAAATACCCATATTAAGCAAATCTCTAAACTTGTCGGGTCTAAATCACATTCTATCCGGTCTTCGCTTAATCGTGCGTACGAACCGTATCTTTGAAACTAGCCGGTCTAAGCTTAAGCTTAATTAAAGACCCGTTAGGATTCTAATAGGTTATTATAAACCTTCGTTCCAGATTAGGAGGACCAGTAAAAGCTACTTGCATTTTGCTTATTGTGATTATTACATTGCTCAGGTAAATACTTTTAACTTATTTTCCCTATACGGGCTTGGGTTACGGTATATAGCATACCGCTTGATCGGGCATCAAATCTTCCATCGTTGGGTGGTTAATTGAATAATTTGATTGGCTCGTTTAAACAGTCTTGTTACTTAAAGCCTTTGGGGGGTTAATGATCGTGTCCCGGATATCCTTGGCATCATTTTACGAAATGGCCACGACTTAAGCGCGGGGTGTAGACGTACACCCGTCAGTGCACAAAAGAATATTGTGGTGTGTCTATTGATCTTTAACCTGGACAAGATCCGGGCTACTGAACGCACAAGGAACATGTAATTCGTTCACAAGATTATATATTTAAATAATTCTCCCAAGTTAAATAAAATGTTTATGCCACGTGCATCCAAATAAATTTTCAATCATTTTCCAAAATGAGTCAGTTGATTGTATTTACCAGTGTAAACTGACGTATTTTCCCAAAAAGATTAAATGCAGGTACTAAGCGAAATTGGCTGGGATTTCTCCTTAGCATCACTAGAAGTCTCGCAAGCTTAAGATGCCTAAAATCTGTTGAACTATTGTTTCCATTTTGTTTCCGATCCGTCTGTGGATAAACTTCCGAATATTGTGACATTTGATATTACAATATTAAAATCGGTTGTATTATATCTTTTAAATTGCTTCCGCTGTGCATATTAAATATTGTGTTGTTTGACTATTATGTTGCCAACCACGTCACGATACTCCCCCACCGGGCCCACCGGTGACACGTGGAAATCGGGGTGTGACATTAACTCCACCCATTTTCTTTTATTCCTCCTTCCAAAATCAAACCTAATCATACATCTCATCTTCTTTGACGATGTCGGATCTTCTATGCCATCTAGATTTCTCCATCACTACGAACTCTTCATCATGAAGGTATGGTTTCTTCTCTGTTTTAGGGTTTTAATGCTCGGTCGTGCTATATTGGATCTCTTCATCAAGGTTCAATCCTTTGATTTTAGACATACATCTTGTAATTATGTCAGCTACGACACTTGATTTTGAAGGATCTGGACGTGTAGAAAGCTTAAGGTATAAGATTTGCTCAGTTCTTCCATCTCTATAATTTCACCTTTATATTCCCTTTTATATTTAGGTTTAACTTTTTATTGTTTATTTATTTCTATTTCTTCGTCAATCTGCATATTTAACGATTTGAGTGGGTGTTTTGGATTGTTGGATTAAACCTTTTATTCCTGATAAAACCACATCAAAAGGCCAAGAAAAATAATAGTCACTTACATAACATGTTTTATTAGAAGAATTTCTTACTCAAATTTTAGGAAAACTTCATTACAAACTAAAATTATTAAGAGATCTTAATATCTGGTTGTACTTAATTGTTTCTAGACTTTGGCTGCACTTAAAGATGAGGGGATTGTTTTAATGGAGGAACAATATGATTTGAAAAGGTATGTTGAAGTGCATATGTTCAGTATTGTAACACCCCAACCACATAAAAACAACAAACCGCGGCGGAAACGTCGGGGAATTACGTTACAGAACTATTGTTTCACAACACATGGTACATAAAGTTTTGTATTATTGAATTGTTAAATTACATTGTCTTGGAAATAAACACAACAAAGTACAATAATTGTCTTTCAAGTTTTAAAGTAACAAAGGCCCGAGTCCAAATTCAGACACTGCGGAAAGAAAAAAAAAGAATCATAAGTAAAGAAAGGGACTCACTACGACGGAGGATACAGTAGTGAGAACGATGATTGGTATGTATATTGATTGCATTAATTGATGATGAACCAACTCCTTATAAAAATTTTGTTGTGGACGTGGAAGCAGATTTCCAGCGTAGTCCACGCAGTGACGTGGTATCACCATTATTTCATTTTAAACCCTTATGACAATAATGCATTTTTTATATATATTTTCATAAATATTGATTAACTAGAAACTTTTACGGGTATCGTTTTGTTATTATTATCGGAACCAGTTTATTCATTTTTAGAACCGATACTAGTATTTGTTGTATGGTTTTCAAGTTAAAGAATATACTTTTGTGCATATTATTGACATTAAACCAAATGACGATACCATAGCGATACACCTTCATGAACCGAACCAAACCCGTCCGAATTCCCACCACATCACGCTTTGAATATTAAGAGTAAATTACAAGTTTTGTCCTTTATGTTTGTCCCAAATTTCAGGCGTTGTCCTTTACCTTTAAAATTGATGAGTTTTGTCCTTAACGTTTCAAAATCCTGCACGTTATGTCCTTTAAGGCAAACCCATTTAATTTTTTTTGTTAAATCTGATGATGTGCCTTGCACATGCGGGCATTGTTGTCATTTCATCTCATCAGGGACCATTGTATAAAAGAACTTGTCTTCAGGGACTATTGTGTAAGTACTACTCTAAAAAATATATATAAAAACAAACATTGTCTTCTCTCTCCCTAACCCACCGTCACTCTCTCTCTCTTCTATCCCCCGTCGCTGTGCTCCTCCGTCTTCTCCGGCGATCTGCTCCTCCGTCTTCTCCGGCGACATCACCGTCTCCTTCGCCTTCTCCGGTGACATCACCGTCGCTCTGCTCATCTGTCTTCTCCGGCGACCTCACCGTCGCTCTCTCTCTAGACATACCGAAGGTTTCCTCAATTCAACGGTAAATCTCTCTATTCTATTTGATCTATCAAGTGTTGATCCTATCTGTTCTCTCATCAAGTTGAGCGGTTGTGGATGGGGTGGTGAGTTTATGGTGGTGGTTGCTGATTTGGGTGGTTTACAGGTTCTTGGGGTTAGGGTTCCAGTGGGGTAGGTGGGTTTAATGGTGTTTGTTGCTGGTTTGGGTTGTTGCAGGTTGGGGTTAGGGTTCTAGTGGGGGTGGTGATGGTGGAGACGGTGGTGGGTGAAGGAGAGAGAGAGAGAGAGAGAATCGATGGTGGTGGGTTGTGTGGGTGGTTTTGGTGTAGGTACAGCTGTGGTAGTGGTGGGGTTGCACTATTGAAGCGGTGGAGGTGGGTTATGCGGGATGGTGGTGGTGGTAATGGTGGTGGCAGGTGAGAGAGAGAAGGCAAAGGATTGGAGGGGTTTTGACAAGGGTGTTTGGTGGAGGGTGGTGATGATGTCGGTGAAGGGTGGTGGTGATGGTGGCCGTAGTGACGGTGGCGATGGAGGGTGGTTGTGACGGTGACGGTGGAGGGTGGTGGAGATGGCGGTGAAGGGTTCCGGTATGTTATATATAGAAAGATACGGTATATATATACACTTATAATAATAATAATAAGACTAAAATTATTTTGTTTTATTTTTTTAATAATACTAAGTAAACATGATAAAAAGACTAAAATACCCCTGGGCGACCAGATTTAACAAAAAAAAATTAACTGGGTTTGCCTTAAAGGACATAACGTGCAGGATTTTGAAACGTTAAGGACAAAACTCCTCAATTTTAAAGGTAAATGACAACACCTGAAATTTGGGAAAACATAAAGGACAAAACTTGTAATTTACTCGAATATTAACTTAGAAGCCTCATGAATCGAGCGGATACCGGCATCGGTACCTATATTGTTTTGTTACGATCAAAGCCGGTAATCGTTTTTATTGTTTTTATCGACATCTGTATCAGTATTGTTATTATTAAGATCATATCGATAATCGTTATATGGTTTTCAATGTCTCTTTTGTGCATATCATCGACTTTAAAACAAATGTCTAAATATAGCGACATCGCCACAAACCACACTGATACCTATGAATTCAGTTGTGAATAGGGTAACCAATTTGTTGATTAGTTTTGTTTAGCCAATGTAACCAATTTGTTGATTGGCTGGTCTTGTGACTGAACAAAATAACTGAGCAACAAAAGTGACCTTTTATTGAAAAATGAAATAAGTAATCACAATTCACAATACTTACCTAAGAGCAATTTCTGGGTCTCTAGTGTTGGATTTAAAAACATGACATTTTGAGCCAAAAAGAATAGATGAAAAATTAATGCTGGTGGCTGGAAGCCACTGATGAAGAATTTCGGGTAGTTTTTTCTTGTAATCAGATGTATAAACAAACACCGGTGAATCGTGAAAAGATATGCAATAAAAATGAGAATTAGATTAAATTTGGGATGAAGATATTTGATTAGTTACTTCAAAGATGTTGAAATTTCATGCAACAACCAAAGCCAAGAGTTTTGATTGATGGACTGGATTGCATCTGCATGTTTATCTCTGCCAACCCATGACATGAATTTGCCAGCTGCGATTCTTCAACGACTAAACAGAAAGAGATCGCTAAAGAGTAAATGATAGATACTGAACCCATAGAGAAAGTTCTCTGGTCAGTCAGACAGCAAATGCAAATAATATGAAAAAATTACACATATAAATGAACATACCTAGGCGCGCATGCGCGCACGCATACGTATATAAGTTTGTTTACAAGTTTGGGTAGATTTAGTTAAAATTTTGCAAAACCAGGACTGACTAAGTTACTTGATCTGGGTTAAAACTTAAAACAAAACCAAACCAAAGCAAAAACCAAATTTGATATTCAGCTCTATTTTAAATCGGTTCGTTCAAACCTCATATTCAGTTACGAAAGTGAGTAAACCCATGGTTAATAATAAAACACCCATTAAACTAACCCTGAACTATGAAAAAACTTGGGTCTCTTTCAAGAGGGTATAAAACATTAAAACCCCACACTAAGTTAAGCACAAATAAGAAAACAATAGATAAATGGTAGAGAGCTGTTTACAAAAAAGCCAATAATTTAACAAAAGCATAAGAGTAAATTAACGTACTGCCTAGAGAAGATTACCATGAGTCAAAAGATAAAAAGTTCTTGCAGGAAACAGCAGCTGCAGCTTCAAAAATACAATAACCAAAACTGGAAACCAACTCAACTATTTGTCTAATAGATCATAATAACTAGGGATGCAAACGAGCCGAGCGGCTCGCGAGCTACTCGAGATCGGCTTGAGAAAAAGCTCGAAACGAGCCGAGCCTTATCGAGCCCGAGCCGAGCTTGAGCCTCAAAACAAAGCTCGTTTATTTATCGAGCTCGAGCCTCACATGTGAAGCTCGTTAGGCTCGTCGAGCCTTAGTATAAACGAGCCGAGTCGAGCCGAGCTTATTTAAATTT
The DNA here is from genome assembly GCA_030545235.1 of Helianthus tuberosus. Lineage (NCBI taxonomy): Eukaryota > Viridiplantae > Streptophyta > Magnoliopsida > Asterales > Asteraceae > Helianthus > Helianthus tuberosus. The sequence goes on from CM060431.1 coordinate 170,638,688, forward strand.
GTTTACAAGCCGAGCTCGAACCTAAAAATAAGCTTATTTAGTAAACGAGCCCGAGCCCGAGCTTTACTTATCGAGCTCACAAGCCTAAAAAGTCTATTATTTATATTATTTTTATTTAATATACTAATTAATAGATAATAAACGAGCCGAGCCCGAGCTCTCATAAGCTAATCGAGCTCGAGCTCGAGCCTGGCCGAGCTCGGGCTCGGCTCGTTTGCACCCCTAAATAACCATCCATTTAGACTCCATAATCAAGAAGGGCTGCAATCTGTCTTTAAAAGCTTACTCATATGTAGAAACTTCATAGGCATCAGCATGGTAACGGTCTAAGAGATCGTCGTCGTCAAATAACTCACTCTCTGTTACATAAATATAAGGGTAGTCTTCAAGAGAATCATTGGGAAGTTTAAGATATTTAATCTGTTTAGAACATTGTTTCCCTAGATCTCCCTTAAGATCAATGCAAAAGCATTCACGCAGGTCAAGTGTTTCAAGGTGATGACAGTTATCGAGAATCACACGCAACCCAACATTCGTCATCTTGTTTCCAATGAGTTCAAGGTGCCTTATCCCAAGCAAGTTTTGTCCAATAGCTATGGCTACTTGGTTTAAAAAAGCGTGAAGCGCTCCGAAGCGTTTTGGTTCCAAAAGCTTTAAGCGAAGCTTCAAGCGCGAAGCGAGAGCTTCACGTATACGAAGCGCTCCATATTATATATAATGTTAATTTTATATATATGTATAAAAAATAGCTATCCATATTATATATATGTATTTTATAATGTTAATTTTGTACTTTTATGCATAAATTAAAAAGTTTAAGGACCAAATGTAAACTACTGAAGATAGAGGGGGTTAAATGTTTAAATAGACAAACTATCTTTACACTTTTTAAGTAAAAAGTTAGAAGTTTCAGGGACTGAATGTAAACTAATGAAAGATAGAGGGGTTAAATGTTTAAAAACCTTAACTTATAAAAACCCTAAAAGCCTAAAAGACAGATACACGCAGCCGCTCTCAGCATCTCTCTTCTTCTTCCTGGTTTCCGGCTGAAAGCAACTCCGTCGCCGGAATTTGTCGCCGGATTTCACATAGGAAGTCGCTATATCGTCGATATAAGGTCGATATGTACCTTGTAAAGACTGTTGGGCTTAAAAAATGGCCCAAATCTGACCTGATTAGGCTGAAGCGTCGCTTCAAACCATCATCGCTTCGCGCTTAAAGCTCGCTTCACGTAATGTAACGCTTCAGACCCAAAAAAGCGTTTTTTCCAACGCTTCACGCTCGCTTTAAGCGCGCTTTTTTAAACACAGTATGGCTATCTCATTATATCTCGTTAAAGACCCTTCATCAGCATTAAACAATCTCCATCTTTTATTCACTTTGAGTGTTTTTAACATGGGGCAATAACGGCCAACAGTTTCAATCTCTTCTTTTGAGATTCTTATCTCGTAAAGGTTTAGTTCCTCCAACAACGGAAATTTCATCAAAGCAGCTGTAGTCAACTTTCCTAAGAAGAATTGATGTGCCATTTCAAGCCGTCTGAGCTGACTTGATCTGTAAAATAAACAGAAACAATCATAAAGAAACATCGCTTTATGGTGCATGTCTAAAAAAAATCACACAAGAAAATATTATTTTCAGCTTGGTCCTCTATTAATCACTAAGGTGGTGTTTGTTTTTTGGCTAGAAGCACTTCTGGCCACTTATGTCTGCGTCGCGCAGACGTTTCATGTCTGCAGCTTGTTTGTTTTCTCGCAGACCTTTCATTAAAAAAAGGTCTGCGAGACCTCTTCTTGGCACAGACATTGACCCAAGTCTTCTTGGCACAGACCTTTACCTCTTCTTGGCACAGACCTTTACCTCTTCTTCCACACCTCCACCCCCACATCCCCGCCACCACCACATCTCCGCCACCACCGCCACCCCCACGTTCACCCATCTCCTCCACCCGACACCCCCAATCACCTCCACCATCAAAATCGCCGTCATCATCTGTTATCATCATCATCATCATCGAACATCATCGTCATCATCTTCATCGATCATCATCATCATCTCATCAACATCTTCATCGATCATCATCATCACCGCCGTTGTCACAGGAACCACAACCACCGCCATAACCGACACAGCCGCACCACCACTGCCGCCGTATACACCGCCGTCTCTCTCTCCTCGTGCTCTCTCTCTCTGGATCTCTCTCTCTTCAGAAACCCCCAAATCAAAACCCTTGAAGATGGTGAAATTAGGGTTTCGGTGGAGGTGGTTGACGGCGGCTGAGGTGGTGGTTGAACGACGAAGATGATGGCGGTGGTGTGATGGCTGAGGTGGCGCGGTGGTGGTGGTGCTATGGGTGGTGGTGGTCGGCAGATTGTAGAGAGAGAGTAGAGACTAAAGAGAGAGAGTTGAGGTCAGAAGTGTGTGTGTTGTGTGTGTGAAAAGTGGTTTTGTAGAAGAAAAAAAAACAAACCCTCTTCTCCTTGCAGACTGCAGTCATTTGGTCCACCTCTTCTCCTGCAGATGCCTGCAGATGTGGTCCGCAGACTGCAGACCTTTTCCCGCAGAAAAAACAAACAGCACCTAAGAATGTTTTGTTACAGAACAACGACTTACATTTATAAGCTGAAAATCAATATAGAAGATAAAACATAAATACAAGAAAACTTAAAATGTGTCGGCTAATTTCGTTTACTGTAACAAAAGATAATCGGAAAGAAACAAGTTTAGCAACCATCCTTAAAATGTCAAAGGGATACTATAGTTACAAAGTGCAAATAAAATGGTTTAACACAAGAAAGCAGTAAAACAAAGCTAAAATCAGCCAAACAAGAATTTAAGTTGAATCACAAATATGTTTGCTTTACAAATATATACAATTAACATATGTTTTATGCATAAACTTCAAATTTTTATTAAATAATTTCCGATTACATGTTTATTATACATCTAAAAAACACAGAAAAAATGTTCAGCGTATTTCTAAACAGATCTTAAATGATACCAAAAAAACAAATTCTCTAAAAATGTTAATGTAGTTCTAGTTGTACAACTTGTTAATCAATATACTTAGAACAATGTAATGGAAAAAACCAGAAGTGAATGCAAAACAATTTTGTTTGTTAAGATAGGAACATACACATAAATTCAGTCACAGTTAGCTTGCATACCTATCAGCAACATAAATTCAGTCACAGTTAGCTTGGCTTCTATCCACAGCATGCTCACACATTTTTACAGCTGAAACTTCTGCACTTGTTCCCTGTATGTCGTTCATATTGATGACCCTCCACATAGCAGGGTCCTTGCAAATCTTACGCCAAGCAGTGCACACTTTCTGCGCATTCTCAAGTATGTCAACCATACCAATTCTGTTAAGTATATTGGCCGTAACATCGGATGGGAGATCCAACCAGTTCCTTTTTTCTTGCTTCAGATTCAATTTTGATGGCAACATCACTTTAACATGTACAAAGCAAATAAAAATTATTACATGTCATTCTCCTACTTAACATATATAAAAATAATAAAAAGAATACTATGTCATGGTGTAAGAAGCCTACTAAACAAAAAGAAACTAAGGTGGTGTTTGTTTTTTCAGATGTAAAAGGTCTGCAATCTGCGGACCAGATCTGCAAACGTCTGCACGAGAAGAGGTGGACCATATGTCTGCAGAGTGTAATAAAAAGAGTGTTTGATTATCTCACCTCTTTTTAAAACCCCACATCTGCAAACAGAGCACTTCAGCCTTCACCACATCTTAAATGAATCATTTTGATGTATTGTGATCTCGTTTCCCCAACAATTGAAATATTTACGTTCTTGGGTTTTTTAGAATATATTCAACAACAATGAAAATTCTTTAATGAGGTTTTCTTCTCTTTTGATTTGAACAGATAAAAAAAATTGCTGGCTTCCAATATTTTTAGCATAACCTAAATTTCAAAGGCACAAACGAGCAGATGAGGGCACTTCTATTTCATCTGTAAAAATAATCCCCTACTAATCTACTATCATCGAATAAATGACTAGATTATACCAACCGAATATGAAAATCATCTATGAATCAGTTATAGGAACAGATGCAGATACATAATAAGCAGTTATAATTTAATTGAAACCCTAAATTTTAACATGAAAGAATAAGTTGGAAGATTACTCGGTGAGGTGATAATAGATGACTTCTGCCACTAGCAATGGAGGCAGAGCGACGCGCCGGAAGAGGCTTTACGACGGTAGTCGACGGCGACGGTGGCGTAACCGGACAGAGATGAAAGTGACGACTAGCGTCGGTAGAGAGTGCGTGTGTAAATAAATATATGCCCTAACCACATATACCGTTTCTCAATTTTGAATTTTGGTTGCTGAATCATTATTATGTGGAAGGACAAGAGGGGTGGAAGAGATTTTTGTGTCTTGTGTTTTGAGGAAGAACAAAGGAAATGAAAGGAAAACTGAACTAAATTTTTAACAGCCTGTTTGGTATGAGGTAATGGAATGAACGAAGGAATAGAATGTACGAGGTAATGGAATGGAAGAGAGAATGCAATGGATCATTACCATTACCATTCCATTTCTTGTTTGGTTACCATGTGTGAATAGAATAAATTATTATTGTGTATTGTTCGGTAGGCAAGAAAAACGGAATAATAAAATCAGCGGTGAGTGGTGGTGGTCGGTGGTAATGATTGTGGGTGGTTATAGGTGGCGGTGGTGGGTGTCGGCGGCGGCGATGGGTGGTTGTGGTGGCAGCCAGTGGCGGCGCGGCGGTGACGGCGAGTGGTGGTGGCGGCAAGGTGGCCATTGGTGGGAAAGACATATTTTTTTTTTCCTTTCTCGTCCTTTCCTTTCTCACTTTTACTTTATTTTCTTTTCCCTCGTTAAGTTAACTCGGGAACAGAGCGTTAATGAAATGTCTTCTAAAAACAAACGGTCTGCAGAGCTAAACGTTTGCGCGTGGTCACACAAAAGGTTTTTCTAAAAAAAAACAAACACCCCAAATGTTGAGAATAAAAAACCCTAACAATTTACATGTAAACTAACATGAACGGAAGAGAAACATGCAAATAAAAAATTTCTTCACTAGCAATGGACAAGCATTGTGCACATTGGGTAACTAAGGGTATGTTTGGCAAATGTAGTTGTGGCTGGTAGCTGTTAGCTGTAGTTTTTTAGATATGTTTGATGTTTGACAGAGTAGCTGAAGTTTTTAATAAAATTTATAAAATGACCAAAATGTACATAACTAAAAATTTAAAAAGTTTATCTTTAGAGGTTAAAATAGTAATTTTTCTCTAAAAGTTTGTAGCTTCTTCTAAACACTACTAGTATGAGCGTTCAACTAAAAGCTTCAACCTCCTAACCTAAAAGCTTCAAGCTCCTTCAACCAAATAAGGTTTTTTTGTTAGGTATGAGTTTTTTCTTAAAAGCTAGAAGCTCCTAAAGCTTCTAAAAGCTTCATGCCAAACATACCCTAAAACGAACAAATACACCAATTATGCCCCCTTTCGGCTTTTAAGAATAACATGCATACATTCGAAGCAGAGTAAAGAATACAAGCAACACAAAAAATAGTGTTTTCCACAATCATAGTAGAAGGGACAATAAACTACAAATAATCGATCAAAGCTTTTAAGGGTATGTTTGGCATGGAGCTTTTAAGAGCTTTTATGAGCTTCTAGCTTTTAAGAAAAAGCTCCTACTCAATAAAAAGTCTTGTTTGGTTGAAGGAACTTTAAGCTTTTAGGTTAGGAGCTTGAAGCTTTTGGTTGAACGCTACTACTAGTAGCGTTTAGAAGGAGCTACAAGCTTTTAGGGAAAAATGACTATTTTAACCTCTAAAAATAGGAAACTTTTTAATGCATCAACTTTCTAAATTTTTAGTTATGTCCATTTTGGTCATTTTATACATTTTATTAAAAGCTCCAGCTACTCTACCAAACACCAAATATATCTAAAAAGCTACATCTACTAACTACCAGCTTCCAGCCACCAGCTACCAGCTTACAGCTTCCAGCTAGCAGCACCAGCTACTTTTGCCAAACATACCCTAATAATTACTAATATAAGCAAACTAGGAATAAGACCCGTGCGCGTTGCCGCGCGGGTACGTCATAAACATCGAATGGATTAGTCCAAACGTTATGTGATGCGTTAATCATATGAAAATGCGTGTTTCGACATTTTCGATTGAACTCAATATAACCTATATAAGCATTGTGATTGGATCAAAACATAAAGTAAATCAAATTTATACCGTACAATCATAACGTATTATATGTGACCCGACTCATACATAGAAAACGTAACACATGTAACGGAAAAGTTGACACGTATAATTAAAAGAGAATAATTAGAGCTTTTGAAAAAAAAAACGGAAAAAAAGAAACTCTGATTTGACTCCACTCGATTCGAAACAAATTTTACAAAACATTCATAAAATAAGCACGAAAACATATTATATTTGACCTAACTCGTTTCCCAAAATAGTTTACGTCAAAAGATACACCAACTTGAATTTATACCAAAACGTACATAAAAATATGTACCTAAAAATGGTTTTCTTATAGGAAAACATATTATATTTGACCTAGCTCGTTTTTAGAAAAAGTTTACGTCGAAACGTAGAGCAAATTGAATTCATACCAACACATACATAAAAAATATGCAATGCAAAAGTTAGACGTAATGTAAAACGTAGAAAAGAATAACTAAGTCCATCTGGGACCTCCGCGTTGCGATAAACTTGTCAAACGGAGAAAAATAGACGCGTTGCGACGGGGTCTGTCAAACTAAAAAAAATAGACGAAAAAACATTGAACCCCCATGCACGTTGCGGCGTGTTGACTCGCAATAAAACGAAAAACTCGTGAAAGATAAAAGTATGTGGGACTAAAGTTGAACATAAAAAAGTGTTTGTGTTAAATTGTAAAAGATGAAAAGCTTTAAGGTTAAAAGTAAAAAAAGTCAAAAAGGTTAAAATGTAAAAGATAAAAAACTTATAGGTTGAAAGTGAAAATTTAAGTTTTTTTTAGAAACACCCTATGCATAAAGACGTAATGTAAAACGTATAAAAAAATAACTTAGTCCATCTGGGAACTACGCGTTGCGATAAACTTGTCAAACGGAGAAAAATAGACGCGTTGCGACGGGGCCTGTCAAACTAAAAAAAAAATAGACGAAAAAACATTGAACCCCCATGCACGTTGCGGCGTGTTGACTCGCAATAAAACGAAAAACTCGTGAAAGATAAAAGTACGGGTAGGGTCGTTCAAATCGCTTGCCGCTCGTCGCTCGCTCGACGCTCGTTCGAAAACTGCTCGGAAAATGCTCGTTCGATTTGACGCTCGGTTGTAAACGAGCCGCTCTGCTCGGTTCGGTTTGTAAACGAGCCAAGCATGAGCAAAGGTCCGCTCGGCTCGGCTCGGTTCGGATCGAATTATTATTTTAATTAGTATATATATACATATACATATACACATACATCTATAAACAAGTATATACACATATATACACAAATATAAATTATACATATATATACACACATACACCTATATATACACACACATTTACACATACACATATACTTAAATATAAATTAAATTTATAGTTTTATATGTACCAATCTATTAGATTTTGGTCAACTATATACAAATTTATAACTATATCTATACGTACTAGCCCAACCACGCCAATAAAAAATTAAAATCAAAACTAAAATTAAACCCTAAACCGATAAAAGAAAGTCTGTTCATCACCTCAATGTTTCATGTCGTTACCCTAAGTCGATCGTCTCCTACTCTCAACGTAATTGTTCGTGCAATATGATCATCGCCTCGTCAGGCACAACATTGTTATTCATATGAAAAATATTATGCTATGAAATGCGCATGTTTTTAAAGACATAGAAACTTGAGATCCAACATTGTCACTATCTCTCTCAGCAAATTTAAATTGGGCGACACGGTTGTCCAAATCGCTCGAACTTCGCTCGACGCTCGCTCGGAATTTTTACTGCTCGAAAAATGCTCGCTTGATTTGATGCTCGGATTTAAATGAGCCGCTCCGCTCGGTTCGGTTTGAAAACGAGCCAAGCACGAGCAAAGGTCCGCTCGGTTCGGCTCGGCTCGTGAACAGCCCTAAGTACGGGGGACTAAAGTTGAACAGAAAAAAGTGTTTGTGTTAAATTGTAAAAGATGGAAAGTTTTAAGGTTAAAAGTAAAAAAATTAAAAAAGGTTAAAATGTAAAAGATAAAAAACTTATAGGTTGAAAGTGAAAATTAAGTTTTTTTTTTTTTTGAGAAACACCCTATGCATAGGGTACAAGCATATGAAACAATAACATGTTGCTTATTTATAGTGTGGGTTAAAAGTAAAAAAATTAAAAAAGGTTAAAATGTAAAAGATAAAAAACTTATAGGTTGAAAGTGAAAAAATTTTTTTTTTTTTTTGAGAAACACCCTATGCATAGGGTACAAGCATATGAAGCAACAACATGTTGCTTATTTATAGTGTGGTAATGATAAACCGTGAGAGTAAAAGTACCTTTGTTTTTGTTAACCGTTGCAGCTTTAGAGGGTGTTTGGGTTGAGTTTTGAAAATATATTATGCGTTTTGAATAATCAGAATCAGATAATTAATTGTAACAAAACGTGATGTTGAAAGATAGTGTTTGGATTGATTATGTTGCTTGATATTACAATAATCAGATAATCAACTATTTACGTGTTTGGAAATATATATATTTAAACAAAATAAACAAGTGAAAATCATTTTCCAAACGCAAATAATCAATTTTTAGAAAACTTATTTGTGTTGCAGTAGGGGGAGCTGCTTTTGGAAAACTGTGTTTTGTAACTTTCTAAACGCAAATAATAATTTTTTAAATTTTTTTACCCAAATACTCAAAACTGATTATTTACGATTTCAAAACTCAATAATCTAAAAATCTCCTTCAAAACTCAACCCTAAACACACTCTTAGTGGACTTATATAGCAGTAGGAAATGGAATTTCAAACGGTTGAACTAATGCCACCGCCCAATGGTTTATTTGATGTTCAAAATAATATTCCCAAATTACTTTTCCGGCTCTTTTTCATTTTTATTATTATGGTTTTTTTTAAATAATACATTTAAACAAAAAAAAACTAGGGTTATTTAATAACTGAAAATAGTGAAATATCCCCGCCTGTTGCGGCAGATTGTTTCTCCATAAATTATATGCCGCAATTAATCGGTTTTGATTAAAATTTTAAAGCGAATCAACGAATAATAGGATTTCACCTAAGGCTACGAAGAAATGAATCAACGAATAAGTTCAGATTCGATAAATTTCAAAACCACCATGCCATACTAAGGCTACAAGATACGGAATGAGACCCTAGGAGTAGGGCTGTAAACGAACCGAATGTTCAGCGAACAGTTCGTGAACCGTTCGGCGGGAAGTTCGTTTATGTTCGTTCGATTAGCTTAATGAACGGACACGAACAAAAAATTATGTTCGGTTAGCTTAGCGAACGAACACGAACACAGGTCTCGTTCGTTCGATTGCGTTCGTGAACGTTCGGTAGTATGTTCGGTTACGTTCGTTCGTGTTCGTTTGATTATATTAAAATATAATAAATAAGAAACATTTTATCTAAACATATTGAAAACTTGAAACCCTATTTTTTTCAAAGTTAGCTAAACTTTGGACATATCTAAACATATTGAAAACTTGTTAGCTAAACTTTGGACATTCTAATACATTATTTTAGGACAATTATGTCTAAGTTAGTTAAACTTTCAATAATTATGTTTAAGTTAGTTAAACTTAATTCATCATTTGGTGCTTGTAGAATATTTCTTGTGTTTTGATTTATCACTTGATAGTTATATTTAACTACTTATATCTAATGTTTAAAGATAACAATGTGTTTATATTTTATTTTCAAGCTAAATGTTCGTTTTTATTTGCTTGTGTTCGTTTGTGTTCATGAACTGTTCGTGAACAACTTAGTTTTCTTAACGAACGAACACGAACATAAACTTATGTTCGGTACGCGTTCGTGAACAGTTCGCGAACATGTTAATTTCCTTAACGAACGAACACGGACATGGCCTTGTTCGTGTTCGTTCGGTTCGTTTACAGCCTTACCTAGGAGCTCCATTGTACCACCTCAGCTCCACATCATCAATAGAGCCCTACTTTAACTTAGAGGGTATGGGATAAAGTCTCATCTCCTTCAATGCCCTCCCTACACACACACATCTCGTTATTGTCCACCATTGCAATTAGGGGTGAGCATGGTGCGGTTTGGTGCGGTTTTAGCATAAAACCGCAACTCATACCGCGAGGTGCGGTTTTTATTTTTTTAAAACCACATGTTGCGGTTTTTTTGCGGTACGGTTTTTGCGGTTTATTTGCGGTTGCGGTTCGGTTTCGGTGCGGTTTCGGTTTTAATAGTTGAATACATCTAAAACAAAACTCTCAGCAATACTTGAATACATCTAAAAAAAACTCTCGGTTTTAATACTGGAATACATCTAATACTTGATGGTAATTAGAATATAATTTTTGCAAGAGCAATGTGAAGAGCATATGTATGGGCTAGAGGACATCAATCAAAACAAGAGTTTGTACTAGAAACATGTCTAGAATAATAGTTGCTATGTGAAACGGTGAAAGCTTAATCACATAGTCGTATCCAAATAAAAACGTAATATTGTTTCCAACTCATTCTTGTTTCCAACTTTCAATCTTTCCAACTTTCAATGTTTCCAACTATCATTTGCCATTAGTGTTTCCTAGATAGAAAAAAAAAACAAAAAATATATGTTAGTAGGTATTTGAAATATAAACTCACACATGTAAAGAAAACCTTACCAATTTTTAAACCCGCCATCTTCTTATTAAATTCATCTATGTCTTTATTCTTCATAGAACATCCGAGCTCAAGATCAACCCTTGTACACCTTATCCAATCTTGTGCACAAATCAAAGCTTCCGCAGTTTCGGTGTTAAGTGAACTTCTATACTTGTCGATAACTCTACCACTCGTACTAAACGCCGATTCTGATGCAACTGTCGAGATCGGCATTGCCAAAACATGTCTAGCTATTTTGGATAGTATAGGAAATTTGGTTGAATTTGCTTTCCACCATCCCAAAAGATCAAACTTTTGGTCCCTTTTTTCCCTTAAATCCGTTAGATAGATCTCCACCTCACTCTTGATGTCTTGACCTTTTTTTTTAACAAACACAGATTATATAATATATAGGGAATTTTATATTTAAATCTTTAAGTATATTATATAATATATATATATATATATATAATAATTTTGCGGTGCGGTTTCGGTTTTTTGGTGCGGTTTTTAAAGCTAAAACCGAACCGCACCATACCTTTGCGGTTTCGGTTTTTGCGGTTTTTGTGTCGGTTGCGGTTTTGCGGTTTCGGTTTTTACGGTTTTTGGTGCGGTTTCGGTTTTCGGTTCGGTTTTTGCTCACCCCTAATTGCAATAACATCTACTCCATAGCACCCCTTAATGGTGCTCGCGGTAGAGGTGTACATGGGTCGGTTTGGGTCGGTTTTGACCAAAAACCATAACCATAACCGCGATGTTGGTTATTGGATAACCATAACCATAACCGATCGGTTATGGTGGTTATGGCTATTCGGTTTTGATGGTTATAGTAGGTCGGTTATGGGTGGTTAACCGTGTATTTAGCTTAGCTAAAAATAGCTTAATTTTTTTTTAACATGGAATAAATTGTTTTTGCATATTTGTATATATTAGTATATTACATAATATTAAAAAATACATATAATCTATAATATTAATACCAATTATTATTGAATATTCAAATAAAGTGATATGATACATTCCATAAATTCAAATAGACATTCAACCAACACCACAAAATGATATGAAAAACCCATAAGTACTAAAAATCTTCAGTCAAAAACATAAAATATTAAAAATATGGTGAAAGATCATAATTTCTATTTATTACAGGTCGGTTCGGTTCAGTTATGGTGGGTATAAAAAAAACGATAACCATAACCGACCCGCTACTTTCGGTTTTCAAAAAAACCATTAACCGACCCACCGGTTTTTTATTTGGTTGGTTTTTTCGGTTAATTCGGTTATAGTTCGGTTAATTCGGTTTTTTGCACACCCCTAGCTAGCGGTATGGTTTGGTGGGAAGGGAGCGCTATTAATCTTTTTTGCTAAGGTGGCACGAGGACGACGCCCCATATACGTAGCCTAATATACTCTTATAGTTATTCACTCTTAAGATAATATAGGAAACTAATTCAAAACATATTATTCAAAGTTACACTATTATTTGGAAAAATTTTCTCATTTAACTCACAATTAAAGATCTCGTTAATAATTAGAAAATAAGCATCCTATATTGTGTATTTTATGGGGAACTTATATTGATAATGACTATTAATTTCTTTTGATATTACTTAGTTATAGGATATGATAGAGTTATAGTTTAGTTTTTCTTAACATATATATAGACTTTCAGGGGAGAATCGAATGAGAAGAAAATTATTGAAAGAAGAAAGGGCATATTGGAAAAATACTAACTCATTTATAACTCATCTTATTAATTTTTCTCTTTTTAATTAATTAGTCAACCAATAATTAATTATCCTACATATAATCTACAAAACCTACACTTATATAATTTTCCTACATATACCCTACACATTATAAAATTTATCCTACGCACGTCGAAATTTATCTTACACACCTCAAAATATATCATACACAACTCGGAATTTATCCTACACACCTATTAATTTATTCTAAATTTTAAATTAAGTTGTTTTTTAATTTGAAAAAAGTATATATTTTGAAAAGTAGTTACAAATTCAATTTACTTAGTTATTAAAGAGGAAAAATACAAATTAATAATATATGTAAGTTTACCAATATACCTTTATATTAAAACTAAATGCAAATACTAAATGAAGTAAAATGAAACATTCTTATTGTTTGAAACTTTCTTTTTTCTTCTTACAAAAAAATTATTTTCATTTGAACCCTCCACTATACTTATAACCATGTATATATATACACACACACACGTAATATGTGTGTATATAGTAAAAATTGAAAATAAAAAAACTTATAGAAATTTAATAAATCACAACTAAAATATTTTATGCTAATGCAGATATTACCGGTGGCAGACCTAGGAACGGAAATTTAGATGTCGTTTGTCTAGCGTTATGTAATACTATTTTCCGTTATGGTTCGAGTCAGGCCGTGTCATATAAAGTTTTAATGGGTATTTCAGTGGATTTCAATAAAACAAATTTTTTATCAAAATGTATTTAGTGAAACATATATATATATATAGGACAAAGATCCGTTAGGAACCACCTCTTATTGCGAGAACCGCGAGAACCAATGTGAACACAACAAAAAATGCCTAAAAATAGCTAAAAATCACACAATTTTTTTTTATTATTTTTTATAAAAAAAATCGCTACTTTTCGAAGCCAAAATTTTTTTTTTTTAAATTAAAAAAAAAAAATTTTTGCTACTAAAAGTAGCGATTTTAACATAAAAAATATTAAAAAAAAATTAAGATTTTTTTTTTTTTTTTTTAGATTTTTTGGGGGTTTAGTTTTTAGCATTTTAGCTGGGGGGGGGGGGTTAGGTTTTTGGGGGGTGGGGGAGGGGGGTTTAGGTTTTTTTTTTTTTTTTTTGGGGGGGGGGGGGGGGGTTAGGTTTTTTTGGGGGTTTTAGTTTTTAGCATTTAGCTTGGGGGGGGGGGGTTAGGTTTTTTTAGCTATTTTAAGTTGTGTTCACATTAGTTCTCGCGGTTCTCGCAATAAGGGTGGTTCTCGTATGAACCTTACCCTATATATATATCCAATAAGTTATTAAAAATAATGAACAATAAACTATATAAAAGGAGCAGAAATAAGTAATAAATAAATATATAAAAAAAGTAAGAGTTAAATGCTAAAATTGTCAAAAAGGCTTAGTTATATTTACTTATTCCATCCAAAAGAAGAAAAATGTTACTCGCCTTAACAGAAAAAATAAAATGAGTCGGTCATTTGTATTGAAATGGTAATAAAGCACAAACGTTTAAAACAATGTTAACGGATAATTCGTTAATGATCAAGTTCTTATCCACGTACCAGTGATGTGCCAATGAGTTTAGTTAACCCACAACACATAGTCTTATGATTTTATTATTTATTACTCCTACTTTGCTTGTTCCTCCGGTTTGTCGCGTTGGCGAACGATTGTGATTGTCACACCCCCCAAAATACCACTTGCGGGAACTCCCCGGGGCGTGTAACGTACTAGAATCTTAGCCACCAATCACATTGAACTCATAAACATATTTAAGTAAAACTCTCATTCATTATCATAAAATGATACAAAACGTTAAGTGTAATTCATCGTTTACAGCGGAAGCATAAATCATTGTTAAGTGTTCATAAACCACGTGTACATAAACCATTAGGCTTGTGTTGCGATTCCATGTATCTCGACCCATGACCACTCCAGCATCCCCAGACAGCAAGTCCCAGTGTTATAACCCTACAGACCTGCAAGCATGCAGACAAGTGTGTCAGACGACGCTGGTGTCACGACCCCCGACCCCACCCTGGACAGAATCGGGAGCCGCGAGCAGCCAAGTGGTACCGGTGGTTATTTAGAAAAACATTGCAGCGGAAATTTCATCAGGACCGTGAGTTAGGAAAAATATCAGAGTTTAGAAAACACCGGATTTTATTTATGGGATAAAACCATGTTTTGAAATGTAGCTTGATTATGGAATAAACCCGAATACATTAAACAACTTTTCTTAATTAAATTTTAATTGATAAATTAAGCCACTTCTGTAAGCCTTTTGGTGCCGTATCCAACTCTTATTCCGATCTACTGTAATTACCTTAAACGCGTTTTAAAAAGGTTTTGTCAGCAGAAAATACTGGTGAGTTCATTCATTTTTGAACAAAACATATTTTTTATAATTCACAGCATTAAGAGTTTTTACATTTGCTTCTTTAAGATTGCCAAAGACTTAAACACTGCAAAGTATAACTAGAAAATAGTGTTATAAGTTACAGTATTAAGAGCGATTACAATGTTTATATATATCAACCATCTACCCACGGTATTTGTCACTCGACCACCTATTGGCTATCTCGTTGTCCAATGGTGTCTGTGACTATGGTCATATCACCTCTTGGCTAACCCGTTGTCCAATGGTGACGGTTATCAAGTAATGTATACAAAACCCCACATACCGGCTGTAACTTGGAGATTACAAAGACTTAATCCCTGTAATTATAACTTTAAAAACAAACGTGGTTTTAAAAGCAATTTTGGTAAAAAGAGAATGACTCGCTTCATAAGCATGCAATATTGATTTAACAAGCTTCTTGATTCTACTCCTTCTGATAATTAAGCGTATACTTTATTGTTCTTAATCTTCTGATGATTTAACAGCTTGTTTGATTGTATATTTGGGAGTATTCTGATAGTTAAACATATAGTTTAACAGAATGGAATACGTATTTGTGTAAAACCCAAATCAAACCTAACGGTAGTCACGAGATTCGAACCTTAGCAAAATTCGCAAAGTATAGCACTTTGGATTCCGTTTAACGAAATTCACAAAGTACAGCACTTTGGCATTTGTTAGTTGGTTCCTGAATCAATCGGACAGAACATCGCATCGGCGATTCTTGGTTAGAACACTAACGTATAGAGAGAAGAATAGAAGAAATGAGCAAAGGAAATGAATTCCTAAGCTTCCTATTTATAGGTAAGAAGATAAGTCTTACCCCTATATAGAATTTCCCTAGATAAGTTTTCCCCAGATAAAGCCTTCCCTGAATAACACTTTCCTTAGATAATACCTTCCCTAGGTAATACTTTCCTTAGATAATATCTACCCCATATATATCTATTTTTCATGTATATCTACTTAGGTGATTAATAATTCTTACTTAGATTTAATTAATCTTGCTTAGCTTAATTAATCTTGCTTAGCTTTGCTTAACTGATTAATTAATCATACTTAACTTAATTAATCATTCTTAACTGATTAATTAATCTTACTTAACTTAATTAAGTTTAATTTATTTATTAAGGTTTCTTAATTGCTAAGTTATCTCAACAACTAAGTGTACGTAATTAGTACGTTTAATAAATTTATTTAACTACGAAATTTACTTAGCTATTAAATATTCTAGCAGCTCCCTGATTACGAGTTCTAATTTCTAGACACAATGGAACTCGTATGAGTATATTAACTCAATTCAACTTTAACGACAACTCACGAGACCAAAACCCTCACAACGAATGACAAAGGCATAGCCCAATTACGAGCAGCACTTAAACATCCATCGGATAGTTTCAATCGATCAGACATTGAATCGTACCAGTGACTAGAGTTATCACCCTAATACGGGCAGAGTTTCGGGATTTAGAATATAATACCCGAGCTATTACTTTGCTATAATAGAAGCTAAAAGAAGAAAAGAATTGAGCGACTTTGAATTGAAACTATCGGCTGCTATATATAGGCTGGAAACAGGGCGTCTCGCGGCCCGCGTAACTTTAAAGGAACACTTACGCGGCCCGCTTGGAAGTGTGGATCAGATCGGAGGTTGCTGAGTCACCGGTGGTCGCGACACGTGTCATGCCACGTGTCCCTTAGGCTTATCCGGTAATTGCCTTGCTGTCGCGGCCCGCGTAGACTAACCTTAAGTCTTACGCGGCCCGCGTGGACTCCAAATTTCTTGATTTCTTAATTTTTCACAAGGGTTAGGGTTTTAGGGGTCCGAGTTTCCACTTGCGGAGCGTTTTAGGACATTTTCGTGCGAGTCATTATAGCTGGTGAGTTCAAAGTTTTGTTAACGCGTTTAGTTACCAGATGTGAGTATAAAACAGTTCAACGATTTGATTTGATGTTGTTATTAACTCGATTACCGCAATGGCTACAAGATGTATTTGCCCAACCCCAATGTATCTATCAAAACATTGGTCATGCTTTAAGGTAATTAGTTCACGCCCGTCCTCCCCGGTACGGTGTGAGGGTGCCAAACCTAATAGCGCTATCAGCTAATAACCTCGTTGCCTCCCCTGCAACTATCGGTAGATGTAAGGGGTCTTATATGATAGAAATGAGTAATAACAAACATCCCATTAACCTGACATTCCTCCCCGGAACGTTACCCGATATCCCTCCCCGGGATGCATGCTTGGAAAAAGAGCAGTGAACTCACCTTAGGTTGCTCGGTATTTAACAAGTTACTTTACCCGTTCCAAGTTGGTCAACCATACCCTACCGTGGTTACCAAGAATAGTCAGTTTCGTAAACACAAATCCAATTCACGTATTCAGCAAGTCACGTGTAACAGTCATTGTCACGTAATCCATAACAAGTAATTAGATCTCATACACGTTTATACACAAGTTCGTGTAACAGTCATTGTCACGAATCCCTAACAGTTAAAAGTTCAATGCTAAATTCAATCAGATAACATGTCAACTTCCTGATTAGTAATAGCAGTTCATAGACTGAAACGATTATACCGATTCAAGAGTTCATTATCATCATAATTATCAATTCAGATCCCTGAGTAACCCTAGTTCATTGGTTTCAATATGCCATCATTATCCAATAATTTTCGAATAGATTACCAACATAAAATCATATCATCGAAATCAGCAAAAGTATAATCAATGACATCTTTATTAAAATACCCACATAGTTTGATTAGATCAAGACCACATGGCCGCCACTTTTATTCAAGATTATCATATCAACTTGTCAGACCACTCATCCTCAAATGTATTGGACCACATTAGGCTACTGATAAATCATAATCGGTTTGCTTGACTTTTTGTGAATTTAGTGAACATTTTAATTGGACCGAGTACAATTAGTGGTTTCGAACAATTACAAACTACTCTTACTTTTGCAGATCAGTACATCAAAATCAATCAACACATATATTCATTCGGGTTTGCTATTGTAGGACCGGTTTTGACTCCGAAACGATTGCGAAACGAACGAACGTGAAACGTGCGGAAACCGTACACGAACGCGACCTAACACATGTGACGTAATATAAACGTGATTCTTTGATAAATCTGAAATCGTACAAGAACCGTGAATCACCTAGAGCACTTTCTCTCTCTACTTTCTCTCTCTAAGCACCAAGCTCCAAATTCTCTAAAATGGCAAAAGTTCCAATTCTTAAGTCTAAGGCTCTATTTATAGGCACAAGGCTTTTAATGAGATTTCTCATTATTACAGAAATGCCACCTTGCCTTTTTGTCTAGATATCTCTAATATTACAATATAAAGTCTAGTATTCTTCATTTTCTGCTACGATTCTGATTGACGGAGGCGATAGACACATACTGCACTAACAGACTCCCCCTTGGATATTGCCGCAGTCAATCTCGTAGCGTCTTGTCTTTTCTCTTTCACGAACAGAATCCCCATGGATCTGTTTTCAGACTCAGTTGCTCTTTCTTTCCTTCAAACTCCTTTTCTTCAGGCTCCCCCTTTCGTCAAGCTTCCGTGCTTTTGGGATCGACACCTGGCTTTCTGGGTACAAGCTCCTCCTTGCTTTGAGCTCGTCTTCAGACTCCCCCTTAGACTCAGCTTCCGGGATCGTAGTCTGGACTTTTCCTGCAATCACTCATACAACTATAAGTAACAACATTTTAGTCTTCCAGATATCGTAATCTGACAATTCAATCTTCTCAAAATTACTTCTCATGAATTTGGCAGTTTCATCGAATCGTATCGGAAACTAACTCTATAACAATATAAGCATCCAAATCCCCCACAGTTAATCATCCAAGTCCAAATTAATGACCTTGGAGATATCACAAACTGTTTTTGAATTTTTGATTTTAAAAACTTCAAGTTTCAAATTAATGAACTTGTTTTATTTTCAGAAACACAATCAGCTTACTTAGATTTTGAAACTCAGCATCTCAGACATCAGTTGTCGAAAATAAAGTAGAAACAAAAATCTTTTTGTATTTTCTGAAAACATAAGGCAGTAACGAAATATGTACAAACATATTTACAGACAATATTTTTGTTTTGAGTATGCGTTAGAGGATCATATCAGTTTTTGACAAGTCACAAGTACCGTTGAGCTTAGTTACACAGTAAGAATTAAACAATTCACTTAGATTGTCGATATACTTGTCCACTTAAATTTTCATACAAATTTCAACTGATTCAGGATACGAATTAGGTGTTTTAAGAACTTAAACTCATTCATGTGTCCCACCTCTTGAATATACTCCCGTATCCAGAATCCCAATAATCAGTCTTACAGGTGAGTATACTACAATGATATCTGTATATAAATTAGGTATGCGAGGGCCGAGGGATCTCAGGTCGATACTTCCGTATACGCAGAGAGATATCAGCTTCGACTTTTCGGTGTGTCCCCTTTAGAGGATCTTTTTGCTTACAACAGCAGCATTTATCAATTTTATTGTTTCAGCATGCTGAGGGTTTAATGCTGTGTTTCAAGCATTGCAGCAAGTATTAGCCAAGGACTAGGTCAGAACTACCGTTCAGCAGAAGTCCCGGAATAATACCCCAGACATCATTGAGTATAAAGACCTAGTATATCAGATTAAGAGACCTTTCAAACGAGATTTCAGGGGTTACCTATATATCCAAGTAGTGTTCCCCACAAAATAAGCAAGTGTGAAATTTAGGTTTATATCCCGAAAAAGTTTACTAAATGTATAAAAATCTACCGACACATCCACGGTGAGATCGTTTAACACATTTAAACTTTCCATTTCTTTAGCGTACTGTAACTGTCTACTGATGTACTATCATTTCCTCTTTTTACGCAAAAACTCAATTTTCAATTTTATCATGTTTTTGGCTTTTTCAAAATTTCAAATGTTTTTGTATTTTCTAATGACAATTTTTCTCCCCCTAAAATGCAAAATCATTTAAAGAAAATTTGACAACCAACACTGATAGCTTTGTCTCTCCATCCATTTTCTGCTTCAAGTGCTCTGATTTGCAAAAAATATAACGTACCCCCATGATTTACAACCCATTGATCTTAACAGTTTAAAAACCGTGTTTCAATCTAATGAAAATAATCATGTTTGTTCAGCCGTGAGGGTTTCGGCGTATTCAATCAACAAACAATCAAAAACAAAATTAAAAACAACATATTTTTGGTTTTTCAAATTTTAACAAACTAAAAACATATTTTTGGTTTTTAATTTTTCCAATTTTTAGGATTTTGAAAATATTGTTTATTTATGTACAGAAAATACTCAAACTAAAATCCATGTTCAACCAAACCAGGGTTCAGCAACCTCTTCCTGTGCCAGGTTGCTCCAACTACCATTCTCACAATCTTCAGTTTCGTTGAGCACCTGCACATTCAAACTTTATCAATTATTTGAACAATTTAGCCCAGGTCTGTTGGACCTTAGGCATTTCAACACAATAATTTTCATTCAATTTTGGAAACTCTTTGTCATTTAAAACTTGTTCAACTTTGACTTCAACTTTCTCATCTTTTTCCAACGTCACTTGTTTCTTAGCACTCCACATTTGACCTTCCGGAGTACCTCTTTTGTAAAAATTTGTCTCTTTTTGAACCTTTTGTTTTTTAATAACATTTTTAGGTTTCCAAAACTCTTGAGGTTTTGTCATATCAACAGATATTCTCCAACTCTGTGTTGTTCTTAATCTGGGTGTGTGAGAATTCCAGGTCTGTCTTGAATCGAACCTGTTCGGGTTTGATTTCCAATTTTGATTTGAAGCAAACTTGTTTGTATTGTACCTCCAAGTTTGTTTCGAATCAAATCTGGTTGACCTTGATTTCACATCCTCAGATTTCTGTTTTTCAATTTGATCAATTTGATCACATTTAAAACACACTTTCTTTGAAACATCCTTAGCCTGTTGTTGTTTCTTTTTCATAGCATCAAACTCATCATTAGACTGTCGACTAAATTTGAGTTTTTCCTCTTCTTTCAAGCTTTTCCCTTGAACAAAATTCATCTTTTGTTGCAAATCCTGTTTTTCACTTTGATTCCAATTCCGTTTCTTTTTATAACCCAAACCAGCCTTCATGTTTTTCTTCTTAAAACCAGGTTTGTTATAAAAAGATTTATGAACTTTACCAGCAAACTTTGGAATCTCAGACTTCTCAATCTCAACCATTTTGAAAACTTTATCGACCTTCTCTGAAATCACATTCTGAATCGGGAATACAACATCTAAGAATAATTTGTCCGATCCAATCATGGTATAAACCAATCCTTTTGAATCATCATTCAAATTTTTCTCGGATTTTGTGTTTTTCAGATAACCATCATAAAGATTTCCTTCATCTTCATCCTGTGATTCAGACTTACCTTTTGTAGACTCATCTTTCAAAACACTTTCAACAACCTTACTTACCACCTCTGAATCATTAGCATCATCAGATTTGGAGTAAGTCACATCGATACTTTCAGGTAATTGGTCAGCTATGTTCAAACCCTTTGCCACCTTTTCCTCATCATAAAAAGTATAATTGTTTCTCAATGGTGGTGGTACCTGATGAAATTCTGAACCAATACCCTTTTTGCAATTTTCAGTATCTTTGTCATCTGGTGTGATGTTGAAAATGCGTTCAAGAATGTACGAAGAGTTATGATAACTTTGAAGTTTTGTAACAACCTTTTCTTTTTCAGCCAAGACTTGTTTAAGACTAGCAATTTCATCAACACATTTGTTCAATTCAATTTGCTTTTCTTTAAACTTTCTTTCATACATTTCTTTAGTGACTAAAGTTTCTGACAATCTTTGATCAAAACTTTTGACTTGGCTTTTCAAAGTATCATAAGCTTCTTGTACTCTCTGACTCGACCATTTTAAAGAATCATACTGTTTTTGTAAATCTTGAAATTTAGATTCTTTTTCAACACAATCGACACATTTTGCTGAACACAGTTGTCTATACACATCATTATCTTTTTCAAGATCTTGACACTTCTGTGTTAGCTTTTCGACTTTTAATTTCAACATTTCTTCTGTTTCAACCATTTCTTTACATTTTATTTTGAAAACATTTTCAAATTTGGTTGCTTCAATTTCTTTAACTTTTATGATGTCATCTTTTTGAGTACAGGCTTTGCACATTTCTATGCAATTCCTGCACTTGTTTTCATTTTCATCAATCAATTTAACATTCGGTAAATCAGAAGATTTTCTAACCTCAGTAGCATTCAGCACCAGTTCTTCTGTTTCAGCTTTCTGATCTTGCTCTTTGTTCTCCACTTTTTCTTCTTTCTGAGCTTCTTCATTCTTCTGTTCTTCTTCAGCTTTCTGTTCCTCTTCAGCAGCAATCTTCACAATAGTCTTTACTTCTTCAATCATCTTCTTCAATTCTTCTTCTTTTCTCTTCTTCATTTCTACCACCTTCGGTAGACTTGCTTCACAAACCTCTCTTATCTTCTTCTCCAAATCAGGCAAATATGCTTTATCAGATAACCTTCGTGTGTTGAAACTAGCCTGCCTTGGAACCAAATTTGTTACAGCTTCGAAATCCACCTTTGATGGGTCAACAACTGGATTACCCCGTGGATCCATATAACATTCCAACTCTTTATTCCATCTTTTTGCTCTCTGGGCTTCTTTGAATGGTTCGTTTAATTTTCCAATTTCCCATCTTGCATAATCTGCTTTCCAATATCTATCAGGATCAGCATTAGCCACAAATGCATATCCAACTGCATCTTCTTCAGGGCAAACTTGACTCCAGTCGTAACCTTCATCGTCATATATAACTGCAAGAGCCCTTGATCTTTCTTCTGGTTGCTTTAATCTTGGTGGCTCAGACTTGTTCTGATGGTAAATCACTTTCTTGTAATAATCTTCGTTGAATGGATTTTCAGAATCATGATCAGCATACGCATTTCTGCACTCGCGCTTGAAGTGACCTCTTTGTTTGCATTTGAAACATGTCACCTTAGATTTATCAAATCCCAGTTTGGTAGATGGTCCACCAATTGACTTTCTCCCCGTGATCTCCATGAACCTCTGTGCCCGACGAACTGCACTGGCCATGCACCATCTTATATCCATAAGTTCCATCTCCTCGGGGTCTAATTGATCATAATCTTCTTTAGTCAAATTGGTATTGCCAATCTTCCCTGCAACGAGGCTTTCATACGATTCAAGTACAGATGCCAAGAAAACCATCTGTTGTTTTGCCGATTCTTCGCTGAAATTCTGCCCATTCTTCAGATCCACTGCGATATTACACTGAAACAAATTCTTTGAAGCAGATTGACTTGAAGTGTTTGAAGAAGATCCACTGTGAAAACCACTGTGAAGACTTTCATTGTTCACTGAACTTGAACTTTCTGCAGAAAATGCTGTTCTTGGAGACCCAGCCTGCGGTACATTTCCTCTGTAGTAAAGCTCTACATTCTGCTG
Organism: Helianthus tuberosus; assembly: GCA_030545235.1. Taxonomy (NCBI): domain Eukaryota; kingdom Viridiplantae; phylum Streptophyta; class Magnoliopsida; order Asterales; family Asteraceae; genus Helianthus; species Helianthus tuberosus. The sequence continues at coordinate 170,662,161 of CM060431.1, forward strand.
ATAAGCTGGATTGTTGACTTTAGATCTCTTTATCTCCAACTCATGGCTTTCAAGTCTTTCAATCAGCAAATCCACTTTCAAATCTTCAGGCTTGATTGTGTTCTTCAACATTAAAGCGAAGTATTGCCACTCTTGATCATTTGGCAATGAATCAAACAGTTTATCCACCAAATCCTCTTCAGAATATGTGATTTCATGTCTGGCTAACTCCATTTTCAGATATCCGAATCTCTCGATCATTTTATAAACAGATTCATTTTTCATACAACTGAAAAGATCAAACTCTTTACGCAAAAATTTCTTTTTGTTTTTGACAATTTCATTACTTCCTACACACTTTTTCCCTAACGCTTCCCACAAACTTTTTGAAGTTTTCTCTTGTTCAAGTAACGAAATAATATCCTCTCTCACTGACTGTTTGATTAATGTGATCATTTTAGATTCAGCCACAACATTTTTTATATCTATGTCTGAGAAATTCTTCGCATCTATTAACTCTCCTCCCTCTTTTACTGGTTCAGTGTATCCATCTGTCATTTTTATCCAACTTTCAGGAGCGAAAGCTTTTACCCAACCCTCAAATCTGTTTTTCCACCAGTGATAGTCTTCAACTTTCATTAACTTTGGTGGCTTCTGTTGGCTTCCGTACATGTTCTCAAACTTCAAATTCTCTGAAATCTCTCTTGAATATTCTTTCATCTCAGATCTTCTATCTGACGATTCGGAAGTGAACGCGTTGTAGAAAGTATTGTAGAATTCTTCACCGTTGTTTGACATCTTCAATTACCTAGAGCAAACAAACAAACAAAATCAGTTCAAACACTATCAAACAACTGAATTAAAATAATACTCGAACTGGTGAATTTTCTGTGCGGACCGAAGGTTGACAAACTGTGCGGACTGCTATGACCCGGATCAAAATCCAATGACCTTTTCCAATGACCTTCCTTTAATTCTGCCGACAACTAGAATACCATTTAATTTCTGATTGGACCTCCAAACTCACTTAGCCGACACTTGGAACAGATTACATGCAAGATTTTAATGAATCACACAACATATCATCATCAATCAAAATTTTCATTTGACCACACTTTCTAAGTCACATGGCAAGTCTTACAACATTTTGCTAATTGGACCGATGAACTTTAAGTATTTCTTTTAACAATAAAATCTGATTGGACCAATATCTTTTTCAACAAATAAATCTTGTTCTCACATGAATGAATAGACAGACTTTAACACAAACACATGGATTGGTCGGTTGTGATGTCACATTATCCACAAATTAAATCTTCACTGATAGGGCCAACACTTCCACTAAGCCAAATTTCAATTTACGAAATCCCTGAATTTCAATTTACGATGATGTATTAAATGGGTCGATAGATTTAATCAGTTCACTTGCTCATATAAGCCGACAACACTTTAAATGTGATACCAGTTTCAAACGTGAACCACTCTCAAACAAACAATTTCAAACTGTCAGGACCATTTCAAACGGTCAGGACTGATTCAAACTGTCAGGACAGTTTTCAAACGGTCAGGTGCAAATCTCGTTCAAACGGTCACTAATTTTCAAACTGTCACCAATTTTCAAACGGACACCAATTTTCAAACAGTCATCAATTCTTGTTCAAACGGTCAGACTGTTTTTCAAACGATAGTTCAAACGGGATGTCCTTTTTCAAACGGGATGGACAGTTTCAAACGATACTTCAAACGGGAGGTTCACTTTCTAACGATAGTTCAAACGGGACGGACAGTTTCAAACGGGAGGGTCACTTTCAAACGATGTCGGACACAAAAACTCAGATTTCTCCTAAACGGCTAGGAATTAGGATCTGAAACTTGGTAGGGTTTTAAAACTAACAATTTCGCACACAATATCAAAAATTCAGACAAATCGGACCGTGAAAACACGTTCAATTTGACTAAAAACCGTGAAAAATGTAAGAAATAGGTAGAAGATGAAGAAATAGATGAAATCGGATCTGAATCTGCTGAAATCTGGTACGAATCAATGTGTTTGATCAGTGCAATCGAGCTCCTAGCTCTGATACCACTTGTAGGACCGGTTTTGACTCCGAAACGATTGCGAAACGAACGTGAAACGTGCGGAAACCGTACACGAACGCGACCTAACACATGTGACGTAATATAAACGTGATTCTTTGATAAATCTGAAATCGTACAAGAACCGTGAATCACCTAGAGCACTTTCTCTCTCTACTTTCTCTCTCTAAGCACCAAGCTCCAAATTCTCTAAAATGGCAAAAGTTCTAATTCTTAAGTCTAAGGCTCTATTTATAGGCACAAGGCTTTTAATGAGATTTCTCATTATTACAGAAATGCCACCTTGCCTTTTTGTCTAGATATCTCTAATATTACAATATAAAGTCTAGTATTCTTCATTTTCTGCTACGATTCTGATTGACGGAGGCGATAGACACATACTGCACTAACAGCTATACGTTTAGGTTTACCGATTCGTTGTTTCATCATTACTTCACCCAATCATCTTATAATTTTCTCATGGCAGTTGATGATTACAAAACACTTATTCAAATTTACACATACGCTAATCATCATCCAATCACATATCAGATTCTAACACATAATTCATTGTTATCAATAAGTATTATTACTTCTAAACAAGGTGTGCAAACGATCAACATCAATAATTAACACGAATATACACACATAAGAAAACCGAGATGCTATAAACTAACCAGGCTATGTATAGGGCTAGGCACCAAGGATTATCTCTAAGAGAAAAGTGCTTCGACGTAGGGGAGGGGGTCTGTCGTCACAATTTATTGATGGGGTGATGTTTGTTTAGGGTTTGCCATACTAGATTTGTATATTAACACCCTTAGTTTACGTATAAGAAGCAAAAGAAAGGGATTGGGCCGAGTTAATCACAATATGCGAGTTGGGCCAAATTGGTTCACATGTGTTGGCGGCCCAAAGATAGAAGCGACCGGCCCAAAGTAGTTAGGGATAAAGGCGGCCCAAGAACATAGGTTTATGCTATTTAACGGAGTTATTATACGTTAAGTTTAAGTTTAACGGAATTATAACGGCACAGGTTAACGTCACTGGCGTTTCAAGTTCGGGTTGTCACAGTGATGAGCCACTTTCTCCTTTTATTTAACTTATTTTATTATTTATTAGTTCTACCTTGCTACTTTTGTCTTTTTATCTAATTTATTTATTATTTATTATATATTAGCAAACAAATTAATTTAGTTTTGTTTTCTGTATATTTGATTATTTCTATTACATTTTTTATTTATTTCTAACTTAATCATATTTTGTTTCTAACATCTATTTATCTTTCTACATCCATCTTTTTAAATTTTGCGTCAAATTATTTAAATAATTTAACTAATTATTTTCATATTTCTGAAAACTATGAACTAACGTTAAATATTAATTAACAAAAAAGGGGAGGTGATGGTCCCCGGTGATGTCGCCGCTTACATGACGGACCATTACAAAGTGATGGACCACCTTCACAACCCTCCAACCTAATCTCCTTCGTCAACATTTCAATACAAATTTTATTGAAATTAGAGCTCTATTAACATTCATGTTTTTTTTTTCTTTTTTAGCACGTAGTAACTAGCAACTGTTCTAATGAGGTGGTAGTCCATTGGCAAAGGCAAAGTCTTTAAACACCTAGGTGAGGAAGGGAAGGTCTTAGGTTCAAGTCCTATAGATGACATGAAATTATAGAAATTTGCCGTTTAAAAAAAAAAAGCAAATGTTCTTAAGAACAAAAGAAAAAACAAGAAATAAAATAACTGGTTTCATTCAAAAGAACAGTACGCCCACGCAAACATCTTTAGTCTTTACCAAATTTGGGCACAAAACTGAAATGAAAATAAATAGCCGCCAACTGTTTAGAGTGTTACAAAGAGAGCTAGAAAGCAACTCCTAAAATTGGCCAGGAGCATCAGCAAAATGATAACTACCAAAATTAGTTTACCTTGTCTGAGCTTGTGGGAACAGGTACGGCTGGAAAAAAAAAAAAAAAAAAAAAAAAAACATGAACCAAAATTAGTATCACTAAATGCAACGTTTGCAATGTTTTTCATGGTAAAATTTTTACACAGACTCACTTTCTGCCTAACTCATCATCATGGCCATCATAGAAGCCTCCAAAACCAAGAATAACTTTGGATCCGATGGAAACTTAAATAGATCCATGGAATCTAGATCACAATAGCCCACCTCAGATGAGTCGATGGATGATCCATATATATAAGGGCAGCCTTCAAGAGAATCATTGGGAAGTTTAAGATATTTAATTTGTTTAGAACATTGTTTCCCTAGATATCCCTCAAGGTCAATGTATAAGCATTCACGCAAGTCAAGTGTTTCAAGGTGATGACAGTTATCCAGAATAACCTGCAACCCAATATTTGTCATGCTGTTTCCAATCAGTTCAAGGTGCTTTAACTTAAGTAAGTTTTGCCCAATGGCTATAGCTATCTCATTATAACTAATCGAAGACCCTTCGTCAGTGTCTCCCACCCGGAAACTGCATGCTCTTTCATTCACTTTGAGTGTTTTTAGCATTGGGCAATAACGACCAACAGTTTCAATCTCTTCTTTTGAAATTTTTATCAAGTAAAGATTGAGTTCCTCCAACATAGGAAATTTTATCAAAGCATCAGTCATACTTCTATTATTGAAAAAACCATAGACCATTTCAAGGCGTCTAAGCTGACTTGATCTGTAATACAAACATAAACAATTAGAATGAAACTTCATGTAAGGATGATTGGTGCCTTTACGTCTATACTTAGATGCAAAACCTTTGAGTTGTAAATTTTGACATCTTTTATTAAATAAAAATATCAGATTAAATCTGGTCTTCTATAATTAATATGATAGTTGATAGAAAGAAACATCAGATAATAAAAAAACTTATGCATGACAGTAGCTTAAGTCCATTCTGTTCAAAGTCAGTGGCGGCTTTGATGGTGTGCAGGGAGGACCTCCGCACAAGGCCCGCAATTTCGAGGGGCACGCGATTTAAAAAAAATCGATATATAAATGTTAGTTTTTTAAATAGTAAACACATACTAATTCCAATATAGGCCCATTTACAAATTATTTTTTATAGTTTAGAATTTAGCCCACTTGGCATTAGGTTCATTGAGCCCAATACTAATTTGATTTTTTTTAAATAATAATAAAACATTATGAAAGGGCACATTTTTAAATCAGCTAAACAATGAATAATGTTGAATTAATTTAAAAGTTTGGCTTCTATGTTTTGATGAAATAAGGACAAAGTATTTTTTAAAGAAACCAAAATGTTTTCAACATAATTCTAGACATCTTAAAAGTTATTGAAAAAGGAAAAATAATGTTACATAATGTTTTGTACAAAAATCACTTTAGTTAAAGTCATGGAAAAGTAAAGGCAAGACATCCTTTTGTGCTATAATAATACTGAGCGTTAGCCCACATACCTCTCAGCAACGTAATAAAGAAGAGTAACATTATAGGCATACGCAAGGGTAATGTCAACCAATTGGCCTTGGCTTCTGTTGACCGCAAGCCTACACATATTTATAGGAGATTGTTTTGCAACTGAACTCAGTAAGTCGTTCATATTAATGACCGTCCACATAGCAGGGTCCTTGCAGATTTTTAGCCAGGCAGCAGTGGCGGAACCAGATATTTTTAGTTGGGGGGTCAAAAAATTGTAACAAATACTCTAAAAGCAGACAAATTTTTTTTGGCTAATAATCTTAACGCATACATTTTTATCAATAGCTTTGTTCGAATTATTTTACAGAATAGTTTTCTAACAATATGTCTAGAAAAAACCTTGACCAAGGTTCGATCCTTCCGAAAAAAAAAACTTAGCTGTTAAAAAGAAAATAATCTGATTGATTTATTTTGTTATTTTGTTAAAGCATATCTCCCGCTGCAAGTTTAGATAAATTAATCTTTTTTTTTTTTTCAGATTCTACTTCTATTTATCTTTTGTTAAAGCATATCTCCCGATGCAAGTTTGTATGGTATTAAGTGGGCTAGGCTAATAGCTATTGACAAGGTTTTGGGTTTAGAGCCTTCTAGACATAAAATAAATAAAAAATACATATACTTTGTTTCTTTTTCTTCTTCTTCACCAAAAGAAGCACCATTATTTCCGTTAACCATTAAAGCTCCTGTCCGCCGGAAAAAAAATTCCGAAATGCTTTCATTGCTTTTTTTCTCAGTTCTACTACTACGTTACATGTATTTTGAGGGGCCAAACTACCATATCTATCTCGAACTCAGTACCTTATAAACAAAATTCCGGTCGACCGGAGGGTCGCCGGAGGGTCAATGGACCCTCCTGACCCCCTTGTGGTTCCGCCCCTGCCAGGCAGTGCACACTTTCTCGGCATTCTCAAATATGTCAATCATACCGATCCTGTTAAGTATATTAGCCATTACATCGGATGGAAGATCCAGCCAATTCCTTTCTTGTTGCTTGATATTTGATGTCGATGCCATCGTTACTTTATCATGCACAAAGCAACGATCAAAATTTCAGTTTCAAATGATTTTAGTAGATGATAAACTCAGATCACCGTGAAAGAGAGAATGTACCTTCGTTTTTTTATAACCGTTTAGTCGACTCCCTGATGAGATAAGGCTGAATAATAAAAACAAAAAGAACTAGATTTATAAGCAAGTAGTTTCAAATTATGGTTGGAAATGGAATTTAAAACGGTTCAACTACTCATAACCGTTGGCTCAAAGGTTTATGATGTTCAAGTTAAAGTTATGTATGAACCCAATTTATTTTTACTCGATGGTTGTTTCGAAAAAGATATATATTATTCCATATATAAAGTTAGTAAGTTTTTTTGTGCATTACCACTTGTAACTTGTGCTTGGAGAGTTTTTCAAAAAAAAAAAACTTAATTTTTCTCTTTCAACCTAAAAGTTTTATCTTTTACATTTTAACCCCTTTTAATTTTTTTTTACTTTTAACTCAAAGTTTTCCATCTTTTATAATTTAACACAACACTTTGCTATTTACAACTTTGGTCCCTCATACTTTTTATCTTTCGCAAGTTTTTCGTTTTACGTTTCGATCTAAATTTTGCGAGTTAACATGTCGTAGCGTGCATGTGAGGTTCAACGTTTTTGCTCTATTTTTTCATATTTGACAGACCCGTTACAACGCATCCATTTTTCCCCTTTTGAAAAGTTCGCCGCAACGGGCGGGTCGTAGATCAACTAAGTTATTATTTTCTACGTTTTACGTTTCTGCTTAATTTCTTCGCATTAAGACACTGTAACGGGTGCGCGTGGTTCAACGATTTTAGTCTCCTTTTCGTTCTATGTAATTTTTACCATTTTATCTATTTTATTTATACGATGTTGAGAGTCGATGTCGTTGTAGCATTGGTGCTACCTAGCACGCTTTTACGAACGTTTTTAACCTATTAATTTTTTACTAATATTTTCTTTCGGTTTACCCTTATTCTTCCTTTACTTAAAAACTATTTTTATGTGCATATTTTATGTACGGGTATGTATAAATATGATTTGTTCTATATTCCGACGTAAACTTTTTTTATAGACGAGTCAGGTCAAATATAATACGTTTTCGTTTAAAGAAACCATTTTTACGTGCATATTTTTACGTACGTTTTGGTATAAATTCAAGTTGTTCTACGTTTTGACGTAAACTTTTTTGGGAAATGATTAATTGGTTCAAATATAATATGTTTTCGTGTTTATTTTATGTATGTTTCGTAAAGTTAGTTTCGAACCCAGTGGAGTCAAATTATGGTTTCTTTTTCTCCCTTTTTTTTCGAAAGCTATAACTAATCCCTTTCGATTACATGTGCATATTTTCCTTCATACATGTTACGTTTTCTATGTATGAGTTGGGTCGCATATAATACGTTATGATTGTTCGATATGAATTCCATTTACTTTACGTTTGATCCAATCACAATGCTTATACAGGTTACACTGAGTTCAACTAAATACGTCGAAATGTGTGTTTTCATATGGTTAATGCATCATATAACGTTTGGACTAATCCATTCAATATTTATGATGTACCCGTGCCGCAACGCGGGCGGGTCTTAACCCTAGTTCATAAATAAAGTAGGGTTAGGATATAAGGGGAATGATCCACTAAAAAGTGGAGTTTGTCTAAGTAGCCTAAGAAGGATTGTGATGATGACATGTGGCACTCCTAATAATTAGGAATCAAGGGCATTTTAGTCCTTATAAATAGGAGTGAAAATGACATGTGCCACCCCTTTTGTTTTTTAAAAATACAAAAAAAAAAAATCTAGTACAAAAAAATCTAGCACAAAAAATCTAGTACAAAAAAATATAGCACAAAAAATATAGTACAAAAAATATAGCACAAAAAATGTAGTACAAAAAAATCTAGTACAAAAAAATCTAGTACAAAAAATATAGCACAAAAAAATTTAGCAAAAAAATGTAGTACAAAAAAATCCAGCACAAAAAATTGAGAAAAAAATATTTAAGACAAAAAAAATCAGCACAAAAATTTTAGTACAAAAATATAGTACAAAAATCAGCACAAAAAAATGTTATACAACATATAAATACAACACATTTTAGTGGGTTTTTTAATTTTCATATTTTATATAGCAATATGGTACTCAAATTAAAGATAAAAAGACGCTCGATTTTATGGTGAAATTTTTATGAAAAAATAATGTCGTATAAAAAAGTTATGAACGTTTAAAAAATAGGGGTGAAATATGCATGTGCCTTGCATGTGGAGAGAGAAAGTCCATAAATAGGATTTTCCCAAGATACCCTTGCACTCCTCATTTCTCCTACACTTTCATCCTAACCATTGATTTAAAAATGAATGGTTAAGATTCCTTCTCATCCTACTTAGGCAAAATAAACTTTTTATTTGATCTTACCCCTAGGATATAATAGTAAGTTTATTTTTGTAGGAAGCCTAGAAAGTGAATGAAAAAAAGAGACGCGTGAGTTTGTTTAGGGACATTCTAGTCAATCCAACGCAATAGTTTCTCTCTCCTCCAATTCCCCCCATTTTTTAAACGTTAATAACTCTTTCATACGATATTATTTTTTTATAAAAATTGCACCATAAAAACGAGCGTTTTTTATCTTTAAAACGAGTATACTATTGCTATATTTTCGAAAAAAAAATTCGAAATTTTTTTTCGAAAACCCAGTTGCGTAAAACACAATGAAAAAAACCCTAAAAATGAGATTTTTGTAAAACGCAATGCACAAAAAACACAAATAAATGTCTTATTTGTAAAACGCAATGGCCAGAAAACACAAAGAAATGTCTTATTTCTAAAACACAATAGCCTAAAAACACAAAAGAAAGTGTACTTTCTAAAACGCAATGGACTAAAAACACATAAAAATGTGTTTTACCTAAAACGCAATGCACCAAAAACACAAACAAATGTCTTATTTCTAAAACGCAATGGCCAGAAAACACTTAAAATGTCTGTTTCTAAAACGCAATGGACTGAAAACACATAAAAATGTGTTTTACCTAATACGCAATGCACCAAAAACACAAAGAAATGTCTTATTTATAAAACGCAATGGCCAGAAAACACTTAAAAATGTCTCAAGTCTAAAACGCAATAAAAACAAAAGAAAGTGTTCTCTCAAAAACGCAATGGACTGAAAACACCTAAAAATGTGTTTTACCTAAAACGCAATGACTAAAAACACTTAAAAAATGTGTTTTTTCTAAAACGCAATGGCCAGAAAACACATAAAACTCTCTTATTTCTAAAACGCAATGGACACATAAAACTGTCTGTGAATTGTCTGAACCAGAGAGTAGCAAATCAAAAATTGTCTACGAATTACTGTCTTCGAAATGAGCCAATTTCTGAAAAATTAAATTTTCTGATGCATTTTTAATAAAGCAATTTAATCAAAAAAAAAAATCGACCCCAGCAAGGGGCTTTCCCCCTTGGACCCTGCTACCAAGGGTGCTGCCCCCGACCCCCGCCAAGATCATAAAACGCAATGACTAAATCAATAACCCAGATCGTAAAAATGAAATTAAAGAATTTCTTACATGGATCGAAGCCGATTTCTTCAACGATTGACGAAATTTGAATGATAGAAACACTTATCAGCGATCGAATCGAACGGTTCGAGTGATTATCTTCAAAATCACGGGAAAAACAATATTTTAAATGAAATTAAACTGGGTTTTCTTCAAAAAAAGTTGAAGAACACGTTGATCGGGTGTTTGAATCATTGATTGGTGACGAAAATCGCACTATAATGTAGTGATTATTGAGATAGAAAGTGAAGAAATGGTTGAAGATGATGGATTTTGAAAATGGTGAGTTTTGATGTTACTGAGAAGAAGGAAGAAGAAAAGGATAAAATTGACTAAAATACCCTTACTCTTTATTTTAAATTTTGCCACATGTCCTAATCCTATTGCTTCCTATCCTTCTTAGCCAAAATAAACTTCTTATTTGATCCTCACCCTCATAAAGTATCATTTCGGGGTTAATTAATAGCTTAAAAACCAGTCAAGCTAGTGGTAAGACAAAAAAATCTATTTTTTTTACATATTTTTCAACGTAGTCTTTATTTGACTTCTTGTTTTTGTTTTTTTTCTTTTTAATGGCCACAAATCCTTCAAATTGGCTACTAGTGAAATTCATTAAATCGGGATACATCTGTCTCCGAACCGAAAAAACCCTCAACTAGGGCCAAAGCCCGTGAACACTCACCTAAAGGGACGACAGTGCGGTGAGGTAACACCCGCTCAGTTCGTGAGGAGTACAACGGTTTGAAAGGTAATCTCTTAGCACGTTCCCCTCCTGTTAAGTTTCAAGAATTACATGGTCTCTTAACTAATCATGAATACATGATCAATAAAAACACCACCCCAACTACTATGATCCCACAAGCCTTTAATACCACAACTGGAAACCCGTCGCCTACTATTGGTTTCATATAATCCCAACTTCAAAATTTACAACTACTGGTACACAACCTGGGTATCAACTCAACCCTTTACGGACCCAACCCTAACCCGCAACCCTAAGTATATTCCCCTAACTCGCAACCACGGGTTTATTTTGCTCCGTGGTCATTTAATAACAATCGCGATAATAGGCGTGACACTTTTCTTCTCATTTCCTTCGAACTCGGGAACACGGTAGTTAATTAAAATTATCTTCTCTACTCATTTTCTTCTCTCCTTAATAGTTTATCTTCCTTTCTTTCGTTTATTAAACTCGGGAACATAGACGGTCACCGATAACGGAAAATTTTACCCATTTGATTCGTGTACTGTTGTTCCGGAGTTACCCCAAAACTCCTAACTTTATTCCCCCTCATTGGGCTTCGCTCTTCCAGCCTATTTTTATCATCCTTTCAGCCCAAGAATTAAGACTGTCGCTTTATATACAAGCCCATTGGGCCGACCATAACTGATGCAATACTTTGAACTTTAAAGGAGAGTGATCAAATAAGTATAAAGATGTACAAGTCGTTCTTTTAACTAGTTTGGATTATAAACCGAAAGAATTTGGATTCTAAAACTCGGTTTTTAAAAAACCGGTTTGGGTTCTAAGCCGGTTTTATAGGAAAAATACTCCTCAACCTATACGAAGCGATATGATGCGAGTTGAAACCCGTTTTTTTTTTTTTTTTTTTTCATATTATTCAAATCGGGTCAGGTCGGGTCCAAACCCCAAAAGAAGCATTTTGTGACGAATGGGTAAAATACCAAACTAATGGACCAAACACAAACTTGGCTTTTATCTATTTTGGATGTGTCCGAAACCGGGTCGGATCACGAACTAAAGTTTTTGGTAGGAAAAGTTGATTATATAATTGGTAACCACCACCGAACTCAAATCAACAACACACTTCCGTACGCAAACGTTTTGCATCCTTGATTTGACAAAGAAACCCCTCTAAATTCATTCTCTCATCACATCTCCGTCGTCGATCTTTCACCACCGCCACTTCACGCTTTTCTGCGGTACGATCCTTCATCGCCACCGTTATTCATCATCTTCTTACCGATCATTTTCCTTTCAATATGTTTTCTATGTTACTTTTCGCTTAATCGGTTGAAATCCGATATTGATCATCTAATATTTTCCATACCTAGGGTTCTGCTAAAAAATAATAATAATTATCTTAAATTATCGTCTGATTACGCCTGAACAGAGGATCGTTGGGGGTTTATGTTGTAATTAACATCGGATTATACCGACACACGTATACATAAATTATTATTATTATGTTTGATTGTAATTATTTATGGATTTAATATATTGTTATGTTAAAAAAACTGGATCTGTGTGCGATGAACAAATTAATAAGACGATTAAGAGGCTGATTGTTGATTTTTTTACGCATCAATTTGTTGGCTTTGTTACCTAACTTTTTAGGGTTTGATTTAGTATTTTATTTTTTTCACAATTTGTTTGTATGGTGTGTAGCTGATTGATTCTTTTGACTTCTTAAGTTTAAACTTAACATCATGTGGTCTTTTTGTTTGATCGATGATTCGGATGCCTAGATTCCTTTTTATAGTAAGGGTAATAAAGGCATAATAATTGAGAGGCATCCACTGGGTGCAAATTGGGTGAGTTGGATTGAGTGCACCCGCACCCTTGATGGATGTATCTCGGTTGCAAGCATCGGACAAAATATAAACAAATCCGGTGTATTTTGGGTGGAAAGTTTTGAATCCTTTGCGGTCAAAAAGAAATAGGAAACGCGTTAAATATTTGAACAAGTTATGTATAGTGGAAAACATAAGACATGCTCTGTCTCTAACGATAATCAAAGTTTTGAGATGTTTGCTGTTTTCCATCTAACCATACACAACTGTCTAATCTTTTAGAAAATATTAGACATATTTCTTGTTCGGTTTTATTAGCTTTCATGAATCTTGTTTTGTATTTGCTTTAGGATATTCAGCTTTGTGGTAAACATGTACTATAATGAATTATCTGTCATGAGTAAAAATTATCCTTTCTTCTATTTGTTAAGTTATTTTTTGTTTTCTTAATTGCCAAACCAACGTGCCTGATCCTATCACACCTGATATCCACATTTCCGAGCTTTCAGGCATGTATATAAGTGAGTTTTCTTATAGTTTTTCTAAAAGAATAGATGAAGTAACATAGAAAGTGTATTTTTTTCATTACATGGATAGCTTTGTCTCCCTTGTTTTCAGTTGAATTGATTTTCATTTCTGGGTTTGTAGTGTAGCTTTACACCTTCGTTATCTAACCCACACTCTCCCAAGTGTGATATATATACTTTTCTTGCAGAATCAACCCTTACTTATCATTTTACATATTATTGATGGCGTGTAAAAACATTATAAAATATGCTCAGATTAGACAGAAGAGGTGGTTATATAAAAAAAGTTTCGTAAACGTTTATCGTCAGTTATATCAACCCCGTTGTTGAAAGTTGGTTGCAGCTCACAACATATCATATTGCTCATTACCATTCTAGACGAAGATTGGATCGTGATAGTACATACCGCTTTTTATTGGAGAGATGACATGCCGTCCTATGATCAAAGAGAAGAGTTTTCTATTATTTTATTTTATTTTTGTCACCGAATGTATGCTCTAAAGTATAATAAGAATGAAAAAGGAAGAAATGGGAAATTGAACTGCCTCACATTTGTAAAGATGTGAACTGTAAGTTTGTTGGAAGTTGAGTGGACATTCATTTCCCATATCATAGTCGACAGGAGTGTGCTATCCATGATTAAAACTAAGTTGCATTCAGTGATGCATAGTATCACTAGCTTTCTGTAATTTTTAAAACTCATGTTGTAACAGGTTACTGGTTATTTGTCCTATTTGAACATGAAAACGTCATAATTAAATGTGTTTAATTATGCATGTCATTGTAGCTGTTCTGTTACCTACTCCCAGTCTGTGCTCCTTATGCTATGTATCTATTATGTCTATTTCGATACCGATATATACCCTGATTTTTCATATTTCAGATGTGTGTTTTATCTGTTTAAAACATCACTCTGTTTGCTCTTATGAGAAAGCACAGGGGAAAATGAGAGAAAAGATGTTTAGTAATCAACCAATTTAAAGTTTAGGGGCTGTCAGTATTTGTAACTAGAATTTGGCTATTATCTTATGGTTCTTTTCATATGTTAATAAGACTGATGCTGTTATTTAAGCTGTGAGCATACAGCATCTCTTAACCAATGAAAATTATATAAGAAATTGCAAATATTCTTGCTTGGCAGCTATGATCACATACACAAGTGAAACTTTAAAACTGCCTACTTTTTGTCTCTCCCATACAGTCATTGATACAAGTTGAAGTTAGAATCTTGACACTAAATCAATGCTTTTTTTTTGTTTGATTCAACTTTCCTGTTCTTATTGAAAAAAGTTACTAAGATAATCTACTTAGTATTAAGAACTCTTTGGTCATCAGTTTGTATCTGAGTCTGATTACAGATACTAATATAAGTTGATTTTTCTATAGACCGAGAAAATAAGCTCTTGTATAGTAGATGGTATATGATCAGGGATAGGATGTGAGTGTGATGAATCAAAATCCTCTCCTAAACAGATTTTCCGCTCTCGCTTCAGTTTCTGCATCTTTATGGGATCTGCTTCAGAAAACTCACAATACGGCCATTGGTATTTTAGCCATTTATACATATATCTAGTTAGCTGTAGTCTGTAGCCAGCAGTTGGATCTTCACCTAACAGACGGCTATTTGGAGTTTTGTCTTCCCCTGTTCTCTAAATCGCAAATGGCATTACATTGCAGGCACTTTTGACCTATCTGAGCAACAGAAGGTTTCCTATAAGTATGTCCTCATCAAGATTAATATTTTATAACAGACGCAAATGGTTGTACAAGAGCATGCTCTTGTACATATAGACTCTTTCTTATGAGGTGCTGCGTCCTAAAAAATGGTTGAAATGATGGTAACTGTCACTTTTAACTTTCGGACACGCTTTTAAGAAGGAAACGATGATATGGGTTTCCGTTGTAATTCATGTCATCACTCGGAAGCTTACACAGAGGCGATGACAATTCTCTTCACCATGTATATGATTTGGAGGTCATTTGTGACATCAGCAATCCAATTGAGAAAGAGTAACAACATGATGCCAATCGGTGCAATTGGTACAAAAGAATATCTGGTTCTTTTTCTGGATCCGTGTTAAAGGCCTTACTAATGACATGATGGAACATATATTCCAGATGATTCTAGAATAAAGAAGTATGGATCCACAGGATTAGTATAGATTTGTGGGCATACGATGCACAGATCTGGTGTGTATTTGCTTGAAGACTATTTTCAAATTTTATGAAGATTGTAAATTGCTGTCATATGGCAAGAAATACATATACAAGCGATGTATCCCTTTGTGGTGGAGACGTAGCTATTGATTGTAAACTCTGTTGAGCTGCAAATTTCATTCTATCGAGGCTCATCATTGGTGGTTGTAGGTCATTGGTATATGTTCATTAGTGTTACTGTAAGTTCTGTTTGTTTTAAGTAGAGTATTTCTTTGTGACCCTTAAAACCATTTTCGAAAACGCAATCATTGGGTCCTTATATATTAGGCAATAGTTCCTTCTTTTCAGGATAACCTTTTTTGTGCGGTGCAGGATTTGAATTTTTATAGATCAATTTCCAGGGAGATATATACGAGGTACCTTTTGATCCTATCTTGTCAATAAAATAAGATAGGCATCTCGCGTTGAGGTTCGACTCATAGTAAGCCTTTAATAGGTATGGAGTAACTTCACAAAGCATCTTCTAGTTTAACATTCAGTTTTATCACCCAAATTGATGGGAGTTTTTGAAGATAAGTAGCATTAGTAATTAGTTACTTTGATGCAATTGTCATGAGCGTTTGATTATTGTTGTTTCTAGATTTGGTTACTTAAATTAATAGGTAAAGGTTGAATGTCTTAGCACGGTCTGGCAAGCATAGGTTGCAACTACAGGTACGTGAGAAGACGCAAGTGATATATATGAACTTATATTGAAGCATTTACTAATCATAAGCTGAGTAAAAATAAATAATCTTGTTGTTTATATGAGTGTGAACTACTTTTTGACAATATTTTTTTAAATATTTAGGGCATTTTTTTTTCCACTTTTTTCGGATTGAATGGTAGTTACACTTGTATATTTGCTATTACTCATCTTAAGGTTAAACCTATTCTCCTCACATGTGTACAGGCTGGCAAAACTGCAACTTCTTTAACTAAGAAGCAAAATAGAATTATCTGTTGAAAAAGATGAGGCCTAGACACTTATCTAACCCTTTTACAAGATCTGGAATTGACCAACACGGAGGCAACCATACTCCAACAGAGCAGTCTTACTTACCTACAGGTAGCTTTTTGATATATATATATATATGTGTGTGTGTGTGTGTGAATTTAATATACAAATCCCGAGGAATATAGTAATGACAGCAAGTCTGTTATATGGAGTTATATCAGGAAGGGGTGCTGCTCCAGAGAATGGTCCTTTTGTCGGTCAAATGAATCATATGACAAGACATCACAATTCGGAAAGCAGGGCAAATGTTGGCATGGAAGTACAACCTTACGTGCCTGTTGATCCGTACTCACATTCATCAATGACGGAAACAAGATCTTTGACACCTGTCAGCCACACTCATTGCACTAACTACAATGCTCCAACTATGCGTGATGTGGAGGCCGATCTGTCGAACCGCCTAACAGGCAATGGTGGGCCCCTTAAAAGAAGAAGGTCAGGTAGCTTCTATAGTGCAGAAGGAAGCTCTTCCGGTTCTTCTCATATGCCACTGGAGAAACCATCTGTTGATTTTCAAAGTGCACCTTCATATAGGAGTAATCTCACAATTAATGACGAAGATTCTTCTAGAAACGTGAGACGTAGATATAGACTTGATTTGGAGCCTAGCTTTACAAGATCTCATGTACCGCCCCATTCTCAGTTTTACCATTCTGCCCCTGGTCAACATGCTAATGGTGGACAGTGGAATTGTTTTCCTAATTATCCTGCTTCCTCTCAAAGAAGGATCTCCCCTTCAGGTGATTCTCTATTTGTATTAATGATTGAAAAAGTAAAGGTTATTAAAATGCCATTTTCGCCCATGAGGTTTGGTCAATTTTGCAACTTCGTCCAAAGGTTTGTTTTTTCGCATCTGGATCAAAAAGGTTTGAAATTTTGCCATTTTCATCCGGCTCGTTAATTCCACCCATTTTCTTCGTTAAGTCAGGGGTATTTCTGTCTTTTGTGTTAACTTAGAGTGCAATTTGGTCTTTTTCACTGTAAAAAGACCAAATGCCCCTGAATCTTGATTTGAACTGCCCTTTAAGTTAACAAAAAGACGGAAATACCCCTGACTTAATGGAGAAAAAGGGATGGAGTTAACGAGCCGGATGGAAATGACAAGATTTCAAACCTTATGGATCTAAACGCGGAAAAACAAACCTTTGGACGAAAGTCGCAAAACTGCCCAAACCTCAGGGACGAAAATGGCATTTTACTCATCAACTATTAGTGTTTTTAATGAAAATAAAAACAGATATGAGCAGCGGCTCGAGACACGAGATGAATCAAGTCCAAGTTGGAGGGAGTTCTAGCGATCCGTTTTTCGGCAGGCATCCTGCGTCTTCCTCACACGGCCCATCTATGAGGGAAGATCATGTTAACCATTCTAGAAGATCTGAGTCATCATATGGAAACGGTTCAAGGTACTCCCACTATGCACATGGTGGGACATCATCAACTGATGGAGCGCACACGCACGCACCGGATCATTTCTCATCCAGAAATTATTCTAGGCATAGCTATGCAGGAGGATGGCGTAGTAGTTACAGGAGTGGGAGGCCAAGGCTAGCTGCTATTGACAGGTTTCCACCGTCAACAGAATCCCATGATAGAATGGGACATCATGAGGTGCGTAATAGTCGTAATCCTTTTGTTCCTTTTAAAAGGTGCACATTGTTATTTTATAGTAATAATAAATTAATTTGAATTTGAATTCTCTTCTATAGACCATCCTGATGGTAGATCAAGCACCCTTTTATGGTAATTCCAGGAACTTCTCCGACCAATATAGAGATATGAGGCTAGACATCGACAACATGAGTTATGAGGTTTGATAATAACTAGTTATATACATATTATTATTGTTTTATTTGTTACTATTCTTTTTTATTTAGTATGTTGGATTTTTGGCAGGACCTGCTTAATCTCGAGGAAAGTATAGGGAATGTTAGCACGGGTTTATCCGAAGATAACATGTCCAAGTATTTAATGGAAAAAAATCACTGTTCTGATGAAAACCAGGAGGAAGTTTCTTGTCCCATATGCCTTGTAATATATATATCTGATCTTGAGGATTTTTAAGTTTGTGTTTTATATATTTTAAAAATATAATTTGTATTTGGTTTTGGCTTGTATTTGTTTGTTTAGGAAGAGTACAAGAATGGGGATAAGATTGGAAGGATGGGGAAATGTGGACATGAGTATCATGTGGATTGCATCAAGAAGTGGTTGTTGATGAAGAAATTATGTCCAATCTGCAAAACCGAATGCTCAAGTTAAAGAACCAAGTCCCTTCTAAGGTGTACATACCAAATATGAATATCATCCCAAAAGCATTCAACTTGTACAAGTTGCAATTTCACTTACCTGTTTCATTGTTTTAACAAAAGAATTATGTATGCTCAAGTTAAGTTAATAGAAGAACCCAATTGTGAAATATGATTTGTGTCAGATTGTTGTTTACTAAATTACCTTTTAAAACATGACAACTTGGATTTATATAATCTCAACTTTCTCAATTTGCCCGATAATAATCCCAACTCAGTTATTGGCCGATAATAATCCGAACTGGTCCATTTTTTGCCGATAATAATCCGAACTGGTCCATCTTTTGCCGATAATAGTCAGCGTTAAATATAGCTTGACGGAGTTAAGGTTTTTTTTTCCGAATTACAAACTGATGTTTTAGGGCTTTTGATTAGAACGAGGATACGGGTTGATTGATGTAAAATTTACCTCAAATACGGCCCAAAACGATGAAAACGGTGCTTCAATTCGGGTGTTTAAACTTCCAATTAACAAAATTCAAGTCGTTTGAAGCATCGTTTCGTGATAAATTTTACATAAATCGACCCGTATCCTCGTTCTGATCAAAACCATAAAACATCAGTTTGTAATTCAGAAAAAAGCTTAGCTCCGTTAAGCTATTTTTAACGGCGGACTATTATCGGCTAAAAGTGGACCAATTCGGATTATTATCGGCCAATAACTGAGTTGGGATTATTATCGGTCAAATTGAGAAAGTTGGTATTATTTAAATCCAATTTGCCTTAAAACATAAGCTAGTAGAGTTTTTTTTTATATGATGTTCATAGATAAGTTATTGTTTTGAGAATGTGTACCAAAGACTTTTGTTTTATACTTAGGGAAGTATCATGCGTGGGCGCTCGGGGGGCAAAAGTGAAAGTGCACTAATTTTAACGTTATTTTACTAATTTCGTGAAAATAACGTTAAAAGAGGGGGACGGTTAATCATGCATCATGTGGTGGCGTTGATAGCCAAAAGACAAGGGGGTGCATGCACTAATCGGCGTTTGTCTCAAGTGCTGAGTGTTATGTGCCTTATGTCCAAGGCTTGATGCAAAACCACAATCGAGCTGGGGGTCTCATTGGAAGCAGCCTCTCTATTCCTACGGGGTAGAGGTAAGGCTGTCTACATCTCACCCTCCTCAGACCCTACCTTAGCTTTGCTATTGGTGGGATATACTAAGTATGATGATGATGATGATGATGACTTAGGGAAGTATCATGATGTTTAGCTGAAACATCACAACTCTTCGTGAGAGTGGTCAGTGGCGGTTAAAACATATGTCAGTTGTTCGGTCACCATACGGTAACTATGTCAGTAGGAAGGTTTTTAACTTACCGTTGATCATTTTTGTTTGTAGTAACTTAGTTACTATTGATTGCAGCCGTCGGTAGCCTATGTAACTGGTTCTATACCCTTCCGGTGGACGGGATTCTTTTATTCCATAATGATATAATTTTTTTTATTTTAAACATAAAGATTATTTGTTTATAAAGCCATAATGTGTGAAATGTTTTATAAACATATTCATATTTTTTATCAAAATTATCAAAAATACGTGTAAACTATAGATGCAAGCATAACCATAAAAAGAAATATTATTCTTTCATGTTTATAATTATAATATATAATCGTTACTCATTAAAAAATAGTAAAGGTATTTTTTGAATGAAAGCTAAGTGCTTAATGCTATTAAAATATGGTTGCTTTTAAATTAATTTATTATTAAAAAAACAAAACAAAATGGGTCAAGAAACGTTTGGACTATAAATGGATCACCCAAATTTAATAAATGGATCACATATAAGCACATCTAAAACCTAAGCCTAACACACACTTTCACATCTTCAATTCTAGATATTTCAGCCCACTTCCCCCTTTCTCATTTTTGTTCGATATTAAAGTAAGATCATTCATCTAGTCAATCTTATTCGTTCTTTGTTCTTGTCCGATCATGGTTGGATGATCTCCTTTTCAGGCATTGTTAATCTAGTCCGATCAGATTCGTTCTTTGTTAGTGTCCGATCAAGGTTTGATGTTCTAGATACTTCGTCTGTACGTTTTAATGATTATAAGTGTTGTTTAGAAAATGAGAATGCTAATTGTTTATACTTTCTTATATTGGATTTTTGAGAGTTTAATACGCATTTTCTCATATTTTTGTTGGTAAAATTTGGGTAATTTTCGATTTTATAGCTACAAATTGCTGGTGTTTTATAAAGATACTAAGATTAGCCTAGAATCTATGCATCTAGACTTTGATTTTGTGAGGATTTTTGTAATATCTTGAAGAAGATGAAGCAATTGTTTGGCCCTAGGATTAGTAATTAGGCCATGCGTAGTCGATAAAAAATGGGGCTTTTTTTTTACCCAATCACGCCCGACGTCGGCCCCCTTGGGCGTTTTTGTTCGAAATTTTTGAATGGCGTTGTATTTAGAACGCTCGAGACCCTTGTGTGTTAACCAATCACCCTTTTTTATGGTTTTTTGTCCAATAACATTTTTTGATAGTTTTTTTTAATTAATTCTATTATTAAACCCCTTTTAACATAATGCCCCACATCTCCGCTACACCCATTTATGAAAAATGCCCCATTGCTGACTGGACTGCCACATGACGCAAAACACCCTAGTGTGGGGCATTATTCATGTGTACCACTACAAATGGTCTTAGTATCTAATTATTGTTGATGAATGCCTTGCATTGAGCTGAGTTTTATTTCAAAGTACTTATATGGTATTTTATCAAAAGGGTTTTTTGTTTCTCTTTTTCTATATTATGTATGTATCATATCAGTTCATGTATAAATAACAATATCTTACAAGTCTAATATGAGATTCTTTTGCCTTATCAATATAACTTTGAGGTACCTATTGGTCGACCAAACATTGAGTTAAGCTTTGAACTTTAAGGTACATATTCTACTATACCTTACAGAAATTAGTTTATGTTTAGTTTCCTGTGCATAAACTCATCTTTTAGTGAAGGTACATATTCTACTATATCTTACAGAAATTAAGATATGTTTAGTTTCTTCTATAAACTCATCTTTTAGTGGGCTTAAGAGATGGACATGCGCTAGTGATAATTGATTGGGCTTGTAAATAGATTGAGATAGTGCAAGTTCACTTGAATCCTATGGCAGAGTACATGGTTTAAGTGTGCTAATATGTTTTACTTATACTGAACTTGTTTATTGTGACGTAGGCTTCTATAGTTTTCTAAAAATAAAGATGCCAATCTTTTATAAACCGTTACTTTTATTATTAGATCTTTATTTATTTAAACTACTCTACTTTATTAAGATGAAAATATTTTTTTTTTTAATTTTTGAGGTGCATAAACCTATTATCTAGTGGGCTAGACAGATGCACTTGGGCCTGGTAAGCCAATTGGCTGGATAATGTAATGGACTGCATTTGACCCCGTAAAGGGATTGGTCTACCGGACGACGAAACCAGATTTGAACTTTTCAACTATTATTTATTTATAATTTGATTTGTATTTTATTTACGGGTCAAAAAGGATGGATTGAATTGTAAACAGTTTTTAAAATCGAACCCTTTGATTTCTGGTTAGAGTCTTGTGGTGAAGTATTATTTAACAATGTATGATTTTTCATAAACATGTTAAACAATTAGGATTATTTAAGATGGTTATTGAGCTTTCAAGAAGTATGATTTTTTATAAACAAATTTAAGTAAGTATTAAGATACCTGGTAACAACTTGCTAACATAATTAATGCTCTATAAAGGATTAAACAAAAACGAATAAAAAAGGAACAATACCTTAAAACTTGAAATAGAATATGTAAAAAGAATCCTACAGATCTTCAAATCCGTGTAATTCTTCTGTGTAAAGTCAAGCATCAGAAGGCCTCAGTGTATTTAAAATAGCTTCAAATACAGTAAACAACAGCGGTTAATCATAGCCCACTCGCTTGTTTTCAAATTAATAGGCATATTTTTTTTTGCTACAAAAGGTTTATTTATATCTGATTACGATAATTTATGAAAACCAATTCAATATTACATGAATGCATAAAAATAAAAATATAAGAATAATGTATTCATAAGTATGTAACATGTGTAAGTATGCCCAAACGACATATCGCCTCTTCACTGATGGGTAGGGACTGAAATTCCTTTGCAGATTGCACAAACTTCACTGAAATGACGGGTATAGGCATTAATTTTTACACTTTCCTTGTCTTGCTGCATTTTGGCAAATGTTTATATAATTAGGTTTAAAAATAGTTGTAGGAAAAAATATATGTGAATTTAAGTTTACCAGCTTGTGATTTATTGACTTCACAATTTATTCGATCGATCTTCGTTCCGGAAACATGTTTTTGTGGTGTGGCCATTTGAATATTTTCCATCTTAAATGCATGGGGAGAGTAAGTATACAAATATGAATATTTATTTATCACTTACTAATTTTAATGTTTACTTACAGGTGGTAAACTGCATTGATTCTCTTTCTCTTCTCTGGTGATTAGATCACTACCTGACTTTGGGTTCATGTATTTCAATGTTAACTACCGATGCATAGGTGAGAAATGAAAAAAAAAAAAAAATAGTTGCAAGCAGAAGTTTTATTACCAAACTTACGATGGGCTGCTGCTTCTTTTTGATGATACCATTCACGACATTATTTGCAGGTTTTAATAGCAGAAAGTAGTAGCAAGTGAGAGCAAAAGGTAAAGAAAATTTCATGCCTCTATTCAGCTTTATATACATGTTTATATGCAGCAAATGTTGCCACGTGCCCCACGTTGGATGTAATAACCGTCGGTGACAGTTTCTGGAGAGTTTTAAATTGGTCAGGAGGGAAATTATTATTTTTTTAGTTCTATTAGCTAAATAAATACACTGGAAATATTGTTCACGTATCTTTTGTGCTATTTAAAGTGATAGTTAATTACCTTGGGTATAATTATTTAAAAGGGTACAACAAATCTTTTTTTCAGTTTCATTCTTAATGCAATATCTTAAAGATTGTTTTTTGCATCTGCAGGTGCTATTTTTTTCTGTAGTTAATCAACGATGCGGTTTTGTTCTCACCAACTCTTGTATTAATCAGGCGTGGCTCTCACTCGCGTATCAGAGTAACATGCAGTGGCGGACCCAGGATTTTTGGACAATGGGGTCCCATTTTTTCGGTGTTCAAATTTTTTGGATCGGTCGTTGTTCGGGTCGGGTCGAGAAACATAATAGAAAACAATATCATAACTAAACTACAAGTTTCATTTACTACACATTCAGCTGTTAGAATACCCATTTTTTAAGTCAAGTTTAAAAAAAACACAAAAAAATGAAAGAAACAGGTATTGAACCCGGGACCTTTTGTGTGTAAACAAGGGGTTTTACCAATGCACCAGCTCACTCTTATTGTTATGGGGTCCAACTAAATTATTTTATGGGGTCCATAGAAAATTTTATATACCGTTTCTACTACTTTTTATAAAAAGATTGGGGTCCGGGGACCCCGTTCCGCTTAACGTGGGTCCGCCCCTGGTAACATGCGATATACTGTAATTTTGAATTTAAGCATAATTTTGATTTTGTAGTTATCACAAGTATTTTAGTTTATGTTTCGCTGTTTTTATGGTTATAGATTTTTATATTAATTTAAATTCTG
The DNA here is from genome assembly GCA_030545235.1 of Helianthus tuberosus. Lineage (NCBI taxonomy): Eukaryota > Viridiplantae > Streptophyta > Magnoliopsida > Asterales > Asteraceae > Helianthus > Helianthus tuberosus. Next base: position 170,686,462 of record CM060431.1, read on the forward strand.
TAAATGATCAGTGAAACCGTTTGTAACTGCACAACTGGGTGTAAGTTTGTGTAAGTTTTTTTTTGAAATCAGATCGTGGCCCCCTAAATGTCAGGTCAAAAGCTGGAAGGTCAACATCCCAACCCTTAACCGCTGCTTCTAAAAGAATTTTTGTATTTTAAATGGCTGAAATCAAGGGCCTAGATTTCTTGTTCCCATTGACTTTAATGGGAACATAAAAATATATAATTGCTAATCGTAGCTTTTTTTTTTGAACGACGACTATATATTAATATAGCGACCAGCTAGAGGCTGAAAAACAAAGTTTCAAAACAAAAGGTCATACAAAAGTATTGAAATCTAACCAACTATTCCAATCCATCGCGGCACCTGAAGCTCTGCTCTTGACCCAAATAAAAGTCTCCTCCTTAATAAGTTCAACTATTTTCTGCACCGGCACCATATTTCCGTTGAACTCTTTTTCGTTACGGGTCAACCAAAGTCTCCATAAGCATCTTAGAGTCACCAGATGTGTCATCTTTTTCCACCTTTTAGATCCCACTTGGTCTTGAACATACTCCAGAATTTGACTTACTGAAGTAGAATCAAACCATGTAGGAATTTTAATCCACCTAAAGATGGCCCACCACACACTCCTTGCCCATAAGCAAGTAGCAAAAATATGATCACATGACTCTATTTGAATACCACATCTACTGCAAAAAAACATTAGGAATAGACAGGCCACGTGTAACACCTCGAAAATTCACGTCCTATAATGTATTGACACGTGTCATAGGTTTGAACGTGTGAAAGAATGTTCTAGAAGGACTAAAGTTGACAAACATGGAAAGTGTGTGAATTTAAGGGTTCAAAATGTCAACAAGGGGTAAATATACTTTACAATAACCCTACATGATGTTTATACCTTCAAACGAATAAATCATGGATCATACGAAGCTAATTGTGAAAGAAAGTGAGAGATTACAAACTACAGGGGTTAAATGTGTCAACATGTTTAAAGTATACCTCTGAGTGACCTTCTAACAAACCCGAAGCTTTGTAACGGTAAATTATGCTCACTAGAATGCACGATATAAATTTCATAAAGTTTCGTTATCGTATGAGAAAGTTATGATCAAATTTGTATACAAGGGGTTAAAGCGTCAACGTTGAAAATTATGACTTTTCGGGTAACCATGAAGTGACCAAGGACTTAACAAAGTGGGTATAAGTCTTAAAGCCCTTATAGGTAAATTTGGAGGGCTCATAATGCAATTTATATAGTGCATGACCCTTCGAAAGAGCCAAGATACAATAATGGAAAGATTTGAAATCTGACGACAGGATTCAGGCGGGCCGCGTAAAGCTTAACAAGACTTTACGCGGGCCGCGTCAGACGCCCAGATGCAGAAACTTTAGACAGCAGCCTGTTTTCACGTGATAACCGACCCAAAACAGATATTTTCACTACATGGGCGACCCCTAAACAGTCCTAGGCACTTAGGGACATCTGTGGATGATCCATGGCCATTGCTAGCATGATTTGTCAACAATCTATGAGATTTTGAACACTATATAAAGGCCTTGTGTTGCAACTTTGTAACCACACCTTCCATCTGCATTTCTGATCATTTCTGGAGCTCCAAAGCAGACTCAAGTGATCACTAATCGTGCATAGGACTTCAGTAAGTATGCTTAACCCTTCTTAGTTAAGTTTTTGCTTAGTTTTAGCTTAAAAGTCAAATCGTCGTAATTACCGTTTGGCTTAGCGATTAATCATTGATGGTCCAGTGATTAGTCGAATTGAAAGTAGTTATAAGTTGGTAATTATGTGGGCATTAAACCCTTAAAAGGGCACCCTCTGATTCCCACTCTAACTAGACCAAATGTCGGGTCAAACTTGTTATTAAAAAGTCAACAGAATGCTTAATTTCCAATTTATGCATAATTAGCAATGTAGAACCCATACAACCTGTTTGATCATTAATATAACTTGGTAATTAATGTAAGAACATGTCTAAACATGTTCAACCCGACAATTTTCAGTAGAGACCCGGTTCGGAACCGAAAGTCGCATAATTTGACTTTTGCTTTGACTTTCAGTTCTGACCCGTTTAAGCATGTTTTAGAAATGCCTTAGAGCTCTAATTGGACCAGGTTACATGCTAGTATAAACCTCTGTGATTATACACCATGGTTCATTAGTTATCCAATTAATATGCATAATTCCGTTAATTGCCTATATGTTGACCATTATGCCCTTTTCACCATAAAACATGATTTTTGAAAATATAAAAGAGTAGAAACCTTAGTTACTGATTTATAAACTTGCACCCAAAATTTGACATCAGTTTGAGGTGTAGATTGAGAGTTATGCTCATTAGCGTAATTAGAAAGCTTTTTAGCGATTAAACGACATAATTAGCGTATAGCCTACTTAAACCTACTTTTTGATATCAAACTTATTACCCACTGATGTAATATATTATTTTGGGATTTTTGAAGATTTTTAATTAATTTTAGGCTGAGCATAACTTAGAGTTATAAGCTTGACCCGGTAATTGTCGGTTTTGCCCTTTTGGGCTATAAAATGAGTTTTACATATCTTTTTGACCCCAAACCTTTTGCTACTGATTTTATAGGATAAATACATTATTTTAAACCTTCTGGAATAATAAAAATATCAGCTTTCTATATAGAACCCGGAAACGGCTTCTAATCGTCTTTTTAAGCGTTTTTAACGCATAGTATGTACTAAAACTACTTTAAACATACAAGGGTTGATACCTACTGATATTTTAGGTAAATTATAATATTTTAACAGTAAGCAAAAGTTGTTTAACTCAGACTTCAGTTTTGAGCTTTTCGGCTTATGTGAAATTAACAAAATGCCCCTACGGTGCATAGTTTGGTTATAATTGATAAATTTCACATATATATTTTACCCTACTGATATAACTTAGTAAATTGAGTATTTTTACTGATGATATCAGACCTGTAACTCAGATTAATACTTGAACTCTTTTATAACCTTGTAAATGACCAAAATACCCCTACGGGGCATAGTTTGAGTTTAAATTCGTTCCGGGCATAATAAAAGATATCTTACTGATGTCACAACATATTTGCAGCATATTAACTTAGGAAACCTGTACATGGCTCTTACGGTTACCCGTTACGCTTCTTGCGCGTTCGGTTCGGTTTATGTAACTAGTTTGCATAAATTACCGAAACGGGTCAAACCTTATCGTTTTTATCTCAAAATCCAGAATGTGTATAATATACCCATATTAAGCAAGTCTTAAAACTTGTCGGGTCTAAATCACATTATATCCCGGTCTTCGCTTAATCGTGTGTACGAATCGTATCTTTAAAACTAACCGGTCTAAGTTTAGGCTTAATTAAAGACCCGTTAGGATTCTAATAGGTTATTATAAACCTTCGTTCCAGAATAGGAGGACCAGTAAAAGCTACTTGCATTTGCTGTTTGTGAATTATACTTGCAAAGGTAAATACTTTTAACTTATTTTCCCTTATACGGGCTTGGGGTACGGTATATAAAATACCGCTTGGTCGGGCATTCGACCTTAATCGATTAGTGGTTAAGTATTATCGAGATGACCCGTTTAAATATGTTTTGTTTGCTTAACGCCTTTGGGGGGTTAATGACCATGTCCCGGATATCCTTGGCATCATTTTACAAAATGGCCACGACCTAAGCGCGGGGTGTAGGCGTACACCCGTCAGTGCATAAATAAATAATGTGGTGTGTCTATTGATCTTTAACCCGGCACGAACCGGGCTACTGAACGCATAAGGAACATGTAATCCTTTTACAAGTTTATATATTTAAATAATTATCCCAAGTTATAAAACGTTTGTGTCACGTGCATCCAAATCAATTTTTAATCATTTTTAAAATGAGTCGGTTAATTGTATTTACTAGTGTAAACTGACGTATTTTCCCAAAAAGATTAAGTGCAGGTACTACTCGTAATAGGCTGGATTTCTCCTTAGCATCAATAAAGAGTCTCGCAAGCTTAAGATGCCTAACGTCTGTTGAACTACCGTTTCCTATTTATTTTTAATCCACCTGTGGATAAACTTTCGACTGTTGTGATACTTGATATTACAATTTATTAAAGTTGAAATACATCTACCTTCTGCTTCCGCTGTGCATTTAAATATTGTGTTGTTTGACTATTATGTTACCAACCACGTCACGATACTCCCCACCGGGCCCACCGGTTAAACGTGGAAAGTCGGGGTGTGACACCACGAATCATCAGAGCTTCTTTTGACGCCACCTTTCCCATATCCGCTCTCCAAACAAAATAATTTACTTTCCTTGGCGCTCAATTATTCCAGCGAAACGGCCCCATATCACTGTTAACCGAAGCCTTTAGCGACATCTCCCACCTGATACTTTTAGTCGAAAAATTCTGCCCCTCATTGTTTTCCCAAAACCATTTATCGTTGCCACCTGTGAAAGTAACTTGCTGCAGAACCCGCATCAGATCGTTGACTTCGACCCACTCGACATCAGAACTGGGGTTTTTCAACCACCCCCAGCTCCATTGAACATTGTTCACTAGTGCTACCATACATGAAGAGACCGGGTCCTGTTTATTAGCCGAGATCCTGTAAGCATTAGGAAAAACAGATTTTAAAGAGCCGAGCCCCGTCCAGTTGTCATGCCAGAAAAGTATGCGCCTGCCATTTCCCACTTCGACTTTCAATCTCCCCTTTACACAAATTCCCATTTTCGCTAGACTGCCATCAACATTTGCAATGTCTTTCCACCATCCCGGTATCGATTGCTTTACCGGAATAAGTTTTAAGACCCCTGTTCGAATCATGAATAGCCATTATAACCTGAGCCTAGAGCTGGTCCGGTTCAGCTTTTATCCGCCACCACCACTTGGCTAAAAGCGCTAAGTAAACGGGAGAGACCGGAAGCACTTTCCATATAATTAGAATTTTGCGCTCCCATCGAGGGCTCAGCCTATTGGACCCCACATTGGGGCTGATGCCCCCTTGGTATCCCTATGTCTAGGGGAGGTTTGTCTTCTTAAACCCTAGGTTCATTAGTGTCATATATCAAAATAGTTTTAAAGAAGTGTGCACTTTACATCTATTAAGAATATGGGGTATGGGGCGTGGGTTGGGTACAAACGTCTAAGTCACCACCCCGGGTGGGCTTGGGTTTCGGCGTGGCCCCTTGGGCGGGGGTTTCAGCCCGGGCGTTGGGCGGGCCTAGCGGTCTTCCGTGGCCGGCTCTCATTGGCTGGGTTGACTAGGCTATAGGTGGCTAGGATTTAAATTTAAAAAACAACCGTTTGGCCAAGCCAAACCCACGCTGGCTAGCCACGCCCCGCCATACCGACCCAACATGTAACTGACCAGCGGTGCCCCTCGAAGTCCACGTGTCAACCCGTGCCCCAAACCTTCGTCCCACCATACCCCACGGTCTAATCTGTATCTATGTTTATGTTTATTTAGATTTATCTTTCATTTAAGTAACCCAACTAAATGAAATGTTTGATGAAACTAAAATTATGACAATTTTAACTATTGAATTAACTAATGCCATCTTCTTGAAATTTGTTTCTTCTGAATGATGTTGATCAATTTGATTAAAATTATAACACAAATGATATGAACTAGGATTTAACCCCGCGCGTTGCGGCGCGCTAAGCCTAGTAATTCTATAAACTTATAATTGGTAGAGTAAAAAGGGGGCAAATTACACACTTACTACACAAAAACGGCGTTTTGATTGGGTACCAAGTACCAACATGAATGCAATAACATCTTTCAAAATAATAATGCTAGAAAAAGCAGATTGCAATATCATCTATTGACTTTCAATGTGGGATGTTGGGTATTCTCAACTTGCAGTTTTGCAAGGTCTTTCATGAGAGTCTAAACCTGCCCATATAAATCACGCTTAATAGAATTACGTCTTTTTACTTTGAATGAAACCAATAATATTCATCTACAAATAGAAAAAAAAGTAGATACAAATACCTAACATCTTGACTCCATGATGAACTTACAACCTCTATCTCACCAGTCAGAACCTGTATCATGTTGCGTACAATCATGTTAACGAAAGCAGATTTTTTTTTAAATTATTATAAAAATATTGGAAATAGATTTATGGGGTTTTTATTACATTAAAGGAGACTTTCAACCCATAACATCAGCTGCAACCTTGCTAGCAATTACAGGTCTACAACCTCAAAAGGGGAGTAAAAGAGACTTGTAGACATTATACATAATGCCCAATTTACCGGTACCACAATTGTAAAATGGTTTTCTTTTTTCACCTTTAATGTTTACGCTATCAAAATTGGAACATAATATTGAACCCGTCCAAAAAAATCCCAAACCAAGTAACCAAAGATCACATCGCAAGCATGTAATATTGAGCCCATTTCCAAAACCAGATAAGAATGTAAGATTGGCAACTTACCACTCTTCTAAGAACATAAAAAGACCCGTGTGATTGCTTGAGCGGAAGAAAGTTAATTGGGATGTTTGACTATGTATGGAACACTTGAGCTACAACCAAATAAGATAGAAAAAACACCTGGTTAATAACCCTATCATCATTTTCAAACTTTAAAAATGATAAACTAATAAAAGTCACTTGATATAGCAAATAGTAGTTCGCCTTTCAGGAATTAAATTACAGGAGTAACACGCGCACCCATAGTCTTATCACAAAAGTCGAATATCTATCAATAACATATACAAACGTGAAAAAAAAATCAAATCAGAGAACAACTTAGAACACGTTTCTTAAGAAGCTGAACACTCTTGCGAACAATATGAATTATTATTGTTTGGCTGTGAGATTTCGAACGAAGTTTAAATTGGACCAAACAAACTAAATGAGTTTTGACTTTTGATGAGTTTTGACTTTTGAGTGTGATATACCAATTACCAAGCTTACTGAAACATTATCATTACCAAATAGATATAGATACAAAGAGCCAAAACTACAATTCCAATCCTTTAGCTGTTAGATGAACAACATCCCAGCAAAGTCTTCGATGTTTGCTCGCACCAGATCTGAAGATGTTGGGAAGGCTACGGCGAGTTAAAACCTGACTTGGTTTCTAGTGTTGGTCGACGCAATGTTCACCGTTCTCGCAATACACCGCTGCTCTCTCATTTTCTCTCGCCATCACCTCTTTTTGTAATTCTTTATTTCTTCTTTGAATAAAACTATAAAAACTAATAGTTGATCGAAGAAGACAGGTGGTAAACCTATACATGACCATACATCTAGACAAACAGAGAAGAAACTAAATCGAAAATAAACAGGAGGTGGAAGAAGAGAGAAAAGCAGTAGGGGAAGAATCAAGCCACAAATGACCTAACGCCAGACACCGCTTTGGCACTATTCATTACGTTAGGTTTTTAATAGATAGAGAATATGTGATTGCTATGCAGCTGAAAATGATATAGATTATAGGATCCAGCGTAGAGGCGTAAGGAAATTTAGAGAACTTACAACACAGCATGAATGCTAGTAAGAAACTTCCTTTTTGCGAGTTAGCTGCTTGCAGGTATCAATTTGCTCTTGTGAAGTCAACTTGGTGTATATGCTCCCTCTTTTCAGTGAAAGAAGTGATATGTAACCTAATGATAGGAAGAAAATATCAGCAATCAGCACTTGAGATTACTAAACTGAAGTCAAACTATCATCTTTATGTCTATCCCATTCAAAGAAATGAGGCATATGATATACTACTTTGTTGAAGCTGCTTTAACTAACACATGACCTTTCAAGTAAAATGATACAATAAAGCCTCATGTAATTACCTGGCTTACATGAAATAGATGTAGCATGCATTTAAAGGACACAAATTTACTATGTCATGTTGTGCTTTGATGTAAACATGAAAATAAGACTGTAATGATACTGGTATAAATATTCTTTACTTCAAAGTGAACACGTTCTTTGTAAAAAACTGTATATATTATGTTATGAATAAACATGCTATAATTATTGATACTAACATTCTTTAACTTTCTCCTTAGGACCCTCACAAACTTTGGTTACAGCTCCAGAGACTGAGTCGATCCTAGCATCCCTCTACCTCAGATTGCCTTGATGAGATGATAAACATGTTAAGATATAACTCTAAAATAAGCCTGGGAAAAACAGGTGGTCTGGTCAGGTAACTGGTCAAAAGGGTTATGACCAAAACAGGCTCGGGTTGAAAGAAGTCGTTCTAGGAAAAAAAAACTTCCCAAAGTGGGTTCACCCGCTATATATACGTGTAAAAATGGCTATCTATACCAAGCAAAATAAGTATAAGTGTATAATTTGTATCCTTTGCGACTACAATTTTATATATTCAACTTATCGTATAAACATCAAAATGAAGAGGTCAAATTTCGTGTAAAACCTATGAACTATATCTTTGAGTTGAAGATGTTGTCTTTTTTTCATCAGCGTACTTGACAAAGCTCCTAAAACACTAATATGTCCGATCTTAATGCATTATATAATACCATGAACATATATTCTTATCTTGGTTTTAAAAAGTGAGAGGCGCACAAAAGCGACGAAGTTTAAAACCGAGACGCGGAGCACAAAAGCGACGGGCTTTTCGTACCTGAGGCGCAAGCTAATTATATATATATATATATATATATTTATATATCCCATATATACCCATAGGTTTTTAGCTTTCCCTACCCAAAATATAGTTATAAGTAAGGTTTTTGTATGATTTTAGCTACATGTACAAGCCAAAAAACCCAAAGTACAATAGTTAGATGCATAAAAACGCCTCCGGTATGAGAGACATGCACCTCAGGGAAAAAAAGCCCAGAAAAATCCCAAAAAAGCGCGCCTTTTTGGCGCTTCTTGTAATTAATCTAGGCACTAAGCGAAAAAACCGCAGGGTGTGCGTCTCGTGCTTAAGCGTGCCTCAGGCGCCTTTTTAAACCAAGATTCTTATTAAAGTCAAGGGTAATAACTAATATATTACCATAGACCTGTTCCAATTAATAAATCCCATGAATTGGAGCTAGTAGTAATGCACAATTAAATGATCCGATTAACACTTTAATGACTTCGTAAAAAATCTCAAATATATATTCAGGAATTCTAAAGACCTATCAAATCTATGTGTTGCTTGATACTGGTCCTAAAATGGTTTACGTATATAGATATGAAATCTAAATTGCATTTAACGTGTCTAAAAACAGTTTAAGCAATACCATCTGTGTAGTCAAACCGAGACAGGAATAATCAACCACATCCATATCCTCCACAACTGTATCAAACTAAAACACCTTCATAAAATCCACTTCCAATCGCCTACCAACTTACTTTTACATTCATTCAGCATGTCATTCAAATAAAACTGACATTCAAGTCCGGAATCAAACTATGCAAATCCCTTCGGTGAATTTAAAACCATATCAGATTCATTCAATTGGCAAGTAGTAAACAACAATTGTTTCATCACTTTTACTTTACATATCACCATACAGTATTTCATATGAAGTAAACCATTAATAATCACTTTGTCGCTTTGCTTGTTTTTTAACACCAGACCCTAGTTTTGACAAACTTTGACCAAGAAAGATGGTTCTTTAGTTAGAACATACCTCTTCAAAAGATACATGGATGGTGTGAGCTGTAAAAGCCAATCCTGCTGAACTATTGATCCATTCACCTTTCACCTGGATGAAATACAAAGATAATTTGATAAGTCAAGGTCTACCATCATTAACCACATTATTTTTAAAATTATGTTGTTGTATAAACTATAGGATATTACTTGCTGGTTATGTGTTCATATCCCCTTCACCGTACCTGTTAATTTATATTGTTACTTCTGAGAGATTTCTTTGACTTTTATCAAACACTTACCAAACATTCCAAACTTCAGTTGCAAAAATTTACATAAATTAACACTAAAAAACCTGTACTCAAATACATCAACTGAAAAAAAAAACTCGTTTAATCTGTTTATTAACAGAAGCTTCAGCCGCATCATCATATTTTGGCGAGCAAGAGACTGTTGAGGAAACGATAGAACCAGATTAAGCTCTTTCTTCACCTCTTCAAAAGTCACTAAAAGGATAAGAAGAAAATGGCCAGAACACATCAATAGACTCAACAAAAACCCTAAAATTAGTCTAAACAACTAATATTAATTCCCAACTTCTCACGAATTCGAAACGACAATCACCAGTAAGATTCAGTGTATATAATCAAAATATTTCCCACGATTTCAAAACATAAATGAAACCCTAAATCGCATATTAAGAGAAACGGTCACCGGAACCCTAAGCGCCGCCGTGAACCACGTTGACACACATCGTCGCTCGCTGTTACACAGCACGCCCTCATCGGTGGTTCACCGGTGTTGCAAGAAGAACACCGTAGTCTATTTGCCGATGGAACCGGCTCCACCATTAGACTCCCACACTCCGATCCGATTAGGCAATGGCGACTTTTTTCAAGCGGCAGTGCTGGGTTAGTGATAGAGTCGAGACATGGAGATTGTATATCAGAGGTTGTGGGACACGTGGGTGGACATTTGTAATAAAGGTGGAAGCACACATGACTAATTGACTATAAGTCTACAGTTAAAGAAACATAACTTACTACATCCTATAGCATGAAACACAGCTGAAGCTCAATGTACAACCAGTCAATGCCTACTTGTGTTACAAATTGAATTATTGATAATATATAAATATTGATACTTTTAAGCACATTCAGTAAAATAAAGCCAAAGCTATGCACACCACTAAAGCAGAAAAGCTTCTGGCTCGGAGGATTCTGGAATCAGGTATATAAATACTAAATTTTATGATTTTTTTGTTAATTAAAAATATAAAATCATAATACTCCCTTGTTCAATTACTAATCATGCACTCGCTAAAACTTTCAAGTTATATCATTTTGGATACATTTCATTATACACATGTAGTAAGTTATAAATTTCACTATAATTCTACCATCAAACAAAATCCGTGCTAAACTATCGTAACTATTAATAAAAATTCCATTTCGGTCTAGCTTTGTACATTCTAGCTTCATATGAGTTATAGCTATCAGCCCTCTTTGCATTTTGGTATGCACAACAACCGACAAAATAAATTAAGATGAGTAGCAAGACCATGATGATGTTGAGAATTGAGAGCCTGTGCCAATCCCTTCTCACGTCCTCTAGCACCCCGGCCTTGCACGAGTCGCAGTCGTAGCACAACAAATTCGGATCATTGTTCCATTTATAACAGTCAGGATCTTGTGTCATCATTGGCGCTTGGTAGTCACACGCGCTTGGCGGTTTGCAACAACCCGACTACATTAATTAACCAAAAGATTATTAGCATGGTAACATATATGATGGTTTAAAATATAGGCAAAAGATCAAATACAAATAATCTTAACATACTAAACATACAAATTGAAGGAAAACTCAAAAAGACAAGGTGGCATTTTTGTAATTACCACCAACTATCAAATTATACCCTTATACAATTAGCAACTTAAGTTATGTTGCATTTGTTTAAAAGTCACACCCTTTACTTTATTTTACTCACACTCTTTAATTATATATTAACTTAAGATATGGTTAATCATCGCATCACTTCATATGAGAAAGGCACCGATTACTTTCCACCGTTTCAATGCAATACAATACACAACTTTCAAGTGAACCGACGCATGCTTGAAAAAAAATTACAATAATATAATAAGATAACTAAATACAAAAAAACATGCATAACTGCCTCTCGCCTACGTAAGTGATTAAACTCTTCAAGTGAACCGACGCATGCTTGAACCAATGCACCGGTGTAATAATCAACGATTCAACGGCATAAAATCAAACGGTCACTAATTTATAATACACTTTTTTTATTAAGTGCATGGTGTGGATATAATTAAATTATTAGGCGAATAAGCCAGATATTGATTCAAATTACAATCAATTAATAAGACTCTGTTTAAATTTATATATGTGATTTAGATAATTGATTCAAATTATAACCAGTTTAAATTTTACAAATTATATGATGGCGTTTTAATTTATTCAATTTTCTTCATATGATCAGTTTATCACATCACCATTTGTTACTGTATTATCACCACAAATTTTACGTTGTCAAGACCTAGGCCAGAAACAAAAGTTAGAATGATAAAAGTCTGTCATATAATTTTCATAGTGATATGCAAAATTTAAACAAAACTGTATTTTATCGGATTTCGACCTATGTTCAAATCGGTAGTATTAGTTTTTCATACCTTTTTTTGTTAAATATAAGTTTGGTTTGTTTTGCTACAAGGGGTATAATTCCAAAATTTTAACTAATAAACAGAACAAATATTACAGGTTTTATTTTTACTTTTGTTGAATATTTATTTTCATACTTTATTGTTTCCTTCGCAACAAGGATATATATATAAACATGTATTCTCACCCGTATAGTTACAACAAGGATATATATATATATAAACATGTATAATCACCCATATAGTTACAAAAATGAAAGAGATTAAGAAAGAGAATTCATGTCCACCTACCTTTTCCTTATAAGATTATATAGAACTATATATCGTAACGTGTAAGACATTATACTTTTTTTATTATTGCCTAACCACCTTAATGTAACTAACATAACATATGTAACAAAGTAAAAAAACGTGTCACGTCACACGTGGGCATCACACATTAATGGTATCATCGTAACGCGTGTAATGAAGTCAGAAACGTGATTTTGCCGCCGCAACGCGCGGCACGGGTTAATATCTAGTTACTATACAAATGTGAACTCAACCAAAAATACCTAAAAAACACAAATTTTTTTTAACATTTTTTATTAAAAAATCGCTACATTTTGTTAGCAAAAAAAAAAATTGTTTTTTTTTTGCTGTTACTAAAAGTAGCGATTTTTTAATAAAAAATGTTAAAAAAATAAAATAAAATAATTTGTGTGTTTTTTTATTTTTTAGGTTTTTTGGGGGTTTAGTTTTTAGCATTTTAGCTTGGGGGGGGGGGGGGGTTTCGGTTTTTTTAGGTTTTTGGGGGTAGGGGGAGGGGGGGTTAGGTTTTTTTAGGTATATTTGTAGAGTAACTTTGATAGTTATTGATAATTACAAAAATGTCACCTTGTCTTTTTGAGTTTACCTTCAATTTGTATGTTTAGTATGTTAAGATTATTTGTACAAGAACTTTACCCTTAAAATATATTTGTTTTGTTGGATAATTGACTTGTGAAAAATTATAGTCAGGGGCGGTTTGAAAAAATGGAAAAAATTTGTGACAACTTCGTATGATTTGGAAAATAAAAATAGTGAGAATCTAACTAAAGGAACCCAGTAAAAAAAAATTGTTAGATCCGCTACTGATTATAGTACCTGAATTGGAGACAAGTTTCTAGTCCAATAGTCAGCAGGAGTCCACATAACAATCTTACTACAAGTTTTTGATCCCAAAATGCAACTTTTAACGGTCATCCAATAATTAGGATTCTCAATCCTCTTCCTTAGCCAAGGTGAATAACTTTGCAAGTGATACTCCTTGTAAACCCTACCCGGGACATCCACACCGCCACCGGGACCCACAACCACGAACCCAAAAACTGTCACGGCCAACAAGGCCGCGATCAAGAACAACATGACCGCTAAGTACATCCACAACGCCCACACCACATGAAAACATGCCCCTATAAAACCAGCCAACGATACAAGCAAGATCACAAATCCAACTATCATAAGCGGCCGTTGGAGGAAGCTTTCGCATGTGGCGGTGCTTTTCGCCATCCATAATCCGCCACCGATGATTGGAATTGAAACTAAGAGTGTCAATAGGTTCAAGAAACCTATCAAAGTGTTGCTAACCCTTGACATGTTTTCTTGTTAAATGATTTCTTATGAGCTCATGGTTTCTTTAGCTTTTAAATGGTCTTATTGTTCTAAAAAGCTATGTGGATTCAAATTTATGTATATCTGGCTCGATTGCTTTTTTAGGCATTATGGGTATGGACGAACTTTAATATACAAAGCATGGAAAATGACTAAAATGCACTTCTTAGCCATTAAGTAACTTCAATGCAAAGTGAGAAATCACAATTTTACCCATATATTGTTGAACTTTTAGAAGGTTCTATTTGTAAATTGGTTTTTATATCTATAGAAATAAATATTACTTGCACATAATGTTTTTTTAATACGAAAACTATTTGTTGTATTTAATTTAATTATTTTATAATATAAAAAATATATATATCGTGTGAAAAGAAGCGAGTGGAATGTGACTTGAGCTTGAAGTCCAACACCTTAAGTTTAGGGTGAGGGGCAATTTGGTAAATGTGTACAAAGGTAGTATCTTTTGGATAGTGCCCATTTAGTATGGAACTTGAGGTCTTGAGTACATTTCTTTATTATTTTTGAGGCTCCACTAGCTTTGCTTTGTAAAAGGAAGTTAATATCACCATCAACCGATATCTTAAAATAACATATGTTAAAAATAATGTGGCCCTTTCATTCTTTGCTACCTACACAACCAATATCTAATAATAATAATAATGTGGCCCTTTCATTCTTTGCTACCTACAAAACCAATATCTAATAATACAAAAATAATATTCTACTCCATTCGACTCTTGGAAAAACAACTTTTAAAAAAAAGGACAAAGACTCAAAATGGATCAATGATTGTCATTTAGTATTAGATAACTAAGGCTTACGATGAAATTTCAATTGTTTGCGCTCATTATGTTCGTTTGTGTAGCAACGTGGATTTTCAAGCAGTTCGTCTCTAATCCTATAATATGTTTATAATCCGCGAACATAATATATGCGTTTAGTCACTACACACTACGTATATATTTAGAAAAAATGTTCGCTACATATTGTATTATGAAGTCTCGCGAACATAAGTTTCCAGAACATTCAATACCACATAATTCATTATTTATTATTAATAAACTATTTATAAGAGTAGACTGATGATAATTACAAATGAAACTTAATCAAATTATATATTATAACTATAGTAGCAATAAAACAATAAACCCTAAGTAATATTTCTAAATAATACTCCCACATGAGGAGGAAATTGGGCGCTAGACAGGAGAGAAAAACAATGAATATGTTGTTATAGATAAGAACATACAATCGTGAAAAAAGTAGCAAAAAACAACCATAGAAACATAAATGCAAGAAAACTCGAGAGCGTTAAATGGCAACAGCGGATCTACAACCATAAAGGTAGCAGCAAGAGGCACGACCATATGTTAAGCCAAATATTCAATTGTCATAAGTTAGAGGGTTATTATTGTAACTAGTAGAATATATATATATAGGATTAGCTTCAAACGTGAACAAAATCCCAAGAGTGAACTGCGTGAACTGATCAGGGCCCTTGATTTTTATGATCTTGAGATTAAAGTGAGTGGCATGATGGTAATTATTTGGTTAATTTTTTTCATTTAATTAAATACAAAAATGGTATATGTGTAATTTCAATCTTAAATTGATTGCATAAATCTCTCACAAATCAAATCAAGGATTAGGAAAGATGTAACTTAATTCAATTATTAAAATAATTATTTGTTTAAATGCGATGTACACATGTGTATTCTAATTTTGCCCTCTTTTTAATGTGATGTACACATGTGTATATCGTCTGTTTTTGTAATATCTCAGATTTTTTTTGTATTAAATGTTGATGTACACCTGTGTAGTACTGTACACATATGTACGATGCTGATTACACATGTGTACTGTTCTATTTATATCCAAGTACACATGTGTATACCATTGAAATATGAAGGTTACGTGGATCTTAAAAATCAAAATTTGAATTCTGGTGATGAAATCTGAAATAAAAATTAAAATTGAAATATGGTGATTTGTTGTTTGTTTTGATAATTATCTTATTAATAAATAAACATAATGTGGATAATGAATTTAAATTAAGAAAGATGTAACTTAATTCAATTATTAAAATAATGATTTAAATCTATTTTTTATATAATTACAATCATACCCTTAACAACTAAAAAGGAAATCAAGGGTCCATATCTGTTCACGCAGTTCACTCTTGGGAGGTTGTTCACGCTGGAACCCTACCCTATATATATATATATATATAGAGGCCGGTTAACGTACAATAGGGCTTATCGTACATTACGTACGCGATAACCCTAGCCGTTCGATCAGGTGCAGATCTGGTGCGAATTCAATACATATCGCATGTGAAAAATGGTTAGCATGTGGAAAATTACACACCTCATGCCATTTTTCACATTACCCCATGCTAACCATTTTTTCATATGCGATATTCAATTTTCAACATGCGATTCTACACACCCCATGCCATTTTTCACATTACCCCGCTAGCCATTTTTTCACATGCGATATTCAAGTTTCCACATGCGATTCTACACACCCCATGCCATTTTTCACATTACCCCATGATAGCCATTTTTTCACATGCGATATTCAATCTTCCACATGCGATTCTACACACCCCATGCCATTTTTCACATTACCCCATGCCATTTTTTCACATGCGATATTCAAATCTTCCACATGCGATTTTGTCCATCTACACACCCCATGCCATTTTTTCACACTACCCCATGCTAACCATTTTTCACATGCGATATGTATTGAATTCGCACCAGATCTGCACCTGATCGAACGGCTGGGAAGATCGCGTACGTATCGTACGATAAGCGCATTTGTATTTTACTCTTTACATATATATATATATATATATATATATATATAGGGAGCCGCTAGAATGAGAACCACCACGAGTTATAAGAACCGCGAGAACCAAGTGCCACGGAGGGCCGTTGACCACGAAATTTTTTTTACACCTAGATCCGTATATTTTAACACCGGGTGTAAAGTTTGGGTTCAAACGGCGCGCCCGAGGGGGTAGTTTTTTACGCCCAAAGTTTGGTTAAAAAAAAAAGAAAAATTAAAAAAACCCAAACTTTGGGCGTAAAAAACTACCCCCTCGGGCGCGCCGTTTGAACCCAAACTTTACACCCGGTGTTAAAATATACGGATCTAGGTGTAAAAAAAATTTCGTGGTCAACTGCCCTCCGTGGCACTTGGTTCTCGCGGTTCTCATAACTCGTGGTGGTTCTCATTCTAGCGGCCCCCTATATATATATATATATATATATATATATATATATATATATATATATATATATATATTCTACTATATTTAAACCTCTTTGTTTTCAATATTGATAATGAATGAAAATTATGAGTTGATACCATAGGGCTAGGGTGTCAAAAGCTACGACTAGGACGACACAACAATAACATGAAAATAGAAGAATAAACAAAACCTATTCATCATATTTATAGAATGCGTACCGAGATAAGACATATTGGAGAAACAAAGTTGTCACGTAAAGGGGGCGACCAGGAAAGAGGGTTGATAGCCAATCAATATGCGGATGCACAAATGAGGAGATATAAGAAAAAGAACAAAAAAAAATAAGGGAATAACTCTAAGGCTCAGATACCATATAAAATAATATAACTATATCAGGTATTGTGTATTATTGATCAACTATTTATAGAACTATTTATAGAGGTATATTGAGGATAATTACGAAGTAAACATAGTCAAATTATATATTCTAACTATCGTGATAATATAACACGAGAACCTCATAATATAATAAAAAAAAGCTTAAGATTCTAACTAATAAATGTTGAATGCTACCACTAGAAAACATGTGTAGCAAACTTTTTTTGCAGCGAAAAGAACATGTGAAACCAAAAAAAGACAAAAAGAAAATAAACAAGCGAATAGGAATACAGTTCACACACATTAAGGACAACTGACATAATTTATAATTACATTAGATAAACACCAATAAAAGTATTAACGTGTTAATAATTGCACAAAATAAGTAGTTGTATATTAAGTTTTGAAAGTCGACTACTCAACTTTTTCCCTTTGAAAAGCCACCACATTTGATAGGTATTGTGTCATGGATTTTCAAGCCCATAGCATTATGTCACTTTTATTCTCATTCATCCATTCCTAACATCAACACCAAACATACCCTACTCAATGGAATCAATCAAATCAATAATTGACAGTAGAGGTGCGTAAACCGGGTTTTTGCCCAAACCCAGTGGCAAAGCTTGAAAATTTCCATCGGGTGGTCGCAAGTCACCGGACCTAAAAATTCTATATAAGTAAATTTTATTTTTATAAAACCGGGGGGTCGGAAACGTATATACCTAAAAAATTCTATACGAAAATTCTATACACTACTGAGCGAAAAGTTCAGGAGGTCTGGCACCCCCGGTCCCCTTGAAAGCCCTGCCCAAACCTATTTGGGTTGGACCCGGTTTAAGTCAAACATGATCAAAACCGGTTTTAGTAAGAACCGGTTCGGGTTGGAACTGGTTTTTGAGGGAGAAATGACTGGTTCGGTTCCAGTTCCGGTTCGAGTCTTGATGGGGTATGGTATCGTTCGGGTTGGGTCTAATACCATACCCCATCAAGTCTATAACCGGGTTTTAACAGGTTCGATTTGGGTTTAACCGGTTTAAAATTTTAAGTTCTCAATCCGATTACAGCCCATTGGTTCGGGTTGATTTCAAACCGGAGGTTTTTTCTTTTTTTCACCTAAAATTAACCATGAGTCCATAACTCACATAAAGCCCAAATTACAAGTAGGCCTAGACCCAAATAACTTATAAGGCTTTGCTAAAATATGCAAACAAAACTCTACATTAAGCCCAAGAATAAAATGCATCAAGAACCAACCTTCAAACCATATGATACCAAAACATTTCCCAACAAATGCACTATTTTGTGTAGCTAAGAAATATTCTCAACTATCAAATTATCATAACATAAAACTGTATATATATTCAATGAAATTACTTTAAAATGGTTTAAAATTACTATATAAGGAATCTCACTAATGAATGTTTTCTTCGGTTCGCCACATCTAGTGTGACAAGAATATAACAATCATCAACTAACTTAAAACAAATTTATGATCACTTGGAAGCAAGAATGAAGGGGTCTCCTTATTTCTTTCTTCTTCTGCAACCCCATAAATAATGACTTTTTATACAGTTTTCGCTTATTATACAAACAGTAAACTGAACCTAGATGAAGCTTTGGCTTCCTTCCATTGCTTTGTTCTCCAAAAATGACCTGAAAAGTATAAACGCTTGTCGTGGGCGATGCAAGGGCACTTCATGTCCTGCACCCGTTACTGTCACGAATGTCAACCCTTTATATATTTGGCTCCATCCAGCAACCTAACCAGAAAATTATTAAACTATTTAGAGAATTATTTATAAACATATATAAAACCTGTAAAAAACTAAAACTAAATAAATAAAGTTCATTACCTTCCCATTATCATACCACGGATACCAATTGGCGATTGTTGAAAGATTTAATGCATCAATTGAGTATCTTGTTGCGGTGAGAGGAACAACTGAATCGGTATCACCACTGCATACATTATAATTGAAACCATTGCGTCAATTGTGGTGTTATGTTGACAAAATGTATTATACTACAGATGAAGTACAAGAAATTGTACCTGAATACCCATACCCGTAAACCAGCAGCTATGAGTTCCTTGTAGATGGGAAGCATTGACAGCGGAGAGTCTGTCCAATACCCGCCAACAATATCACTACAGTCAAGAAAATATGACATCAAAATTAGATATTGAAGAGAGTGAAAAAGAGCTAAAGATTTTTAAAAATTTATAAACATACCTGCATGTTTTCCATGGATATGAAAGCTTAGTTATGTTGGCATGAAAAGCCTTTTGAACTTCAGGAAGATTGAAGTACTGATTTGCGTAATTCTCCGTGCAGGGATCATATGCCCCGCGCATCCATGGCTGTTCATAAAAAGAAAATTAAAGTTATTTTTGTGTCTTTTTTTCATATCATGATTGATTCAAGGGGATATTAGTTAATTTCACATTTGAATCCTTAGTTTTGTATGGTAAATTTATGAGGAAATTTTAGTATAATTAACTTACATAACGTCCTCTACGCTTTAACGTTGAGGTGTAACCACACGGTTTTGTATATATGCTATAAGGATCGATACGTCCCTGTTCCATTTCAGCAGTACCTAGAGCCCTGATGCACTCAATGGGTGGATGCTCAGAGGAACTTCCCTCACAAGATTTTTGAAGAGATTTATAAGTAGAATCCGAAATTAAACCGTGGGTCCACCAGTACTCGAATGTGCCAACATAATCATTGTAATCATCAGTAACAGCATTTCCCACCTAAAAAGAATGATTCAAAGTTAGAATTTATGGAATGTGGTATGATAACATTTAACAAATGATGCTGATGTTTATAATTCAGTTTATACTATACCATGAAACCCTTGAAGTTAATAACTGGATTCTTTACGCCTTTGTTTCTTCGGTAAATAAGTTGAGACAATTGCGGAACATAATGACCTGATATAAGTTATTTAACAAGCATTAGAACATGTATCAAACCAAAAGAGTAAATTAGTTTTTGAGTCCCTGTGTTTTAGTGGTTTTAACCACTAGAGTCCAAAATCAAAAAGTTTAAAGCCCCGAGTCCTTAGGGGGGTAGGGGTGCTCCACTTTCCGTCACTCACCACACCGAATCATTGTCCGCCACGTCATTGAGCTTGATTCCATCACCAGTGATGGACATCACTTTCCATCACTCACCACAATGGTCCCCTCAACAGTAACTTTCAAAGATTTTCACACGTGGTCACTACCACGCGTTGTCACCACCACGAGTGATGGAATTTAGTGGCGGCGGTGTTCCACTCGTGGTCACCCAACCACCACGTTCCATCCCCCTAACCACTCATTTTATAACATTTTGAGTCTAACTTTTTAACACCTGTACTTTTGATTTTGGACCAAGTGGTTAAAACCACTAAAACACAGGGACTCAAAACGTTATAAAATGAACACTTAGGGACTCAGGACGTTGAACTTTTTGATTTTGAACTCAAGTGGTTAAAACCACTAAAACACAGGGACTCAAAAAGTAATTTACTCAAACCAAAATATTGTATATGTAATGTAACAATGTAACATGATTAGTGGGTGTTATAAGAACCTGCATAACTTTCTCCAGCAATGTAAAAATCTCTATGCTTGTACTGGGGGAATCTCTCAAACCAATTAACAAGAAATGCATATGAATCTTCAGCTGCAAATTCACAATACCCAGATTCCAAAATCACCCAAAAAGTCAAAATCAAGAAACTTTAAGCTAAAAAGATCACAACTTTATGCAGTTCAATCAACTAATGTACAATGAAAAGTATAAAACATAATAAAATATTTCTGGGCAACTCAAAAAGGGAAAACTTTTTGCAGAGATCTTGTGGCTCATACCTGTTCTTGCATCACCAAAAGTATACAGATCTGATGTAGTGTTTGTATATGAATAACCAACTCCTGCTGGTGATTCAAGAAACAACAAATTTGCCACTGCCAACATAAAGATTCAAGATCAGTCACAATATAAACCACAATCAGCATAAAAATTGAAACTTTTTAGCAAATTACATACATTTATTCCAAGAATAAGGGTTTGTGAAAAGGGTCTTCCCATCGGAATTTATATGCAAAGGACCAATTTCTTCAGCAGCCCCATAAGCCACAGAAGAACAACCAGGACCACCATTGAGCCACAACAAAAGTGGTCTTGACTTTGGATCACGACTTGCAGGTGACTCAGTCAACCAATAAAATAAAGCTCTCCCAGATGTTTGATTCACAGTAACATAACCAGAATATTGTGCAAAATCAACATTTGCAGGCTGCCCAGGAAGCTGATCAATCTTATCTTTTTCTTGATCAGATAAAGACTTACAAGTTCCCACAACAACAAATGTGAAACAAACAGCAAATAACAAGAATGAATTAGCCATATGAATATAAAGACTGGATCTTGGAACAAAAAGATCCCAAAAGTCTTTAAGGGTTATCTGCAGAATAAGATGAATAGACACATGTAAAATTTTTCTGCTTTTGTGGTGAAGATACAAAGCACATTGAATGTTACCCAGAAGATAATATCAAACAAGAATACGATTAAAATTCAATGGAAAGATAAGAGGGTTGTGGTTTCTGGTGAATTCAATAAATGATTGTGATTTATGTATACTGAGATGGGATGTATAGTGAGTATGGAAGGAGGATATTATGAAATAGGGACAGCGATTTGCGGCAGAAAGGTTTTATTCACAAATTTTATTTTTATTGATTCGTTGTAAATATATAAAAAATATTAATCGGTTATTAATTATAAAAAAGAAAAAAAAAAAAAAACAACTAACAAGTTAAACTATAAGTCTGATTAAGATAATGATGTTATCAAAGGTTTTATCTGTATAAAAGAATCTGAATATAGATTAAGATAATGATGTTATGTTATCAAAGGTTTTATCTGTATAAAAGAATCTGAATACATATTTTGTATAATCCTAATCTAACTTATAATAAAAAAACTTCAAATAATACAACATGACATTCTCTTCGAACTTAAAAATTTTATTTATATTTATTTAATATATGTCTTTTAATATTAATAACTAAGGAAGGATCCACTAAAAGTAAATTTTGTCTAACTAGTCTAAGAAAGATTGTGATAATCATATATGGCACTCCTTATAAGTAAGAAGGAAAGATATTTTTATCCTTATAAATAGGTGTGTGAAAATGACATATGGCACCTCTTTTGTTTTCTAAAAATACAACAAAAAGAATCCATTACAAAAAATCTAGCAAAAAAATCCAATACAAAAAAATATAGCACAAAAAATATAGTACAAAAAAATATAGCACAAAAAAATCTAGTACAAAAATATAGCACGAAAAAATCCAGCACAAAAAAATATAGTACAAAAAATCCAACACAAAAAATTGAGAAAAAAATTAAGACAAAAATATTTAGCACAAAAATATAGCACAAACAAAAATGTTATACAACATAGAAATACAACACATTTTTGTGGGTTTTTTAGTCGTCATATTTTATATACAAATATGGTACTCAAATTAAAGATAAAAAACGCTCGATTTTATGGTGAAATTTTTATAAAAAAATAATGTTGTATAAAAAAGTTATGAACGTTTAAAAAAATAATTGTGGAATATGCATATGCCTTGTATGTAGAGAAATAAAGTCAATAAATAAGATTTTCTCAAGATACCCTTGCACTCCTCTTTTTTCCTACATTTTTATCTTAACCATTGATTTGAAAAATAAATAGTTAAGATTACTTCTCATCCTACTTAGGCAAATGAACTTTTCATTTGATCGTAATAACTAATATATAAATATCACTTATCTTTATCCTTATCTAAAATTGAGTTGAGTTATTCTACAAATGAGTATAAAAATAAGAAGGGTAAGAACCCACAATAAAGTGACAAGTGTCCCAAAAGAAATCAAGTGGGAATGGTAATTTTGTCAAAGAGAATAAAAAGTTTATGCACATGCAAGTCACATGATATTTCCCCCTATTTTTTAAACGTCCATAACTTTTTTATACGTCATTTGTTTTTTAAAAAAATTATAACATAAAATCAAGCATTTTTTATCTTTAATACGAATACCATATTGTTATATTTAGAAAAAAAAATCGAAAACCCAGTTGTGTATTACACAATAGGCATAACGTATAACATAATGAGAAAATCCAGTTGCGTATTACACAATGGACATAACATAAAACACAATGAGTATCAAACTAAAAACACAATGTAAAGTAGACCAAAAACACAATCGATAACAACAGATAAAAGACACAATGGACATAACGTAAAACACAATGAATATCAAACTAAAAACACAATAGAAAGTAGACAAAAACACAATCGATGACAACAGATAAAAGACACAATGGACATAACGTAAAACACAATGAGTATCAAGCAAAAACACAATGGAAAGTAGACTAAAAACACAATTGATGACGACATATAAAAGACACAGTTAGTGAGAGCATATAAAAGACAAAATGGACAACAGACTAAAACACAATGGACAACAGACTGATACACAATGAACAACATATTAACACAATGGATAGCAAAATAAACACAATGACCAGAACCTATAACACAATGTATAGAGTACCCAAATATAACATCATCTTCATTATGTCATATATTGTGTTATATGTTCTGATAAAAATGCAATGCATAACCCAAATTAACATTGTGTTATAAGTTTTGATAATAACACAATATATAGAAACCTTAGTAAAAAATGTAAAGACTAAAACCCAGTTGAAAGACACAATGGTCACGACCTTTAACAAATAAAACCCAGTAAATGTGAATTTTTTTATTTTATTTTTATATAGTAATATCATACTCATATTAAAGATAAAAAATGCTCGTTATTATGGTGAATTTTTTTTAAACAAATGTCGTATGAAAAAATTATGACGTTTTAAATTTGACGGAGGAATTGACATATGCCTTGCATGTGTATAGAGAAAGTCAATATATGTAGGATTCCCTTTATGCCCTTCTACTATTTATTTTTTCCTAAAACTAATCTCAACTCTTCAAATCTAAATCTAAGATCAATGGACTATAATCCTTCTCATCCTTCTTATTTATGTTGTCCTTTGTATTTAATCTTAATCCATCTAAAATTAATAAATAACTTTGATTAATTTCACACGACATTTTCTCCTTCAATCCTTTAATAATATTAATAATATCTAAATCTAATATCTAATAAATTATTAATATCTCTTAAACTATTATGAAAAGAATTCGTTAGCAAATATTAAACTAATCAAATAATAAAAATAAATAGAAAATTATATCGTGTATTATGCCGATAAGAAATAAGTATTTAACCATTAATTAGAGTTTACTCTATTAATAAATGGTACATAATAGTTTGTTCAAGTTTTACAAAAACAAAATTTTTAACTTTTTTTTTTTTTTTTTTTTTTTGTAATTTATGGTGTTGTAACTCATGTATAAGGGTTTTTTTTTTCTTTTTTCATTTCTAGCCCAAAATTTTTCTTCTTTTGCAATTTAGACCCATTGTTTTTTTTTTTACTTTTAACCCAAAATTTTTTATCTTTTGCAATTTAACCCCAACTATTTTTTATTTTCAATTTTGGTTCACCATACATTTCATCTTTCCCAAGTTTTTTTGTTTTGCTCAAAATTTTGTGAGTTAACGCACCGCAACGTGCGTGTGGATTTCAACATTTTTTCGTATTTTTTTCCCGTTTGACTGGCCCGTCGCAACACATCTATTTTTTTTCGTTTGACAAGTTCATTGCAACGCGTGGGTCCTGGATTGACTTAGTTATTTTTTCCTATGTTTTACGTTTCAGTTTAATTTCTCTACAACGAGCGTGCGTGATTCAAATATTTTATGTCTGCTTTTCACGCGACGTTATTTTTTTCCGTTTTATTTATTTTGTATAACAACCCTCCTGAATTTTTCTGACACCCTAATATATTTTAAAATACCCTTATATGTCTTAAAATACACCCAGTATGTGAAAACCGAGCCCAAAATATGAAATATCATTAAAAATAAAATAAAAACAAGAAAATTGAGTCTGTCGCGGGGCGCGTAGCCTTTGGCTACTGCTTACGCGGGCCGCGAGCGATCAAAAACGAGGCAACACCCGGTGTTAACACGTGGCAACACGTGTTGGTCCTATACTCGTGACCCGGATCAGCTACGGCCTAGACACCCTACTACGCGGGCCACGTAAGACGACCCTTAGGTCTACGCGGGGCGCGAGAAACCCGATTTCAGGCCCTATAAAGTGGGAGCTCGGGCCTTCAGTCAGTTCGCTCATTTATTTTCTTTCTTGCGAATTTCTGAAGAAGATAACATAATTTTCGGGCATAATACCCCCCTAATTAACGAAGTTCTGCTCCGTTGTAAGTATTATAACCCCGGTTACGTATTAGTTATGCTGCCCGATTGATCCAGGGTTCCGTAACGGCTGTCGTGGTTCTGCCCGACGTAGTCGTTGGAATGCCGTCTCGGGGAGGGTATCGTTAATATAAATAAAGGGTTATTATACTAACATATGTACATTTGTGTAATTAATAGATTAACACCAGGAAACCCTTAAACGAAGTCTAAGACAACAATGTGAGTAATCTCCTTTTTGTAAATGGTTTTTACAAAACCTTAAATGTTTTACAATGTGATTAAGCAATGATTGAGTCTTTGTAGTTCTTCAATTACTGCCAGTATGTTGGGGTTTTGTATACAAAATGTGGAACACGTTACCATTGGACAAAGAGTTAGCCAACGGGTAATATGACCCACCAGTCAGGATTGACAATACTGAATGAGTAATTGTGTAGAAATAAACAATGTGATAGCTCTCAATACTGTTAAAGAATCAAACTCTTCTTGATTAAACTAGGATTCACTCACCAGTATTTCCCACTGACAAATGTTTTTAAAACGCGTTTCAGGTAACAAAATGTAAAAGCCAATTAGAAGAAAGCCAGCTGGAGAGCACTGACGGCTTGGAAAAATGTGGCTGTAAAAGTTACCAAAAAGACGATGTTTTAAATTCAATAAAATAGGGTGTATCCCTATAAACATGTTGTAATAAGAAACTCGGGTTTTACCCATGTGGTTATTAATATAAAATATGGTGGTTTTACTCTGATAAACATTTCCTAACTACGGTCCTGATGAAATTTCCGCTGCCAAAATGATAAACAAAATGATACCACCACAACTGGTCTCGCGGCCACCCGTTCTCGGGGCAGATAATAGTCTTAACTACGCGGTGAAGCCAATTGCGATTTTAGATCGTAAAGTTAAAACTTTAAGGAACAAGGAGATCAACCAAGTGAAGGTCAAATGGGAACACAGAAAGGGTTCGGATACCACATGTGTAACACCCCGTGTTTTCACAAGTCAAAGTCAAAGTCAAGGTCTAAGTCAACGACCGATTTCGCGCAACTTGACTTACAGAGATTTCTTTATTTAATTCGTATTATGTGGAGTAAGTGTTGTTAATGACAATAATCGAATTGTGTTAATCGTTATTCAATCGACCGACGACTGTGAATTATAGGAAGTAACAATGCGATAAAGTTAACTAATCAATAATCAAGCTATGTTAATCGAATCGACATCAATTCGCAACTCGAGCTATGTATTTTTACTTGTTACTATACGTGTGCGTGTGCCTTACATGTTACCTGTGCATGTTTATTTACGTTGTGTTGTGATAATCAAGCGAACTCAATCGAAACTCGAAATCTAACTCGATATGCAATCGAACTCGAATCGTGAACGAACTATGGTAATTGGTGGAAAATAGATTATGCAAGATATGAGTGTTTGGGACTGAAAGTAATTTGATTAGGAAACCCTATCGAATCGAACCGCTCGCAATCGTGATCGAATACCAAAAATCGTCGCGCGAAACACTCGAAAGGTGCGACTGATCGATCAGACTCCCAGCCGATCGAACAGCCAGCCGAACGGACTGCTGTCCGATCGGACAGGCTGTCCTATCGAGCTGCCTGGCCGATCGGTCAGTACTTTCCTCTTTTGTCATCCTATAAATACCCCTGTCATTGTCATCCTTTTCCACTTTTGGAAACCCCTGTTCGACCAGCACGCCCAACTCACCTTTTCGCAGATTTCTCTCGATTCCGGTAAGTTTTCGTCCTAAATCTTGTACTTTCTTGATCTATACACACTCCTACACCTTTTTATCTTTCAAATCTTAACTTTTAACCGTGAAATCATCAAGAATCAAGTGTTCTAGGATGATGTCATCATGGGTTCTTAAAGAACTTCATGTTTTGGCCTCAATCCACCAAGAATGACTTGGATCTAGCCGATTTCCACATAAACAAACAAGGATCTTTCATAGGTCTAAACATAAACACGGTGAAAAGGACTGGAGGGTGGATTTTCCAACTTTCTTCCAACTCTTTTTCACTCAATAACTTCAAACCGAGAGAAACGGAGCCTGAGCCGGTTTACAAATCACTTCGGTGGTTGTATGGCTCCAGATCCGGATTCTATCCGCGAGGTTAACCGACTTCGGGTTGAACGTTAAACTTCATTCCGAACAGTCCACCGACCGGATTTGGGTGATTCCTGTCCGACCCGAGGAACCAAGTAAGGACGAGGGATCTATGGTTCTACACGTTGTCAAGATACCTCAATAGAACGACAAACAAACATAACAACCGAGTGTTAGACGCAAGGGCTGATCAGGTCAGGATGCTGACCGATCGGACTGCTGTCCAAACGGACAGCCAGCCGATCGGATAGTCAGCCGATCGGCTGGCCAGCCGATCGGCTAACACATGGTCCCACACAATCAACTTGCTTTGAAGACTAGTATTGAACGAACTGTTGTTCGATCGAACTACTGTCCGATCGGATTACTCTTCGAATCATGAGATACTATGCTTCAATACTTAATCGATTTTTCAACATGTTCAATGCACTAGAAGTGCCATCCGATCGAACAGCAGTCCGATCAGGTGACACCCTGTTGTCCGATCGAACAGCAGTTGTGCAATTCGATCGATCAACTATCTGATCCATTGCACCATACTTTACATTTCATTTAAGGTCTTTGACTTGTTGACCTGTCCGATCGAACACCTGTCCGATCGAGCACCTGTCCGATCGAGCACCTGTCCGATCCAAAGACTAAACATTGCAATTCATTTGAATGCCTAACCGATCGGGTTGCCGGCCGATCGAACAGCCGTCTGATCGACCGACCTGAAATGTAAAGGTACTTCAATGTTTTCAAATGCTACAACGAAAACTTCAAAAGTCAAACCATCATACACAAACACATCTTCTCAAAGGAAGAAACAATCCACTCGAACAACCATCCGATCGGCCTACCAACCGACCGGACAGCGGTCCGAGCGGGCTGTCAGCCGAACGGTCAGCCGTCTGATCGGACTATCATCCAATCGACCAGCCGTCCGACTCGCCCACACTTGTTTCCTGTTTTACGTTTCGCTTATCGTTATGCTATCAAATCTATTCAGGTTAACCGTACTCGCTAAGCGCTCCCTTCAATCCATTAATCGCTGTGAGTATACTCGATCCCTTTTTGCTTTTAGCACTTTTGGGTGTTACATACGTTACGAATATTCAAACTACAACTACCACACTACTCAACTATTTGAACGCTAACCGTTAATGCATGTTATACGTGGCTTATGAATGCTTGTTGTTATGTTTACACATGGAATGCTGTCTACCTGCCTTAGCAACGATAGTACTATAGTTTGGACTCAGCACCCGTTCACACGGGGGTTGTTAAGGATCTTTTACTTGCATGGATTACGGTGGTAATCATGTATTGCGAACTGCCTCGGGCAGTCAACCCGCAGTCATTGGTATCGATGGGTCTATGTCGATAACTAACGTGCTTCATTTCACTATGTGTACGTGCTGGTTATGCGTAAACGAATTCGAACTCTATATCCTATTATCAATCTTGTATGCTCACCTTTACATTATATGTATTGACTTTATTTTAATGTATGTGACAGGTGCTTAAGAAGTTTACATGCTTAGCATGCTGTGAACTTGAGGCTAGGAAAGGTCTAGGATGCTCTCTGTGCTGTGATGAAATTGAAGCTAGGAAAGGAGGTCCTAGAAACCAATAAATAAACTATTTATGTTTGAATCTGAGTTGTGGGAACAGAATATTTGCCTAGATTTTATCTGTAATAATTTGTTTACTATTTGAGACATGGTATGGGACATGTTAATTTAAATTGAATGGTAATGATAGTTGTTATGGAAACTTCTGAACAATCTGTTTTGCTCAGTGCCATGCCCCGATGATTCCGCCATCGGTTGGGGTGTGACAGATTGGTATCAGAGCCATAACTATAGGGAATTAGGCAAGACTCGACCTAGTCCGGGTCGAAGTCTTAGATACCTAGACTATAGTTAAGAACCAGCAGACCGACTTGTGCATAAGCAGTAGAGGCTATGTACGAGCTTACTTCTCGCTACTCTCGCTTATTCTACGCTATCACCACACTCGGATTTTCAACTATGAGTGGGCAATAAGGTCGAGAATAGGTGTGAAAACCGCAAACTCTCGACTAAAGTTACTTACTCAACCCGCATTTTAACTACAAACGAGGAGAATTACGCCAAATCAGGAGTGAAATCCGTATTTTGATGAATAATCTCCTCAATTTTATTAAAAACAGGGACGAAGTTGTTAAGCTAGGGGTGGAACCCTAACCTTGACGACTTGTTCCGCTTTTATACAAAACTCTCACCAAAGTCTCGACGGACTCCAATGACCTGAAGTCACAATATGACCAACGGGATGTGTGCCAAACGCCCAAGAACCGAGGCAAAGGCATAGTCCTGAAGGTTAAATGTGCACAACGGATCCTTGCGAATAGTTGAATTACTTTGGTTAGTCGAAGTCTACTAGCCGCAGACAATCTATTTCTCGATTTTTACGTATTTAGATTCAGAGCCCGCAACTGCTGATTCTGATGATTCGTCGATTTTATGTGCTATTTGTGTATTTACCTGTTTATGTGTCTAAATTTCGGAGAATTACTCGATTTTGTTTTCACTTCAATCGACACGCACGACTTGCACTGCTTTTCTATCTCAATTCGTTAACAAATCGCGAAACTTTGAACGACTTCATACTACGATATACGCTTGTACCACGCTACCCTCGAGCAACCGTCGACCTTGAATGATAGATTTCTGTTTTCTGATTGCCTCTCGTGGATAAACGCGTATGTGTTCATTACTTCTGTGCTTTACGTGCTTAGGTGTTAAATGATTATGTGCTCTACGTGCTTATGTGATTATGTGATTTCATGCCTTATATGTTAAGTAGTTACGCAAATATACGTATTCCTGAGCTTTAGCAAGTAGTAGACGTGTGAAGTGAGATTCGAATGAAATGTGATGAGTCCTGTGACGATGTCTGTTGCAGACCATGTCGTCTGGATCCCGTCATGTACTCTCTCGTCAAGAAAAGAGGGACAAACGCCTTGCTTCCATCATCGCTAAAAGTGTGGCAAAGGCCGTGAGTGATGTTTATGAGAATGCCAGCAAATCATCTGAAGAATCGAGAACCGAAGCTCCCAAAACTGCCGCAAGACCCTTCAGTTTCAAGCAATTCAAGTCGTGTGGGCCAAAGGAATTCACTGGCGAAGGAGGTCCAACTGCACTATTCCAATGGTTTGATTCCATTGAGGTCACTCTGCGACAAAGTGGTTGCCCTGATGACCTTCGAACTCTGAATGCTACCGGCGTTTTCCAGTCACGTGCCCTAGACTGGTGGACGGCTGAGAGGAACAAGCGAGGGAACGATGCAGCCTACGGTCTGTCGTGGGACGAGCTCAAGGAAGTTATGCTAGAGGAATTATGCCCTCCTCACGAACGTCAAAAGCTTGAAGATGAATTCTGGCACATACGTCAGCATGAGGGTGACAACGCTGCTCTCACTGCTCGTTTTAAACAACTCAGCATCATATGTCCCGATCAAGTCAAGACTCCAGAGATCACCATCAAGAAGTATATCCGAGCTTTGCCCGACTGCGTTGCTGATTTCGTGCAAGCGGCTAAGACTACGTCGATCGAGGAAACTTATCTGTTGGCCGCTGAAATCAATGACAAAAGGGTTAAAGCTGGTGTTTGGGATAAGAATTCGAAGCATCTGCATCAAGCTACTGCTACCGCACCCACTGCTGAACCCACCTCATCGAGCAACAGAAGGAAGAACAAGAGAAAGAACAACTCCAACAACAAGAATTGTGCGATCACTGCCGCACCGATTCAAGCTGTACCTGCCCAACAGCGTCAAGTAGCGGCGCCTGTGGCCAATGCACCGCCTGCAAAGCGTGCATACACTGGACCACATCCGCTCTGCCCTACTTGTACCTACCACCACCCAGCTGCCATTGCTTGCCGTTTTTGTGCCCATTGCAACGTATACGGCCATTTTACTGCCAACTGTCGTATTCGTCAAGCTCCTGCCAATCAAGCTCTACTCGCTGCCCCACAGGGTCAACAAGCTCCTCCGGCACCCGCGGTCAAAGCCAGAGCCTGCTTCGCATGTGGCGACCCGAACCATTTCGCCAACATGTGCCCAAACAGGGTAGTGAAACAAGAACCTCAGCAACAGCAGCCACAGCAGCAACAACAACAGCAGCAGCAACAACAGGCCGCACGCGCCAGAACTTTCAACCTCAACGTGCGTCAAGCCCAGGCCGACAACAACGTGGTCAATGGTACGTTCCTTGTGAATGGTATTTATGCTTCATGTTTGTTTGATACCAGAGCCGATAATTGCTTTGTGTCGTTCGAATATGAGAAACTCCTTAGTCGTAAACGTTCCCAACTCTCCTCGACATTCGATGTTGAAGTCGCTACCGGAAGAACTGTCGCCGTTAATTCCGTTATCCGTGATTGTACTCTTGAGCTCAACAATCACATCTTCCCAATCGACCTTATTCCGATTCAACTCGAAAGCTTCGACGTCATAGTAGGCATGGACTTTCTTCGAGAAAACCATGCTGAAGTTGTGTGCTTCGACAAGATGATTCGATTTTCGCTCGCAAATGGTGATTTATTGTGTGTATATGGTGATACGACTTCAAGAGGGCTCAAGCTTATGTCATGTGTCCAAGCCAGCAAGTATCTCCGTAAGGAATACAGGGCTTTCTTGGCTAACATTGTAGTAGCGGAGAAGGAAAAGAAAGAGAAGAAGGAAGTGAAAGACGTTTCTGTGGTTCGAGAATTTCCTAATGTTTTTCCAGAGGATCTTCCCGGACTACCGCCAAGTCGTGATATCGACTTTCGTATCGACCTCATTCCTGGAGCCAACCCTATTGCCAAAGCTCCTTACCGACTCGCGCCGTCTGAAATGCGCGAACTCTCAACCCAACTCCAGGAACTACTTGAGAAAGGCTTCATTCGCCCGAACACCTCTCCTTGGGGCGCGCCAGTCCTTTTCGTCAAAAATAAGGACGGATCGTTCAGGATGTGCATCGACTATCGGGAATTGAATAAGTTAACTATCAAGAACCGCTATCCCCTACCTCGTATCGACGATTTGTTTGATCAACTACAAGGCGCTACGTGTTTCTCAAAGATCGATCTGCGTTCAGGTTACCATCAGCTACGTATTCAAGAGGAGGATATACCCAAAACCGCGTTTCACACCCGATACGGTCATTACGAATTCGTTGTTATGCCTTTTGGTTTAACCAACGCACCAGCGGTTTTCATGGATCTGATGAATCGCGTGTGTAAACCATACCTCGGCCGTTTCGTCATCGTATTCATCGACAATGTCTTAATCTATTCCAAATCGAAAGCCGAACACGCGCAACATTTACGTTTGGTACTCGAGTTACTCCAGGGGAACCAACTCTATGCCAAATTCTCCAAGTGTGAATTTTGGTTGGGGGAAGTTCAATTTCTGGGTCACATTGTTAATAGTCAAGGCATTCACGTCAATCCTGTGAAGATTGAAGCTGTCAAAAGCTAGGTTACGCCTAAGAACCCGTCTGAAGTCCGCTCTTTTCTCGGACTAGCGGGCTATTATCGACGATTTATCGAGGGATTCTCAAAGATCGCTGTACCGCTTACCTCTCTTACGCATAAAGACCAGCCTTTTGTCTGGGGAACCAAACAAGAGTCTGCCTTCCGAACCCTCAAACACATGCTTTGCAATGCTTCTGTTCTCACATTGCCCGACGGAAACGGCGATTTCATTGTCTATTGTGATGCTTCCAACCTTGGTCTCGGTTGTGTTCTCATGCAACGGGACAAGGTCATAGCTTACGCATCTCGTCAGCTCAAAATCCACGAGAAGAACTATACAACCCATGATCTCGAGCTTGTTTTTGCATTAAAGATTTGGCGACACTACCTGTATGGTACTAAGTGTACGATCTTCACCGATCATAGGAGCCTACAGCACATCTTTAATCAGAAGGAACTTAATATGCGTCAACGCCGATGGGTAGAACTTCTCAACGACTACGACTGTGAGATTCGTTATCACCCAGGCAAGGCGAATGTTGTTGCCGACGCACTCAGCAGAAGGAGCTATCTGCTTAGCACTCGTAATGTCCAAGCCCAACACAACCTCGAAACTCTCATCCGCGACGCTCAACATGCATGTTTTAACGAACGTACTTTGAAGAAAGAAAGAATCTACCACGATGGAGCCCAACTTGTGAGCAAGTCAAATGGGATATTCCACTTTCTAGACCGAATTTGGATTCCCAAACGAACCAATTCGCGACAGATACTGATGGACGAAGCCCACAAGTCCCGATATTCTATCCGCCCCGGTGCTGATAAAATGTACCAGGACCTTCGTTATAAGTACTGGTGGCCGGGTATGAAAAGGGATATCGCTCTCTACGTCGGAAAATGCCTAACTTGTGCTAGAATCAAGGCCGAACATCAAAGACCCTCTGGCTTACTTGAACAACCACCAATTCCCATGTGGAAGTGGGAAAGTATAACTATGGATTTCATAACCATACCGCACACGTCATCAGGTCACGACAACATATGGGTTGTAGTTGACCGTTTGACTAAATCAGCTCACTTTCTGCCGATATGGGAAGACTACAAGGTAGAACGATTAGCCCGAATCTACACCGACGAGATCATTTGTAATCATGGGACGCCTCGTGCAATCATCTCTGATCGTGATGCTCGGTTTACTTCGTGATTGTGGGAAACGTTTCAAACGGCACTCGGTACAGCGCTTAATCTAAGTACCGCTTTCCACCCTCAAACCGACGGTCAGACTGAAAGAACGATTCGTACTCTTGAAGACATGCTCCGTTCGTATGTTCTAGACTTCGGTGGTAATTGGGATAAGTACCTGCCGCTAGTCGAATTCTCGTATAACAACAGCTACCATTCTAGCATCCAAATGGCACCATTCGAGGCCTTATACGGAAGAAGATGTCGATCGCCTATTGTGTGGCACGAGATCGGTCACTCGCAACTAACCGGTCCAGAGCTACTACAAGAAACGACAGACAAAATTTTCCAAATTCGAGGCAACCTAGTGAAAGCTCGGGATCGACATAAAAGTTACGCCGATAAAAAGCGCAAGCCCCGAGAATTTGGCGTTGGCGACTACGTACTCCTAAAGGTTTCACCTTGGAAGGGTGTGGTCCGATTCGGCAAGAAAGGGAAACTCGCGCCTCGATATGTTGGAGCTTTTAAGATTCTGGAAAGGATCGAAAAAGTCGCCTACATACTCGAACTACCGGAGGAACTTAGTAACGTCCACCCGACTTTCCACGTGTCAAACCTCCGAAAGTGCATAGCCGACCATGACTTACATGTTTCTCTCGACGATCTACAAGTGAACGAAACATTACACTTCGTGGAAAAGCCTATCGAAATCATGGATCGCCAAACCAAGCAGATCAGGCGCTCACGCATTCCTATTGTGAAAGTCCGATGGGAAGGTAAACGAGGCGCAGAGTTCACTTGGGAACTCGAAAGCGACATGAAGGCAAAGTACCCGCAGTTATTCGAAGAGAAAGTCTAGAAAGAGAAAGTTCTCAAACGTGATTCACGGTGATGTCCAACTTCCAGCTTAATTTCGGGACGAAATTCCCTAAACAAGGGGAGACTGTAACACCCCGTGTTTTCACAAGTCAAAGTTAAAGTCAAGGTCTAAGTCAACGACCGATTTCGCGCAACTTGACTTACAGGAATTTCTTTATTTAATTCGTATTATGTGGAGTAAGTGTTGTTAATGACAATAATCGAATTGTGTTAATCGTTATTCAATCGACCGACGACTGTGAATTATAGGAAGTAACAATGCGATAAAGTTAACTAATCAATAATCAAGCTATGTTAATCGAATCGACATCAATTCGCAACTCGAGCTATGTATTTTTACTTGTTACTATACGTGTGCGTGTGCCTTACATGTTACCTGTGCATGTTTATTTACGTTGTGTTGTGATAATCAAGCGAACTCAATCGAAACTCGAAATCTAACTCGATATGCAATCGAACTCGAATCGTGAACGAACTATGGTAATTGGTGGAAAATAGATTATGCAAGATATGAGTGTTTGGGACTGAAAGTAATTTGATTAGGAAACCCTATCGAATCGAACCGCTCGCAATCGTGATCGAATACCAAAAATCGTCGCGCGAAACACTCGAAAGGTGCGACTGATCGATCAGGCTCCCAGCCGATCGAACAGCCAGCCGAACGGACAGCTGTCCGATCGGACAGGCTGTCCGATCGGACAGGCTGTCCGATCGAGCTGCCTGGCCGATCGGTCAGCACTTTCCTCTTTTGTCATCCTATAAATACCCCTGTCATTGTCATCCTTTTCCACTTTTGGAAACCCCTGTTCGACCAGCACGCCCAACTCACCTTTTCGCAGATTTCTCTCGATTCCGGTAAGTTTTCGTCCTAAATCTTGTACTTTCTTGATCTATACACACTCCTACACCTTTTTATCTTTCAAATCTTAACTTTTAACCGTGAAATCATCAAGAATCAAGTGTTCTAGGATGATGTCATCATGGGTTCTTGAAGAACTTCATGTTTTGGCCTCAATCCACCAAGAATGACTTGGATCTAGCCGATTTCCACATAAACAAGCAAGGATCTTTCATAGCTCTAAACATAAACACGGTGAAAAGGACTGGAGGGTGGATTTTCCAACTTTCTTCCAACTCCTTTTCACTCAATAACTTCAAACCGGGAGAAACGGAGCCTGAGCCGGTTTACAAATCACTTCGGTGGTTGTATGGCTCCAGATCCGGATTCTATCCGCGAGGTTAACCGACTTCGGGTTGAACGTTAAACTTCGTTTCGAACAGTCCACCGACCGGATTTGGGTGATTCCTGTCCGACCCGAGGAACCAAGTAAGGACGAGGGATCTATGGTTCTACTCGTTGTCAAGATACCTCAATAGAACGACAAACAAACAGAACAACCGAGTGTTAGACGCATGGGCTGATCAGGTCAGGATGCTGACCGATCGGACTGCTGTCCGAACGGACAGCCAGCCGATCGGATAGTCAGCCGATCGACTGGCCAGCCGATCGGCTAACACATGGTCCCACACAATCAACTTGCTTTGAAGACTAGTATTGAACGAACTGTTGTTCGATCGAACTACTGTCCGATCGGATTACTCTTCGAATCATGAGATACTATGCTTCAATACTTAATCGATTTTTCAACATGTTCAATGCACTAGAAGTGCCACCCGATCGAACAGCAGTCCGATCAGGTGACACCCTGTTGTCCGATCGAACAGCAGCTGTGTTGAATAGATGAAATTAGAAGTGATATGATGTCTAGGGATGAACCCTAGAGGATTTCTTGTTAAAACCTTGCATGATGCTTGTAGGGTTTATAATCACCATTGTAGGTGATTAATAAGTTGTAGAAATTTGATAAACACTAGGATTATGACTCTTGTTCTAGTATAATCTGAGTTTTATGAGATGAATTCTGAAATATGGGAGTTAAAACATGTATAAATGCGCCTAATTGAAGTTGATTTAGATGATAATTACAAGTCATGAACTTGGTGTTAATTATGTAAAAATCTGACCCGCTAGGTG
Source organism: Helianthus tuberosus (assembly GCA_030545235.1). Taxonomy (NCBI): domain Eukaryota; kingdom Viridiplantae; phylum Streptophyta; class Magnoliopsida; order Asterales; family Asteraceae; genus Helianthus; species Helianthus tuberosus. The sequence continues at coordinate 170,724,117 of CM060431.1, forward strand.
TTTGTTAAAATGCCTAAGTGAGGATTAAAATGTTAAAGATCGGACCAAAAACGCAGATTTGAATACTATAACGAATTGTGTGTTAATGAATATAAAAAGAGTTCTAAATGGTTTGCGAATTGAACTCTTTAGGCAAAGGATCCGGATCGGCAAGTGGACAAGCCGGAGGGGATACGTGTTTGAAGGGTGTGCTCTAAAGGTACGTGACTTTAGTCTCGTTAGATTATGCATACATGTTTGGGTTTAATGTATAAATGGAGTCGTAGTGTAATAGATGCGTTTGATGTGTCTTTGAAGTGGCGAAGTTCACTCGACAATCAAACGGGTCAAAATAAAGGTTGGAAGTGGGTTTGGCTTGTCAATAAAGTGATGGGTTTCACTAGATAGCCAAACGGGTCGAAATGATGCTTTTAAAAGGATCATGTGAGTAGAGACTTGAAAGTCTCATATTTCGTTAAGTGTTGGATTATACTACGCCAATGAATTGGTTATGTTAATTTAAGTTTACGAATCCGGGATATCGGGTCAAACAATAGAAGTCAATTGAAAATGTCGCTTGAAACGGAATGCTTGAATTCCGAGGAAACAAGCATTTAGTTATAAAGGAACGCAAAGCCATGGAATGGCGTGAATACGCCAAGGTTATAAGCCCGGGGGATTGGGTAACTATGTCTAAAAAGTCTTAAGAACTGAAAAGTGGTATTATGCACTTATTGCTAATGGGTTGGATAATTGATATAAGGAAATTGTGAACTAATCGCTGGTAACTCGGTTTCCGTGATGTGAAATTTACATGGTTGGAACCGTAATTTTATTACGGACTCATAGGAAAAATAATCGACTAAACGGACAACTGAGTAAAAATCTTTGAAGGTTTAAAGTTAGAATTTTTGTGAATTTCGGAGCTGGGCAAGAATGCAGGTCCAGAAACTAGACCTGCTGGAAAACGCACTCCCCCGCGCCACGCGACGGGAGCATAAGAATCTGGCGCGACACGTGGGGCCGCCCGCGGCACGCGAAGGGTTTGACTGAGTCTGGCGCGTGGCGCGACAGACTAAAAACCAGAATTTTATTATTTTGTTTATATTTATGTCATTGGAACTTGTCTAGCCTCGGTTAACATTGTCAATACTAATTATTCATGTGGTTGTGACCTCAGGTGATGCTCGTTAGCTTCGGATGCCGATCAAGCATGAAATCAAGAACCGAACACCATTTTTGAAGCTTCCGCACTATTCTAAACTTGTCTAGAAAATGTTGTTTTGTAAACTCTGTTAGATGTAAATACTTTGAACTAGAAGGCCCTTATGTTAACTCGCAAAACAATGTACATCTTAACTTTTTAACTAAGTTTTGCTAAATATGCATTTTGTTAAAAAGGGCCTGTATTTTATGATTAAATAAATAGAAAGTTAAGACGAGTGTTACAAGTTGGTAATCAGAGCTCAAGGTTGTTAACAAAGTGTGTTCGGTTCAAGCTTGATCAAGCATCCGGTAAGAGCTAATTGTTTTAAGTAAATTTATTAAGTATAGAAGGGAAACATGAATTGACATGTGTGGGAAAAGTGTGTTAACACACTCAAACCCTGAAAGTGCATTAAATAAGAACGGTTAAAACAAGTTATGAACTTGACTAAACCGAAGTAAATAAACCATATGCTATAGATGAAATGTTTAACGCTTGATGTAAACATTTCAGTTTTAAAGATGACGGATAAAGGTAATGATGATGCGGTGCCGAGAGTCACCGAGCAAATGAGAGAAGTTATTGCCGAGGAGGTAGGAAAGGCAATCGAAAATAGCTTATCCGGTTTTATTGATAAGATCCAAAATACGGCACTATCGGTTGTTGAGGAGAGAATCAAGAAATTGGAAGATAGTGCCAACGTAGCTAAGGAGAAATCTGGAGAGCGCAAGGGCTGCTCGTACAAAGAATTTATGGCATGTAAACCACCACTTTACAACGGAGAGGTGGATCCGATAGTATGCCAAAGATGGTTGAGTGATATCGAAGGGGTGTTTGAGAGAACCCACTGTGACACGAATGACTTCGTAGCTTATGGCACGGGTCAGCTGAGAGGTCAAGCAAAAGACTGGTGGAATAATAAGAAAAAGGAGATTGGAAGTGAAGCGGCGAAGGCGATGACATGGGACGAGTTTAAGGTACCATTCCTTAAACACCACAGTACCAAATCGGTTATCAATCGAATCAAGGAGGAATTCATTTAGCTTAGGTAGAAAGGCGAATCTATTGATAAGATCACGGGGATCTTTCTTAACAAACTAAGGTTTTGTGATGAGTTGGTGACATTCGAAGAACAGAAGGTGTATTATTATTATTATTATAATATGCTAAGCCCAGAGTATCGGGAGTTCATGATTCCCTCAAAATACGAGACCCTCACTGAAATCATTAACACTGCTCGAGAAAGGGAGATAGAGCTAAAGAAACAGATTGAAAGGGGTGAAAGAAGGGCGCAGGTGGTTAATCCAAGCCCTACGAAAAAGGCACGCATGACTGAGTCGTCGAAGAAACAAGAGGGAAAAAGTGGGTCGCCAAGCTGCAAGGTATGCGGGAAAGGGCACAAGGGTGAGTGCCGGTTTAAAGATAAACCATGTCCAATATGTGGGAAAACAGGCCACACGGCTGCATTATGCCCCGGGAAGGTATCGGTGTGTTACAAATGCTATCAACCGGGTCACAAGAAATGAGAGTGCCAGGAGCTAGTCGGGAAAAAGGACGGCAAGGATTCACATACGGAGACTCCGAAAGCAAAAGCCAGATCCTTCCAGTTAACGGTAGCCGAGGCGAAGGTGGAACCCGATGTGGTCTCAGGTATATTCGCCATAAATTCAATTCCCGCACATGTGTTATTTGATACGGGTGCGAATAAATCCTTTATTTCACATGGATTTATTCGACATCCTTCATTCGAACTGACAAAATTACCTATGCCTTTAGAAGTAGAAATAGGTGATAACAAAAGCTTTATCGTATGTGATGTATGCCAAAATTGTAAGATGAGCATTGACGGTGAAGAATACTCGATAGACTTGATTCCAATGTCGATGGGAGAATTCCAAGTAGTGGTCGGGATGGATTGGCTATCCCGACATCACGCGAAGGTCGTGCGTTTTCGCAAGGAGATTAAGTTAACATCTCCAAGTGGAAAACATGTTACCATTTATGGCGAAAAAGGGGGTAATCCCGTTATGTGCACAATGCTAAAGGCTCACAAACTCATGAGGCGTGGGTGTAGAGCATTCATGATATACGCAAATAAACCGGATAAAGAAACGCCAAAAACCGAAGACGTACCGGTGGTACGTGAATACGCAGATGTATTTCCGGAGGATTTACCGGGAATACCGCCAGAACGGGAGGTAGAGTTCAGAATCGAATTGATTCTGGGCGTGAAACCTGTGGCCAAGGCGCCGTATCGGCTCGCGCCATCAGAATTGCAAGAATTGATGTCCCAAATTCAAGACCTGCTCGAAAAGGGGTTTATTCAGCCAAGTGTGTCTCCGTGGGTCGCACCGGTGCTATTTGTGAAAAAGAAGGATGGGAGCATGTGTATCGATTACCGGGAGTTGAACAAACTCACGGTGAAAAATCGATATCTGCTCCCAAGAATTGATGACTTATTTGACCAATTGCAAGGCGCAAATTGGTTCTCCAAGATTGACCTTAGATCGGGGTACCATCAGTTGAAAGTCAAAGAAGAGGATGTACCGAAGACAGCCTTCCGTACACGATACGGACATTATGAGTTCCTCGTGATGTCCTTCGGGTTAACTAATGCACCCGCAACTTTCATGGATCTCATGAACCGGGTTTGCAAGCCAATGTTGGATAAGTCGGTGATAGTATTCATCGATGACATTTTGGTATATTCAAAAGATGAGGCAGAAAACGCCAGTCATTTACGTGAAGTATTGGAGACGCTCAGAAGAGAGAAATTGTATGCAAAATTTTCAAAATGTGCTTTCTGGTTGCGAGAGGTACAGTTCCTTGGGCACATCATTAGTGCAAACGGGGTGTTAGTAGACCCATAAAAAATAGAAGCAGTGGCGAGATGGAATCCCCCAAAGAACCCTTCGGAAATCAGAAGCTTCTTGGGGCTTGCGGGTTATTATAGGAGATTCATACAAGATTTCTCCAAGATTGCTATGCCGTTGACCAAACTAACCCGTAAGGACGAAAAGTTTATTTGGGGCGAAGATCAAGAAAAGGCGTTCCAAAAGCTTAAGGAAAAATTGACCCATGCACCGGTATTAGCATTGCCGGATGGGGTTGATGATATGGTGGTTTACTCGGATGCGTCGCATTCGGGCCTTGGGTGCGTTTTGATGCAACGGGGCAAGGTTATAGCCTATGCCTCGACACAGCTAAAGTCTCATGAAAAGAATTATCCTACACATGACCTCGAGTTGGTAGCGGTGGTGTCTGCCTTAAAGATATGGAGGCATTATTTGTATGGGGTAAAGTGTACTATCTTTACTGACCATAAAAGTTTGAAATATTTCTTCGATCAGAAGGAATTAAATATGAGGCAGAGGCGGTGGTTAGAAACTGTCAAAGACTTCGATTGTGATATACATTACCACCCGGGGAAGGCTAATGTGGTGGCAGATGCGTTGAGCCGAAAGGTGGATTATACGCCCATTCGAGTGCGATCAATTCAACTAATTGTAACATCAGGATTACTTGATCGAATCCAGAAATCTCAAATCGAAGCATTGAAGGAGGAAAACGTGAAGAAGGAAAGGATAGTTGGCCAATTGAAAGAATTGGCGGATGGTAATCTAGGGTTAAAGACGCGCTTTGGGAGGATATGGGTTCCAAATTCGTGTGGGGCTAAGGCACTCCTACTTGACGAAGCCCATAAATCCCGTTATTCAATCCATCCGGGGGCAACCAAGATGTGTAATTGTAAGGACTTGCAAAATTGTCCAAAAACGACCCGTAAGTGAAAACCTGGACCCTGAAACCCTAATGTGCATAAAAAACCAAGAAAATAAGATTTCTGGATTTCAGGCGGGCTGCGTAAAATGTAAGCTTAGGCTTACGCGGGCCGTGTCAACTTAAATTTAACCAGAGAAGCGTTCCGGGCCACGTGTCGCACACGTGGCAACCCTACTCGTGACACACCAGCCCTACACGTAGGATAGGGGTTCTCGCGGGCCGCGTAAAACCCATGTTAAGGTTTACGCGGGCCGCGTAAAACTTAAAATGTGGCTATAAGTAGCCTGTGCATGGGACTTGCTTCTGTACTCGAAAATTTCATCTCAAAACGTCCATATTCTGCTGAAAACGAGTATTAAGGGGTCATGACGCTGCTACGATACAGGGTATTAACTCGATCACTGCTTCGATACAATGTCCGATCGATTGAAACCGATCCGATGGATGTTTAAGTGCTGCCCGTATTTGGGCTATACTTTGTCATTCGTCGTGAGGGTTTTGATTTCTTGAGCATATCGTAAATGTTGTATTAAGTTACTGACCTAGTTTCGTGTGCATTGTCATTTAAACTAGGTTACAAGGCTAAATCAGTAGGCTAAACCCTGCCCAATTAAACCTGCAATGTGAGTCATTCTCTTTTTATCAAGTTGTTTTCCCAAAACTCTATTTGTTTTCAAAAGTTATAATTACAGGGATTAAGTCTTGGTTATCTTGAATCACTGGCAAGTGGGGTATTGTGCACATTACTAATTTCTCATGGTTAGGTTCATCAACCTAACAGTGATAATCATCACTACTTGGGTGAAAGGACCCAATAGTGGTATGACCATCGTCACCAGGGTGTGACACGGCGCCAGATAAAAATAAGATAGTAGCCATTGTAATCGCTCTTATACTGTAATTCATAGCTGTGTATTGTTTTATCAAAATTGAGTGACTCGCCAGTATTTCCCTGCTGATAAAATATTTTTAAACATGTTTCTGGTGATCTACTGTGAATCAAGGAAAAGTGCTACGGAGCACTAACAAGCTTGAAGTGGTGGCTCAGTAAAATAAATAAACATGTTTTGTTAAAATAAGGGATTCCTCGTGAAGTCCCCTTACTGTAAATTACGGGGTTTTGTCCCAAATTATGAAATAAAATAATTGGGCATTTTCAAGTTTTAAAAGATCCTATTAAACTTCCGCTGTCAACTCAAATAATAAATACCACGGGTTTTCTGTCCCGCGGCTCCTGGATCGGGTCGCACTAGGACGGGGGCAATATAGAAAAAGGTGGTATCAGAGCCACTGATTTAAGCCAATTAAGTATTTAGAAATACTAAATTTCTCAAATTGCCACTCTGTGATTCTGTGAAAATTTAACTTGCAAAATATAACTTTCTAATTAGGATTTTGTGTTTCTCTCTGTATCTGCTAAACAGCATGAATGAGTTGTCTGAAGCTCTTCAGAATCTCAATATCCATTCTGCGGGTATGGAAGTTTCCAGAGACTTTTCTGATTATCTGGCCGATACTGAAGAACCTATGGAATTTCAAGCCCAACCTCAGGAGAAACCCAAGTCGAAAAAAAGAAGGAGAATTATAGGTTGGAGACGCGCACGGAGGAAGAAGCCAGCTGCCCAAAGGATTAAAAAGACTGAGGAACCAAAAGACAAGGGCAAAGGAAAAAAGATCGGGGAAAGTTCAGGGCAAGCTCTGGAAATGCCACCGTGGGAGGAGCTTGATCGCAAACTGGAAAATTGTGACCTCATTGGACCTGCCAATGAAGACCTCTTCAATTACCCAATTGAATCACAACTTCCAGTTAATTTGGAACCTGCTATCCCAGATCCCATTTTCAACCACCAACTTCTACCCGGAGAGCTGGAAGAATGGTGGACAAGTGATTGGCAATTTCAGAACCTCTTGAATAACCCTAATACCTTTTTCCCCCAGTTTGACCCTGAGCCTGCACCAAACCCACTAATGAGCACCCAGAACTTGGCTGAACTCTGCCACTATGGCGAGGAGTAGGTGGACGCAGGAAATAGAATCCGGGAAGTGGGAGAGAGAATATCATGGAAATACAACGAGAGGGAACGTCGTTTCTGAAGTGCCAGCTGACAGGGATCATATGTGGTTGTGTGTTTAATAATAATAAAATAATAATAAATGTTAAATATAATCATGTAAAATAACTTAAAATAAAACTTTTGTAAAATAACTGGTGTGTATGGATGCATACTAATATATAAAAATATCAACGTCGCAAAGTCGACAATTTTGGCTATACATATTGACATGATTAGGTGTGATTATTTATTGTGACTAATTATTATTTATTTTGTTCCAATAATTTATCTATTGTTAATTATCAGATGGAACATTCCGTCAACGAACCAATTAACGAAGTTAACCAATCTGAGCAAAACTATAACAACTCTAAACCGACACCCTCGAATTATTTTCCGACACCCTAATATATTTTAAAATATCCCAATATGTCCCTAAAAACACCCTATACGCGAAAACGGGCCCCGAATACCTTAAATATTATTAAATTTAATTAAAAATCTGATTTTTGAGATGAGGCGGGCCGCGTAAACCCCACCCCAACTCTTACGCGGGCCGCGTTAACTTAAAACCTGGCACGACCCTGGGCCGCCACGTGGCCCAACACACGACGAGTTTAGTTGCTGACCCGGACAAGCTAGTCCATTGACCAGCTTTGACGCGGGCCGTGTAGCACCTTGGCTACATTTACGTGGGCCGCGTAGAACCCAAACTCAACACCTATATATAGAAGGCCTCAGTTCTTCAGTCGACTCGCTCAAATCTTTCTTTCTAAACGTGAATCTCTGATAATAGGCATTATACTCGGGTCTAATACCCCCCTAAATAGCAAAGTTCTGCTCTGTTGTAAGTATTATAACCCCTGGATACTGTTAGGGGTCATTTTCTTAACATACGTATCCTGATCAATATCCTGCCTTTGTTTGTTTATCTGTGACCAGGATGCTGGAAGAGGATATTGCTAACATCTTGGGCGATATCCTGAGCCTTGTTGAATTAACCACGTGCAGGTTGAAGGCTGAGACTTGCTAACGGTCAAGAAGACTTCTTCTCCTCAAGACTCGGACGAATTTGTTGAGGAAGAGACGTTGAGCCCGAAAGACTAGGTCTACAACGTTCGAAGAAGGAATATTCGGTGGATCCCGCAAGTTTAGGGTAGTTTGTTATTTTATCTTTACTATAAATAGATGGGGGCGGATCAGCTTAGAACACACAACTTTTCACTAACACTCTCGTACACTTACACTCTCTAGCTCATTGCAAACACCACACTTGTATTCAAGTTTCGTTGTAACACTTAGTCGATCCGTACCACATCCTGCACTGTATCCTGATTTTTGAAGCAATAGAAGAACTAGGCAGCTGCGATTGTCAGCTCCCGAGGTTTTATGTCGGCGATCTAGATTGATCAAGGGCTTTCCTCGTACATCCCGTGTCGTTTACTTTACTTTTGCTCATTGTTTGATCATAGATACAGCTCTATATCCTGAGCCGTATCCTGAAACTGTTTTTACAAATTAACTTGATTAACATATTTTCGACACTCATTTCTAGCACACTACCTCACTTAACTAATTTGATCACTTAATTGCTTCGGTAATTTTTGACCAAAACAATTTGGCGCCCACCGTGGGGCAAGTGGTGCTCTCTTTACTAAAAATTTTTGTCAAATCGCTAATCGGTTTTCTATTTTCAAAAATTTTTGCCACATTGTCCATAATGGCCTCAAGATCAAACCTGAGTTCCTCTACTGTGTCTGCTATGACTTCTGCTACTACCGGTTCGGTGCTTCCACCACCTCCTCCAAGGATGCCAGCCTCTACACAATCTCAAGATGTTATCCCTACTCGGAGTGTCCAGGGATCTGCTCCCGTTTTAGCTTCTAATGATGAAATTTTAACTTTATTTGGAAGTGTGCAGGAACAAATGAGGCAGCAACAGGAAACAAACCAAATGCTTTTAAGGGAAATACAACTCCTGAAGTCTGGCTCGAGCAGATCTGCTGAGGACAATGTCACTCCATTACACCCCAGAGCGTTGAACTTTAGTTCAGCTGTGTATACCGAGGATAACAGGGGGAATATCGTGCCCAGTCTTCCTCATAATCATACTCCTGAAATACCCTCCTCGGTCAGGATGTCAACCATGAGGAGCTCAGGATATGCTTCAGGATATGGGTAAAACCCTCCAACGGGTAACGTGTCAAATAATAATAATACTCATGCTACTAACAATAATGGATCTTTGCAGGATACAGGTGTAACATCAGCACTTACTAGGGAACTTCAAAAGTTGAAGGACATGATATCTAGTGTGCCTGGGGTGGTCCAGCCGATCCCAGAAGTGTCCCAGGACAGCCACAAGATATCTCGTTTTGCATATCCTATCTGTGATGCTGAGATCCCAAAGAGATTTCAAACCCCCAATATGAAGCTTTACGACGGAACTACGGATCCTGAGGAGCATATTGCTCAGTATAGGGAAAGAATGGAGATTAACCCTATCCCTCCGGAGCTCAAGGAAGCATGCTTGTGCAAGGGATTTGGTTCTACTCTAACAGGATCGGCCTTGAAATGGCTATTAAACGTTCCTCCTCACTCAATTACTTCGTTTCCTCATTTGGTTAATTTATTTAATAGTCAATTTTCTTGTAGTCGGAGTTTTGAGAAACTAACCAGTGATCTTTACAGGATAACTCAAGGGCCTCAGGAATCCTTGAGGGATTATGTGAACAAATTCAGTCGAGAATCCTTAGATATCCCACATCTTGATGTTGCAACAGCTGTGCAAGCTTTCAAGATGGGATTACAAAAGGATTCTCAGTTTTATCAGGATCTTGTAATGAATCCCTGCAGGAATCTCGACGAAGCTCGTAACAGGGCTTTGAGATATATCCGTCTGGAAGATGACAGGAAGATGCAAGAAAGGATGAACTCATCCAACAGTTATGAGTCAACTAATAGGAAGTCAGAATCCTCGTTCAAATCATATCGGCCTAAGCCGTATAGTAGAAATGAAAACAAAAGAGTGAACGCTGTCGAAGATGAGGATCCTGAAGAATATCCTGAGTTGTCCGAATATTGCTTTTCTGTTAATATTCCTGAATTGATGTATGCTATGCAGGGTCTAGGAGACAAGGCTAGGTGGCCTCGAAAGAATCAACAAAAGGCTGACTGGAAAGATAAGTCAAAATGGTGTGCTTTCCACGAAGATTTCGGACATGTGACTGAGGATTGCATTGCTCTGAGGAAAGAAATAAGCTATCTTCTAAGCAAGGGATATCTGAAAGATCTCTTAGGAAGAAAGAAGAATAAGGGTCAGGATACTGAGAAGGATCTTGAACGAGCAGCATCACCTCCCGCGGATGCCAAGATAATCAACTTCATTTCGGGGGGATCCGACATTTGTGGAACTTCGTATTCGGCAGCAAAAAGACATGCAAAGGAAGCCAAGGCCGAAAGGGGAGACAAACCTGTCAGGATAACGACCCTCACAACTGACAAAGTGATCACTTTTGATGCTGATGACAGGGATACTGTCCAGGATCCTCACCATGATGCTCTGGTAATAACGTTATATGTGGCTAACCATTTTGTACGCAGGATATTGGTTGATAATGGCAGCTCCGTCAACATAATCCAACTAGAGACGCTTAAAAGAATGAATGTATCTCCAATGGATATCACTTCAAAGTCTACCGTGCTTGTTGGATTCAGTGGAGAGGCTAGAAACACAGTGGGAGAGATAAAGTTGCCAGTATACGTTGAAGGAGTCAACTCGATACAACGCTTCTGTGTGATGGATTCTCTATCCTGCTATAACATCATACTGGGAAGACCGTGGATTCACGATATGAAGGCCGTGCCATCAACATATCACCAATGCATCAAGATACCTACCCCCTGGGGAGTGGTCAAAGTTGATAGTGATCAGCAGGAGGCGAAAGAATGCTACTCATCCTCGATGAAATCCTCAGCCAAACCTAGTGCAGCATAGCAATTAAAGACACGGGCCCAGGATATCGTGGAGGATCCGGAGCAGGATGTGAAGAAAGTTATCCTGGACCAGGATAATCCCGATATTTCGGTGCTCGTAGGGACCAATATCCCTCAGGATATTGGAGAACAATTAATTAACTTTTTGAAATGCAGGATGTCTACGTTTGCATGGAAGCATGAGGATATGACAGGCATATCCAAAGATATTATCACTCACAAGCTTGGAATTGATAAATCCTTCAAGCCTGTGCAGCAAAAAAGAAGGAAATTTGCTCCTGAGCGGAACAAAATTATCCAGGAGGAAGTTGAGAGATTACTAAAATCCAGGATGATCAGGGAGGTTAAATTCCCAAGATGGCTAGCAAACGTGGTTGTAGTACAGAAGAAAAATGGGAAATGGAGAGTTTGTGTGGACTACACAGACTTGAACAAAGCTTGTCCTAAAGACCCATTTCCTCTTCCCCACATTGATGCAATGGTAGATGCCACTGCCGGGCATGAAATGCTGACTTTCATGGACGCATCTTCAGGATTTCAACAGATCCAAATGGAACCTTCTGACCAGGAGGATACTGCCTTCATGACACCAACAGGTATTTATTGTTATACAGCTATGCCTTTTGGTCTGAAAAATGCAGGTGCAACATGCCAAAGATTGGTAAACATGATGTTCAAAGACAAACTGGGGGACACCATGGAGGTATATATCGATGATATGGTGGTGAAATCTAAAAAGGCTGAGGATCATCTCCAGGATATCAAGGGAGCATTTGATATCCTGGATCAATACAACATGAAGCTGAATCCTGCTAAATGCCATTTCGGAGTGGGGGCAGGAAAGTTTCTTGGATATATGGTGACAAAAAGGGGGATAGAAGCAAGCCCAGAGCAGATCAAAGCTATCCTGGATATAAAATCACCCTCAAACATGAAGGACGTACAAAGATTAACAGGCCGAGTAGCAGCTCTAAACAGGTTTATCTCAAGTTCATCGGAGAAATGCAAAGACTTCTATGATATCCTAAAGAAGAACAAAAGATTCGAATGGGGGGAAAAGCATGAAGCAGCCCTGCAGGATTTGAAACGATATCTATCAACCGCATCTCTATTGATGAAGCCTGAAAATGGTGAACCACTATCCCTGTACCTTGCTGTATCAGGGAATGCTGTAAGTGCTGTTCTTATAAAAGACCATGAAGGTCAGCAATATCCTGTTTATTATGTCAGTAAAAGTTTGCTAGATGCTGAAACTAGATATTCTCATTTAGAGAAATTGATACTAGCATTAGTCATGGCATCAACGAAACTTAGGCATTATTTCGAGACACATAGGATACATGTTAAAACAAATTATCCTATCAAAAATGTGCTTAGGAAACCAGAGATGTCAGGCAGGATGGCCAAGTGGTCAGTAAAGTTGAGTGCTTATGATTTAGTATACGAACCTAGAAATGCCATAAAATCTCAGGCTTTAGCTGACTTTGTGGCTGACTTTAGTAGTGACATTCAGGACGAGGTAGACCTAGAAGTTCAACAGCTAGGAGAATCCTCAGGATCCTGGACATTATATACTGACGGTGCATCTAATGTAAGAGGAGTAGGATTAGGAATACTACTAAAATCGCCACAGGGGGACATATTACCCCAGGCTATTAGGTGTGAATTTCCTACTACTAATAATGAAGCAGAGTATGAGGCTTTAATTGCAGGATTAGAGTTGGCTAAGAGCATGAGTATCAAAAATTTGCAAGTATATGTTGACTCTTTGTTAAGTACTTCAGGATATACATGAAGGGGATTGTGGTAACCATGCTGGGGGCAGGTCGTTATTCTCAAAAATGTTAAGGACAGGATATTATTGGCCAACAATGAGAAAAGATGCCGCAGAATATGTTCGAAGATGTGACGCATGTCAAAGACATAGTAACATACTGCATCAGCCGGCTGAACCATTATATCCTATTGTTTCCCCTTGGCCATTTATGAAGTGGGGTATGGATATAGTGGGAAAGCTACCAAAAGCTCCGGGAGGCAAAGTCTTTATGCTAGCAATGACGGATTATTTCTCCAAGTGGGTTGAAGCAGAAGCATTTGTTCAAGTTAGAGACCAAGAAGTAGTATCCTTCATCAAGAGGAATATCCTGACCAGATTCGGAATACCAGCCGAGATAATCTGTGACAATGGTTCTCAGTTTATAAGTAAGAGGACTACTGACTTTTGCAAGAGTTGGGGAATCAAAATGATTACATCTACTCCGGTACATCCTCAAGCAAATGGACAAGCAGAATCTTCAAACAAGATAATTGTCAATAACTTAAAGAAGAGGCTTGGAGCTAAAAAAGGAAGATGGGCAGAAGAATTACCCTTTGTTTTATGGGCTGATAGGACAACGGTAAAGAATGCAACAGGCCAAACCCCATTTTCCTTGGTGTTTGGAGCAGAAGCAATGATTCCAACGGAAATGACAATACCTACTGCAAGATCTGTCTTAAGTGATCCTGAGAAGAATCCTGAAGCCTTGAGTCAGGATTTAGACACTATAGATGAAAAGAGAGATGCGGCAAGGCTAAGGATGGCAGCATATCAACAGAGAATATCCAGGGCATATAACAAGAATATTAGAACCAGAAGATTTAAGGTTGGAGATTGGGTGTTAAGAAAGGCTTTTCAAAATACTACTAATCCTGCCGATGGCAAGTTAGCTCCAAAATGGGAAGGACCATATGAAGTTGAATCAGAAGCAGGGAAAGGAGCATACAGACTCAAGAATATGGAGGGGGATATGCTACCGAGATCTTGGAATGCTATACACCTTAAGCTCTATTTCAAGTGAATTTAGAATTCAATTTCTAACTCAGAATGGTATGAATTCTATCTTGTTTAAATATGTTTTGGTTTAATTTATTCTTTGAAACTCAATACTGACTTAGGCATCGGAGGGGTGTTAGCCAAGCTAACACCCACCTTAGTTTACAATTGTTTTGCAAGATATGTTTCAGGATATAGCTCCAGGATATGCACTCAGGATAACTCAGAAAATTAGAGGATTGGCCCCCTCTCTTACGTTTAAGGGATACTGATCCCTTCACAGGTTTAAAGGTATTCACCTTTCTTCGGAATTGGGTTTAAACACCCCGCCTGGAGCGCAAGTTATTCAGGGATAGTTCAAGGTGGCGGGACCAGTCCATGTAAAAGTGGCTGACAATTTCGTTACTGTTGGCTATATCCTGAATCCTAAAGGTATATGAGGATTGATCACCCTCTCTCACGAAAGGGTATTTTCATACTCTCTAAGGTTTAAAGGTTTTCACCTTTCTAAGTCTTGAAGTTTATACACTCCCGCCTGTAGCGCATGAAAAGTTGGGATTTTCCCCAGGATACAAGGGATTTATCTCCAGTACATCCTTGGATTTTACCCTTGGGACGTAAAAAATTGCTTATGCAATGGAAACTGACGTTAATTAGATTTCTAAGATACTTGAAGACATTGTATACAGGGGACATTCCCACCAAGGTGGTGGTGTAAAGCTAAAAGGATGAAGTTTGCAACTAATGCACTAAGTACCTTGCACAGGGGACATCTTCATTGGAAGAGTTGCAAAAGGATTGAAGTTTGGTAATAGGTTTATACCCTATTTCTGGTATGATCTTTCCTTTGTAAGCCTCATTTAAGTTTTTAGTGACATTATGTTGAGTATCCTGATATGTATCCTCGAAGTCCTTTTAAGGATATGTGATTAGGGTGTTTGAAACCAGTATTAGTTTGGAACTTTGATCATTTAAATATCAAAACTTGGTTTTGAAAAGGTGAACTATTTTTTACTTTCTAAAGAAATTTTTACAAACTTGAAAGAACGTTTGGAATTTCTATTTAATAAAAGGCTTTTGCATTATGTTTCTGAGTATACTGATCAGGATATTTTCTAAGATAACAATACAAAATCTTTACAAAGATAAGACTTACACTAAGTAATGCAAAGTAATGCAAAGTAACAGAAAATAAGTCAAAAGATGAAATTGTTCTTAAAGCAATCAATACTGGTTGATAACCGAAGGTTTCATCCTGAAACTCAAGACCCATCCGCCTTCGGTTATCAAATTGTTTAGAAACAGAAATGAAAATTGTTCATAAAAACATAAAATTGTTCGAATGAAAATAAGCTCTAGGGGGTAGTGCCTTCTTGGTCCATAGCGGTTTCAGCAACATCCATCTTGGGATCCGCCTCAGCATCCTTTTCAGCATTGGTTGCCTTTTCAACTACTTTAGAAGGTTCATCGACAGTTGATTTGGAAGAAGTACCGCCAAGATTCTTCAGCTTGGTCTCCCAAGCACCAACGTCCCAAGAAGGGCATTCGAAGCCTAATGTTTTGGCTTCATGAGCCATCTTCAACCTAGCCTGGAGAAGGGAAATGACGACGGAACTTTTGAGGCTTTCTCGGTAACTGACCATATCCCGTTCGTACTGCACATGGGCAGCTTCCAGATCGGCCTGGGCTTGAAGAGTAGCTTTGTTGAGAGCAACTTGGTGTTCTTGGGTCATAGCTTTGTATTTCTCCTCGTAATGACGAGACTTGGCGGCCGCAATCATGCCTTGGTCAGAGATTGTGATTTCTGCTTCCTTTAGCTTAGATTCAAGTGTTTTGTTAAGCTTGCAGGATTCTTGATATAAATGAACCAAACGCTCAAGACCCTACAAAGGTAAGAGGACAGGGATTAATATTATTAAATCTTTGAAAATAGTCTAAATTGCAGGATATGATATGAAGATACTAACCTGGTTAAGAAAAGAAGTCATAAAACCACTGGCTTCAATGAACCCGTGCTTTTCATAAGGAAAGGTGTCAGAAATGACAGGGGAATCGGGTTCTTTCCTTTTGCGGGAACTTGAACTCCGGGGCTTGGTAGCCGGTGAAGGTTTAGGAATGATGATGGCTTTAGAGCTGCTGGGTTTGGATGTAGCAGTGGTCTTGGAGCCAGATTCTTTCTTGACCTGGATCTGGTCAGAATAGCTATCCAGTTCATCAAGGTCAAAGACTTCAGGGATCTTAGCTGGTGCTGCATAAAGGGAAAAGTTTTATCATTATATTGTTTTGACTAATTATTTTGAAAGGAATTCTTACCAGACATCTCGGATGATGAGTACTGACTTGAACTCGGGACGTGTGTAGTGAAAGTCCTGTCTATTGCAGGTAACCGGTAAACGGTATTGATTCTCTCTTCTGACTCAGCGGTAGGGGGAGGAACTTCCTTGAAGTTCACTGCATAAAGATAAAAAAGAAGAATATTAATAGAGGATAACAATCAAATTGTCTATGAGGATATTTATGATCCTACCGGTGGTTAACCACTCCACCAGAAGGTTGGCACCCTCAGCAATGGAATCTTGTTTGACAAAGAAGAATTTGCGTTGCCATCCGTCTTTGTTTTTGGTGGCTTTGAGAATCAGGGGTTTGCTGGAGGTCGAGAAGAGCAAGAACCGGCTAGAGCCGTGGGATCGAAAGCGATAAGCAATAGGTAAATCCTCGATGCAGAGGTCAGAGCAATGGAGGTTTTTGATTTGGTTGAGTACAATTACTACTCTCCAAACCATGGGCATGGTTTGAGCAAAAGAGATGCCAGTAATACGAAAGAATTGCATTATGAATTCAGGAAAAGGGTATCGAAGACCTAGTGAAAAAGGATATGCTGGAAAACAGATCCATTCGGTAGAAGAAACATCCGATCGGATTGACCGATCGAATGGCCTAAAGACTGTGCTGTCGGGGAAAGCGCCGGAGGCTCTTAAAGCTGCAATGTCTGCGTTGTCAAAAGCGCAGATCTCCTTTTCGGGATTTTTAAGAAGATTCTGCTGGGTGAAGGTCTCGGCGGCCATTGCTAGAAAGATGAAGTAAGTTGACAGGAAGAAAATCAGAAATGGAGAATTACCTGAAGGTTCTGTTGAAGATATCTGTTTTTCAAACAAGAAAAGAGAAGATATAGGGGCATCGTGGATCTCCATTGAGTAAAAAACGCGTTGGAAGTTACGATGTGATCTTGACCGTCGCTTCGTTTTAAATGCCTTGAGTTGCGGGATAAGATTTTTGAAATATATCCGTTGGATTGGTATCCCAACCGATATATTTGGGGACAATTGTTAGGGGTCATTTTCTTAACATACGTATCCTGATCAATATCCTGCCTTTGTTTGTTTATCTGTGACCAGGATGCTGGAAGAGGATATTGCTAACATCTTGGGCGATATCCTGAGCCTTGTTGAATTAACCACGTGCAGGTTGAAGGCTGAGACTTGCTAACGGTCAAGAAGACTTCTTCTCCTCAAGACTCGGACGAATTTGTTGAGGAAGAGACGTTGAGCCCGAAAGACTAGGTCTACAACGTTCGAAGAAGGAATATTCGGTGGATCCCGCAAGTTTAGGGTAGTTTGTTATTTTATCTTTACTATAAATAGATGGGGGCGGATCAGCTTAGAACACACAACTTTTCACTAACACTCTCGTACACTTACACTCTCTAGCTCATTGCAAACACCACACTTGTATTCAAGTTTCGTTGTAACACTTAGTCGATCCGTACCACATCCTGCACTGTATCCTGATTTTTGAAGCAATAGAAGAACTAGGCAGCTGCGATTGTCAGCTCCCGAGGTTTTATGTCGGCGATCTAGATTGATCAAGGGCTTTCCTCGTACATCCCGTGTCGTTTACTTTACTTTTGCTCATTGTTTGATCATAGATACAGCTCTATATCCTGAGCCGTATCCTGAAACTGTTTTTACAAATTAACTTGATTAACATATTTTCGACACTCATTTCTAGCACACTACCTCACTTAACTAATTTGATCACTTAATTGCTTCGGTAATTTTTGACCAAAACAGATACGTATTAGATACGCTGCCCGATTGATCTAGGGTTCTGTAACGGCTGTCGTGGTTATGCCCGATGTAGTCGTTGGAATGTCGTCTCGGGGAGGGTATTACTAATGTTAAAATGGGTTATTATACTAACACGTGTGCATTTGTGTAAATTATAGATTGTCACCAGGAAGCCCTTACGGAAAATCTAAGACAGCAATGTGAGTTTATCCGCTTTTTGTAAACCTTTTTGTGAATTGTTTTTACAAAACCTCACTTGATTAATTATATATTAAGCAGTTATTGAGTATTTGTAATAATACAATTATCATGAGTATGTTGGGGTTTTGTATACAAAATTTGTTACCACCTGGTCAAGGAGTAACATTTCCACAAGTCGGGTCTGACAGTATCATGGATGTTAATTGATATAACTTGGAAACAAATGTAATTGCGAGATCGCCCTCAATACTGTACAATGGTTTTTATTTAAACTTGATTAAACTGGGATTCACTCACCAGTATTTCCCACTGACAAATGTTTTTAAAAACGCATTTCAGGTAACAAACTGTGAAAGCCAAATAGAAGCCAGCTGGACAGCACTGAAGGCTTGGAAAAGTGGCAATAAAGTTACCTAAAATAAAATAGATGTTTTTATGAAATAAAATAGGATTTATTCCTATGAAAATGTGTGTAATGCAAACTTGGGTTTTATCCCATGTGTTTAATGCTATGAAAATGTGGTATTTTACTCTGATAAACTATTTCCTAACTACGGTCCTGATGAAAATTTCCGCTGCCAAATTAGACAATACGCGATACCACCGAAACTGGCTCGCGGCCGCCCGTTCCCGGGGATTAGGGATCGGGGGTTGCAACAGAAGGTGGTATCAGAGCTAAGCCACTGATTCAGCCACAGAAGTGTTCTGCTGACATCAAAATTCAAATTGTTAGGAAATAAATTACGGAAATACGTGCATAACTGTATTTATTGTTATGTGTTATTTGACTATTTGTTAGTTTACAGTGTGAGCGACCAAGGACCATCTGACGCATACCGTCAATTGTCTGGTTCGCCTAGAAGCGAAGGCACCTCCTCTTCTCAGCCTGCCCTCTCAGGGTATTCTGCTGATACGGAAGAAGGAATCTTTGTGTTTAAGGCTCAGTCAAAAGAGCCATTTCCTCAGAAAAAGAGGGGATGGTTCAGTAGAGGGGCACACGAGCGTAGAAAACGTATGAAAAAGTTACAAGAACAGAGAGTACTAGCAGTAGCCAAAAGAGAAACCGATGCCTATGCCCAGGACATGATAAATAGGGGTATAGCCAACATCCACATCCTAGCAACCACTGTAGCTGACCCTAATCTGGAACAAATAATAGCACCCCAACCACAACTACCAGTCCCTGACCAACCCATGGAGATAGAAAACCCTGAAAATCAAGTAGAAATGCAAGACTTCAATCCGGAAGAAATACCTAGGGTACCAGCACCAAACCCCCTAGACCCAAATTACGACCCCTGGTGGGATGACAATAGGGACTATGTGCAACGTTACCCGATACATGAAGACATGCCCATGCCAAACATAGGAGCCTACCCAGGTTTGGATCCTTTAGATCCCTATTACCACGACGAATACATTAGGGATATTTTAGAAGATCCTTACCGATTCCAGGCACCTACACCCCCATACCAGGAACCCGCACCCCAGATTCCGAACCCAGTCCTAGAACCTGCACCCCCAATGAGTGCAGATAACGTACAAGAACTTAGGACTTTTGGTGAGGAAATTCTAGAAAGTAGTGAACGAATGAGACAGGTGGGAGAGCGACTCGTCTGGAAGTATGAAGAGCGCAATATGGATTTCTGGATGAATCCATATCCGTGAATGTGATGGTAGAGACGGTAATAGTAATAATAATAATATAATAAAATAATATATGTGAGTATGGATGCCTACTACTATTAGTGTAATTTTATTTCAGTTGGTATTGTAATTTTAATTTCAGTACTGGTGTGTAATAGATGCATAATATATGAAGAGTAAAGTCGCAATGATCGACGCTTTTGCCCAAAATGCGTGTCATGTGATTGGCTATATTAAAATATTATTTTGTGATATTAATATGTGATAAATGTTTAAAAATCCAAATGGCCGACGAAGGAAATCAAGGAAATCTGAATAACGATAACCAGAGTAACATTAACTTGGTTAATGAGAATCCAAGCATCAATAACAATGGAAACCAAATGGATAATAGTGTCGTTCAATACATAGTGGCACAAGGAATTATAGATGCAATGCCATTTATTATTCAAACGGTTCAAGAAGCGAATAATAAAAGTAAACATAGCAGTAAGCGACCAATTGAACCAGAACACGGCGTGAATAATGGACCCGTACTTCAAATGCCCATTCCCAAAAGAAGAAAAACCACGCCTTATGGTTGTTCTTACGAAGAATTCTGGTCCTGCAAACCAATAGAATTCTCGGGCAATGAAGGACCCATTGCAGCTCTACGCTGGATAGAAAAGACTGAGGCAGTTTTAAAAATAAGTAAGTGTGCTGAAGAAGATAAGATAATGTTTGCTTCTAACTTGTTTAAGAACTCAGCCTTAGAATGGTGGAACACTATCCTCCAATCAAGAGGAAGTGATAGGATATACAACATGGAATGGGAGGAATTTAAGAATATGGTAGAAAGAAAATTCTGCCCTCCCAATGAAAAGGAACAGATAGCAAATAAGTTTCTGAACCTTAGGATGACCGGGGTAGATAGTAAGGGGTATACTACTATATTCTTTGAATATGCTAGAATAGTACCAACCCTTGCATCACCTAAACCGGTATTAATCTCCTGTTACATCTGGGGATTAATTGGAGAGATTAGACATGTAGTCAAGGCAGCTAGACCTCAAACTATAGAAGAAGCTGTGGAACTAGCAAACACCTTGACAGATGAATTAATCCGTACTAGAGAAGAAGACCAGAGGAGAAACCTAACCCAAAGGCTTACCCAGGAATTCCGTTATGGTAATTTCAACCGTAGGAATATAGATTCTACCTCTGCACCATTTTGCAAGATCTGCAAGAAAAAGCATTCGGGAAAATGCTCCACTCATTGCAATTTCTGCAAGATGCCAGGACACAAGGAAGAAGATTGCAGGAGAAAATCCAGTAATGGACTGTGCTTCAACTGTGGAGAAAAAGGTCACATCAAGCCGAATTGTCCGAAATTGGCTCCAGCTGTGAACAACATGAACACTAAAAATGCTAGAGCATTCGTTCTAACTGCAGATGAAGCCAAGATGATTCCGGACGTCATAGCCGGTACGTTTTTAGTTAATGATGTTTTTGCTAAAGTATTATTTGACTCTGGTGCAAACCAAAGTTTTATTAATACTTCATTTTGCAAACTTCTAAATCAGTCATTAACTAAACTACCACAAGAATGTCTAGTAGAGACAGCAAATGGAGAAACTGTTAAGATTTCTGAAATCTTGCAGGAAGCAAGAATAGAAATTTTAAACCAAAAGTTTATGGCAAACCTTTATCCCATGAATATGGCAGGATTTGATGTCGTTTTAGGAATGGATTGGTTAATAGCCAATAAAGCCAGTATTTTATGTGATTAAAAATCAATCCAAGTAAATTCACCAAAAGGTGAAAATATCACAATTAAATGAGATAAGCCATCTAGATCTACAAAATTCATCTCTGTGATGAAAACTGCAAGTTATATAAGAAAAGGATCTATAGTGTATTTGATTTCTATAATCACTAACACTAAAGGAAAAGAACTAAAGGACATTCCATTAGTGTCTCAGTTTTCAGATATATTTCCAGAAGAATTACCAGGACTACCGCCAGACAGAGAAGTTGAATTCAGAATTCACCTGCTACCAGGAACGGCCCGGATTGCCAAAGCACCTTACCGGTTGGCACCCGCAGAAATGCAAGAACTGAAGAAACAATTAGACGCATTGCTGGAAAAAGGATTTATACAGCCAAGTTCATCCCCATGGGGAGCGCCAATTTTATTCGTTAAAAAGAAGGACAGATCAATGCGTATGTGCATTGACTACCGTGAATTAAACAAGGTCACAATTAAGAATCGGTACCCATTACCGAGAATCGATGATTTGTTCGATCAACTACAGGGAGCTCGATTTTTCTCTAAAATCGATTTAAGGTCAGGATATCATCAATTAAAGGTACAGGAAGAGGAAATTCCTAAAACCGCATTTAGAACCAGGTATGGTCATTATGAATTTACTGTCATGCCATTTGGTTTAACCAATGCCCCAGCCGCATTTATGGACATGATGAACCGAGTATGTAAGCCATATTTGGATAAATTCATAATTGTTTTTATTGATGATATTCTCATTTATTCAAAAAGTAAGGAAGATCATGCAAAGCATTTGCACGCACTTCTAAGTTTACTAAGAAAGGAAAAACTTTATGCTAAGTTTTCAAAATACGAATTTTGGTTAGAACAGGTACAGTTCCTTGGACACTTAGTTAACCATGAAGGAATTCATGTGGATCCAACAAAGATCGAGGCGATTACCAAATGGAAAACCCCTGAGTCACCAACTGAGGTTAGAAGTTTCTTAGGATTGGCCGGTTATTATAGAAGATTTATTCGAGATTTTTCTAGAATAGCCATTCCTTTAACTAAGTTAACATGTAAATCCATTAAGTTTGAATGGGAACCAAAACAAGAAGAAGCTTTTAGAATTCTTAAGCAAAGATTAACCCATACACCCATACTAGCGTTACCAGAAGGAACTGAAGACTTTATAGTCTATTGTGACGCCTCTAAGTTAGGTTATGGATGGGTATTAATGCAACGTCAAAAGGTTATAGCTTACGCCTCTAGACAACTTAAGAATCATGAAAAGAATTATTCAACCCATGATCTAGAGTTAGGAGCTATAATTTTTGCCCTTAAGATTTGGAGACATTACCTTTATGGTAGTAAATTTACCATATTTACTTATCATAAAAGTTTAAGGTATGTTTTCGGGCAAAAAGAGTTGAATATGAGACAAAGACCCTGGATGGAGAAGCTTAGTGATTATGATTGTGATATCCAGTATCATGAAGGAAAGGCAAATGTAGTGGCAGATGCTTTAAGCCGAAAATATCACGAAAAGTCAAAAAGGGTACGTTCTCTTAAATTAAATCTAAAGGTAGATTTAAATGAACAAATTAAAAAGGCCCAAGAATCAGTAATCAAGGATGATACTGAAAAATTAAAAGGAATGATTAAGGAATTAGAACAAGGAACAGATGGAATTTGGAGATTCCATAAGAAGAGAATGTGGATACCTAAATTAGGAAACCTACGTCATCGCATATTAGAAGAAGCCCATAAATCTAAGTATACGATGCACCCAGGAAATGATAAAATGTACCAGGATTTAAGAAAGAATTTCTGGTGGATAGGAATGAAAAAGGACATAGCAGTCTATGTTTCTAAATGTTTAACATGTTCACAAGTCAAAGCTGAACATCAGAAATCCTCAGGATTGCTACAACAGTTAGAAATGCCAGTGTGGAAATGGGAATTGATAACAATGGATTTTGTTACCAAATTACCCAAAACAAGAAAAGGCAATGATACAATCTGGGTGATTGTAGATAGGCTAACCAAGTCAGCTCATTTCTTACCAATGAAGGAAACTTTCAGTATGGAACAGCTAGCCAAATTAAATGTAAATGAAATAGTTTCATTACATGGAATTCCTTTATCAATTGTTTCTGATAGGGATAGCCGTTTTACCTCTCATTTTTGGTCAAGTTTCCAAAAGTCGACAATTTTGGCTATAAATGTTGACATGATTAGGTGTGATTATTTATTGTGACTAATTATTATTTATTTTGTTCCAATAATTTATCTATTGTTAATTATCAGATGGAACATTCCGTCAATGAACCAGTTAACGAAGTTAACCAATCTGAGCAAAACTATAACAACTCTAAACCGACACCCTCGAATTATTTTCCGACACCCTAATATATTTTAAAATATCCCAATATGTCCCTAAAAACACCCCATGCGCGAAAACGGGCCCCAAATACCTTAAATATTATTAAATTTAATTAAAAATCTGATTTTTTAGATGAGGCGGCCCGCGTAAACCCCACCCCAACTCTTACGCGGGCCGCGTTAACTTAAAACCTGGCACGACCCTGGGCCGCCACGTGGCCCAACACACGGCGAGTTTAGTTGCTGACCCGGACAAGCTAGTCCGTTGACCAGCTTTGACGCGGGCCGCGTAGCCCCTTGGCTACATTTACGTGGGCCGCGTAGAACCCAAACTCAGCACCTATATATAGAAGGCCTCAGATCTTCAGTCAACTCGCTCAAATCTTTCTTTCTAAATGTGAATCTCGAATAATAGGCATTATACTCGGGTCTAATACCCCCCCCCCCAAATAGCGAAGTTTTGCTCCGTTGTAACTATTATAACCCCTAGATATGTATTAGATACGCTGCCCGATTGATCTAGGGTTCCGTAACGGCTGTCATGGTTCTGCCCGACGTAGTCGTTGGAATGTCGTCTCGGGGAGGGTATTACTAATGTTAAAATGGGTTATTATACTAACACGTGTGCATTTGTGTAAATTATAGATTGTCACCAGGAAACCCTTACGGAAAATCTAAGACAGCAATGTGAGTTTATCCGCTTTTTGTAAACCTTTTTGTGAATTGTTTTTAGAAAACCTCACTTGATTAATTATATATTAAGCAGTTATTGAGTATCTGTAAGAATACAATTATCATGAGTATGTTGAGGTTTTGCATACAAAATTTGTTACCACCTGGTCAAGGAGTAACATTTCCACAAGTCGGGTCTGACAGTACCATGGATGTTAATTGATATAACTTGGAAACATATGTAATTGCGAGATCGCCCTCAATACTGTACAATGGTTTTTATTTAAACTTGATTAAACTGGGATTCACTCACCAGTATTTCCCACTGACAAATGTTTTTAAAAACGCGTTTCAGGTAACAAACTGTGAAAGCCAAATAGAAGCCAGCTGGACAGCACTGAAGGCTTGGAAAAGTGGCAATAAAGTTACCTAAAATAAAATAGATGTTTTTATGAAATAAAATAGGATTTATTCCTATGAAAATGTGTGTAATGCAAACTTGGGTTTATCCCATGTGTTTAATGCTATGAAAATGTGGTATTTTACTCTGATCAACTATTTCCTAACTACGGTCCTGATGAAAATTTCCGCTGCCAAATTAGACAATACGCGATACCACCGAAACTGGCTCGCGGTCGCCCGTTCCCGGTGATTAGGGATCGGGGGTTGCGATAAAAACCATGAAGATCACTTTCTTAATAGGCAAGATATAGAAAACATCGTTGCCCAGGGAATAGCAAATGCTATTCCAACAATCCTTGCGGCTGCCCGAAATCCAGCTGAACCTCAACCAATTATTCCCAGCAAACGTACTCGCGAAGACAATTTCAGTAATAGTGTAAATGGAGGCGGCAACAACAATAATAATGATAATGATGGGATGCAAGCCCCATTTCTGAAAAGAATGAAAGCTGCAACGCCTGGTTGCACTTACAAGGAATTTCTTGCCTGTATACCGATCGAATTTGCTGGCAACGAAGGGGCGACGGCTGCACTGCGTTGGTTAGAGAAAACCGAGGCAGTAATTAAAATAAGCAAATGTGTCAAGGAAGACAAGGTCATGTACGCGTCGCATCTTTTTAAAGAAGGAGTGTTAGAATGGTGGAACACCGTGCTACAAGCCAAGGGAAGTGATGTGGCGTATGCCTTGAATTGGGAAGAATTTAAGAGTCTAGTGGAAAGAAAATTATGTCCCGAATATGAAAAGGAACAAATGACAAATAAGTTCCTAAACCACCGGATGGTGGACGTTGACTGTCGAGGGTATACTTCGACATTCTTCGAGTATGCTAGAGTTGTACCAACCCTGGCTTCGCCAGAACCGGTACTTATATCTCGCTATATTTGGGGTTTGATTGGCGAAATTCATGATATCGTTAAAGCTGCGAGACCCCGCACAATTGACGATGCAGTAGAATTAGCCAACACCTTAACGGACGGGCTGGTACACACCAGGGAAGAAAACCGAAAGAAGGAAGTAGCTCAAAAGATTACCCATGGATTCCGTGTGGGTAATAGTAATAATTTCAAGAAAAAGGTAACCCGACAACCTTCCACTGCACCATTTTACAGCTCCTGTAAAAGAAAACATTTTGGAAGATGCAAAGGATATTGCAATTTCTGCAAAATTCCAGGGCATCAAGAAGAAGATTGCAGAAGGAAGAAATCAACAATCTGCTTCAACTGTGGAGAAGCTGGACATTTTAGACAAGATTGCCCTAAACTGGTCAAACCAGCTGACAACAAAGCCAAACCTGCAGAAGGAACTACCAAGAAAAATGCAAGAGCCTTCCAGTTGACTACCCAGGAAGCAGAGCTAATCCCTGATGTGATCGCTGGTACGTTCCTAGTTCACGACGTTTATGCAAAAGTATTATTTGACTCTGGTGCAAACCAAAGTTTTATAAATACTTCATTCTGCCAAGCTCTTAATCTACCCTTAACCAACCTTAGACAAATTTTTACGGTAGAAACGGCAGATGGGAATTCTGTTAACATAGATAAGGTTTTGCAAAAAGGAAAGATAGAACTTTTAGGCCATAAATTTTCTCCAAACCTGTTACCTATGAATTTAGCTGGATTCGATGTTGTGTTAGGAATGGATTGGTTAGTAGCCAACCATGCCCGAATCCTCTGTGATAAGAATTCCATAGAAATTCATACACCCACAGGAGAAATAGTGGTGATTACATGAGATAAGCCACGTAAGCCAATGAAATTCGTTTCAGTAATGAAAGTGGCCAGTTACTCAAGAAAACAAGGAATAATGTATATGATATCGGTAATTATTAACACTAAAGGTAAGGAACTTAAGGAAATTCCAATAGTATCAGAATACCCGGATGTATTCCCAGAAGAACTACCTGGATTACCACCCGATAGGGAAGTAGAATTTAGAATTCATCTAATTCCTGGAACTACACCGATAGCTGTAGGACCGGTTTTGACACCGTTCGATTGCGTAACGAACGTTCGACGTGCGGAATCCGTGAACGTGCGTGACCGAACACACAATAACGTACTAGAAACGTGATTTTATTGAAGATATGACGTGTACAAGCAACGAGAATCACGTGGAGAGACTTTCTCTCTCTAGACTTGAATCTCCAATCACCAAAATGAGCAAAAGTCTTAACACTAACACTATTACTCCCTATTTATAGGCCAAGGCTTTTTAATGAAACTTTTCATTAATTACAAGATTGCCACATTGCCTTTTATCTAAATATTACAATAAAATCCTAGATTTCTACAGTTTCAGCTACGGTTTGAATTGACGGAGGCGATAGACATTAATGCATCAACAAACTCCCCCTTGGATATTGCCGCAGTCAATTCGTAGTTAAACTCGTAGCGACTTGTCTTTCTCTCTCTCTTGAGTCTTCTTTAAGATTTAACGTCTTCAGCAAACACAAACTCCCTCTTGCTTAAACAGAATCTCCGTGGATCTGTTTTCAAGCTTTAGTTGCTCCCCTCCTTAGTAGTCTCTTTCTTCAGGCTCCCCCTTTCGTCAAGCTTCCGTGCTTTTAGGATCGACGCCTGGCTTTCCGTAGCAACAGAATCAGAAACCTACACATCTCAACCTCTCGTAAGACAAAATAATTTTGACTCTAAAAGAATTCACTCAAAATTCTCAAACATATAACACACAATATTGTGATTCAAATTAATGAATCATCTAAACATTTGAGGATTATCTTCCAAATTCTGATTCAACTTAATGAATCATTTTAAACATTTTAAACCATTTAACCAACCCAACTATTTATCATGTTTAGCCTTTAAGATTTTGAATATCAGCTTTTCAACATCAGATGTCGAAAATCTTTTTGGATTTTTGTTTATAATGAAATGCAGTAAAGAAATATATACAGACAATATTTTTGTGAGTTTGTGTAAGAGGATCATATCAGTTTTTGAGACACATCACAAGCACCGTTAAGCTTTTAATCGTTTTAAGTTCTAAACGATTCACGTTGATTGACGATATAATTGTCCTCTTAAACTCAATCTAAAAACTTTCGAAATGCTTACCGATACATTAGGGTATATTAATTTTGCACTAAATTCATATGGACCCCATGATCTCAGCATATCCCCTCATCATGCAATACACTGACTCAAGTAATGCCTTTAAACTTTGATCAACTGTGATTTGTGCGAAAATAAAGCAAAATGTGATTTGTGCGAAAGTTTGTAGGACCGGTTTTGACACCGTTCGATTGCGTAACGAACGTTCGACGTGCGGAATCCGTGAACGTGCGTGACCGAACACACAATAACATACTAGAAACGTGATTTTATTGAAGATATGACGTGTACAAGCAACGAGAATCACGTGGAGAGACTTTCTCTCTCTAGACTTGAATCTCCAATATTACAAATGAGCAAAAGTCTTACACTTTACAACTAAAGCTCCTATTTATAGGCCTTGGAATTAATGAGATTTCTCATTAATTACCAAAATGCCACCTTGCTAAAACTATCTAAATATTACAATAAAATCCTAGATTTCTACAGTTTCAGCTACGGTTTGAATTGACGGAGGCGATAGACATTAATGCATCAACAAACTCCCCCTTGGATATTGCCGCAGTCAATTCGTAGTTAAACTCGTAGCGACTTGTCTTTCTCTCTCTCTTGAGTCTTCTTTAAGATTTAACGTCTTCAGCAAACACAAACTCCCTCTTGCTTAAACAGAATCTCCGTGGATCTGTTTTCAAGCTTTAGTTGCTCCCCTCCTTAGTAGTCTCTTTCTTCAGGCTCCCCCTTTCGTCAAGCTTCCGTGCTTTTAGGATCGACGCCTGGCTTTCCGTAGCAACAGAATCAGAAACCTACACATCTCAACCTCTCGTAAGACAAAATAATTTTGACTCTAAAAGAATTCACTCAAAATTCTCAAACATATAACATACAATATTGTGATTCAAATTAATGAATCATCTAAACATTTGAGGATCTTTCACATTTAAAATTTAACAAAATTTGAAACATTCCAAATTCTGATTCAACATTTCAAACCAATTAACCAATCCAACTGTTCATCTTGTTTAGCCTTTGAGATTTTGAATATCAGCTTTCCAACATCAGTTGTCGAAAATCTTTTTGGATTTTTCAAGAACATAAATGCAATAACAGAAATTAAATGCAGAAATAACATATGTACAAACACTATTTTTGTGAGTTTGTGTAAGAGGATCAGATCAGTTTTTAGACACATCACAAGCACCGTTAAGCTTTTAATCGTTTTAAGTTCTAAACGATTCACATTGATTGACGATATAATTGTCCTCTTAAGCTCAATCTAAAAACTTTCGAAATGCTTACCGATACGTTAAGGTATATTAATTTTGCACTAAATTCTTATGGACCCCACGATCTCAGCATATCCCCTCATCATGCAATACACTAACTCAAGTAATGCCTTTAAACTTTCATCAACTGTGATATGTGCGAAAACAAAGCAGAATGTTTAAACATTAACAATCAGGTCGATACTTCCGTATACGCAGGGAAAGTCCAATGTCTAAACAAAATAAGAAAAATAAAACACGTTGAAGTTGTTTAGGCTTTAACCACCAGGTCGATACTCCCGTATACGCAGAGGAGGTCCAAAGCTTAAACGAAACACCAAAGAAAATAAAGCAGAACGTTTAGGCAACAACATCCAGGTCGATACTCACGTATACGCAGAGGATGTCCGATGCTTAAACAAAATAAAGAAATAAAACAAGTTTAAATCTTTGCAAAATGAAATGCACAATCACAGCGACTTTTCAGCAAAGTTGTGAAAGTTCACAAACTTAACCAGTTTTTATGCTTTTGGCATTCAGCGATTACTGAGCAGGCATACAATCAAGAAGGACAAAACTAAGTACTATGCTTTCAACCGTGTTTCCCACTAGAACTAGGCTTTTTCATTTAAGTTTGTATCGTTATCGCAAATCTACTAGTCTAGCTGAGCCTATCGTCACATCTTTAGTGAGACCGTTTATCACATTTTACATTCCATTTCTTTAGCATGCTGTGATAGTCCACTGATTTTCTATCATTTCCTCTTGTTTCAGCAAAACTCAATTTTAATTTTTCAATGTTTTTGGCATTTTCAAATTTTCAAATGTTTTTGGATTTTCTAAAATTTCTTACTCCCCCTAAAATGCAAACACATTTTAGGAAATTTGAAAACAAACTGTACAAGTAAATTGACAACTGATATCGAATCGCTTCAAATCGCCATCCACTTGGCATAAACAATCAGAACTCCCCCTGACAACAAACTATCTTCCCATTATGATTTCAAAACACTTAAGTTTGTTTTAATCAAAATGGTTTTTCCGGAAAATTAGTTTTGTCTGTCATTTCACAAACATGGGGTTTTCATCACATTGTTCTCAACCATTTGTAGATTTTTCACAAAAACAATTTTCAACAAACATAACACTTGTAAGATAGTTAAATCAAGTACAACTTAATGTCCTTGATTAACCACTTGTAAGTCGAAATATCACAGTTACCAACCTGTGAATTTCTCAAGAAAGATGACGATTCCTACTCCCCAATTACCAACCTGGGAGTTCCGGCAAGTCAGGATTTTCAAGTACAGAAAGGTGACACCCCAGCCTGACCAGTCTTGGGTGCATCCGAGTTATTTTCACTCGGTGTATCAGTTTTCCTCTTTGATTCATAAAATTCTTTTACCCCTTTGACTTTTCCGTCAACCATTTTTTCAAAAATGTTTAGAACATTGGGGTTAGAGGCTTTTTCAACATCAAAATCTTTCTTTTCAGAAAAAGATTGATTTGAAATTTCAACTTCGTCAACTTTTTGTTTATAATTTTCAGCTCGCAATGGTGGAAAGTTGATATCATCCATTGGCGGAACTGAATTTTCTCCTTTTTGCTCAACTGGTGGCTCTTCTGACTTTGACAAGTCAGATTCATCGCCAACACGTGGCTCCTTTGTTTCCGAAGAAACAAATTCATCGCCATTAACTTTCTTCTTCTTCTTTCTCTCTTCTGTCCTCAGATTTGTATCTGATGAATTCATCTTGCTTGACTTTGCAGTCAAGGAAAGTGATTCATCAGAACTCTTATTTTTACCAACAGATGAACCCGAGGACAAAATCCTTTCAAGGTACTCTCGAGCTTTCTTTCTTTTCTTTCTCAGTCGGTCTTTTTGCCCTTGTGAAAGCTTCACTTTCTGTTCTTTCACCTTCTGTTCTTTGGGCTTGACTTCGACTTTGACTTATTTCTTCATCTTTTTCTGAGATTCAGCCCTCGATCTTTCCATTGACCTCATTGGGCAATCTCTTGCAATATGTCCTTTGATTTGGCAGATATAGCATCTCCTCGTCTCAAACCACTGATTCAGGCAGTTAACAGCAATGTGTCCTCGAACACCACAAGAATAACACACGCTGTTATCATACCATTCACCACTTTCACACCAAACATTCAGATCATAACATTGTCTGGCTTTGTGGTAATCATCACTCCTCCTGAAAGCTGAATTTGACTTTGAAGCACTGTGGTCAAACCTGCACCACATATCACCAACTTTTTGTGAGTTTTGATTTTTCAATTTTTGTGGTTTTTTATAATGATTGGATGACTGAACTGATGAACTTTTATTTTCATTTTGAAAATTTTTCAAATTTTTAACTTTTTGTTTCTGTTCTACAACCTTCTTAACAGGTTTTTGCTTTGAGCATTCACCTATTTCAGTATATTGCAAAACAGTATTTTGAATTTTTTCTTGTAATTCTAAAAATATTTTTCTTTTCTTTTCTTTTTCTTTTTCATCATCAGCTTTGTCATCGCAATCTTCAATTTTGACTTTGTCAAAATTTGTGACATTGTCACTTATTGGAACTGAATTGATCGGTTCTGGACACACATATGAAGAAGAAGTCACAAAACCTTTCAATTTATTTTCTAACTCAGCTATTTTATTCCGAGCACTTTCAGCTTCATGCTCAAGTTGAATGATTTTAGCAAGATGAGAATTTATTGCAATTTGTTTTTCAAGATTATTTTTACCAAAAATATCTTTCTCATCTTCTAAAATCTTTATTTGACTTTGAAAATCTTTTTTTATTTTTAATTTTTCATTTTCAAAAACTCTTATCTGATCTTGAAATTCTGTTTCTTTTTCTTTTAAAAATTTGTTTTCCAATGTCAAACTCTCCACATTCTTCAAGAGTTTAACATTGTCTGACTCAAATTTATCACATTTTGAGCACTTCTCGGTCATCTTTACAGCTTCAGCTTTCTTCTCAACTTTGATAGCTGAAATGTCTTTAACCTGCTCTTCTACTTCTTGAACAATTTCCTTAGGTTCGAATTTTTCATCAACAGACTTCATTTTTCTAATCTTTTGGAGTTCAAGTTCTTGAGTTTGAATCTTCTCGATGAACGAACTAAGATTCGTATTAGCAAAATTTGTATTGTTCTTTAACAACATCAAATAAGTACCCCACTCATCATATGGCAACGCATCTGCCAATTTATCAATCCACACCTCATTAGTCTTGGTTATCCCCAATCTCCCTATCTCCAGAACTAGAGGGCAATATCTTTCAATCAATTGTTTTGTAGACTCTCCCTTGATACCAATAAAACTATCAAACTTCTTCTGTGCAATATAAATCTCAGAACCCATGCTATGGTAATGAAAAGATTCATAACAACAGATTTTCAAACAATACAAAATTTCACACAATCAAATGACTATCCGAATGAATATCAAAGATTAGGCGACAATGGATCGAGTGGGGATTTGCTCGTGTGAGTATCCGATGCTTGACAAACCACGTTTCTCCTGCAAACAAACGAACAAACAATCAGTTCAAAACGAAACTAATACGTAAAAATATACGTTTGATGAAGTCAATCTAAGACTCGTTGTCAAAGATTCGTGGATTCAATTCAATGTTGTTCGGATGAAATCACTAAATGAATGAACTTGATTGTATCAAAATGGATTCAATTTGTCCTTCACTGATTGGGCTGATTAAATGAATGGACACTTGTTCACATGTAATCCTTGGACCAAACAATCAATTATAATATCCGACAATTAAAGTTCACAGTTCAATTAAAAGTATATGGGTCGTTTAACATGTAAAACAACATTAACCAAACACTTTGATTGAGCCTCAAAATCTTGATACAAACAAAGACTTTATAGGTTCAATAAATCGTATAGTGGGTCGGTGCACAGTGTTCAAACAGAATCAATCAAGGGCCGACATTTTTATTAAATTCAATTGTAGTTTACCGTTGACTGATTTTAGCAAATTGACTATTTAGCCGACAACTTTATGAACACACATTTATCATTGGACCTTCAACTCTTAGTGGGTCGGTGCCTATATATGATTGGGCCGTGAATATCAAACAATTAATGGATCTTTAATATGCAAGTGATGTAGCCGACAATTTTAATTGTTTTAACATTTTGATTGGGCCAACACTTCCACTAAGCCAAATTTCAATTTACGAAATCTGAACTTCAATTTACGATGATGTATTAAATGGGTCGATAGATTTAATCAGTTCACATGCTCATATACGCCGACAACAAATATTCCAACAAATTTCTGATAGAACCAACAACTGTTATGTTCATGTTCAAGCAGAATACTTGCTCAATGTTCAAATGAAATCATGACTGCTATCTTTCAAGCGGAATCAACGATGAGTTTCAAGCGAAATCTCTTAGTTCCAAGTGATTTTCAAGCGGAATCTGATTATATGTACCTTTTCAAGCGAAAACAAACAGATATCTCAAGCGAAACCTTGCTGTTTCCAACGAAATCGGACCTAAAAACTTGAATTTCTCCTAAACGACTAAGAATTAGATTCTGAAACTTGGTAGGATTGTAATTCAAGTATTTTCGCACAACATATTAAAAATCAGCAGATTCGGACCAGTTAAACCCATTCAATTTGACGAAAAACCTTCAAAAACGTGAAAAAGTAGTAGAATATGAAGAATTTAACAAAAAACAGATCTGAAATCGCTGAATTCTGGTACGAATTTATGTATTTGGTCAGCGCAATCGAGCTCCTAGCTCTGATACCACTTGTAGGACCGGTTTTGACACCGTTCGATTGCGTAACGAACGTTCGACGTGCGGAATCCGTGAACGTGCGTGACCGAACACACAATAACGTACTAGAAACGTGATTTTATTGAAGATATGACGTGTACAAACAACGAGAATCACGTGGAGAGACTTTCTCTCTCTAGACTTTCTCTCTCTAGACTTGAATCTCCAATCACCAAAATGAGCAAAAGTCTTAACACTAACACTATTACTCCCTATTTATAGGCCAAGGCTTTTTAATGAAACTTTTCATTAATTACAAGATTGCCACCTTGCCTTTTATCTAAATATTACAATAAAATCCTAGATTTCTACAGTTTCAGCTACGGTTTGAATTGACTGAGGCGATAGACATTAATGCATCAACAATAGCCAAGGCACCTTATCGGTTAGCACCCACCGAAATGCTAGAATTGAAAAAGCAGTTAGATGAATTATTAAGCAAAGGATTTATACAACCTAGTTCATCCCTGTGGGGAGCACCAGTGATGTTCGTGAAAAAGAAAGATGGTTCAATGAGAATGTGTATTGATTATAGGGAATTGAATAAGGTTACAATTAAGAATCGATACCCATTACCTAGGATTGATGATCTTTTCGATCAACTTCAGGGAGCTAGATATTTTTCTAAGATAGATTTACGCTCCGGATATCATCAATTGAAAGTACAAGAAGAATACATACCTAAAACTGCCTTCAGAACTAGGTATGGTCATTACAAGTTTACAGTCATGCCCTTTGGATTAACAAATGCTCCTGCAGCATTCATGGACATGATGAATAGAATCTGTAAACCGTACTTGGATAAATTTGTAATTGTCTTTATCGACGATATACTCATTTATTCCAAAAGTCAGGATGAGCATTGTGAACACTTGCATGCACTCTTAACGTTGTTAAGAAAAGAGAAGCTTTACGCCAAATTCTCGAAGTGTGAATTTTGGCTACAAAAGGTACAATTTTTAGGACACATGGTGAATCACGAAGGTATTCACGTAGATCCCTCCAAGATAGAAGCAATCACCAAATGGAAGGTCCCGCAATCAGCTATGGAAGTTAGAAGTTTTCTAGGGTTAGCCGGATACTATAGACGATTTATTAAGGATTTTTCCAAAATAGATGTACCATTAACTAAGCTAACCTGTAAAGAAGTGAAGTTTGAATGGGGATCTAGGAAAGAAGAGGCTTTTAAGATTTTAAAGCAGAGGTTAACAAACGCCCCAATTCTTGCCTTACAAGAAGGAACAGAAGATTTTGAAATCTACTGTGATGCTTCTAAGCTAGGATTAGGATGTGTGCGAATGCAACGCAAGAAGGTAATTGCGTACGCCTCAAGGCAATTAAAAAAGCACGGGGAAAATTATACGACTCATGATTTAGAGTTAGGAGCCATAATTTTTTCCCTTAAGATTTGGAGACACTATTTGTATGGCAGTAAGTTTACAGTCTATACAGATCATAAAAGTTTAAGATACATATTTGGGCAAAAGGAATTAAACGCGAGACAAAGAAGATGGATGGAAATTCTATGTGACTACGATTGTGATATTCAATATCACGAAGGAAAAGCAAATATAGTAGCAGATGCCCTAAGTCGTAAGTATCATGAAAAGCAAAAGCGAGTTCGTGCTCTTAGATTAAATCTCCGGTTAGATTTAATGGAACAACTAAAAACATTCAAGAAACAGCCATTCAGGATGATGCTGAAGGAATGAAGGGAAGGATAAAAGACTTAGAGCAAGGAGCTGATGGAATTTGGAGATTCCACAAGAAAAGGATTTGGGTACCTAAGCAAGGAAACTTAAGAAATAAAATTTTAGAGGAGGCCCATAAATCTAGATATACCATACATCCTGGTAACAATAAGATGTACAAAGATTTAAGAAACAATTTCTGGTGGATAGGAATGAAAAAGGATATAGCTAGATATGTATCTAAGTGCTTAACTTGCTCACAAGTTAAAGCAGAACACCAGAAACCTTCAGGGTTACTCCAACAATTAGAAATGCATGTATGGAAATGGGAACTAATAACCATGGATTTCGTTACTAAATTACCCAAAACCAGAAAAGGAAATGATGCAATTTGGGTAATTGTGGATCGATTAACCAAATCAGCTCATTTCCTACCCATGAAAGAAACCTTTAGCATGGAAATGTTAGAAAAATTGTACGTAGATGAGGTAGTATCCCTACATGGAGTCCCACTCTTCATTATATCAGAAAGAGATAGTCGCTTCACTTCACATTTTTGGACAAGTTTCCAAGAAGCCATGGGGACACGATTAAATTTAAGTACAGCCTACCATCCCCAAACAGACGGACAGAGTGAAAGGACGATCCAAACTCTGGAAGACATGCTCAGAGCATGTGTAATAGATTTTGGTGGAAACTGGGATGACCACCTACCTTTAATTGAATTTTCCTATAACAATAGTTATCATTCAAGCATCAAAGCTGCCCCGTTCGAAGCATTATACGGACGTAAGTGTAGAACTCCAGTTTGTTGGGCAGAAATAGGAGAAAGTCAATTATCAGGTCCTGAGATTGTGTAAGAGACCACCGACAAGATAACTCAAATCAAGGAAAGACTGAAAACGGCTCGAGATCGCCAGAAAAGTTATGCAGACAATCGACGCAAGCCACTAGAATTTCAAGTTGGAGACAGGGTACTCTTGAAAGTTTCTCCTTGGAAAGGAGTCGTTCGGTTCGGTAAGAAAGGAAAGCTAAGTCCAAGGTACGTAGGCCCCTTCCCCATAATCCAACGCATAGAACCAGTTGCCTATCGTTTACAACTACCAGAAGAATTAGCTAGAGTACATGATGTATTTCATGTATCTAACCTCAAGAAATGTTTATCTGACGAATCACTGGTAATACCTCTTCAAGACATACAGGTGAATGAAAAGTTGAAATTTGTGGAGAAACCGCTTCAAATAGAAGACAGAAAGATTAAGTTTCTCAAACACAAAAGATTGGTACTGGTCAAAGTCAAGTGGGATTCAAAAAGAGGACCGGAATACACCTGGGAGCTGGAATCGGAGATGAAGCGAAAATATCCTCACTTATTTCAATAAATCTTGAGGACGAGATTGTAAATAAGGTGGGAAGGATGTAAGGACCTGCAAAATTGTCCAAAAACGACCCGTAAGTGAAAACCCCGACCCTGAAACCCTAATGTGCATAAAAAACCAAGAAAACAAGATTTCTGGATTTCAGGCGGGCCGCGTAAAACATAAGCTTAGGCTTACGTGGGCCGCGTCAACTTAAAGTTGACCAGATAAGCGTTTTGGGCCACGTATCACACACGTGGCAACCCTACTCATGACACACCAGCCCTACACGTAGGATAGGGGTTCTCGCGGGCCGCGTAAAACCCATGTTAAGGTTTACGCGGGCCGCGTAAAACTTAAAATGTGGCTATAAGTAGCCTATGCATAGGACTTGCTTCTGTACTCGAAAATTTCATCTCAAAACGTCCATATTCTGCTGAAAACGAGTATTAAGGGGTCACGATGCTGCTACGATACAGGGTATTAACTCGATCACTGCTACGATACAATGTCCGATCGATTGAAACCGATCCGATGGATGTTTAAGTGTTGCCCGTATTTGGGCTATACTTTGTCATTCGTCGTGAGGGTTTTGATTTCGTGAGCATATCGTAAATGTTGTATTGAGTTACTGGCCTAGTTTCGTGTGCATTGTCATTTAAACTAGGTTACAAGGCTAAATCAGTAGGCTAAACTCTGCCCAATTAAGCCTGCAATGTGAGTCATTCTCTTTTTATCAAGTTGTTTTCCCAAAACTCTATTTGTTTTCAAAAGTTATAATTACAGGGATTAAGTCTTGGTTATCTTGAATCACTGGCAAGTGGGGTATTGTGCACATTACTAATTTCTCACGGTTAGGTTAATCAACCTAACAGTGATAATCATCACTACTTGGGTGAAATGACCCAATAGTGGTATGACCATCGTCACCAGGGTGTGACACGGTGCCAAATAAAAATAAGATAGTAGCCATTGTAATCGCTCTTATACTGTAATTCATAGCTGTGTGTCGTTTTATCAAAATTGAGTGACTCGCCAGTATTTTCCCGCTGATAAAATATTTTTAAACATGTTTCAGGTGATCTACTGTGAATCAAGGAAAAGTGCTACGGAGCACTAACAAGCTTGAAGTGGTGGCTCAGTAAAATAAATAAACATGTTTTGTAAAAATAAGGGATTCCTCGTGAAGTCCCCTTTACTGTAAATTACGGGGTTTTGTCCCAAATTATGAAATAAAATAATTGGGCATTTTCAAGTTTTAAAAGATCCTGTTAAACTTCTGCTGTCAACTCATATAATAAATACCACGGGTTTTCTGTCCCGCGGCTCCTGGATCGGGTTGCACTGGGACGGGGGCCGTGACAATAATGATTTAAAGCAAAATTATTGGTGGCCCGGAATGAAAAGGAATGTTGTAAAATATGTGGAGAAGTGCATGACGTGTTTGCAAGTCAAAGCAGAATATCAAAAGTCGTATGGTAAACTACAACTGTTGGATATCCCAGTATGGAAATGTGAACAAATCACGATGGATTTGTTGACCAAACTGCCCAAAACCAACCGCGGTTTCGATGCTATATGGGTAGTTGTGGATAGATTGACAAAGAGTGCTCACTTCATTCCAATTCGCGAGACTTATACCTCCGAAAAGATGTCAGAAGTATATACTAATGACATAGTGGCATGCCACAGGGTACCGATATCTATTGTGTCCGACAGAGATACCCGGTTTACTTCAAACTTTTGGCGTGAATTCCAAGAAAAAATGGGAACTAAATTGTTTATTAGCACCGCGTACCATCCACAAACGGATGGACAAAGCGAAAGAACAATACAGACGTTGGAAGATATGTTACGGGCATGCATTATCGATTTCGGGGGTAGTTGGGATGTCTATCTCCCATTGGTCGAATTTTCATATAATAACAGTTACCACGCAAGCATCGGTATGGCTCCGTACGAGATGCTTTACGGTAGAAAATGCCGAACCCCGGTGTGTTGGGGTGAGGTTGGTCCGCGTGAGCTATCCCATAAGGATGTAGTCCGAATTACGAACGAGAAAATCGGCTTGGTACGAACTCACTTGAAAGCGGCTCAGGATCGACAAAAGTCGTATGCGGATAAACGAAGAAGACCGATTGAATTTCAAGTGGGTGATAAGGTGATGCTGAAGGTGTCACCGTGGAAGGGAATTATTCGATTTAGAAAAAGGGGAAAGTTAAGCCCGAGATTAATTGGGCCATTCAAGATTATCGAACGGGTTGGTAAGGTGGTATACCGTCTCGAATTACCCGAAGAGTTGAGTGGGATACATAGCGCATTCCACGTATCACATTTCCGGAAGTGTCTAACGGATGAGACCGCTTACATCCACTACGATGACATTGAAGTGGATAATAGTCTTAACTACGCGGTGAAGCCAATTGCGATTTTAGATCGTAAAGTGAAAACTTTAAGGAATAAGGAGATCAACCAAGTGAAGGTCAAATGGGAACACAGAAAGGGTTCGGATACCACGTGGGAGTCCGAATAGGAGATGCAACGACTCTACCCTACATTATTTGGTACGTACTTGGGTTTCGGGGACAAAACCATTTTAAGGGGGTGGACTTGTAACACCCCGAAAATATGAAACTTTATATTAAAATTATGAAGTATAAAATAAACGGGAATAAACTAACTAGGAATAAATAACCCGGTTAGTCATGAGCCTTGTAGAAGTAAGTAAAAGGGTTAAATCCACTAAAGTGTGAACCAAATAATAACTAAGGGACTAAAAGTGTTAAATTCGAAATTGAGTTTAATAAAAAAAATTAAATCACACCAAACACACACAAGAGGTGTGTCTGGTCGATCAAAAAAATGCAGGGGCGACAAAAGCTCCTCACCAAACCCTAGCTTCCGCAAAATTGATCAATTGAAGGTTCAAATCAAGTCAAAATCG
The DNA here is from genome assembly GCA_030545235.1 of Helianthus tuberosus. Lineage (NCBI taxonomy): Eukaryota > Viridiplantae > Streptophyta > Magnoliopsida > Asterales > Asteraceae > Helianthus > Helianthus tuberosus. Next base: position 170,764,270 of record CM060431.1, read on the forward strand.
AAATCCGAATATAGATTAGTGATCACCTCGATGAAGGGATCATAAGGTATGTAAAATTTTTGCTATTTGGTTCTATCTCAAATTTTAGATGAACTTCAGAGATTCGAAATTGAGCTTGATTATGTGTTGAATAGATGAAATTAGAAGTGATATGATGTCTAGGGATGAACCCTAGAGGATTTCTTGTTAAAACCTTGCATGATGCTTGTAGGGTTTATAATCACCATTGTAGGTGATTAATAAGTTGTAGAAATTCGATAAACACTAGGATTATGATTCTTGTTCTAGTATAATCTGAGTTTTATGAGATGAATTCTGAAATATGGGAGTTAAAACATGTATAAATGCGCCTAATTGAAGTTGATTTAGATGATAATTACAAGTCATGAACTTGGTGTTAATTATGTAAAAATCTGACCCGCTAGGTGTTTGTTAAAACGCCTAAGTGAGGATTAAAATGTTAAAGATCGGACCAAAAACGCAGATTTGAATACTATAACGAATTGTGCGTTAATGAATATAAAAAGAGTTCTAAATGGTTTGCGAATTGAACTCTTTAGGCAAAGGATCCGGATCGGCAAGTGGACAAGCTGGAGGGGATACGCGTTTGAAGGGTGTGCTCTAAAGGTACGTGACTTTAGTCTCGTTAGATTATGCATACATGTTTGGGTTTAATGTATAAATGGATTCGTAGTGTAATAGATGCGTTTGATGTGTCTTTGAAGTGGCAAAGTTCATTCGACAATCAAACGGGTCAAAATAAAGGTTGGAAGTGGGTTTGGCTTGTCAATAAAGTGATGGTTTTCACTAGGTAGCCAAACGGGTCGAAATGATGCTTTTAAAAGGATCATGTGAGTAGAGACTTGAAAGTCTCATATTTCGTTAAGTGTTGGATTGTACTACGCCAATGAATTGGTTATGTTAATTTAAGTTTACGAATCCGGGATATCGGGTCAAACAATAGAAGTCAATTGAAAGTGTCGCTTGAAACGAAATGCTTGAATTCCGAGGAAATAAGCATTTAGTTCTAAGGGAACGCAAAGCCATGGAATGGCGTGAATACGCCAAGGTTATAAGCCCGGGGGATTGGGTAACTATGTCTAAAAAGTCTTAAGAACTGAAAAGTGGTATTATGCACTTATTGCTAATGGGTTGGATAATTGATATAAGGAAATTGTGAACCAATCACTGGTAACTCGGTTTTCGTGATGTGAAATTTACATGGTTGGATCCGTAATTTTATTACGGACTCATAGGAAAAAGAATCGACTAAAACGGACAACCGAGTAAAACGTTATGAAGGTTTAAAGTTAGAATTTTTGTGAATTTCGGAGCTGGGCAAAAATGCAGGTCCAGAAATTGGACCTGCTGGAAAACGCACTCCCCCGCGCCACGCGACGGGAGCATAAGAATCTGGCGCGACACGTGGGGCCGCCCGCGGCACGCGAAGGATTTGACTGATTCTGGCGCGTGGCGCGACAGACTAAAAACCGGAATTTTATTATTTTGTTTATATTTATGTCATCGGAACTTGTCTAGCCTCGGTTAACATTGTCAAAACTAATTATTCATGTGGTTTTGACCTCAGGTGATGCTCGTTAGCTTCGGATGCCGATCAAGCGTGAAATCAAGAACCGAACACCATTTTTGAAGCTTCCGCACTTCTAAACTTGTCTAGAAAATGTTGTTTTGTAAACTCTATTAGATGTGAATACTTTGAACTAGAAGGTCCTTATGTTAACTCGCTAAACAATGTACATCTTAACTTTTTAACTAAGTTTTGCTAAATATGTATTTTGTTAAAAAGGGCCTGTATTTTATATTTAAAATAAATAGAAAGTTAAGACGAGTGTTACATGATCGGCAAAACTCGGTAAACGAGTTTACCGATGCGGTAAACCACCTTCAGCAAGATGTTTTTTGACTTGTTTTTGCGGTGATGCCATGCCGATGCGGGGAGGGAGGAAAGGAGAGAGAGGGGGTGTGTGGGGTGGGGTCCATTCCAATCTCAACCAATCACACATTTTTTCCTTTTTTTTAAAATAGTTTACCACTTCACCAAATGTTTAATCATTGCCAACACTTTTGAGCATAATTTACCACTTTGACATGGCACACTCTCATTGGTTGATTTTTTAGTTTGCCACTCTCAAGTGTCTAACCACTCCTTATACCTTAAGTGGTAATGAAATGGAGCATTCCACAAGGAATGTAACTCATTCCAAATATTATAATTTTAATTTCTTGGTAAGAGGGGGTTTTTTTTTTTTAATGGAAAGAAATATAATATTATTATTAGTAGTATTATTACTACTACTGTTGCTGCTGAGGTAATTATATTCTTGTCGTTTTAATAATTTGTGTTTCATTACTTCATCTCTTTTTGTCTATTAAACTGTACAAAGTAAAATTTCATTTTACCAAACATCCCAACGAAATGAAATGATCCATTTCATTCTATTGTCCATTCCATTGCTTTGTTCATTTCATTCTCTCGTTTATTCCATTACCTTATACCAAACAGACCCTTAATATGAGTATGATATTGTTATATAAAAATAAAATTTTCATTTTTATTGGGTTTTCTCTGCATTGTGTTAAAGGTTCTGGTCATTGTGTCTTTCAATTGGGTTTTGGCCATTACGATTTTACTAGGGTTTCTATACATTGTGTTAACACACTGTAAATTTGTGTTCTGTCCATTGCTTTTTTTATTAAAACCTATAACACAATATATGGCACAATGAAGATGGTGTTATCATTGGGTTTTCTATACATTGTGTTATTGGTTCTGTTTATTGTGTTTTTCAACTTGATAGGTTTTCTATACATTGTGTTATAGGTTCTAGTCATTGTATTTAGTTTGCTATCTATTGTGTTTTAATTTGTTGTTCATTGTGTTTGTTTTGTTGCCCATTGTGTTTTAATTTGTTATTCATTGTTTTAGTTTGTTGTTCATTGTGTTTTTTGTAACGCTCCGTTTTTTCGTAACTTTCCTTAATTAGAAAGTTGTCTTGCAATTCTATTCTTGGAAACTTGTATTCCTTGTAATCGTATTTCGTTTTGAAACCTTGTAATCTGAGACACCGATTATTATGAAAGTCATATTTATATCAATTATGTTCCATTTATACTTCTTACGTTCAATTTATACTTATAATCGCATGCAACGAACCCTAATTCGAAACTATGTGACGATACGTGCAAATAACCGACTTTCAAGGCGTTTACGTTCAATACTTGTGATTAACCAACAATTAATGATTCCAATGCTTATTATACATCATAATACATCATATTATACTTGTAATCACCTTCGACATATTAATTATACTTGCAATTATGTGTTATAAATCGTAAATCGCCCTTACTTGCATTTTGTGTGATAACCGACAACTATGTGTTACAACCGGCATTACCAATACTTTTTTTACATAATTTCACATACATGGACATACTTGACATCACTATTAAATTTATGATACTTGTATGCTTGTTACACGCTTGAAACTACGCGAAAAGCACTCGAAAACACCCTAAAACCTAACTTTGGTGCCCTAATTGCATACTTATTAAACTTGAGGGACCATTTGTGACAAAAATCCAAACCTCCCCTGAATCCCACATTTTGAATCTGCATTTTTGGCTCCAACCTTCATCCTAAAATATAAATTTTGAATCTTGTATTTATGGCTCCAACCTCCACCTCCATTCTCCACCAATGGGCTTCTAAACCTCATTAAACACTCACCTAACCTCACTCAACTATAAAACCAAGCCTCCCAACACTCATTTTCATTTTTCCAACTCATTTACACTCTCAAAACACTCTAATCTCAGCTAAAAATGCAAGTTTTGGAAAGATTGTTCTAAGTGCTAAATGAGCACTTTTCTTCACCTTTCTTCCATCTTTTTCACTTCTTCTTCCTCTACAAAGTGTGGAACACCTCTAGAATTGTTCTCATAAGTTTTTCCATAGAAAACCAAGGTGAAACATCACCAAAATGAGGTCCAACTTTCTGTTTTGGAAGGAAAATTTATTAAACATACATGAATTTATATTTTCTTTATACATTCCTATGTCCCTATGCCACTAATCAAGACGATGATTATGTGTGCTTAAAAACAAGGTTGTAACATATAAATCCAGAGGTTTTAAGCCTCAAAACTTTCTCTTTTAAAAGGTTTAATCCACAAGTGATGAACAAGTCTTGAACTTGAATATTTGTGATTATTTGGATAGCTTGGGCTATCCTACTTACAAATCCAAACATCACTTGATGTTTTTTTTTTTCTTAGTTAGTTAGTTATTTCAATTCCTTATTGTACATTCATGACCATCCATGTTGTCTTGTGACAACTTGTGTATTGGTGAATACAAAAGAGGTCTTAAAATGGAAGATTTATATTCCTACCTCTATGCATGACTTCCATGATAATATTGTTATACTTGATGGACTAAGACTTATGTTATATACTATATAGAATATATAAAACCTATAGTAACCGAACCTTTGATGATAATCTAATGGTTATTTGTCAAAATACTAACTTACACCATCTAAGAACTTAGTTCTCGTTACGATTCTAATGGGTACTTTAACCCATGAAAACATTCAAACCCCTTTGGGTTTCATAGTGTCAAAAACGAGTACTATGTGCTAGATGGTTATTTTCTCATATATATATACTTTCCATATACTTTTAAATTCCGAATTCTGACATTAAACTTACCTTGAACTCCAATCCGTATACATTCAACCTCCTAAACTCATTCACTTGTCAACACTTGGATAATCAGAGGAATTAGCAATTTTGTGAGTATACTTGAACCCCCTTTTCGTTTACCACCTTTTTGGGGTGTAACAAGTTTATCTATGAAACTTACACTTAAACTTTATTTGTAAATGCACAAACATTCCTTATACATGCTTGCATACTTGATTACTTGATACATTAAACTTGGGGTTATACGTTCTGTGTTAGACTTATCATTAACTTCGTACAAGCTTATCCTTGACATATATCGCGCTATAGGATTAACGCACCACCCGTAAACTTGAGATTATGTCATGAGCTTATTGCGTTTCATCATTGGGTTGATTTGTCGAACACATGCCGATTTTATTGTTTATCTTGTATCAAGAGCTCGCCACATGGAATTGTTTGAAACTTATCTTTTATGCTATTTATGAAAACTTGTATACTCGCCTTTGCTTTTGCATTGAACTTTATTTTAAACATGTTATAGGTTGAGGATGACGATGCTTTGAAACTGAAGTAGTGTTGATGCTTAGATACACATTTAGACGTCTTAGGTCAAATACATTGTATAAATTTCATACTTGTTGTTGTATTGTTTTCTTGTATTTAACATGTGGTATTTCAACTTTCATGTATTGTAACATTTTATTATGAATGAAATAAATTTATCTTTAATTCTATTGTGACAATTAGCGTTATGTGTGATGAGCAATCTTTCTTCGTCTCACTCCGATGTTTCCACCATCGATTGGGGTGTGACATTTTTAGTATTTTGTTTATTGTGTTTTTAGTATTTTGTCCATTGTGTTTTTAGTTTGTTATTCATTGTGTCTTTAGTGTGATGTTCATTGTGTCTTTTATCTATTATCATAATTTGTGTTTTTAGTCTACATTCCATTACATTTTTACTTTGATACTCATTGTGTTTTACGTTATGTCCATTGTGTTTTAGTCTATTGTCCATTGTGTCTTTTGTCTGTTATCATTGATTGTGTTTTTAGTTTACTTTTCATTTTGTTTTTAGCTTGATACTTATTGTGTTTTGCGTTATGTCCATTACGTAATACACAACTGGGTTTTTGAATTTGTTTAATTTTTTTATAGATACATCAATAAGGTACTCGTATTAAAGATAAAACGACGTTCAATTTTATGGTATAACTTTTTTAAAAAACAAATGACGCATAAAAAGGTTATGGACATTTAAATAATGGGGGATAACATGTTACTTGCATGTGCACATTTTTTTCCTCTTGGACAAAATTACCCTTCTCACTTGATATCTTCTTGGACATTTGTCACTTTATGATAACTTCTTACCCTTCTTATTTTTAACCCCTTTGTACTTGGACACTTGTCACTCTATGATAACTTCTTACCCTTCTTATTTTTTAACCCCTTTGTATTATAACTCAACACTATAAGGCTAAAAGGTGTGGTCATGACCCTCATGACCCCCATGACCCTCCACATAGGCACTATGTCACCCACCTCTAATCCACCATCCAAAGCCACTATCATAAGGGTGTGGTCATGACCCAAACCACTATCTCTTTTATTATTTTAATTTATTTTTTAAAGCGTCAAAATCTACGAAAATGAAAAAGGTGGCCCGTGGTAATCATGGTTCAATCCACGCCAACCACCACGAATCATTGAGGGGGTGGTTTAACCTTCCATTCATCTTCCTATGTGACTGATTGCGTTCCAACCATAATCCCCACATCATACAGTAAGACTTTTTTTTCTTTTAGTTTAACTTAAACACTTGCATCCCTTTCACTTTAACTATATACACTTGTACCCCTGCGCTTTAATCAAGTCTTTTCTTTTAACAATTTATATTTCTACCCTTAAACTTTAATAGATATATCATACGACACCTAAACTTTTTGCATGCCCTTTACTTTAACTATTTACGCTTCACCCTTACTCTTTAATAAAGTCTTTTCTTTTATCAATATAAGTTTCTACACTTGAACTTTAATAATTAGAGTAAACTGCCATTTTGGTCCCTGAGATTTGGTCAATTTTGCCATTTTAGTCCAAAACTTTCATTTTGGTCCCTGTTGTTTCAGTTTTGTGCCATTTTAGTCCAAAAGTAAATTCAGCTCATATTCCTCAAATTAAATCCTTGTTTTTTGTCCTTATCTTCAGGGGTAAATTGGTCATTATCATTTTATTATAGCTGATTATTAATTAATAATAAAACTAAATAAAAAAATCTTCATCTTCCCCAAATGAGTCACAAGCAAACCCTAATCCAAACCCCAATTCTCTGCAACCATCATCTTCTCCACCCCATTCTCCTCTCTGCAACCATCATCTTCTCCACGAGTTTGTTCCGGCACCCAAATCATCAAAATAATCATCAAACAGAGCATCATCATCATCATCATCTCTTCTCCGACACGACTCTCTTCTAACAAATGAACATATATGGTCGCAATTTTCTTTCTATCACCCACTCTGACTTCTTCTCCAATAACAACAACCTGAATCACTTAACAAAAAAATCGATCTTCTTTTACGTTTATTTTCTACTCGAAAAGCTTCTACAATTTAACAACAAAAACTGCATCTTCAAATTCAGATCTAGAACTTTTCAAACACAAATCTAAATTTGTTTTTTTTTCTCGAAATCTCTTAAACAAATTGTTACAACACCAATTCAGATTTAATAGTGCCTGAGATTGAAGCTACAATTCAGATTTTGAAATGAAAAAAAAACTCATAACAGTTTCGTTGTACTTGGATTTCAATTAGTTGAGATGTGTTTTTCAATGAAATTGAAGGAAACTGATTTACCAAAACAAATCGAAACATGCTTAAAATCAAAGAAACATGTTTAAACTTGTTAAAATCACACCGAACTGATCAAAAACACACTGAGTCAAATCGATACTTGATCGAATCAGCCCGTATGTGATCTAAAACCAACAGAAATGTTCACACTCGATCAGATTTACACCGAAATAGTCTGATTAGAGGTGGTGGTGGATGTTATCCGGTTGGTGGTGGGTGTTTGATTAAGTTTTGTGTGTGTGTGGCGATAGAGTTTAGAGAGAGAGAGAGAGACTGAGTTTCAGTTTTTGTAATTTAATTTTATTAATTTTAATTGATAATTAGTTATAATATAACATAAATGACTAAAATACCCCTGAGGAAAAGGACAAAAGTTGGGGGTTTAATTAGGAGAATCTGGTCTGTTTTCATTTTTTGGACCAAAACGGCAATAAAACTGAAACCACAGGGACACAATTGCAAAAAGTTTGAGATTTGGACTAAAGTGACAAAATTGACCAAACCACAGGGACCAAAATGACAGTTTACTCTAATAATTATTTTCCTTTAACCAATTTATGTTTATATCTCTCGAACTTCAATAGAGTTAACACACGGCCCTTGAAGTTTAATAACATAATTTTCTTCTTTTTTTAACCAATTTTTTTTCTTTTATCCTCTTTATACATTTAATTCTTTTTTTATTTAACTTATTATAATTAAAGCTGACTTTTACTTTAGACGTTTTCACTTAATCGTGCGACATGCATATTGTTACCGTCGTTTCAACGTTAATTTTTTTTAAATTACTAATTTTTTTAAAAGCGGGATTCTATGATTTATAGAATAGGGCTAGCATATGCTGTAAAAACCCGAAAATGTCATCAACTAATGACAAAGTTTTATAATTACTTTCATTAGATTAAAGAATTTAATAAACAAGACTATTTCAACCGTTAGGTTGATTCTTAGAAAACTCATTTTTGTGAGTTAAAAATATATCTAAATTCTCTTGTGTCGATTCAGATGTTGGTGTTTTAACTTAAGTGATGATGTAATCATGTAATTTTCTGCTTCGACTTTCCCTAGTTTCTTATTGGGGCTGTTCTATTTCGTCTTAGGGTGATCGGGGCACTCGCGGGGAGGGGTTTCGGTGACTCCATTCCCCGATCGGGAACACCGCCGCCATCACCGCGGGGACCCGATTCGGGGAGGGGTTTCGGGGCTTGTTCACCGCGTTGAAATGGCACAAATATTGAGGAACGGTCATTTTTTAAACGGTCAAATTTAAAAAAAAAAAAAATCAATTTTTAAACAAATATAAATAACCACACCCACCACTAATTTTTTATACTCTCAAACCACACCCACTTCACTAATTTTTTACAACACCCACCACTCTCAAACTTTTACCACACCCACCACTCTCAAACTTTTATACTCTCAAACCGAGCAATGGAGAACCAACCCCGCGAAGCCAAGAAAAAAACTAAGGGACGGGGCTCGCAACCGTCTCGTGGTGGTTCGAGCGGTGCAAGTGCACAATCACAACCCCCTTTCGGATATACTTCACAACCCCCGTTTTTTTTCCAACAACTTTCACACCCCTCCTTTTATAACACCCAACCTTCAACCCAATTTCGGCTATTTTCAAAATTTGTTATCAATGGATCCACCTCAATCCCCCGCCTTCGACCCATATGGTTTTCGTTCCCCACAAGTTCCATCTACACGAGGAAATGTTGAACGTCCTCTACCTATTTACGAGGACGAGGAGGTAGTGCCCGAAACTCAAAATTTGGGCGACGATGAATATAATGTGGATGAAGACGCCGGCAACGAAGAAGATGACGCTCGGGATAAAACGGGAAAAATGGAGAGCCAAAAATGGACAAAGGTCCAAGAAGAGGCGTTGGCGAAGGCGTGGGTACATTGCTCTACCAACAAAAAGAAGGGCAATCAACAAAACCGCGATAGTTTTTGGCGTAAGATTTTAGATCATTTTAACGCCAACGTTGGTGGAAGTAACCGGACCGTGCATCAAGTACGGTCTAAATGGGGCCCGATGATGACGAAAATAAACTTGTTCAACGGCCTATACCAACAAGCGGTAAAAATTATATTTTTTAACACTTGTTATTTTATAATATGTAGGATCGCACACGAGGAAGCGGGTGTAGCGATCTCAACGTGATGAAAGTCGCTTTAAATGAATTTAAAGAAAAACATCCGAACGGTTTTCAACATGTCGAGGCATGGGAGGTCGTTCGAAAACACGACAAATGGGCCCAAGTCCCATTGTTGGGTGAGGAAGGGGAAGGTTCGGGACAAAAAGAAAGTCCGTTGAGGTGGACCCTTCCATACCCGATATGAACGAAGACCCCTCGCCACAAAGAACACAACGGCGAGACAAGCGACATCGTCCGAGGGAAGCTCGGCCGAGTTGGCGGCACAATTCAAAGAGTACACCGCCATGAAAGAAAAGAAGCACGCGATTGAATTGGAGGCGATTGAATTGAGGAAGAAAAGAGAGTCGGAGGCTCGCGAGCTCATATCGGAACAACGCGAGACGATGAGAAACTACAATTACGATCGAGATATGAAAACATTCCTCAAGCCGCACGACGATGCTCCGCCAAATATGTTGCCGTTCATCCTCGCCCGAAAGCGCGACATCGCTAACAAGTACGGGTGGCCGTGCGATTTCTAAAATTTTTATTTTCTAGTTTGAATGTAATTTTTATTTTCTAGTTTGAATGTAATTTTAATTTTCTAGTTTGAATTTAATTTTTATTTTTATTTTTATTTTCTACTTTGAAATGTCTTTTGTTAAATTTTATTTAATTTTTATTAATATTTTTTTATAAACATGCATAATTACAACAAATAAAAAATAAAAAAAAACCAAGTCCCCTAAGAGGGGAGTGTCACCATCAAATTAGGGTGTGGGGAGAGTTTAAGAGGGGAGTTGACGTGGCATAACGTAATTGGGTGTGCGTAAAAGAGGGGACTCCCCTAAGAGGGGAGTGCCCCTCTCACCCTTAATATAAATATATAATCCCGGTCACTATTAAAAAAAAAGTTAAATTGAACATTATATGAAAAATTACAGTCTTGAAACTTAGATGATTATTATCATAATCAGGGAAAAGTGTGACTGATTTGTCAATAAATTATTATATAATCTTATCTAAAAGTATTAAAGTAACGATCTGGCTTTAGGGGATGAGGGGTGGTTCACTAGTGATAGTTTCTATCACTCCCACTCTCCAATTAAATCATGCCATGTCATCACTCAATATTCTATCACTAGTGATAGAAATGTAGGCGGGGTGGTATCACTAGTGATGGAATTTCATCACTCTACTAATTTTTTTAATTTTTTATTTTAATATCTTAAAACAATAATCAATGTCTGAATTCAAATGCAAAACGACAAAAGGAAATGCAATCATTCTTCCGTTATTCAACTTCAATTGCAAAACGACAAAAGGAAATTCAATTACAATTCAACTTCTTCAACGCGTTATAGTTCAACGCGTTAATTTAACGGGCGGCGGCGGTGTAGCGTTATAAAATAACGCGTGATCGGGGTGGTATAACGGACCACCCCGTGTGCCCTTAGACTCACTTGTGTATTGGGTATAATTTTTTATTTTTTTTTTTTCTTTTGACATTTGACCGAAGAGTTAATAGTCGCACATGCATGGCCGAAGAAGCTGACAATGTTGAAATAAAAAGATATAAAATGCAGGAAAAAAGGTTGGCAACTTTATTATGGATCTGATTTGCAGGGAAGAAAGAATAAACTGACTTGCTATTATCGCAATCAAAGGAAGAAGATGATGATGTATGCCATGACCATTAAATATGTTAGATATTTTAGTGTAATCCAGGATTGACTTGGTGATCAAAGTGAATAATAATACACATCAAGCAAGTTAGGAGGTGCGGGAGTGCACGCTTGTTTGAGTTATTATAATTCAAAATGTACGGGTGGAGCCCGTACTCTACGAGGGTTCCAAGGGGGCAGCAGCCCCTGGCGAGGTCCAAGGGGCAGAGTCCCTGGCTGGGGTCGAAAATTCGTCATAAATTTTTAGACAAAAAATCATGGCAGTTTTTTAATGCAATTTGATTAAAATTCGAAAATAACTGCCTCTGCCAGTTATCTGCAAAAAACCCCAAAATCCGTATTGAGTTTTTTGGTCACTCTTCTTCTGGTTTAGAAAATTCACGCACAAAAAACATACACTGGTTCAATTTCTCGAAATCAGAGTTGTATCCGATTGAATTATTCGGGTGAACCACCGAAATAATTTGATCTGAGAGTGATTACACGCCTCTCTGATCATCCGGCAAACTGAAATTCCCGAACAAAATACTATAAATAATTTCCAATAATTAATCATGTCCAATTCAATGGTTTCATCATTCGATATTTCCTTATGATGGTTGGTTAGGTCTTTTCAAATGAAAAGACAATGAAGTCCACATTCACGATTAGAAGAATGAAGGATTGCACTCATCAATAGTTGTAATTTTGTTTTTATATTGCAACTAAGAGTGTGCTTGACATTATAATTTATAAGTTATAACACAATTATTGTGTTTGAAACCTTATATAATCAAGTTTTTACAAAAGTTTTATTAGAGGATCCACAATATGTCATACTTAACCATCTGTGGTGGACAGGGTCGGTCCTGAGAATTCATGTACCCTGTTCGAGCTCGAAAAAATGTGCCCTTAGGTCTTAACTAAATAAAAAATTTAAACTAGTTTTTGATACAACTTTGAACCGTTGACAAAAATATAGCATTCAATAAACAATGCAATTAACAAAATACAAAATTAAGTGAACGCCTAAATAATCATTAATCGACAAAGTTTGTATCAAATTAAGGTAACACCTAAATAATGTTCGACAACATAAATTAACTGAATTCGACATAACTTAACTGAAATCGGCATAAGTTAACTGAATAAATGAATTCGACATAATAACTAAAATCGAAAATCAATCCTAAATCATAAGTTAAGTGAATTCGACATAAGTTAACTGAATTCGACATAATAACTAAAATCGTAAATCAATCCTAAATCATAAGTAAACTGAATTCGACAATTGATTTTTAGTTGTTACCTGTGAACTGATCCGACTCAGACACTCAGTGATCGAAGGCTGTGCTGTGACTGTGAAATCGAAGGCCTGCTGGTTGTGTCTCTGATCGAACAACACCTAAAAAATTGCAGAATGATGATGATCGAAGGCTTGTAGTGCTCTGTCTCTGATCTCTATTATCCTGTTCGGCTGTTCCTGTGCGACGTTTCAATACCCAGTTCCTCTGATGAATGAGTTGCCGCCCATAATGCTTTTTTTTATTAGTTTTTAGAAATATTTAGGTATTGGGCTCACTAACCTAATGGGCTAAATAGTTTAAACAATATGATTTTTTTAAGTGGGCCTATGTTAATATTTTTTTGGTTATACCCTATTAAAAAAAATTTACATATATAATATCGTATTTTTTTTTAAAATTACGTGCCCTACGAAATCACGGGCCCTGTTCGGTTGTCCTCCCCGCCCTCCTTCAGGGCCGGCTCTGGTGGTAGACGTGACGACCAATAGAGGTCAATGTGGAGGAGAGAGGGAGAGAGAAGAGAGAGGAAAGGGTGAAATGTGTGGGGATCAATGTCCATGGATGAAGGTTGTAGAGGGGGTAGAGATATACATCATGAGAGCGTAGAAATTCGTCTAGGCAAGGGGCAAAGCCAACGCGCATGAGAGAAGGGTTGTCTGTGACCCCGCGTTAGAGATGCTTTTTGTAATGATCATGGGTTGTTTTTCATAAGTATGTGATGTATAGAGATATGAGATTTTGACAAGGACCATAAACCTTTTTAATATAACCAGTTGATGTCTACTTAACATTTATTTTACCTATGAGCGGTTAAGGTAAATGCCTAAAATAATATGGGTAGATAAGGTTGTGCGACATAATCTTTAAACTTAATAATAGTGGATGCCCTAAAAGTAGGTGTAACATAAGACTATGACTATGTGACTGGTATGTGTTGTAGGTATAGATGGTGTAACACCCGAAAATTTTAAAACAAAAATGTAAACAACCCTTATGATTTATAGTCCAATAGGAAACCCTAATTAAGACACCCAAGTAATTCTGTACAAACCCTAGAATTTTCAGAATTATCAGAATCAGGATTAGGGCTCCTAAAACTCAGGGGGGGGGGTATTTCCTAGTAACGATTATCTAAATAAAATGTTATCAGAACACGAATTTCGAAATTTGTCAACTCAGCTAGGCTAGTTCCACACGTGTCCAACCTATAGTGTTTATGTGTACCTTACGGACCGTAAGGTAAGATGCTTACGGTCCGTAAGCCTTCATACGGACCTCAACATCAGCAAGCTTACGGTCCGTAAGCTTCTCAAATTTCGTGTATAAATAGCAGAGTCTGGGACTTGAATTCTGCAATTAGAACGACTTTCAAACTTCAAATTCACGCTGAGTTTTTGTCCGAATACTCTCAAAACACACACAAAACACAAATTAAGTATAGCGGGGTGCTGCAGAACAGGGTATTAACTCAATCGCTGATACGATTCATTGTCCGATCAATCAATATATCCAATGGATGTTTAAGTGCTGCCCACATTAGGGTTATACTTTGTCGTTCGTCGTTAATTCGATGAATGAGTTTAAGTATCGTACTTTGTCGTTCATCGTTAATTCGATGGATGAGTTGAAGTATCGCACTTTGTCGTTCGTTGTGAGAATTTGATCTCGTGAGTTATCGTAAAAGCTGTATTAGTTAATTACCTAGTTTGTGTGCAAATTAGGTTAAGAGGATAATCAATAGGCTAAACTCTGCCCGTGTAAACCTACAATTGAAAACAAGATAGCATTACCTGGAGATTTTAAGGTACGGATAGGTTCATTTCTTTCAATTTATGTCGTTTTTATAAGAATCATTTTCTTTCGATTTATGTCGTTTTGATACAAGTATATCATTCTGATTTTAAATTCCGTATTAAGATTTAAAGTTATAAGTTATAAGTTCAGTACGGATAAGTTCCTTTCTTTCGATTTATCATTTCTGATTTTAAATTCCGTATTAAGATTTAAGGTATAAGTTATAAGTTCAGTACGGATAGATTCCTTTTCTTTCGATTTACGTCGTTTGGACATTTCTGATTTTAAATTCCGTATTAAGATTTAAGGTATAAGTTATAAGTTCAGTACGGATAGATTCCTTTTCTTTCGATTTACGTCGTTTGGACATTTCTGATTTTAAATTCCGTATTAAGATTTAAGGTATAAGTTATAAGTTCAGTACGAATAGATTCCTTTCTTTCGATTTATGTAGTTTGAATATAAGAATTTCCGTATTAAGATTAAGTTATAAGTTCAGTACGGATAGGTTCTTTTCCTTTGATTTATGTCGTTTGAATTTAGGTATATCATTTCTGATTTTAAGTTCTGTATTAAGATTAAGATTATAAGTTCCGTACGAATAGAAGTTCTTTCTTTTGATTTATGTCGTTTTCTTGATTTTAAGTTCTGTATTAGGATTAAGTTATAAGTTCCGTACGGGTAGATTCCTTTCTTTCGATTTCTGTCAATTCTGATATATCGCACGGGTAGAATCCTCTCTTTCGATTTATGTCGTTTTTATAAGAATCCCTTCTTTCGATTTATGTTGTTTTTATAAGAACCCTTTCTGTCAATTTATGTCCGTTGGGTACGGATAGAATCCCTTTCTTTTGATTGATGTCGTTCCTGAATTTAAGTTTCCATATTAAGATTAAGTTATGAAATTAAGTTATAGATTCCGTATTAAGATTAAGTTATGAAATTAAGTTATAGATTCCGTATTAAGATTAAGTTATGAAATAAGTTATAGATTCCGTATTAAGATTAAGTTATGAAATAAGTTATAGATTCCGTATTAAGATTAAGTTATGAAATAAGTTATAGATTCCGTATTAAGACTAAGTTATGAAATAAGTTATAAATTCCGTATTAAGATTAAGTTATGAAACATGTGTTGAAAGTTACAAACGTTTTAAAAAGGTTTTGTTTTGCATCAGTTATTTAGAAAATGGTTTATTTTATACAAGTTTCATTTCATACTCTAGTGGTTCTTTATTAACAAGTCAAGGTTTTATCTTGTTTCGTTTAATAAAACCACAATTTGGGGACGAAATTGTCAAGATAGGATTGATAACCATACCTTGGTGACTGGTTCCACTCTTATATTTTCAATCTCGCCAAAGATTCGTATTTTACAAGTTACAAGTTAAATATCTTAAGACTTATAAGTTATAAGTAAATAAGTTACAAGTTTAATATGATATACAAGTATTATGTTATTCAAGTCAAATTGTTTTAAATTACTATGTCTTGTTTTTAAAACTCCTCACGTCTTTGATTATCGATTCATTTAACAGTCCGTTGAATTCCTTGATTTCAGCTCTCATATCATGCGATAGTTTTCTGTTAAGTTGTACTCATTATCGCATGTTCCAATATATGTTTCGTTCTGTTCCGAAAATAAGTTTTATAAGTTATGTGAATAAGATTATTTGTACTCTGTTACCCTGAGTATCGCTTCTCGTGGAGTGTCCCACGAGCATGTTGTTGTGGCATCAACCTCATGTGCTCCACCCGTGACGGAGAGATCAGTTCACGGCGTCTCTTAAGTACAAGTGTGGTACATATATTAGGAGGCGTATGGATCGATCCTAGGATTTAAGTTTTCAGGAAATGGATAACGGGTATGCCAACTCGCCATTTCATGTGATAAGTATGCAGGAGTAGCTACCTGTGTATTGTCACGTTTTAAGTTTTAAGTTTGCTCATGGGTACATCCGTAAGATATGATTATGAAATTAAGTTATTTGCATCATCAAGTTCCATCCGGTTATCAAAATAAAATAAGCTTTTGTTTTCCTCTATCCGCACACTGGGCAAAACTTTTCAAAATTTTGCTCAGACGTACGTTTTTTGTTGTTGTTGTTTTCTTCTTTACGTCAGGTTATCAAGACAAGCTGGGACGGAATATGAAAGAGTGCTCGAGTGTTTGGAAAAGACGGTAGAAATAATTGTAATGGATTAGATATCCTTCATTAAACTGTAAAGCCTTGTAATACATTTAAGTATAAATGGAATTATGTTTTTGATCTGACTACTGTTATAGTGACACGCCGGCCCGTTCCGGGACGGGGTGTTACAGATGGAGTGCCACGTCAGAGGGCACGGGCGCCAACAATGGCGTGGGGAGCTTTCGTGGTTCGACTTGCGGACGTGGGGCCGAGAGATGGTGAAGTTGCAGGTGAGGTGGTGGTTGTGGTGCAAGTGAAGGGGGCACTAGGGACGTTCGCACCACAACAACAAAAAGTAATTAAATTCACTTTAAATGTAAATTCTTATTTGTTTCATTTCAATAACCAGGACAAATTCTTTATAAACAAAATTTATCATAGAACCTTCCTATCTGATTGCTATGACTTCAAACAATATAAACACACTCAACTACTACCAATTAGTCAATTACATCCATTTTGTTGCCGATAATTACAGTATGTTGATTATTTATATGACAAAATCCACCTTTGAAAGTTAATATTAATTAATCAGGCAACATTGAACGAATTATTACTCTTGGAAAGTAAATTGTGATTTGATATCAGGCAACATTGAACGATCATAAAAGATCTGTCGGTATCTTTAAAATATAGAGCATGTGAAAAATGATATCATATTGTGGTACAGAAATTTATGCAGTGGTATGAATGGTAGATCTGTACATTCTTGGATTGGTTAACTGAGGTTAGTGTTTTGAATTAAAATGGTACGTTTCAAGAATGTCAATGAGGGAAACGAAATGATTTTGAAATTAATTAGAAATGAGATTATTTTTCGTGTTATGAATTTACATCGAGATAGTTGGTTAACGGGCAACAAGCTGCGCCGCTACCCTTTTTTAATAGCAAAACTAAGTCTTTTAAAAACTACGTCCATAGATCTCGTGGTCATAGCATTACTATGCATGACCCTTTGAACCCGACTAAGTCCACAGCATCTGACGCCAGAAAACCAAAAGTATCAAAAGCAAATAGGATAAATACGTGCTTGTTGTCAAGGCACGCTTTCTCGTGTTTGGCACTTAATTGTTGACTCTATAACAAAAATTACATAAGGATGTTCAACAAACCAAATTTTGAGTTATTTACGATAACTCTATAATAGGGGAAAGTTCTTGTACAAATAATCTTAACATGCTAAACATACAAATTGAAGGAAAACTCAAAAAGACAAGGTGACATTTTTGTAATTATCAATAACTATCAAAGTTACTCTACAAATATACCTAAAAAAAGCCTAACCCCCCCCCCCCCCCCCCCACCCCACCCCAAAAAAAAAAAAACCTAACCCCCCCCCCCCAACCCACCCCCCACCCAAGCTAAAATGCTAAAAACTAAACTCCCAAAAAACCTAAAAAAAAAAAAAAAACACACACACACACACAAATTATTTTTTTTAGTATTTTTTATTAAAAAATCGCTACTGCAGCAAAAAAAAAAATTTTTGCTAACAAAATGTAGCGATTTTTTTATAAAAAAATATTAAAAAAAAATTGTGTTTTTTAGGTATTTTTGGTTGAGTTCACATTTGTATAGTAACTTTGATAGTTGGTGGTAATTACAAAAATGTCACCTTGTCTTTTTTAGTTTTCCTTCAATTTGTATGTTTAGTATGTTAAGATTATTTGTATTTGATCTTTTGCCCTCTATAATAAAAATTACATAAGGATGTTCAACAAACCAAATTTTGAGTTATTTTCGATAAATGTATCATGCTATTTGAATTTAGAAATTTAGAAGTTAAAGTCGATTTAGATTCGAAAAATCGTCTCGAAACAATTAAAAAAAGGAATTCAATATAATAAACCCATAATTTTATTTTAAATATATTAAAATTGATGTAATTTGAAAATTGAAATTAGATAGGTTGTTGTTTCAAAAGCTCAATAACAAATTCGAAATTAGAACTTCGAATTAAATTTTGAGTTTTTCCTATTCGAGTCGACTATTAAAAACTTCTAATTATATTTTAATTATATGCACCTCTCGCCTTAAATAATTAAAAGTGGGATAGATGTAAATGAACCAAAGTATTGCCCAACTTGGGTAGTTGCTTCAATCATCCCCACATAGAAAACAAAAATGTGTTATTTAAGTAGATTATATTCGTATATATCACACTCATACGAGACGTCATATACAATATAAATAGAGATCAAATATAAGATTATAAAGAATTCAATTATGAAGTTTGTTATAATCTAAAATTGAAGGATTATTATTCTGACACCTAACATAACTTTATCATAAAACTATAAGGACATGTGTAGTCATAACGCCCCTTTGTGGGCGTTATGCGACACGTGGCGTGGCGCGCCACGTGTGCGGATGGCCGTTATGGGGCGTTATGCATTTAAGCCCGTAGTCATAAAGCCCTCGCCTAATCATTACTCAATTATTAATTTCTAATTTTTTATAATTATTTTCTAACTTTATAAAATTAAAATTCATTTCATTAAATTAAAAAAACATTACACTAAAATAAAAATTAAAAACATTACACTTAAAAAAAAAAAACGGTTCCACTAAAAAAATAAAAAAACAACACTTCAAAGATTATATTTTTTTTCGATCCTTTCCTTTTGGGCCAACGCCATCTTCAAAGCTTTTCCGGTAAGGTGGTCGTGCGGTTTCGAGTAGAACTCAAAGTCGTGAGCCCATTGTCTATCCCGCATAATCTCCGTAACTTCGCGGTTCACCTCCATACGTTTACTACCGAGTTCGTGTATGTCTTGAAGTCGCTTGTTTATCTCCGAAAATGCGTCACTCATATCCGTTCCCATAGATATCAATGACGACTCGGGCTTTTTCGCCTGCCTACTTCTTCCGGGCGGTCTTGGTAGATCCTCCACCGGCTCGTCATCCGGAATATCTTCGTTCAAGTCGGTGTTTCGAGCGTCGGAGGTTGGCGTTTCGGGTTCACCCGACTCGTTTGTTTTGGACCTCTTTGACGGCCGTTTATTTCCCGAACGACCACTCGGAGTAGATATGGTGGCCCATTTGGGGCTATGGCGAAGGATTTGCCAACACCTCATGTACGGGAAATGGCCATTAGCATCCGTATACTCGACCAACGCCGCTTGCGTGATGTCCTCGTCCTTGCTTCCACTTTTCCATCCGGCAAAAGTGCGTTGGTACACGGTTTGAAAGTTCGTGCATTTTTTGTTTATATCGGTCCACTTGCCCGATATAGAGTCCGGTGGGCGGTATTCGTCTTCTTTACCCATTAGATCGAAAAAAAGCGCTCGTATTCGGCGCCAAAAAACTGATTTATCTTGATTGTTTGCTAAAAAAAAAGATATAATTAATTAGTCTAAAATTAAAAAACAGAAAAAAAAAACAGAAAATAATTAAAAAAAACTGCAAAAAACAGAAAAAAAAAACAGAAAAACAGAAAAAATAAATAAAAAATATACCTGTTAGGGAAGGATTTTCTAACAATTAGTGATCCTTATTCGTTATCCTAATTAATGATCCTTACTTCTGTGACAGGTGGTGATCCTCAGAAGAGCTTCAGGATCAGGATCATGGATCACTTTAAGGATCCTCGTACTGACGATTGCTTATTTATGTTTTGTATTACCTCGCAGGAATAACGAGCTTGACCAAGTCTTGGCGACATTCCTGGAGAATATTCCCAAACTATCCCGCACGTGCTTGACCAAAAATGGACGTTGTGGAGAACGTGGAAGCTTGGCACAAAAGTCGGATAGTTAGTTTTAGTAGTTAATTTCTATTTTAAAAGGGGTAACGAGCTAGTAGAAAAACACTTAGTCATTTCTCAGTTACACACTCTCATATACTCGCACACTTGAAGCTCTCGACGAACATACGTTCATTTTCACTCACTTTTACACATTTCACGATAGTGATCCTTGTACCTAGCTCGTTACTATCCGAAGTTGTAAACATTTATTCATTTATTTGAGCTTGGTGATCGGTAGTTTCCATCACCCGGGGTTTTTTGTGCCGGAGATCAACTCTTGATCAAGGGCTTTTTCCCCGTATAAATCCGTGTGTCATTTGTGCAATTTACATTGAAGTGATCCTTGTTATTGATATACACAATTAGCATCATACCCTGTAACAAAGAGTTTGGTTGCAATATCCTCAACAGATTTTTTGACCAAAACAGTTTGGCGCCCACCGTGGGGCAATTGGTGCTTCGTCCTTAGAAAAATACGCATTTCTGTGCTCATTTCGGTTCACTACAACCAAGCAAATGGCTTCCTCAGCGAAGAATGCTACAAATTTGATGCCCTCATTCACTTCTTCTCAAGGCGTTCCCCCTTTGCCTCCACCACCTTCTGGATCCCAGAAGAATGCTGAGAATGCTGCGAAGAAACCAACTCCCATTTTCTCAAAACCTCCAACTTCTTCTGCTCCTTACACTCCCACTACTAGTGACATGTTTACTTTGATTTTGCAGATGAAGGATCAGATACGGCAACAGGATAAGACCAATGAGAGGATTCTCAAGGAAATTGGAGATCTCAAGAAACAAAAGACAACGGCAGAGGATCATTCTCCACTGGTGCCGAAATCCTTGAATTTTGATACTCCGGTGATTACTTCTCAGCCATCAATGGTTCCAGACGTTCAATATGTGGGTGGACCGAAAGGAGTGCACTACGGAACAACAACGGTGACCCAGGCATCAGGTTCATATTTCCAGCCAGCGGGATCCTATCCTCAGCATATGGGATCCCTCACGAATTCAGGAGGATATTCAGGAATGCAGCAGATTCAAGGATCCTCCTTTGTTCCAGGATCATCCCAGGTTCAAGGATCCTCCTTTGTTCCAGGATCATCCCAGGTTCAAGGATCCTCCTATGCTCCAGGATCGTCCCAGGTTCAAGGATCCTCCTTCGTTCCAGGATCGTCCCAGTTTCAGGGATCCTTCCAGATGCCAGGATCCTTGAGGAGTTTGCAGACAGGAAGTTCAGATGTCCATCAGGGAGATTTTATTCCCATGCAGACCAATGCTTCTACTGGTCCCTCGATCATTCCAGAGCCTCAACAATATGGATTAACATCCAATCTTCCTAATCTGAATCCAATGGGAGGTAACACTTTTAATAACTCTTATACTACTAACCATGGTCTTATGCAGGATCCAGGTATCAATCATGCCATGGCCAGAGAATTGCAAAAGCTAAAGGATATGATATCAAGTGTTCCAGGAGTGGTCAAACCTATCCCAGAGATTGCAGATGGGAGCCACAAGATATCTCGTTTTGCACCACCAATCTGTGATGCTGAGATACCCAAGAGGTTCCATGTGCCAACAATGAAGCTGTATGATGGTTCGACAGATCCTGAGGAACACATAGCACAATACAAGGAGAGGATGGAGATCAATCCAATTCCAGAAAGGTTAAAGGAAGCGTGCCTGTGCAAGGGATTCGGATCCACTCTTACTGGATCAACTCTTAAATGGCTGCTAAGTCTTCCTCCCTATTCTATTACCTCATTTGCTAACCTAGTTAACTTGTTTAATAATCAGTTTTCTTTTAGTAGAAAATTTGAACGATTAACTAGTGATCTATATAGAATAACCCAGGGTCATAATGAATCATTAAGGGATTACATTACCAAATTCAGTAAAGAATCCTTAGACATTCCCAACTTAGATATAGCTACGGCTGTTGAGGCCTTCAAAATGGGATTGCTTAGGGATTCGTCGTTTTATGATGATCTTGTTATGACACCATGCAGGAACTTAGATGAGGTAAGAACACGAGCACTTAGGTTCATTCGGCTAGAGGATGACAAGAGGATCCAGGAGAGGTTAGTAGGATCCTCAAAGCAGGATAAGCAAGGATCCTCATTGAGGAACAACAAGTTCAGATCCTACAACAGATCTGATAACCAGAATGTGCATTCTGTTGATCAAGAGGAGGATGACGAGGATTATCCTCCAATCTCTGAATATTGTTTTTGTGTTGATAACAACGAACTAATCCTTGCGATGCAGAACCTAGGTGATAAAGCTAGATGGCCGAGAAAAAATGATAGGCCAGCTGCAACTAAGGATAAATCAAAGTGGTGTGCATACCATGAAGATTTTGGGCATCTCACAGAAGAATGCATTGCACTGAGAAAGGAAATTGGATACTTGTTGAGCAAGGGGCATCTAAAAGAATTGTTGGGAAGAAAAAAGTCAAGGACTCAGGATCCTGAAAGGATCTCTGAGAAGGCTCCAGCCCCTCCAGCAGATGCACAAGTGATAAACTTTATTTCTGGAGGATCAGACATTTGTGGCACATCCTTCTCAGCTGCTAAAAGGCATGCAAAGGAAACTAAAATGGATAATGGAGAAAGACCAGTTCGAACATCAAGTGTCTCCGAAGGAAAAGTCATAACCTTTGATGAGGATGATCGTGTTGATATCCAGGATCCTCATCACGATGGTTTAGTTATTACTCTTTTCATATCTAACCATTTTGTCCGCAGGATCCTTATAGACGGAGGAAGTTCAGTGAACATTATCCAGCTTGATGTTCTAAAGAAGATGGGTATTCCTGAATCAGATATCATACCAAGATCCTCTGTGCTCGTGGGATTTAGTGGCGAAACTAAGAATACCCTGGGGGACATTAAACTCCCAATATACATTGAAGGCCTACACTCTTATCAAAAATTTTGTGTTATTGACTGTTTATCTTGTTGTAATGTCATCCTTGGCAGGCCTTGGATACACGATATGAAAGCAGTCCCATCCACCTACCATCAATGTGTGAAGCTCCCTAGTCCTTGGGGAATAGTGAAGATTGATAGTGATCAGCAGGAAGCTAAGAATTGCTACACTTCATCGATGAAACCAGTCTCGAAGTCAAGGGAACAATAGCAATCAAGGTATCCTCCAAGGGATGTCTTGGAGGCAAGAGAACAGGATGTGGTAGAAATCCTCATGGATCCCGATGATCCTGAATCCAAAATCTATATCGGATCAGGGATCCTTGGCGAAATGAAAGAAGACCTCGTATCCTTCCTCAAAAGCAGTAAGTGCGGTCCTTGTTAAGGATCATGAAGGTACACAACATCCTGTCTATTATGAAACCAGAGATGTCAGGAAGGATGGCTAAGTGGGCAGTGAAGCTAAGTGCATATGATATAAGATATGAGCCTAGGACAGCCATCAAATCCCAAGCATTAGCTGACTTTGTGGCTGATTTCAGTAGTGATTTACAAGAAGAAGCTGAGTTAGAAGTCCAGCAGCTAGAAGAGACCAAGGATCCTTGGATACTCTATACTGATGGATCCTCAAATGTCAAAGGCACAGAGCTTGGAATACTACTAAAATTGCCACAGGGGGACATAATACCCCACTCTATAGCTTGTGGGTTCCAAACCACTAACAATGAGGCTGAATATGAAGCCTTAATTGCTGGTTTGCAAATTGCAAGACATATGGGGATCAGTTTGACGCAGGTACCAAGGGAAGAAAATACAGAAGCTGATGCATTGGCTAACTTAGGATCATCCTTAAAGATCCCGGAGGATATCAAGATCCCTATTATCCATATCCTGACCCCGGCTATCGAGGATCACGAGGCTATGGAGATAGGAAATGATTCTGCAATTATCCCTTGTGAGGATACTCAATCCCATTCAGGATCAGGATCATGGATCTCACCAATTATGAGATACTTACAACATGGAGAGATTCCTACAGGAGAAAACCCTAGGGCTTTCAAATCTAAGGTATCTCAATTCACAATTTTAAATAATATGTTGTATAGACGATCTCTTGCAGGACCATACTTGAGATGCATTGAGGATCCTGAAATCCAAGAAGTTTTAAAAGACTTCCATGAAGGAGATTGTGGAAACCACACTGGGGGCAGGGCATTATTCTCAAGGATCCTGAGGACAGGATACTACTGGCCAACCATGAAGAGAGATGCTGTGGAGTATGCTAAAAGATGTGATCCTTGTCAGAGACACAGCAATATCCTTCATCAACCAGCTGAATTATTGCATCCTATATCCTCCTCTTGGCCATTTATGAGATGGGGTATGGATATAGTTGGTAAGCTCCCTAAGGCACCTGGTGGAAAAGTATTTATGCTTGCTATGACTGATTACTTCTCCAAGTGGATAGAGGCTGAAGCTTTTGCCCAAGTCAGAGAAAAGAAAGTTATATCCTTCATTAAAAGAAATATTATAACTAGATTTGGAATTCCTTCTGAGATTATATGTGATAATGGTTCCCAATTTATTGGGGGCAGAACCACTAACTTTTGTGACAGCTGGGGGATTAAGATGATAACATCAACACCAGTCCACCCACAAGCTAATGGTCAGGCAGAGTCATCCAACAAGATCATCATCAACAATTTGAAGAAGAAGCTTGGATCCAAGAAAGGGAAATGGGCAGAAGAACTACCCTATGTGCTTTGGGCTGATAGGACAACCCCTAAGAATGCTACTAGTCAAACGCCATTCTCTTTGGTATTTGGGGCAGAATCAGTGATCCCAACAGAAATGGTGGTTCCAACTGCAAGGACAAGTACCCGTGATCCTGAGGAGAATGATGAGAACTTGGCTCAAGACCTGGATACTATTGAAGAAATCAGGGATATTGCTAGGATAAGGATGGCCAGTTATCAGCAAAGAATGGCTGGTGCTTACAACAAAAATGTCAGGATCAGGAGGTTTCAAGTTGGAGATATGGTATTAAGGAAAGCATTTCAGAATACCACCAATCCTGCTGATGGAAAATTAGCTCCAAAATGGGAAGACCCTTATTTGATTGAAGCTGAAGCAGGAAAGGGGGCATATAGATTGCTAACCATGGAAGGTGATTTGCTACCAAGAGCTTGGAATGCTGTCCACTTGAAGAAATATTTCATGTGAGCAGGATCCTCATGGCACAGATGATCCTCACGATAGGGATATCCTTAAAGGATCCTCAAAGTATTGGTGATCCTTACTTAGGTAATATCCTAAACTTGAACTATTTCATTTCTTTATTTTCTCATATAAGGATAAGGATCATGTATCCTTTATCCATCTCTCACGTGAGTTTAAGTTTTGAAAGTTCAGGTATCCTTAGCATAACATTGGTTATCCGCTGAAGCAATCCGTTCCTTGGGTTTAACCCCAGTTATTTGGGCTTGACCCCAGTTCCGCCTGTAGCGCATGATGATCCTGGTATAGTTCAAGGCAGTGGGACCAGTACTCGTTTTAGGGGCTGATAATTCCATTGTACTGGCTATGCCTAGGATCCTACGTATAATGGTAGACGTACCATACATCCGTTCCTAAGGTTTCTAACGTTTTCACGTTAGCTAAGGTTTCTAACGTTTTCACGTTAGCTAAGGTTTTGGCATTTTCATGTCACTAAGTTTGGATAGTCGCCAGTTAGGGCCATACTCCAGTTTACATACGATCCTTGGGCTTGTCCCCAGTTATCCTTGGGCTTGTCCCCAGTTGCTAACTCTTATCTTATATTGGCTTAGTCCCAAGTTATGCTCTATTTCAGGTTCTTGAAGTTAGGCAACTAGGGATCCTTGATCCTTACTCTAAGGTATGATCCTTGATCCTTGATTCTAAGGTTTATCTTATGGTTATCCTTATTATGGTTAGGATCCTAACTTGGATCCTCAGGTATGATCCTTAACCATTTTTAAATTCTATTCATTGTTTATTTGAATAACCCTTAAAGTTTGACAACTAGACTTGTGATCCTTAAAACATATTGCTTTTTGAGGTTCTTTAACTAAAGGATATCTGATCATGAATCATATCTTAAATATTTTCAATCTGACTTATTCAAAATTATTTAATGAATATGCATCAAAACAAAGGAAAATCAAAGAAACACAAGGATAACAACACAAGATAAGCGACAAAAGGTTAATATTTTATTTATTAACAAAGTAGTAACCCTTAAAAGGTTGTCAAAATTACCTACCCCGAGCATCTACCAGCAAAACGTGGCCCGTCCGCTGGGGTAGGTAAAGGGTGTCCATGATAACAAGTTCGAAAGTAGTGCAGGAATATAAAGGCGGCAGGATCATAATGGCTTCATCCCCCAAACAGAGGATCCCTCCACCAATTGCAATCCTGCCTATTGTCCAAAGGATCATACATGATTCTTAATCCTAAAACCTATTGTTTAAGTACAACCCATCATTGTTCAACAAAAAACACCATAACCAAAACAAACTATCAAACTTAAAAAATGGGCTCCGGCTACGTCTAGAAATGTCCTTCATCGCCCATTCAAGCAGCCTATGCCTTCGCTGCATCATCGTCCCCTCCAGCTGCAGTATCCTTCATCAGATCCTTTCCACTGCCACTTGCCTCAATTGCCAAGACCTCAGTAGTCTCTTCCTCATCATCCTCGAGATCTGCCAACCTTGCTTTCCAGCCCTCAACATCCCAGCTGCTTTTGTCAAAGTTAGGATCTTGAGCTTCCTGGGCCATCTTCAATTTTGTCTGATACATTGTGATGGCGGCAGAGACCTTAGCATTTTCTATGAGATCATGCTTCTCATAGTCAAGGTCAATCAGAAGCTTAGCCGTCTTGGTCTTGGCATCTTGGAGTTCCTTTTGAAGATCAGCAATTGCAAGGTCCTTGAGCACTGCAACCTGTTGGAGGTCAGCGATCTTCTTGTCCTGCTCCTCAACATTCCCCACGTAATCTTCAATCGCAGCGAATTTCTGCAAAGAAAAGGATAAAGCAGTTCAAGATTAGGTGATCCTTATACGAGTAGGATACCTAGGCAGAGTTGGCGATCCTTACATCGTTGAAGTATTCGAGGAACTGGTGGCGGATCAGTGGTAGGCCTTGAAGATCCTCAGCATCAGAAGTTTTCCTCTTCTTGACACCCTTTCCTTTAGTGGGTGCCTTTGGAATGGAGATGCTAGGACTGGTAGTGGATCTCTTCTTCCTGGATCGTACGACATCAAGGTCAGCCGTGTTGAACTGGGATACAGGCTTGGCAGATTTTCCAGCGCCTACACATTCAAAGCAAGATGAGTATCCTTATCCTATTTCAATTTATTTATTTATTTATTTTAATATTCAAACTATATAAAAGGCAGGATACTTACTTGACATGGTAATGGAACCTGAGGATACTTCTTGTGAGTCTTGGGTGTCTATCTTGAATGTCCTTGTTTCAGGATCAAGCTTCCAAAAAGCAGCGAGCCTATCCTTGGTTTCAGGTGATGTGATGATGTGTGAGACAGAAATAGCTGCATAACACAAGACAAAAAAGGGGTCAGTAATCCTTATACAAAAACAAGACTACCTGGTGATCCTTCTCAGGATCCTCCGGCCTACCATGGGTGGACCATGTTCTTGGTAAATGCTTTCCGTTGGGAATGGTATCCCTCCTGACAAAGAAGAAGCGACGTTTCCAATTTGTGTCATTCTTGGTAACTTTAAGAAGAGGGTGTTCTCCGCCGGGTTTTCGTTTGAACAAATAACGATGGGATCCAAAGGTGGTAACATCATACAATTGTGTCAGCTCTGACATGCCTAAATCAATGCCCTCCTGCTCGATGATCCTCTCCAGGGTATACAAAACCCTCCAAATCATCGGCATGGCTTGGATGTAAGAGATGCCGGTAAGGGAAAAGAAGGATTGTGTAAATTCTGGGAAAGGATAGGTATATCCTATGGCAAATGGAGTAACTAGGAAGGCAACCCATGTTTCTGAAACATAGTCGCTCAGAACAGTAGGATTAAACGGTTTGAAAAAAGCGCTCGCCGGAAAGCAACAACGAATCTTGTCTATCTGAGCATCATTAAAGTAACACCTTTCATTTGTGGAGTCTTTGATGATCTCTTGACTCTTCAAGGGACTATCCTTCTGGTGATCCTTGGCGGGGGAGGACCGGAGCATCATTCTCAAAGTGATGGTGATAAAGAAAGAAAAAACAGAGTAAGAGAGGGAGAAAGAGGAGAAAGAGATACCTGATTGATCTTCGACTGAGAATATAAAGGGAGTTTCTTTCGAATTTAAATGCATTTGATCCTATCTCTATCCCCTATTTATAATCATGATCGTGCAGGGTTGTCACTTCTGTGACGTCATGGTTGCAACGGCTAGTTCGATATCAACGGCTATATATCCGTTAGTTAGTTGCGGATAAGATCAATAAAATATAACTCGCTTATTTTACAATTTACTCCTTATATTTTGGGGGCAATTGTTAGGGAAGGATTTTCTAACAATTAGTGATCCTTATTCGTTATCCTAATTAATGATCCTTACTTCTGTGACAGGTGGTGATCCTCAGAAGAGCTTCAGGATCAGGATCATGGATCACTTTAAGGATCCTCGTACTGACGATTGCTTATTTATGTTTTGTATTACCTCGCAGGAATAACGAGCTTGACCAAGTCTTGGCGACATTCCTGGAGAATATTCCCAAACTATCCCGCACGTGCTTGACCAAAAATGGACGTTGTGGAGAACGTGGAAGCTTGGCACAAAAGTCGGATAGTTAGTTTTAGTAGTTAATTTCTATTTTAAAAGGGGTAACGAGCTAGTAGAAAAACACTTAGTCATTTCTCAGTTACACACTCTCATATACTCGCACACTTGAAGCTCTCGACGAACATACGTTCATTTTCACTCACTTTTACACATTTCACGATAGTGATCCTTGTACCTAGCTCGTTACTATCCGAAGTTGTAAACATTTATTCATTTATTTGAGCTTGGTGATCGGTAGTTTCCATCACCCGGGGTTTTTTGTGCCGGAGATCAACTCTTGATCAAGGGCTTTTTCCCCGTATAAATCCGTGTGTCATTTGTGCAATTTACATTGAAGTGATCCTTGTTATTGATATACACAATTAGCATCATACTCCGTAACAAAGAGTTTGGTTGCAATATCCTCAACAGATTTTTTGACCAAAACAATACCTATAACCGGGTCCTCCGACACATCGATCCAAGCGCGGGTTAACGCATACTCCTCATCGGACTCCCACGATATCACATTTTTTTTCGCTCGGGTGGTGGTTTCCGCTTTCTTTTTATGTGGCCGTTTTGCTTTTGCTTTTCCTTTTTGCGTCTCCGCTCCTTCGGGTTGTGTTTCCGGAACAACATCGGGTTCGTGTTGTGGGGAGCCGAAAGCTTGAGCCGACCCGAACGCTTGAGACGACCCCATTCCGTCGGTGTTTTGATTCGGGTTCCACCCGTAGAGATTCGGGTCCCATGATAGCGGTTGGTTCAAAAGATTCATGAACCTGGGATTTTGTTGATTGTAGTCGAGAAAACCGGAGCCGAAAGGGTTGGGTCGAGTGGGAACCGGCGACACGGGGCGAGTAGGATTACCACTTTGGTTTGGGTCCGCACTTGATCGGGGAGGAATGAAGCCACGGTTGAACGGATGCATTGTATAAAATATAAGGATTTCTAAAAAAAGTGGAAGAGATTTAGAGTGTTTGAGTGTGTGTGGTAAAAAATAAGAAAGAAGGTATGTATTTAAAGGAAAGTTTGAAAAAAAAATTGATTTTTTTTTTAAGAAACTGACCGTTTACCAACGGTCAAAAATAACAAATTACAATTTCATCGCGCCGTTATCAACATCGCGCCGTTCCAAATTTTCGAAAGATGGCGCCCTCCGTTTTGGTGTTCCCGGCGCTATACCGGCGCCATAACCGGGCATACCGCCCCACTACGCATAACCTAAGAAATATACGTCACCAAAAACAAAAATGTAGACATCAAACGAAAACTTCAATTTATGTTAAGTTGTAAAATGCGTAGTTGTTTGCAAAAAAATTTAATGTTCTTTGATAACATATATAACTTTTTGAAGTTTATTTAAATATTTGGTTTATAGTATATTTAACTTTTAACTAGAATTTTTTAACCATATAAAACCATGTTTGAAGTTTATTTAAATATTTGGTTTATAGTATATTAAACTTTTAACTAGAATTTTTTAACCATATAATACCATAATAGTAGTGGAAAAATACCATAACATTACTAGGAAAAAAATTAGGTAGCGTTCGGTATGAAGGAATGAGAGGTGTAATGGAATGGATCATTGTGAGGGAATGAATAAAAGAGTGTTTGGTTGGTCGATGGAATGAAATCGTCCATTCCAAAATGCATTACATTCCTTCAAAATCATTCCATCCGCCCCCTGTTTTTTTTCCATTCCATTCCCTCTTCACCCTTCATTAACAACACCACAACCCACCACCGGTGCTACCACCACCCACCACCACCACCGTCATCCACCGCCGTCACCACCTCCGCCGCCACCCACCACGACTGCCGCCACCACCTACCGCTGCCACCCACCTTTGTCCCCACTGCCACCTCCGATCATCGCCACCAACCACCTTCGATCAGCGCCACCACCCACCTTCGATCATCGCCACCACCATTGCCACCGCCACCGCCGCCTCCGATCACCGTCACCACCCACCGCCGCCACCACCGCTACCACCTCCGACCACCATCGCCGCCGCTACCACCTCCGACCACCCCCGCCACCACCATCGCCACCTACCTCCATCGTTATCCACCACCGTTGTCACCATCCGTTGTCGTCTCCACCCACCACCCCTGCCAACCACCACCGCCGCTACAACTGACACCTAGCACCACACACCATCATCGCCCATCACTGACAGTGACCACCACCATCAGATTTTATTCCTTCGTCTTTTTTCGCAAACCAAACAACAAAAGGTAATTGTTCATTCCATTCACACATGGTAACCAAACAAGACATGAAATGGTAATGATCAATTCCATTTCCTCATCCATTCCATTATCTCGTCCATTCCATTCCCCGGTCCATTCGATCGTTCTTTTTAGGACTTTTGTTAAGTCCCTTCGATTGTTTTTATGAAACAAATTTTGGGTCCATTACTCCATAACAGATATACCTAATCCTTACAAGCAGGCTCGGACCTATAGTATAATTAACCTACGCTTGGGTCTAGAGCCTCCAAAAAATAAGGCATCCACTTAAAAGAAAATTAATATGCTAACTATTAATATTAGTGCAAACTTATTGTTTAAGATTTGTTTGATTTCTTATGCAAGCAAAGCACTATGTGTTATAGTTGTGTTAGATTTTTGTTTGATTTCAAACACAGGTAAATAAGTATCGTTTATAATAACCAAAAAAGAAAAAAAAAAATGCCTCAAAATTTCATTTCGTCTTGGGCTTTCAAAATACTTGGAACGGCCCAGCTTACAAGTATACACAAAACATGAACCACGCTTAACGAGAACTCACAACATTCTTATAATTCGTATTATGAAAAGAAACATGGAATGTTTTGGAAAGAAAGAAGTAGGAACTTTTTTTTCCCATAACGTCACATGATTAAATAATAGTGTTGCATAACGAGAACTCACAACATTCTTATAATTCGTATTATGAAAAGAAACATGGGTTCGATTCCTATAAAGGGGGTTTTTCCAGATTTATTGGGTTTTCTCTTGAATTGGTGTATAGGCATTATTGCCTAGTGGAGATGGATATGATCGGGTGGTTCTGCTGGTGGCACGATCATACTCCAGTGGTCCGTCAGTGATCCAAATTTGCCGTTAAAAAAAAATATATTATTCAGTTGTTTCTTGGATGGGGACCGGAATGGAGGTGACAGCCGATTGGGGTTCCATCCCGTCTGGCCATCTTCATTGTTTTCTATAAGCACCCTTCAATTTTATTATCCAACATTTTAACCCTTCAACTACTTATAATGTGTTACTTGAGTTTCATCTGCTACTTATATTGTATATACTTGTATGGAATAGCGGATTTAGAAAATCTTTATAGGGGCAACTTTTCATATAAAAAAGGGTAACGAAATAGAAAAAAACGTTAAATTTTTCCAAAACTTACGCTACCACCGGAGCGTTAAGAGGTAGCGGGGGCTACCCCTAGTAACATGCTAGGTCCGTCCCTGCTTGTATGGTTTGTTTTTTTCTAAACCAACTTATGTTTGTAACTTATTTAAAAATTTGTTTTGAAAAGTTAACCCACATCCAGTCCATCAATTTGTGTGTGTGAAGTTTTTATAATATAAAGGGTATAAAAAGTGGTTGTGAGTGGAGGAGAGAGAAAATGTTACTGTTCATCTGTATATTTGGGGGGACACTGTTCACCCACTATAATTTTTTAATATATATTGAAAGTGGTTGTGAGTGAAGGAGAGAGAAAAATGTAATATATATTGAAAATGAGAGAGAAAAAATATTTGTTTTTAGTGGAAATATATTGATATAGGAGTTGTTTTTTAGTGGAATGTATGTATATTTTTAGTGGATTGGATGTGAATGCTCCACAAGAGCATATAAAACATAAACCTTTAATTTGCTAGGGACCACGCTACGAATATGACTCCATATAAGTTAAGAAAAATGCTAAACAATTATAAATAAATAATTTAGTTATATAGTGGATAAAAAATTATCTCTCTGGTCAAGTCAAAGTTTGATTTTTGACAAAAGAGTGGATGCTCAATTTTCTAAAGACGAGGGGCCCAAATAGGTCGCTCTTTCAGCTGTTTCCTTTCAAAGTTAAACAAATGTACACCTAAACTATGCACAAAAAACCAATAAAGCTAAAGTTACAACTCACTATTGCACAAAGTTGTTGCAAATTATAAGTATATATAATATAACTATTTTCTTGTACTGATAAAAAGGGGAATTTTGTAATTGGGTATATTGTTAAAACGTTTTACATCATTATAATTTATTATTATTATGTATGCTTGTTGATTTTTTTTTTTCAACTGCAAATTTAATTTGTTTTAAATTAGAGGATTGCTCTCGCAATGCGATGAGAAATACATACACTGGTAATCACGTCACATGCTAATTTTCTTTAAGCCAAAAAATACATCACTTATGCGTTAATGCATAGTAAACAAACGGTCTCAGATGGCATGTTTTGATGTTTTTAGGCCTGTAAATGAATTGAACGAACACGAACATAGGCATGTTCGTGTTCGTTCATTTAACTTTAACCGAACACGAACATATAATCGAACACATTTTTTTGTTCGTGTTCGTTCATTAAGAAAACCGGCATGTTCGTGTTTGTTTATGTTTGTTCGTTTAAAACCTAAACGAACAGTTCGCGAACATAAGCGAACACAAACGAACACAAACGAACATAAACAAATAAAAAATTAACTGAATATTTGAATAAACATAAATTAACATGATTAAACAAACATAAACGAACACAAATGAACGTAATTGAATAAATATAAACAAACACGATTTAACATTAGTGAACACAAATAGACAAGTCTAATATATTATAGTTTATCCGAAAACACATCTAAATTAGGGTTCATGATACTAAATTTAAGTAGTTTTTTTTATATAAATATTAAGTAAGTGATCAGTTACGATATAAGAAAAATTTTAAAATTTCCTTTTTATTACTAGAAAACTTAATTACTAATTAGTTATATTTATATGAGTAGTTAAAAAACCTAATATTTATATAAACATAACTATTTATGTATTTATTAAAATATAAACGAACGTAAATAAACAAACATTCACGAACATAAACGAACGTTCACGAACATAAATGAACGAACACAAGGTATGTCCATGTTCGTTCATTTAACTAACGAACAGAATTTTTTGTTCGTGTTCGTTCGTTTATTAAATAAACGAACATAAACGAACTTCCCGCCGAACAAGTTCACGAACAGTTCATGAACG
Organism: Helianthus tuberosus; assembly: GCA_030545235.1. NCBI lineage: Eukaryota > Viridiplantae > Streptophyta > Magnoliopsida > Asterales > Asteraceae > Helianthus > Helianthus tuberosus. Next base: position 170,798,678 of record CM060431.1, read on the forward strand.
TTCGGTTCGTTTACAGGCCTAGATGTTTTTATGCATGAGTGGCCTCGTCTAGTATTGATATTGTAAATTTTGTAAAATATTAGCATCAAATAGTAGATTGTATACTACTTGCTCGATTGTTCGGTCCTAATATATTAATAACCTATTAATAATTAGTTGGTAATTGTTGATGAACCATATTACCCTTATTAACTAATTAGGTTTCCGATTGGGGGTATATATAAGGAGATTATTAGAGAGTTTAAGGGTTACATAATTAGACAATTCACACAACCCTCATAACATCAATTACGGCTCTCTCTCCATAACCGATTCCTTCCCTTGTTTCGGTTTCATCGCCATCATAATCTTACACCCTAAGGAGGAACCAGATCATCCTGACAAGTATGTCTCAATGGCTGCATCTCTGACTGGATTCTCTGCTGGCATGTCTGCTGTAACAGGTATGTTATTCATGTTTTCCATTATGTTTAAACAGAACTGATCAACATGTGGTATCAGAGCATATGTTGATAAATCAGTTCTGTTTTCGTATCCATTATTCTAGGATTAAAATCTGGAAAACAGAAATCTTTAAAGCCTTATAAAATCACGGCTGATTTCGAGTCGCATGGTGCCGAAATCACTGTTTTCGGGAAAGTATGTTTAATAAATTGACTCGAAATCATAATGGGTAAATTAATGTCCGAAATCTGTTAATTGAAGTCTTAAATTTAAGGTTTCAGATCCTAGAATTATGTTTTAATTTTCTAGGGTTCATCTTTTGTTCTAAGAAAACTCGAAAATTCCTTAAGTTTTGGAATATAATTTAGATTAGTGGGTGTTTTTACTGTTTTTTATCTGAATTTTATCTTTTAAAACTTCGAAAACTGTTAATAGATAACCAGTTATAATTTCGAAATCTTTGATAAGTTTAGATCAGCAATAAAACAGGAAACATTATCCCACAATCCCTAAAATCTCGAGTTTTCAGTTACTATCACAATAACAGTTGTTAACAGTGGATTCGAGACCATCAGATCTCGACTCGAGACTACAAGGTCTCGACTCGAAATCATAAGGGTTCTCAAAACTTTACAATTCGAGACAACAGTCTCGACTCGAGACCACTGAGTTTTCGACTAAAGGCTTCAATCTTCACAACTCGAGACCGTGGTTGCGACTCGAGATCTCATTATGGAGTCGAGATCTCATAAAACACATTAGTCGAGACCATGATTACGACTCGAGACACTGAGGTTGCGACTCGAGACCAAGGTTGCGACTCCAGACCTCATAACTGACTCGAGATCTCATAACTCAGTCGAGACCTGACTCGAGACTTGACTCGAGACCTCACTCGAGATCTCATAATTGAGTCGAGATCTCACTCGAAACCTCATTATAACCCCGTTCGATCCGCGCTAACAGGTGGTTTGCTATTAAATACTTGGTTTTGTGAACAATTAATTAAATTATCAGAATCAGATAACTTTTTACAAAACCAAAATAGCTTAACTTGAATGAGCTTCTGATGTATCATTTCTGGCCAAAGCTGATTTAATACATCTATTTATTGTTCAAGTATTATAAAAGCTATGTTGAGTATGCATTACAAACGTGAAATGTCTTAATTTCTGGCCAAAGCTGATTTTAATTCATTTATGTCTAGCATACTTGACAAGTGCATAACTAAAGTGATTGTCTCATTTCTGGCCAAAGCTGATTTGTCACGATTACTTTGCACACATACTTAAATGATTACACTTCTGGCCAAAGTTGATTTGTCTTCGTTTAAGTAGAATTTTAACTAAGTCTATTATTTTGATGTTAGTAATAGACAATATCACAGCTTCATAATTAAATGGTCATTGTTTATGCCTGCCTTAGTATAACATGCCCTTAGATCACATTAGGACTTCTTTCTTAGTATCATGACTTGCTCATCTTATTTCCACTATCAGCACCCAATTGTAGGATTCCACCTTTGACTGGTGATAACTTTGTTGAATGGAAGGATGCCCTCATGCTTACACTTGGATTGCTAGACTTCGATTATGCTCTTAGAGAGAATAAGCCAGCGGACCTTACTACTCAAAGCACTGCTGCTAAGCAGATAGTTCATGAAAAATGGACTAGGTGTAACCGCATGTCTCTCATGTTCATGAAGCAATCCATACACAATGCAACTAGAGGAGCTATTCCTGATTCTGAAGATGATAAAACCTACCTGGCTTCTGTGGAGGCACAATTCAAAGGGACATCAAAAGCACACGCTAGCACTCTTATCCTCAAGCTGGTGACGACTAAGTATGATGGGAGGAGCGGCATTCGCGAGCACATCATGATGATGCATGACATGGACAATAAGCTGAAAGGGCTAGTGATGGAAATCAGTGATGGTTTTCTTGTTCGCTTCATCATCACTTCGCTTCCTTCTTCCTATGAAGCATTCAAGATCAATTACAACACTCAGAAGGACAAATGGACGATGAGTGAGCTGGTCGCTATGTGCGTACAGGAGGAAGAGCGTATGAAGATGGATCACACTACTGATGTTGCTAATTTCACCACCACCAACTCTAAGAAGAGGAAGAACAATCATCAAAGGAAGGATGCTTCTAAAGTTCAAAAGCCAAATCTTACAAGTGCACCTTCCAGCTCTAAGAGCTCCTTAGGCAAACCCTATTGCAAGTTCTGTAAGAAAACAAGACATAAGCAAAAGGAATGCCCTGACTTCAAGGAGTGGCTGGCTAAGAAAGGTAACGATTTTTTCATGATACTTGAGTCCTTTAATTTAAATGTTCCTACTAATTCTTGGTGGTTTGACTCTGGTTCTATGGTTCATGTAACCAACTCTACTCAGGGATTCCTTTCAATCCGAAAGTTGGGAAGAAACCAAAGAACACTTATAGTTGGGGATGATCGGGAATTAAAAGTGAAGGCCATAGGAACATTACAATTATTTTTGAAAACTGGTTTATGTATTAAACTTTATGATACCTTATATGTTCCTGAGGTAACTCGGAACCTTGTATCAGGACCAAAGTTAGACATGGACGGTTTTGTTGTTTCCCATGGTCATCGCAAACTCTCTATTCTCTATGATTCCGTTGTTTATGGTACTGGCATTCTGGATGGTGGTCTCTATAGATTAGAACTAGATGATAATTTTTCCAAATCTTTGTTGTCATATAATATTAATGAATCACTCACAAAGATGAAACAGATTCGAGACTTAGAGACTTCATCTATGTTGTGGCATCAATGTTTAGGCCACATCTCAAGAGAACGATTAAATCATCTCGTAAAGGATGAAGTCTTACCTTCTCTCGATTTCACTGATTTTGGAACATGTGTCAAATGTCTTAAAGGCAAAATGACATCAACAAACAAGAAAGGTGCCACTAGGAGCTCTAATTTATTAGAACTCATTCACACTAACATTAGTGGTCCCTACCAAATCGTTGGCATAACAGGACATACTTCATTTATCACTTTCATTGATGATTATTCTCGTTACATGTACTTATATCTCATTAAGGAAAAATCTGAATCTCTTACAACTTTTAAAGATTATAAAGCTGAAGTTGAAAAGCAATTAGATCGTCAGATTAAAGTTGTGAGATAAGATAGAGGCGGGGAATATTATGGAAGACATACTGATGTGGGTCAAGCTCCTGGTCCATTTTATGAGTTTTGTGAACCAATACACCACGCCTGGTACACCTCAGCAGAACGGTGTTGCTGAACGAAGAAATCGTACCCTTATGAACATGGTGCGCAGTATGTTAGCTAACACTAATTTACCATTATTCCTCTGGACTGAAGCGTTAAAAGCAGCTGTTCATATACTCAATAGAGTTCCTTCTAAGTCTGTCCCTAAAACTCCTTATGAACTTTGGACATGAAGGAAACCGAGTCTTAAATATATGAAAGTATGGGGCTGCATTGCTGAAGCAAAACTCTATAATCCTTTCCTAAGGAAACTTGACCCTAAAACAGTTACCTGTTTCTTTATCGGGTATCCTGATCATTCGAAGGGTTATCGTTTCTATTGTCCTTCCCATGTCACTCGTATTGTTGAAACCAAGCGTGCTGCATTCCTGGAGGATTTCAAGGTCAGTGGGAGCAGTACCAACCCTTACGAAGAATTGCAAGAAGTACAAGACGGGAGGGGGGGAGACTCGTCGCTTACCATTAATCCGTTTACTCCTCTTGTACCCAATGCAACAACTGCACCTGAAGCCACTGCATAAATTCTATCTCCATAATCAGAACCCATTATACCTCATAACGAAGGCACATCAAACGCTCAAAACCAAGACAACGTTGAACCCGATAATCAACTCAGGAGGTCATCTAGGCAAAGGAGGCCTACTAATTGGGATGATTATGTTACCTACCTGACTGAAATGGATGCTGGAAAGCTCAATGATCCTACCTCTTATAATGAAGCCATTAGCAGTGATCAGTCTTCTGAATGGAACAAAGCAATGATTGATGAGCTTGAATCCATGAAGAAAAATGACGTTTGGGATTTGGTTGAATTACCAACGGTGTTAAACCTGTAGGATGTAAGTGGGTGTTCAAAACAAAATTGGATTCGAATGGGAACGTTGAATGCTATAAAGCAAGATTGGTTGCAAAGGGCTACACTCAGAAAGAGGGAATTGATTATCAAGAGACGTTTTCACTTATCTCTCGTAAAGATTCATTAAGGATCATTATGGCCCTAGTAGCTCATTTTGATTTGGAGCTGCATCAGATGGATGTCAAAACTGCTAACGGAGACTTAGACGAAGATGTTTACATGAAACAACCTGAAGGTCAGGAGCATCTAGTCTGTAAGTTGAAGAAATCCATTTATGGGTTAAAACAAGCATCACGTCAATGGTACCTCAAGTTTGATGAAGTCATGAAGAGACAAAGTTTTATGAAGAATTAAGTGGATCAATGCACCTACCTCAAGATGAGTGGGAGTGACTTTACTATACTTGTCCTTTACGTAGATGATATTCTATTGGCAAGTAATAGTTTAGACATGTTGCATGAGTTGAAGCGGTTACTCTCGCATAACTTCGACATGAAGGATCTCGGAGATGCTTCTTACGTCATTGGCATCGAAATTCACCGAGATAGACACAAAGGGATCTTAGGATTGTCTCAGAAGACTTACATAGGTCGTGTCCTTACACGTTACACCATGCAACAGTGCAAACCCTCAGTCGTTCCAGTAGTTATGGGAGATGTTTTCGGTTCATTCCAGTGTCCGAAAACAGAGGTTGAAAAGGAGCAAATGAGCCAGATACCTTACGCGTCAGTAGTCGGGAGCCTGATGTATGCTCAAGTCTGTACTCGCCCAGATATCGCTTATATTGCTGGAATGCTAGGCCGTCATCAGACTAATCCTGTCCTAGATCACTGGAAAGCAGCTAAGAAGGTCCTTAGATATCTGCAAGGGACGAAAGACTATAAAGTGACTTATAGAAGAAGTGATCACTTAGAAGTGGTAGGTTATTCTGATTCTGACTTTGCCAAATGCAAAGATGACAAGAAATCCACTTCGGGCTACATCTTTATGTTAGCAGACGGACCTATCTCATGGAAGAGTCATAAACAACAGTTAACCACAACTTCCACAATGATGGCAGAATACATTGCTGTTTACAACGCAACCTGTCATGGAATGTTGCTTAGAAATCTGATCACTGGACTCAAAATTGTTAATTCCATTTCTAGACCATTGAAGCTTTACTGTGATAACTCAGCTGCCATTAGTTTCTCGAACAGTAACAGTTCAACTGGAGCTGGTTTATATCTTGATACAAAATATTTGTTCGTACGTGGACGAGTTGAGGAAAATAATCTTTGTATTGAGTATATTAGTACTAAAGATATGCTTGCGGATCCGATGACTAAAGGTCTCCCACCGAAAGTTTTCGAAGAACATGTATCGAATATGGGACTTACTAAAGACCTTATTTGATGGCATATTGTACTAGCTTATGTTTTAATTAATAAAATTTCCTCAGTTTGATTTTGTATGTCTCTAACATATGTTCTGCTGGTGTAATGACATATAGACAAATATATAAATACAAATCAGACGCTAAAGGGCTTATGCGTATTTTGATCGTAACTATTAGTTTTTAAATTGAGGCTATAGTATGACTAATGGGGGTCCTGAGTCGAATGATGATTCAACGGCTGTATTTCTCTGCTATAGTTCTTGGTTTAAGGCTAAAATGAGTGTTAACTCATGGCCAGGCTCATCTAATACTCATGATAAATGATTACCCGGCTAAGTGGGAGAATGTGAGATTAAATATATTAATATTATAATATTTAATCTTGTAGCCTTTATAATCATTTATATTATATAGATCAAAATATACTAATAATCTATTAATAATTAGTTGGTAATTGTTGATGGACCATATTACCCTTATTAACTAATTAGGTTTCCTCTTGGGTGTATATATAAGGAGATTATTAGAGAGTTTAAGGGTTACACAATTAGACAATTCACACAACCCTCATAACATTAATTACGGCTCTCTCTCCATAACCGATTCCTTCCCTTGTTTCGGTTTCATCACCATCATAATCTTACACCCTAAGGAGGAACCAGATCATCCTGACAAGTATGTCAAACTCAATGGCTGCATCTCTGACTGGATTCTCTGCTGGCCTGTCTACTGTAACAGGTATGTTATTCATGTTTTCTATTATGTTTAAATAGAACTGATCAACAATGATAACTTAATCTTTTCACCAAAATGATATTGTTCAACTCAAGTAAAAAAATATAAATAAATAAAACGAAGAAGTGAGGAAAACACAATGTCTACCCAATAACATATAATGATATTGTATGTTGCAACTTTACACACCCTCTTGCTTGTGATAGGTTTATGTTTATGTATTAATTGTCTATATTGAAATACTATATTTCAAATTAATATCTATTAATAAGAGTCTTGAAATGAATAGTGATTATTATGATGTCCTTATCTAATTGGATGATGGGGCGGTATGCGTCCTCAAAAACCACGTGTCCTCATAAACCACGTTGATGTCTATGCATCTTCATTCGGGTTTCTTAGGAAGCCATACGCAACAGAGAAGGAGAAAGAAAGATGGAGAACGAGAAGCAGGAAAACATCATCACCGTCCTCATCACAATTTCTCCTGGAGACACGTGTATCAGATTTACACCTTACTCCTCCTCACGATTTCACTTCATATACGATACGAGAGAGAACCGGAAGAGGGGATAGGGAGAGAGAAGAGTGAGGTGCGGTCACCGGAGGGTCACCGCTGTCACGCCACCCCCACAGTCACCATATCCACGGTGTTTCACCTTTTTTGGGGGGGGGGGGGGGGTTGTCTCAGAAGAGAGAAAGGAAAAAGGGAGAGGGAAGAGGGAGGGGCGGTGACTGGAGGGTCCCTACCATCACTCCATCACGGTCACCGTCACCGTCTGGTGTCTCTATTTTGTGGAACGTTGTATTCTCTTATTTGTTTATTGTACTTGTGAGTTTTCAGGGAGCTAATCGTTATGTGGTTGCTTACATGCTGATGAACTATGTTTTCACATATCTAAAATCAACCCATATCAAAGTATCGCTACTGATGTGTGCAAAATGCAACATATAAATTACATCAAATGTGGCATAAAACAAACCCTTTTTTAGTACTAATGTTGGAAAAAGTGTGTTTTTTGTCTTCCTTTTGTATTTTCAGGGTTAAATGAGCTTAAAGGAACAAAAGAAGCAAAAATGCAGCCAAATCTAACAGTAATACAAGAAAAGGAATAAACGTGGCATGCCCGACCCCTCGACAGCATCTTCCCAAGCAAAAAAAGACATCAGAAGGCTGAACACGCCCCGTGCTCAATGAACATGGGGGCGTGCCCAAGTGTCTGCAGAAAAGACAAAGCTGTAGAAGCTTCTATTTCCCAACACGGGGGCGTGGCCAGCAGACAGGGGGTCGTGGTCAACGTTAAGATTCGCAGAATCTAGGCAAATCTTGATAGTACAGATACGCTTCTGCACATAAGGTCATGCCCAGCGGACACGGGGGCGTGGTCAACTAATGCAGACAAACTGCAATTAATGAAGAAAGAGAAGATGGGTGGACACGGAGCCGTGCCCAATGGACACAGGGCCGTGTCCGGGCTTCTGTGTATGCTATAAATAGGGGTGCTTGGCTCATTTGCAAACCATCCCTTGGCAAACCACATCTCTCACACTTCACCCACCCACCGCCACCATCACATCCACCACCATCATCCATCATTCATCATAGAGTGTGTAAGTAGTCTCGGGATCCAAGATTGATCGTAAGAGTTCTTGACAATCAAAGGCCATGTTTGCCTAAGTCTCTTACATCACTTGGTGAAGACACGCATTTAGTGTAATACTTTTTATTTTTAATCTTTTCGCACTTTTTATTTGGTTATGTATTAATGACTTTAATAACTAGTTTCTTATGTTGAAGGTGAAACTTCCTTATCAGTTGTCCGTGGTGTCTTGGCGTTATTTACTGTCTATATAAAATAAAAGATTTACACCATTCATATCTCCACGGTCAATATGGAGATATGTTGGCTACCTAGTCGGGGGTTAAGGGAATGGTTTAGTAAGCGTCTTGCCTTGTTCAGTGTATAGACCCTGCAATGACCTGGGTCAAGTTTAGTAGGACCTCCTTCAATACTCACTGGTATTGGATGGCGGGGGTCCGGACTCCTTGACCCCCTCATATGTAAACTACTATTAAAACATTAACCTGACTACTTAGGATTGTATCCCTGCTGACTCAAACTACTTAGCCGAGGGTAACGTCACCTTCAAAAGAGGGGCCTACCACATTACGCATTAATAACTTAATTAATTATCTTCCAATAATCTAACCCTTTAGTATTGTATCCTTGCTGACTCAAACTACTGGGTTGAGGGTAACGTCACCTTCAAAAGAGGGCCCTACTACTATAACTAAGATAATCTCTTAAAAAAGTGCAAAAGTGCGGAAATAATCAAAGTTTACACTAAAGGCGAGTCGGATCCAAGTGATTCATCTTGTCTATCTGTTTTTATTTTTATTTTCAGCATTTTTAGTTTTTATTTTCTTGTTTAAAACCTTTTTCCAAAAATTTGATTTGATTTGATTAAACGTTGAGGATAAACCGGTACTAAAAGCTTTTGTGTCCTTGGACGACCTTGGTATCTTACCAATGCTATACTACGCTCACGATGGGTGCACTTGCCCATATGTGTGTTTAGTGTTAGTAAAATATCGTGTTTTATAAATTTAAAACTTGACTAACATGTTAAAAAAAGGCGAAAAATATACTTAAATATATATACACACCGACACACATCAAGTTTTTTGGCGCCGCTGCCGGAGACACAAGGATTTTAAGAAAGTTAGGAATCAACGGCCTAATCGTTTTTCTCTTTTTTCTGTTTTTTTTAGGATTTTTCTTAAATTTTCAGTTTCTACAGAGCTCAGCACGGGTCGTGCCAGGTCTGACACGGGCCATGCCCATCATTGTTACTGGCAGTTTTTATTTTCCGAGTTACAGAGAGTTGAGCACGGGGCCGTGTCGGTGCAGCACGGGGCCGTGTGAAGCTCCCCAGTAATAGGGATACGGAAAACAACTACTGTATCTCCGACCACGGGCCGTGTTCACCTGAGCACGGGGCCGTGGTGAACCTTCTGACCAACATTCTTTTCTGTTTTTGTTGCAGGACTTGGAACCCAGGCGCCACATCTGAACTTTCTACGCAGTGTATGAGCTCCAGTTCTAGTAGAGACATAAAAGAACCTCTAGACGAACCCGAACGCTTTCTAAGAAAAAAGATTAAAGCTAAAAACCAAGAGAAAGTTTCGGGGGACCCACTTCCAATATCGGATCAACGTACCATCATGGATTACCTACGACCCACCGTGGGTAATCTTGGCGCCGCTATCAATGCACCGAATGTCGAGGCCAACAACTTCGAACTTCGGGCGCATTTGATACAAATGCTCCAAAACTCCGCAACATTCCATGGGCTTGCGGACGAGGATCCTCATCTACATATCACTAACTTCTTAGAAATATGTGATACTTTTCGGATCAATGGAGCTTCAAATGACGCCATCCGCCTTCGAATGTTTCCATTTTCACTAAAAGACCGAGCTAAGGCTTGGCTTAATACCCTCCCAGTTGGCTCGGTAAACACATGGGATGAACTAGCCCAAAAGTTTTTATATAAGTATTTCCCTCCTGCTAAAACGGCTAAATTAATGACTGAAATTAACACATATTCACAAGAGGACGGGGAATCCTTATATGAAACTTGGAAAAGGTTCAAGGAGCTACTAAGAAAGTGTCCTCATCATGGTCTTGCGGTATGGAAACAAGTATCCACTTTCTATAATGGATTGCTGCCACACACAAGACAAACACTTGACTCCAGCTCCGAGGGACTTTTAGGTAATCGTCGCCCAAATGAAATTTATAATCTAATTGAGAAAATTTCTCAAACCAATTTTCAGTGGCACACTCCCCGAGGCAGCATATCTATTGCCCCGAGAGCCCATAAGGTTGATGAGAGCACCTCCTTGCAAGCCCAAATCGAGGCCCTTTCTTTAAAAATCAAAAAGTTAGAAATGGCAAAAACGGTCTCGGTTATAGCTTGCGAGGGGTGTGGTGGGCCACATGAAAATTGGAGTTGTATGAAAGAAATGGATAATCAAACAGAATCGGTAAACTACATTGATAATAGACCTAGCCTGTCAGGTCATCCAACGGGTACCTACAACCAAGGATGGCGTAACCACCCTAATCTTGGGGAGGCCATTCTTGGCTACGGCCCACGCAGTAGTGGACATGAATGGCGGAACAATAACATTGAGGGTTGGGAATAAGGAAATGAAGTTCGAAGTTGGTAAGAGAGTAGAAGGCGATGACCCGGTTAATTACATGCAAGTCATAGACTCAAGTTTGGATGATGCTCTCCGACGGTGCAACATGGGATGCAAAACATCCCACTTGGGTAACATATGACTGGCTTTGGGTCTAGCCAAGGACCCTTATAAACGTGGCACACCACGGAGGCATTCCGCAGAACTATCCTTAGCTTAGTTTAGATTAAAAAAAAATTATGCTTTCTAGTTTAGTTTTAATTTTCAGGAATAAAACACACTCGGGATGGTAAAGGATACTAAGGGAAACTTGAACCAACACCCCATGCAAAAAAACAGAGCCTCACGACAATTTTTCTTCGTTACAGCAAGTTCGGCACGGGCCGTGTCCAGCCAACACGGCCCCGTGCTGAAAGGTCTGCAGAAAGATGCCCAGTTCAGGTAACTGGACACGGTGCGTGTTCGCTGAACACGCCCCCGTGCCCAGGCTTCTGTTACTTTCTGATAGTTTTTGTTACTGGCAACCTGAACACGGGGCCGTGCCCGGACACCACGGGCCCGTGTCCAGTAACTTAAAATTTTGTTTTTAACAAACCTTTTACACATTCGATCAACCTAAAAATTTATTTTTGGGACACATTGGGGACAATGTGCAATTTAAGTGTGGTGGTGGGGGGGGGGATGCTAAAACCTTGAATTTTGCAAGTTCTAATTACAAGCCTTACACAAAACTCTATTGGAACCGCTAAACACCCGAATTTTTTTTCAAAAATTTTTCATTTTTTTTACTTGTATTGGTTTGATTTGGGAATAACAAGTTCTAAAAAGGTTATATTTTTACAAATTTACAACCGATAGCGTCGTGATAAAAAGAACCAACAAAAGAAAATTATGAAACGGCATGACAAATCTAGTTAAAATTTGATTATATATACTTGATCACATAAAAACCCATTCCCACAAAAAGTGAGTTTTGAGCCTTTATTGAGCAAACAAATACACATCTTTAAATTAAATGCTCATTTTCGTTTCTTGTGTGAATAGCCGATTGGTTTCTTACAACTCTAGAACTTGCCATGACGATACATTCCCGGTCCTTACCAACTTAAACCCAAGTAAATGATGGAGGCATTAGAACTAACCTTTTTTCTTTCAACACCATTATTTTTTTTACCACCTACCCAAAATCCCCCTAGTTAACCCCTTTGAGCCAAAACCTTTTCATTTCTTAACCCAAAACAAACACCCTTTTACCCACCAAAACCCTTTTTTCATTTTAAACCCTTTATTTTAGTAACAAAGCTCGGTTTTCTTGTGACTTTTTTATCAAAAAAAAACAAAGAAAAAAAATTATTATTATAGAGAAGAAAAGAAAAATGAATTTAGCAATAAACAAACAAAGCTCATCAAAAGAAAGCTTGTTTGAATAATGCTTCATTGGAATAAAAAGTCACAAAAACAAAATGTTTTACGAAAACCGACGCTTTTTACGCCTTTTCGCCTTTTTCTACTAACCACTAACCCAACCACCTACCTTTAACCCAAGCCTAACCCTTCCCCAAAGTCCTCTTGATACTTGCAAAGGTTTATAGTTAAAAAGGAGGAGGATTGATTGCTTGGCAAGCATATGGTAGAAGTAAGTTCCATGCCGCTCTCGAGTGTTTCACAAAAATACATGTTCGGCCGAGTGTTGAGTGATCCCCTGTGAGGTATGTGAACTTGTATATAAATGGAATTTTAAAGAGGCATGTTATGCCCAAATAAATAATTTCTCTTATGTAATGTTTTAAATAAATCATAACGAATAGGATTGCAAATAAAATAAAAATAAAACCTAATAAAGAATCTTGGAATCCCGACACTCTATGACAAGCCCAAAAACCTTCTCTTCTACCCATTCCATTTGGGTGTGTAAGCCACAAAATAAAGAGTTTTGCTTGAGGAAAAACAAAGATTCAAGTGTGGGGGTATTTGATGTGTGCAAAATGCAACATATAAATTACATCAAATGTGGCATAAAACTAACCCTTTTTAGTACTAATGTTGGAAAAAGTGTGTTTTTGTCTTCCTTTTGTATTTTCAGGGATAAATGAGCTTAAAGGTACAAAAGAAGCAAAAATGCAGCCAAATCTAATAATAATACAAGAAAAGGAATAAGTGTGGTATGCCCGACCCCTCGACAGCATCTTCCCAAGAAAAAACAAGACATCAGAAGGCTGAATACGCCCCGTGCTCAATGAACACGGGGGCGTGCCCAAGTGTCTGCAGAAAAGACAAAGCTGTAGAAGCTTCTATTTCCCAACACCGGGGTGTGGCCAGCGGACACGGGGCCGTGGTCAACGTTAAGATTCACAGAATCTAGGCAAATCTTGATAGTACAGATACGCTTCTGCACATAGGGTCGTGTCCAGCGGACACGGGTGTGACAACCCTCACCAAACCAGGTATCCGTACAAATTAATTAATATTTAATTAATGCTTAATTACTGTGCTTGCTTATAACTATGGTTTAAACTGCTTCTTGATCTCTGATACATACATACTCATGCATCACATTTTATACTGTCACTCTATTATTTACACACAAACATCAGTGACAACCTTGATGCACAAAAGCACAGTGAGCACACTATACGGATAACCCAGTAAACATGCTGACATAGCCAGCATCAGACAGACACTGTCTCTGAGGCCAGTATGAGCCGGGAATAGATTACTACACCAGTAGGGAGTGTAGGGAGGTGAGGATTGTAGAACTGCGTCACTAGGTAATATTTATAGTGACCGGTTGTGCCTAAAACATGCTCAAAGTACAAAATCCTGCACTTTATTACGAAAATTCAGCACTTAATATAACTAGTAAAGTGCAAAAGCATGGGAAAATAATACTAGACACTTTCCAAAGTGTCGGGAATTTATTGTGTCACTAAAAATAATATTAAAGACACTTTAAATGCTTATTTAGCGCTTTAACGGATTAATATCCAACCGAACAACCGGACTTTACCCGGAACATAAAAATATTGTCAAACACATTATTTTTATTTTTCTAAGTTAGTTAGGGTCCCCGAACACCCTAACACACTATATATTAAATTATACACATAAACCACTAACTATAATATTTAATTCTAACTAACCACTAACTACCTAGTTGCAAACCAACTAAACAAAACCCCACCCCAAACCGTTTATGAACAAGTGAGGACACCCCTTGATTTTTATCTAATTGTTTAATGAATTTGTGGTGTACTAAGGAGACATTGTGACTAATGGGTAACAAGATGTTGGGAAATCCCATTATAAATCCACTAGTTACTCATTCATTATCATCATTCACCAACTCAAGACTTTCACTCCTCTCCCTTCTCCACTACTTACGGCAGCCACCATCACACCACCATATCACCACCATCAAGCTTCCATCTAGCCATTTCTCAAACATACAAGGTGCAAGGGATCATACAATGAAGTGTGGTGTGTTCGGAAGCTCAAGGACCTCTCTCGTTTTCTTTTAACCACCACATTTCTTCACTAGAACTCTCCTAGCTTTATGCTAGTGGTAAGTCTCTTAGATCCATTCATTTTACATGCTATGAAGGTGGTTAAAGTGTGATTCATGGTGTTAAACTTGGGAACTCTAAAGATCATAACTTAAAGCATGAACATAAAAGCTTTATACAAAGGTCATGAGATGAAAGGTGATAATACATGATAAATCTAGATTAAATGAACAAAAATCTGCTGTAAATGACTTAGGGTCTGATGTTAATCGTATTAGAATGAATGGTAATCGTATGTGTACTTTTTAATGGCACTTATACTATAAACAGCTTGCTGATTTGCATTTTAGCCGACTTTAACTGGCTGTAAACAGGTCATAACTAAATGAAAACTGATTTTCTTGAGTCTACAATATGTCATTATGAAATACGGTTCTAATGGCACCGGAATCATAATTTTTGGACTTCGTTTACTATTTTTAAAGTGCCATTATGTAACAGCAGCTAAAGCTGCATTTTTACAGCAGTAAATGAGAGTCATATTTTTAGTCATAACTTGATTTCTGTGTAGAGTCAGATCATAAAATTTATACTGTAGATGAACACCGATGTATTTGTAACTCTCTCATTGGAATTTCATAAATCGGACTCTCGATGAATTTTAAATAAATTATTCCGCGGACTATGGTCAGAAAAAGATAAATCTGATTTCGGTCCGGAAAATGATTTTCTATAAAATATTGGTGATGATTTGGACCCCAATATTTTTACACAATAATTTTTGGATCGTATAAGACATTCTATAAAAATTTGGGAAT
Source organism: Helianthus tuberosus (assembly GCA_030545235.1). Taxonomy (NCBI): domain Eukaryota; kingdom Viridiplantae; phylum Streptophyta; class Magnoliopsida; order Asterales; family Asteraceae; genus Helianthus; species Helianthus tuberosus. Next base: position 170,813,895 of record CM060431.1, read on the forward strand.
TTTTGGAATAAGATAACTATTTTATTAAAATACTCGAAAATGGCCCAGTTTTGTATATTAAAACTGAAACGATATAAGTAGTGTTTTGCATGTCTGAATGACGGGTTGGTTAATTGAGAACTGATTGAATGATTTTACAAAAGAAAATGATACGCTAGTAAGCGTGGACGCCTCCGTTTACAGAGGAAACTCTGGCGAAATTTTTCCAGAAAATATAACACTTAGAAATGTTTTTGGTGACAAGTGTTATAAATATATTTTTAACTTGTTTTCAAAATATAAATTTCGCCATGATTTTTATTACAAAATAACTAAGTGTCGGAGGTGGATTTTCGTAAATAAAACTTGTTAAATATATATTGAGAATATATATTTCGTAATAAGACGCTTGTGTGCTTACGTGATTATTTTGTGAACTAGAGATATATTATTTTTGGGGTAAAAATAATATTACTTGGAAATATCATGAAAATACGACTCCAAAATAATACCAACGCCCTCACAAATAAATATTTAAGTTACACCGGTACTGTTACTACCCCACGAACTTTAAAACGTAACTTATGTATTTTCGGAAAATACTCTTAAATGTGTATTTTGATAAAGTATTATTTTGGAAAATTGTATGAAGTAAAATATAATATTTTTGGGAAAAATATGTATATTTTGGAAACAGAATAATTTAGACAAGTGAATTAAAATATATTTTTAAGTGAGACTTAAAAATATATTTTCGGAATTATAAAACGCACATGTATTAATACCCTCATCCTTGGGAAGGAATATATTTATTAAATGATTAAGAAGTGTAAATACGAAATAGTTGTCTAACTATTTCCCAAAAACGTTAAACCTTAAGCCAAGGCACGACCGTCCGTCTAATAGGAATTAGTACGTGTAGGTCGTCACGCAGCAGATAGAGTTGGAGATTGACGTTGCTGGATACGCACTTCTGTGAGTTCATGTCCCCCCTTTTCTCTTAACTGTTTTCAGTTTTTATACTCCGGGGGTGAAATACATGTTACGATTATTACGAACTTTTACTTACAATGTATGGTTAGCTTAAGGAGGGTTACTACTTAGATCATGTGAGTGGGTAGACGGGAACTGGAGGCCATTAATCCTCGTTGTAGGACCGAGGGTCATTAGCGGTAGATCTATCTGGGTGTAGCGAGCCCAACCCCTGAGCCCGCTTAGTGGACCAGGTGGTGACTTTGAGCCCGACGCATAAATCTGCTAGGTTTGAGTCTTCCTACAGCACTTCACACATATCATTGGCTTTGCAACCCAATGTTGATCTCTTTTTCCTTAATTGCTACATACCAGGGACTTTTATACATACTTACAACATTTTCAAATGTTTGTACATACTCACTTACACATGAACTCGCTCAACTTTATGTTGACTTTTCAAACTACATGTATTTCAGGAAACTAACGGATCTGGCACGGTATGCACGTATTTTCAAGCTGCGTTTGAATAAAGAAGTCATCCAGGGTTTAGAAGGTGTAACCTCTTCCTGGACGGGTTACATATCTCTAAACCTAGTATTGTTTAAAGTCTTTTGCTAAGTCTTTATAAACTCAATTAAATCAAGTTAAGGTTTGGAACTTATTTTTGTGATTGTTGAAAATGGGATTTTTCTAAACTTTATTAATGGATGAATAACTCATGTTTTCATCATATAGCATTGTTATGATTGTTCCTATGGTATTAAGAAGTCACACCAAATAAACCCACGCTTCCGCAAAGCCAGGGTGTGACAACGGGGGCGTGGTCAACTAATGCAGACAAACTACAATTAATGAAGAAAGAGAAGATGGGTGGACACGGGGTCGTGCCAAATGGACACGGGGCCGTGTCCGGGCTTCTGTACAGGCTATAAATAGGGGTGCTTGGCTCACTTGCAAACCATCCCTTGGCAAACCATCTCTCTCACACTTCACTCACCCACCACCACCATCACAACCCACATCCACCACCATCATCCATCATCCATCATAGAGTGTGTGAGTAGTCTCGGGATCCAAGATTGATCGTAAGAGTTCTTGACAATCAAAGGCCATGTTTGCCTAAGTCTCTTACATCACTTGGTGAAGACAAACATTTAGTGTAATACTTTTTATTTTTAATCTTTTCGCACTTTTTATTTGGTTATGTATTAATGACTTTAATAACTAGTTTCTTATGTTGAATGTGAAACTTCCTTATCATTTGTCTGTGGTGTCTTTGCGTTATTTTACTGTCTATATAAAATAAAAGATTTACACCATTCATATCTCCACGATCTATATGGAGATATGTTGGCTACCTGGTCGGGGGTTAAGGAAATGGTTTAGTAAGCGTCTTGCCTTGTTCAGTGTATAGATCCTGCAATGACCTGGGTCAAGTTTAGTAGGACCTCCTTCAATACCCACTGGTATTGGATGGGTGGGGTCCGAACTCCTTGACCCCCCTCATATGTAAACTACTATTAAAACATTAACCCGGCTACTTAGGATTGTATCTCTGCTAACTCAAACTACTTAGACGAGGGTAACGTCACCTTCAAAAGAGGGGCCTACCACATTACGCATTAATAACTTAATTAATTATCTTCCAATAATCCAACCCTTTAGGATTGTATCCTTGCTGACTCAAACTACTGGGTTGAGGGTAACGTCACCTTCAAAAGAGGGGCCTACTACTATAACTAAGATAATCACTTAAAAAGTGCAAAAGTGCGGAAATAATCAAAGGTTACACTAAAGGCGAGTCGGATCCAAGTGATTCATCTTGTCTATCTGTTTTTATTTTTATTTTTATTTTCAGCATTTTTAGTTTTTATTTTCTTGTTTAAAATCTTTTTCCAAAAAATTTGATTTGATTAGACGTTGAGGATAAACCGGTACTAAAAGCTCTTGTGTCCTTGGACGACCTCGGTATTTTACCAACGCTATACTACGCTCACGATGGGTGCACTTGCCCATATGTGTGTTTAGTGTTAGTAAAATACCGTGTTTTATAAATTTAAAACTTGACTAACGTGTTAAAAAAGGACGAAAAATATACTTAAATATATATACACACCGACACACATCACTACCCATATGCCAAGGTAAAGAACCATAATCTTTGCTGATTTTGCAAAATAGCTCAAGTTAAAAATAATCTTGATATATAAGGACTGAGAATAAAAGCACCTACTTTAATATGACAGATAACCAATAAGCCAATAATTATAATTATGCCATTTACTTTAGTCCACGAGAATGGTAATACTGTTCTTTTCGAGTATATAAGTTTAATAATATTACATGAACAATATTATACTTATAGCTTCTATTATAACACTAACTAGAATAAGTCCTCCCGCGTTGTGGCGAGGGCATAAACCTTGTCAAGTAGCACTAATACTACACAACTACCAGCGACCAGTAAAATCGGAGAAGCTCATAAAAACAAAATAAATAAAAAGGAAAAAATAATACGGAACGAAAAACATATGTAAATCGTTGAACCACGCATGCCTATTGCGGCATTTTAATGCGAAGAAATTAGACTGAAACATAAAAATAGAAAAGAAAAACTAAGTCGATCTAAGACCATGCGCGTTGCGACAAACCTATCAAACAAGGAAAAATAGACGCGTTGTGACGATCCTGTCAAACGGGGAAAAAATAGACGAAAAATGTTGAAACCCACACGCACATTGCGGCGTGTTCACTCATAAAATTAGAACGAAACGTAAAACGAAAAATTTACAAAAGATGAGGATCAAAGCTTAAAATAAAAATGTGTTGAGTTAAGTTGCAAAAAATGAAAATTTTTTAGGTTAAAAAAAAAAAACCAAAGAGGTTAAAGTGTAAAAAAAATAAAACCTTTGGATTAGAAATGAAAACTCAATTAAAAAAAAAAAAAAACACTCCATGCTTATTGTACAACTTTATAATACACTAACATGTTCCTAATTTCTAATATGGTAACAAGGGTGGAAGAGGCACCCAAAAATAGTACCTTGCCCCAACCTATAAAACCCATCATGTCAAAAAAACTTAAAAACTACCCTTTAGCCATAAAATACTGGTGAAGGCTTACCTTTGCCTTAGACTAAAGGGTATGGAGAGGATGGGCTTGGAGGGGATGAGCCGCCACGTAGGCGACACGTAGGCGGCTCGTGGGGGATGGGCCTCCTTCATATTTGAGAGGGATGGAGCCGAGGCTACCCCACCTCATTATTTTATAATTTTCTAGGTGTTTAAATTGAAAAAGGATGAGAGAGAGGGTATTTAAATTGAAAAAGGATGAGAGAGGGGGTATTTAAATTGAAAAAGTAAAATAAAATATTCAGGTGGGGCCTCGTCTGAATCGGCTGGTGTGGGACGTTTGGGCCGCAGCCGAGCCTAGGGGGGTGGTGGGGGGGCTCGGCGCCGGAGCTAGCCGGGGCTAGCCGACCCCCATACCCATTAGTCTTAAACAATTATTTTTTTAAATCAAATGCCTTAACCAATCCCAAGGTGAACATGTGCATCGAACAACAACATTTGATAGTGGGTAACCTTTGTGTCAAAATCAACCCGCCTGCCTAACCCGCATGGGTGGCGGCGGTGTTCTGGTGCCTGATCGGTCAATTTAATAACAATTATATATACAATAAACAAAGTACACTATTAAGTGAAAGAATAGTGATTCTTTGTCTTTAGTGCTTTTTTATACATTATATAAATTTATCTAACAACTCTGTCTGTTTTTATCTATTTAAATCATGTGTGGTATTTTTTCATCATATCACGATTTTATTTATTTCTCTATAGGTTGCTATAACGAGTGTCATTGCTATAACGAAATGAACCGATACCGACCAAATTCTCACCGCGTTGGTATATTTTTAGTCATATCACGATTTTATTTCTTTTTTCTCTATTGGTTGCTATAACGAGTGCCGGTACCGTAGCGAACGAACCGATACCGACCAAATTCCCACCGCATAGCATGGGAAATCCCCGATGCAATGCGCGGACTTTAATACCACTAGTTAGCGACATCCTAACTGTACGCCGTTAAAAAAAACCACTAGTTACAACAATAATACAAATATAAGTTTGATACCTTTTTTTTAAATAAGTATCATTTTCACCTTTTGAAGAAAAACATGGAACAAGGGAGGGTCACTCCTTTATTGCACTCGTGGTCCAAAAAGGTTCCTATTGCAAGGAGTGGTATCATATTGACATATTGGCATCAATGTTTCGTTAATTTTGACCAAACATTTGATATAAAGTTTCATAAACATATCCATTAACATTTTATTTAAGAATGTTTGTATTAGGTATATATCAAATCCAAAGGTACACCTAAATTTGGTCACATTGTTACAAATAAGCAAGTTTCGGTGGATTACAAGATGGGCAAAAACATATCACAAAACATGTAAGGAAACTAGATTAAGTTGTCAAGACACGCATGGCATCGTATTTATATATAGAGCTAACTTCCATTTTGCTTCATGTGATTTGGTCTAGGGGTGTGCATGGGTCGGTTTGGGTCGGTTTTGACTAAAAACCATAACCATAACCGCGATGTCGGTTATTGGATAACCATAACCATAACCGATCGGTTATGGTGGTTATGGTTATTCGGTTTTGATGGTTATAGCGGGTCGGTTATGGGTGGTTAACCATGTATTTAGCTTAGCTAAAAATAACTTAATTTTTTTAACATGGAATAAATTGTTATTGCAGATTTGTATATATTAGTATATTACATAGTATTAAAAAAATACATATAATCTATAATATTAATACCAATTATTATCGAATATTCAAGTAAAGTGTATGATACATTCCATAAACTCAAATAAACATTCAACCAAAACCACAAAATGATATGAAAAACCAATAAGTACTAAAAATCTTCAGTAAAAAACATCAAATATTAAAAATATGATGAAAAGTCCTAAATCCTACAAAGATTTATTACATGTGGTTCGGTTCGGTTATGGTGGGTATGGAAAAAATGATAACCATAACCGACCCGCTACATTCGGTTTTCAAAAAAACCATTAACCGACCCACCGGTTTTTTATTTGGTTCGGGTTTTTCGGTTCGGTTATGTCGGTTAATTCGGTTATGGTTCGGTTAATTCGGTTTTTTGCACACCCCTAATTTGGTCATTTTAACGGTTTTACTCTAATGGTTTAAAAATAGTCACTTCCTCCCTGATTTTTCTAACTTATCGTCATTTTGCTCCCCGCCTCTAACTCCATTCAAAAAATCCATTAACTAGAAGGGTATTTTGGTAATTTATAGATAAAAGCAAGGGCATGTAAGTTTTTTCACCTAAATAAACCTATAACTTATTTATTTATATGTATATAAATAATTCTTTTCTAATCCCCCATCTTTCCAACCACTCTTTCTACCAGCCACCACCATCCACAACCATCCACCACCACATGCCGACCATGACTGCCGCGACTCTTAGCTAAACGTTTTAATTAACTTAGAGCCAGGGAGTAAACTACCGAAATACCCCTACTTTTAATTGAACGTGGTAACTGAGTTAGAGCCAGGGAGCAAATTGGCGACAAACTCGAAAGATCATGGAGGAAAATGGCTATTTTTAAACTATTAGAGCAAAGCCTTTAAAATGACCAAACCACAGGGAGCAAAATGAAAGTTAACTCTTATATATAATTTACTAATAATTTAGTTATTTATACCAAATTTAATTGATTAGGGGTGTGTATTTTATATCATATTTACCCAAAAAATGAAAATATAAATTCAAGTCAATAAGCAATGGCCGTTTCGTTGCCTTTTCATAGCCGCATTCGAAAGGCCACAATGGACCTAGCAATAACCATATATGTTTAGCTTGACCCATGTTTTGTGGAAGTCAAAGCCCTTGGAGCGGATGATATGATACACATAATACGTATGCATACGAATAAAATAAAAACAATGGTGTGTACCCACTACCTAGGGGTAACAATTATGTTAGTCGGTAGATTGGATTAACATGTGAGTTTGATGAATCCGAACATAAACCATATTAGTATGAGATACATCGATTCTAACTTGAACATGTTTAAAACCATGTAACCCCCGCACGGTTGTATGGTGGCATGTTAAAACGATTCGTAATCAATTTGTAAATGGTAAAGAGGTTGGCAGATTGTAATAAAGTTGTGAACCAACTAAACGAGTCACAATCAAGTTGGCGTGTTGAATTTATAAGCTATATAAATTTTAATTACTTTTAACTCTAGTTTCAAATGAGTTGATGGACTAACCCAACATGTACAATGCAACTCGAGCACATTCTATTTAGGTCAACCCTATTACAACCCCAATATGTACCGACATAAATTTTGTTTATTTTCATATAGTGCTTGTGTGTTATTTGAAAATTAGTTTATAATTTTTTCTACCAAAGTTTGAGGTGAACGGAAAAATCTTAAAATTTGTCCCATGATTCAAATATTAATAGGACCTTAAGTTATTTTGGGAAGGTTACTTAATATAGAAATTGTAAAATGTATGGTAAGACTGGTGGGTGTGGGGTGCGTCCTCTCCCAGTCGAGGCACGGCACCACCGCCCCTCTCCGGCCCGTCACGTCGGTTTCATCGCCTCCCTGCTACAAGTGATGAGCCCATTCAAAATAATGTTGTTGAGGTGGATCTTTGAAGACCAATCAAATTAGAATTTGGGGCTCATCACCCACACCCCAGGCCCCATCACTTAGGTGAGATGATGACCCCTCGATGATGTGGCCGCCTACGTGGAGGCTGATCACTAAGTGATGCTCCCCCTCCACACCCACCGGCCTAAGTTTGATTTATGTAATTGTTTTCGGTGTGTGTGGTGCATGTATGTAATGTGTGTCCAATATGATTGATGTGATTCGACTAGTTTTAACTGGATTTCTGAGTCAAACCGGTACCATTTTTGTGGAGAATTTGCCATAATGTTACATTCTTTTGGTTTATTAAACTATTTTATAAACGTCGGTATAGTGATTAGACCGGTCAAGTTTTCAAAATATTATTTATACTCTACATTGTTTATGAGGTTTTAAAATCAACATTTAAGTACAAACAACAATGATAGTGTTTTCCACTAGTTGTAGTCAACAAAACATCATCGGTTCAGATTCAGTAAAAGACTAAAACTAATCATTCTCATAGTCCAATCCAATAACAAGATGTGGGCTGCTTATGGAGGTGGGCCTCACTATCAAATGGTACTATGTGGGGGAGTGACAGCCTGACAGGTGTGATGGGGTGAAAAAATGAGACTATGGGAGCACCCGATTAGGCCCAAAATGGCAGTATCCATTATTTATTAAGCTTATATTACTTCAAAAATTTATAAAATTGTAAAAACTAGTATTAAGCATCCCCGCGTTGCGGCGGGGGCGAGCACTAATGTCACACTACTGTCAGCGACCACTGACACTGAAGTTGCGGTGTTAATGCGAAGAAATTAAACCGAAACGTCGAAACGTAAAACATAGAATAAAATAACTAAGTTGATCTAGGACTCGCGCGTTACGATGAACCCGCGTCAATTTTTTCTCGTTTGACAGGTTCATCGTAATCTATATATAATATATATCATTACCACTATACAAACCATAATGCATACGTTACAACAACCATTGCATCAATATGTTGCAAATTATATTTATACAAGATTTTGGCAAAATTAATTAGATTATTATAAATAATAATAATTTACAAATAAAACAACACAACTTTGAATGGATCAAACTGATTGAATATGGTAAGATAATGAAACCATTATTTGATTATGGTACAACCACTTAAACACAATTTACAACCATATATGCCTACAAAACAGATTGAATTTGGTAAGATAATGAAACCATTATTATTTGATTAAGGTACAACCACTTAAACACAACTTACAACATATATTTGATTAAGGTACAACCATTTAAACACAACTTATCACCAAATATGTACATAAATGTTTCAAATTAATAGTATATAAATATAAATGATACATAATGAATGATAGACTAACTTTATTTGAAAATATATTTGGTTTTTATAATAATTGTTTATTGCGAAAGTAAAACAAAAAGTAAGTAAAAACCAAAGTAACAAAAAGTGTATTTGTTAGAACGTTGCATGGGGAAAATTAAATAAAACAAAGTAAAGTGGTGAAAACCAAAAAGTGAAAAATGTAACTGGCGCAAAAGGGTGATGACAATTGATATATATAATAATGTTTTTTTGTATGCTTTTGTAAAATGGTGCACGAGTCAAGCTTATGCTTAGACACATAGTTCGAAATGGTCAACTGACTCAACTCGATCTCTCTTAAGTTAAATGAGCCGAGCTTGAGTTTAGCTCTATTCGTCTCGGTTCTTTACACCCCATATATTTTCATACAATGCTATTGACCAAATCTAGTAAGCTTCCTATTAAATAGCTTTTTTCAACCAATGTCGCTTGATGTGGTGTCAATCAACCGCACGACAAGTATTTAATAGCGTTGGGAGTTAAACTACAAACGAGCTTCTTGTTTAAATTTCTATTATGAAGAATACAAGTTTGAACATGATTATAGCTAGTAACATGCCTTTAATTCTTTTTTTTTTTTTTTTTTTTGCGTTTGAGAAATATATCGTTTCGTGTTTGTATGTGTATTATTGGAGTAGTTGACGTTATAAATAGAAGATTGGATACAAGATAAAAGTTAAAACGAAGATCAGCAACAAAAGCGTTATCCCTATTGTGTTTTGTTTTTCAATGGAGTACCGATAGAAAAGGATTTGGTCCTTGTGTAAACCAAAAAGGACATAAGTTTATGTTATAATACCAACTTGAACTAAAGATCCCTTACCAAAACAAGATGCATGTCAATCACGCAAGCAACAATTTGTTGTGACAACAAAAAGAAATATACTAGCAAGAAACGTTTTTCTGATTAACAAATAATCACACGTTTCTATAACCATATCATATTCACACGTGAGAAAACAAAGAATCACGAGATTAAATAACAATACAATAAACACATCTTATAAGACAAATAATACAGTTCATCTATGTAGTATGTGTTATTAAAACTCACCATGATATGTTAACGAAGTTTAGATACAGGATATGTACAAGTTTTTGAAGACACCTAACAAAGATCTCATAGGAACATGTCAGTCCATGATAAATGGATTATCACCAACAATATGTTGTTTCTTTTTTTTAACGGCCAACAGAATCAATCCCGAGCACTCTCGGGGCACCCACTGAACCAAACGGAGTACTCCGAGAGTAACCCGAGTCCACCACCAATTCCGGGGGAAACCCGGTAACCCACCCGCCCGTAGGCACGACGGTGAAATTACCGGTAAAACCCGTTTGGCTCAAGGATCGAACCCAAGTTTCACTAGGTCTACTATCATTGCCCACCAATGCCTCACTCTGCACCAAATGGGAGTTGAACTAACATCTCTCAAAAGAAATGCAAGCCTTCCACCACTTGATCTAGAGATCATTGGCTCACCAACAATATGTTAAGAGACAAGTGACAACATTTAGATTTCAGGCTACACTAAAGTCTATAGGCTAGACAGAGTGAGATTAGACTATTCGTTATGGTTTCACTAGAAGTGATGACATGTCACTGCCACGTAGACTAAGTGGTTCCACTTTTCACACTCACTAAATGTGTGTAATGGTTTCACATGGGAGTTAAATTAAAAAATAATATAAAAAAGGAGCGTGAAGGGTGTGAATGTGATTGGTCAAAATGTTTATAATGGTTTTACTTTTCGCCCCATGCTCGTGGCTCGCCCAACCCAGGCACCACCCGCCCATCACGCCCCACTCAGTCACTCACACCCCAGGAGGCGGTGTTTCAAGCCCTTTTGGGCTGATGTGGTAGTGGGCGTGAAACCATTACAGACAACCATACAAAAAATGTATTTAATTGAAGTTACAACAATTCTTACATGTTTCAGGCATTGATTCACTTATTCACATTATCACATATTAGTTGTTGTAATCTGATGTATATTTCGCTTTGTGATTTATTTGCTCCGTAGTGCTATTATGGAGTATTCTATAACTTTCTTGTATCGCTTGAGCAAAACCTTATCACCAACTACAAATTATGGGAAGGAAAGATCTGTTGGCATCACAAGAAACGTTAATTTTCTTGAAAAGTTTTTTGGAAATATTTCAAAAAAGATTGCATCTTTCACTCCTTGATCACAAAACCATTGGCGAATGTGTTGAGTTTTACTACAAAAATCATAAATATCATTGTTTCTAGAGAACAAACAAGACTTCAATGTTTGCAAAACAATGGAAGCGGGTCAGTAAAATCTTGTGATAATATTAATATGGAATAATTGGATTGATATGATTACAAAATATACCACAATGCAATTAAATTAAACTTGAGACTGAGAGATGCTAATGATCGATGACAAGGGTCCCCTGTGCTCAGTGCTCACTCCTTTAGAATGATAACTGGGCCTCCCATTTAGACTTTCCCTATAAAAACAAGAACGGTCATGTTGATCAATTCAATAAACATGTGATGGAAAACAAATAATGATTGTGTACTTGATAAGCCAGCAATCACACCAGAGAGGGAAGTAGACGTCATGTTCGTCAGATTGGTTTGGTTCCCCTTTAGGATGTATTTTCTTGATGGTAGTACCGAGTTCTTTAGGGTTGAAGAACTCGTAGTAATGGAGAGAGAGGAGGGGCGATTTTAGTGTGATGTTATGAGGGTCTAACCCTAATCCCTCTCTAGTAATCTCCTTATATACATCCAAGGGGAAACCCAATTAGTTAATTAGGGTAATCTGGCCCATCAACAATTACCAACTAATATATTATAGGTTTTAATATATTTTGATCCGTATTATATAAATGATAATGATGGCTACTAGATTAAATATATATAAATAAAATATTTAATCTTACATTTCTCCCACTTAGCCGAATAATCATTTATCATGAGCATTAGATAAGTCTGATCAGAAGTTAACACTCATTTTAGCTTTAAACCAAGAACCGTAGCAGAGAAATACAGCCGTTGAATCATTACGCGACTCAGGACCCCCATTAGTCATACTACAGCCTCAATTTAAAACCTAACAGTTATGATCAAAATACTAACAAGCCCTTTAGCGTTTGATTTGTATTTATATTTGTCTATATGTCATTACACCGGCAGAACATATGTTAGAGACATACAAAATCAAACTGATGAGGAATATTAAAAGTTAATCATTCATAGTACGATATGCAGTTGTACATAGTCATCAATAAACCCGTGATTATTATAAGCGCTTACATAATAGTTATGGGTGATAGACTTTTAGTTATAGGATCCTTAAGCATATCATGAATGCATTCGATACAAAGATTTAGTTTCCTCAATTCGTTCATAAACGAATAATTAATTTCGTATCGAAATTTAATGCAGCACCTCTCGAACTGTTACTGTTCAAGGAGACATGGTAGCTGACTTTATCACAATAAGTCTTCAATATATTAATTATATGGAGTTAATAAACTTATGAGTCCACTGATAAATTTCCAACAACATTTAGTGACTATATTATATCATTATAACTTGGGTTGTTGATATCAGTACATTATGACTCCTCCATGAGATAGGTTTTGTCTGCTGACATAAAGATATACTCGAAATTACATTTTTGTCATCTTTGAATATTACAAAGTTGGAGTAATCAACCGGTTTGAGTTCTCACTTCTTCTTTAAATTATAGCCTCTCGTTTCTTTTAAAGATATTGTAATACTCTATTAGATGCTTCACGTTTATCTAGACATATCTAGTGTGTTGCAATGTGAGTAATATCTAAACGAGTATAGACTTGAACTTACATAAGGCTTCTAATTAATGAAGCGTAAGAAATAATCTTATTTATCCTATTATCCTCTAAAGGATAGCAGTATTTTGTTACATATGTAAGGACCCATTTAATGTTAAACTTATGGAACGGAAGTAATGTCCCATTTGGTCTATCTCAACATGTTATGATATCTATTATGTAAGAGATATCTCTGAGATCTATTATATCAAAGTTTGTGACAACAATACTTTGACTTATGTAACATATACTTGTCATCTATATAGACAAGTGTATCTTAGTTGCTCCCACTCATTTTGAGGTAGGTACATTAATCCACTTGATTCTTGATGAAAATAATTACGTTAAGATTTCATCACATTATGATGTTTGCATTAACCCATACATGGATTTTATTGGCTTACAAATAAAGTGTTCTTTTAACCTTAAGTTTAGAACTTTCAGGTTGTTTTATGAACATGTAAATATGTCAGCCAGTTGTTAGGGAAAGTTGTTTTAATGTTCATGTAATGTAGCTCAAAATTATTATAAGCTACTAGAACAGTGATGAATCCTAAAAGAAATCTTTTGTTACATATGTAAGAAAGATTCTTTAATAATATGTCTCTTCCTGAATATAACTTTTGACAATCAATCATGCTTCTTAGTGTCTTAACGTTTATATATTTGGATTTGGTTTAGTTATGAACACTCTTAGGTAATCCAATCAAATCCCAAACGTTATATGAACACATAAAATCAGTTTTACTAGAAAAGAGTTTTATTCCATTCAGAGGATTGATTGACACTAATGCTTAATTTGAAGAGATAGGACCATTAAACTTTTCCAAAATCCATTTCAACTTCAGTTAGGGAGGTTATGTAATTATCAAAGTTAGTAGGCTTTTAAACCTAGATGACCTCCTGAGTTGATTATTGGGTTTGTTAGAAGTTTCAGTTTTGTGGATTAGCTCTTAGTTAGGTTGCTATCATTTTCAGGATTCTAAATCTATAAGAGTTGGTGCATTATGGTGTACAAGAGGTGTAATCGGAGTTAAATTCGGAGTAAAATTTAATGACACTCTTCCCCCCGCCTCTTGTACTCCTTGCAAGTCATGATAAGGACTTTGACTACTCCCACTGACCTTAGAAATCTTTAGGAAGTCAGCATGCTTAGGGTCAATATGTAACGACCAACAAATTCTAATAGAGAAACACAAATTAATGACGTTAGTCGTTGTGATTTCTCTTGTTGAGGATTATGTTAGTTCAGGTAAGAAATCTAAGTGTGCCCACAATTAAGCAACAATGAAACTTTTGTAAGAGTAGCATTAGATTTTAAGGAGACAAGTTATGATAGAACAGTATCAAGATGGAGCAGTGTCTTGTACAAGAGGTGTAAATTTAGGTAATGTAAAATTTTCACTCCCCACCTCTTGCAACTATTGCAAGTTATTATTAAGACACTTAATGCTCCCACTGATCTTTAATATCTCTAGAATGCTACAAGAGAAGTTTCAATGAGCTACGTGACGTGGGAACCTATCATATATACGTTAGACTTTATTTGATTTCTTTAATGTCCAGATATCATAAGAAACTTTAGGGACATATTTAATAGAAATCTTATTAAGTACATATATATGAATAGATTTCTTCTAAGACCGTGAGCCATATGCGACAAAATTTAGATACAAGTTGATAGTCTTTAATTGATAAATGAATTATGTCTGAATATTTCGTTTGGAATAAGTTCCATGAATGTCAATGAATGACTTATGATGGACCCATACTTATTCCTTAAGCCAAGTCATATTTTAGGGCTTTAATGTCATGATTTAAAATCACTTAGAATGAGATTGGACAAAAAATCATCCTCATTAACCATGTCATGATTTCTCATGAATTTTTGGTTATAATTGATGAAATTTATAAATCTCATTTTCCTTTTGTCAAATTCTCATTTGCATGACGACAAAAGTTGTGAAAAGTGTAAGGTATCATCTAGTTTTATCTTAGTAATGTTTCAATCCAGATATTTAGAACAAATAAAATGAGAGTTTAAGGTAAGTGTGACTTTATGTTGACTATGCAAACCTCACAACGTTCATAACTTTGCTTAATTATGATACTATATTCTGATTAATCTTCAGAATATATAAGGTATCGAAAAGCGTTGTTAAAAGACTGCTTATTATGGTTCTTATAGCCTTAACACTTAATTTTGTCACTAACTCTCATGTTAGTTATTTGTTGACTTCTGGTAAGGAAACGTTTAGAACTAGAGTCAACTAATCATGTGTTAATTGGAATATTAAAGAATTATCAGACTTAAATATCATTAGTAAGTGACTACCTAATTAACTTATCCAACTGTTCTTTAGAGTAATGGATAGTCTCGTTGCTTATGCCTAGTCTAATGGCATAATTATGCAGTGAGATTTTCACTTGAAGAACCTTAGAGTTGGGATTTTGTACTTGCATTTTGTCTATGGACCCTAGAACAATCCTCTTTTAAACTATTAGTGGTTGTAGGTGAGAAACAATTTATTTTCCAGCTTCAAACATTTATTTCTTTGTACATATGTTGCTTATCAACACACTCGTTATACTTTGGTACTTTTGAGTGTTATAGTTGATTTATAAGGCATCAAATTGCACAAGTGAAAATCTTAGTATGTAATGTACTGGAAAAATGTACTTATTTCCATGCGTAAGCCCTTAATTTTATGGGTCATGGTATTGTACATTATTATGTATTCACATATACCACTTAGCTTTATAGTTTAGAATTTTAAATGAAGGCATGCATCTTAGGAATTCTTATGATTATTCCACAATTATAGATTAGTCTTAGGAAAGACTTAATCTGGAATAACCTTTTAGTGACAGCACTTATGTTAGAGAGTTCTTGATTATCATGAGAGACATCGTTTTTGATTTGTCCTATTCATCATGCTCTACTTTTCTTCTGTAGTAATTATTATCAGAAGAGAGCAGTAGGATTATCATGTCTTAAGGGATAATCAAGGATTCAATTTAAGAGCTAATTCTTATAGAAACTTTAAGTAAAACAAAAACATATTAGGTTTAAAATTAGAGTGGATGAGATATTGATTTATAGAAGAAAGTTATAGTGAGTAAAATTATGGGTACTAAAAAAATAAAACAGACGAAATGATCATAAAATTAATGAAGGATCATTGATATAAGGATCATTATGTGAAGAGGTTGTGATATGTCTATTACTAACATCAAAATAATAGACTTATTTAAAGTTCTACTTAAACGAAGACAAATCAGCTTTGGCCAGAAGTGTAATCATTTAAGCATGTGTGCAAAGTAATCGTGAAAAATCAGCTTTGGCCAGAAATGAGACAATCACTTTAGTTATGCACTTGTTAAGTATGCTAGACATAAATGAATTAAATCAGCTTTGGCCAGAAGTAAGACATTCACGTTTGTAATGCATAATTAACATAGCTTCTATAATACTTGAACAATAAATAGATGCATCAAATCAGCTTTGGCCAGAAGTGATACATCAGAAGCTCATTCAAGTTAAGCCATTTTGGTTTTGTAAAACATTATTTGATCCTTATTAATTAACTAAGTATTTACAAAACCAATTATTTAATAGCTAAGTCTTAGTTCACATTAAACAGTCTAAAATAATGAGGTTTCGAGTCAGGTCTCGAGTTAGGTCTCGATTGAGTTATGAGATCTCGAGTCAGTTATGAGGTCTCGAGTCGCAACCTTTGTCTCGAGTCGGAACCATGGTCTCGACTACTGTATTTTATGAGATCTCGAGTCATAATGAGGTCTCGAGTCACAACCACGGTCTCGAGTTATGAAGATTTAAGGACCTGATGATCAATGTGTATGAGGCCCAAGTCTTGTGCGATCCACAAGTCTTGTGCGATTATGCAGTCTTAACTTGTACAATGTGCTTAATTAGTTGTACAAATCTTGTGCGACTGTCTTGTGTGATTGCCCTTGTGCGATCAGATCATATCTTATGTGATCTGATCTTGTGCGATTGTCTTGTGCGATCAGATCATATCTCATGTGATCTGATCTTGTGCGACTTAAGGGAAACTTGTGCGATTAGTTACACTGATGATTTCGAATCCACCGTTAACAGCTGTTTATTGTGACAAGTTTGAAACAGCTAATTTTAAGGGATTTTGATTATAATTTCAAAATATCTTAAGTTTATCTATCCAAGTTAATTATTCGATTATAATTAAAATTATATTTTATTCGAAACTTGGAGATAAAGATATATAATTTTAGAAAACATAATCAAATCCTAATGATATCATAACAAACATTTATCTGAATGGCAATAAGGCAAGTTAATTTCAACATAAAATTATTAATTTAAGATTACATTGCTGAGCAAGTAATCGATTTACACATTAAATTAAAGTATAAATCAAAAGAAGGATTCAATGATACGATTAAATTAAATAAAAAATTCATTATGCACCATTCAGAAAATAATATTTTGATTTGGTTTCAAAGTGAAAACAAATTTTAATAAATTATAGAAGTAAGATATTAATTTGGCACCAATGTCAGCCGCCGTAAGGGACCAAATTAATTTTGAATGGTTTAATTTTCAAATCAATTTTCGGATCATGAATCGCAAAACAGAAAAAAACGATCTTTATTTTTCAATTCCTTTAATTCAATTCGATGAATTCCTTGATTGAATTGATGTAATCAACATATGCTCTGATACCACATGTTGATCAATTCAATAAACATGTGATGGAAAACAAATAATGATTGTGTACCTGATAAGCCAGCAATCACACCAGAGAGGGAAGTAGACGTCATGTTCGTCAGATTGGTCTGGTTCCCCTTTAGGATGTATTTTCTTGATGGTAGTACCGAGTTCTTTAGGGTTGAAGAACTCGTAGTAATGGAGAGAGAGGAGGGGCGATTTTAGTGTGATGTTATGAGGCTCTAACCCTAATCCCTCTCTAGTAATCTCCTTATATACATCCAAGGGGAAACCCAATTAGTTAATTAGGGTAATCTGGCCCATCAACAATTACCAACTAATATATTATAGGTTTTAATATATTTTGATCTGTATTATATAAATGATAATGATGGCTACTAGATTAAATATATATAAATAAAATATTTAATCTTACAGGTCAAAGCCCATAATGAGGTGCCTCTTGAGTTGGGCCCGCTATCACGATTTGACGATTGGGCCCAAGCCCAAACTGCTCCTCCAAAGTGCATAGGCTCGGTACTGGACCAAAGGCCTCACATGTTTAGTAGGTTTTAATGGGCCTAGTTCTGATAAGCCAATTCTTAGGCCAACCATTATGGTTAAGGCCCAAGAATCTCTTTATAAAAAGAAAGTTTCCCATCCCAAAAGAACCAGGTTGTTATCCCCTCCACTCGAGGCTTCTTTTTTTTCTCTCTCTCTCTTGTTCTTACAACATATACATATGCTTATATTCATGTGTAATTTTATCATGGCTGAAATGGTACTGACTTTAGCATCGGAGTGCCCTCGGGGGATCCCTCTAAGCCCTATAACAAGATTTTCATGTGGTTGTATCTCAAGATTTGTTATCCCACAAAAGGAACTGTCATCACAACGGCGAGAGGAGGAATCTGAATCGGACGTGTCGGGTTCAAGGTTGATGACGCAAGCCGTGTTTATTTTGGATTCGACAAACGAGGGTCAAACTTCAAACTGCTTTGGTGCATTATTATTGACAATCTTAAATCTAATTCTAATAAACAATTCTAATTAATGTCACATGACACTCTCCTTCAATCTCACAACTTATACTTATTTTTTATTTCAAAATATTTCTTTAATCTTTATCCTTACAATTATAATAAATTAAAATAAAAATTAATTTAAATATGTTAATAACCATAATAGGATACACTATTTGTTTAATATTATTAGATAAATACAATGTATATTATTAAATATTATCGTAAATTACAAAAATACAATAATTAGATTCTTTTACTAAATCACCCATGTATTAATACCAATGGAAAAAAACACAATAATTAGATTATAATATTATTACACTTTTTAACAGTGTAATAAGAATTATATAGAACTTTATGATTTACATATTTTCGATATTACGTGTAAATTATTATATTATTCAGTCTATTTTATGGGTAAATTACACTTTTCGTCCTTTATGTTTGTACTGGATTGCAACGGATAGCCTTTAACTTCAATAATTACAGTCACAATCCTTTATTTGCAAAACCCGTTACACTGTACGTCCTTTAGCACTAACCTAGTTAAATTTGTTTTGTTAAGTTTATTCACTTAAGGGTATTATGGTCAATTCATACTTTTATTTAAATGTAATAAATAAAACAAAAAAAAAATGCATATAGACGTCATCTTCCCTAATTTCCTAACCCTAAAACCCTAACCACCATATCTTACCACCACCACCACCTCATCCCGCCGCCACCACCACCTCATCCTGCCCCCAACCTCTGCAACTCTCCCTCTCTCAATGTATACCTTTTCTCCATCACATATGTTTTTGAGTAAAAATACCAACTTGTGTGTTCTTGTTTTACGATCCAATAGGTTACATGGATAAGTGGTTTGTGGTCAAACCCAATATAATAGTTGGTCCAAGCTTCAGATTGTAGACATATCTTTCAATTATTTTACTGGTGAAATCCTTGAAAACCGGTTTAGGGGCGCTATGATGTATGATGATAAGGCTGGAGGGTGTGGGGGCTCCATCACCGCCATGTCACCATGTATAGCGCCCATATGGGCTCCATCACCACACCCTCCAAGTGAAGAGGGGGGCGCCATTGACGGGGCTCCATCATGGTAACACCCGGTAGCGCCCATATGCACATATTCAGGTGGGGCCCACTAGTTTTTAAACCAATCAAATGTTTTTTTTTTATTTTGTTTAATAGGGGCTCCATCCACACCATGTAAATTAAAGGGGGGCTCCATAGGTGAGGTGGATCCTAGGTGGACTTGATAAAGCCCCATAGGGCTCCAACCACACCTCATAGCCTAATGGAGATCCACCAAAAAAGAAGCACCCCAGCTTCACTATTACAGCTTAGTGCGTACTACTATTAAAATATGCGAAAATTACCAAAATGTTGGTTGACCAAGGGTGTTTTCAAATTTGTCACCCTCCTGCGTCCTTGGAAGGACTACTCAGCCTCGGAAGCGTCCGCCTTTTCACGTGAAGCGTCCGCCTGTCACGTTGAAGCGTCCGTTTCCTTTCAAGCGACACGTGTCCGATGTTGAAGCGTCCGCCTCAGTTGCTAACGCGTCCGTGAAGCTTCGGAAGCGTCGGCCAAAGACGCAGTTTTGTATCTTTGTCCATTTTTTTTATAACTTATAAACATTTCTAAAATGGGATCCGGTTAAGATGTATGTTAACGAAGCAATTTTTAAAAACTATATAAAACATGTTTTTAGTCAAAAAAATTTATATTAAACATCAAAACATAACATAATAATAAAAAAAAAACCAAACAACACATAATATTATATCTAAAACCATATCCTAATAGCCTCCCACTCCGAGACATGTTTGAAATCATGTCTCTCTCATGACGGTAGTTGATGAGGGCCACCTCCTTCTGATCGTCCTCACCAAGGTCCGGCATTTCTGTCTCCACTTTCTTGAAATATCGATCAAATCTCTCACATTCCAACCGCAGGACACGGAACCTGGAGGATAGTGCGTCAACGGTCCGGTTGTGGTCCGGACCACGTAGTTGGGCGAAATTCTGTTGAACACGGACCCGGAGCCCACCGTGTCCTCGACGTGGAGGATCGATCATGGCCTGCTCCCATGCTTCGCACAGAGCAATGTCTTCAACGTCAGTCCAGGAGGTGGCCATTGTCGGGTCGTTGACGGCGTCAGAGTTATAGTGAATTGCTGATTTTTGTGTTGCAATTTTTTTGAAAACGGCGGGTGTTTTGATAAGTTGATAAGTGAACGGGTTATATAGTGGGGTAAAATTGTGTGCAACGGTAAAAGTTAAACGGCTTTTAAGTTTCCAATTTTTTTTCGTAAGCGTCGGGAAGCGTCGGTCAAGCCTCGGGGGAGCGTCGGTCAAGCCTTGGGAAACGTCGGCCAAACCTCGGGAGTATCAGTCAAGCCTAGGGAAGCGTCGGGTCAAGCCTCGGAAGCGTCGGCAAGCCTCGGAAGCGTCGGCAAGCCTCGGAAGCGTCGGCCAAGGCCTCGGAAGCGTCGGCCAGGCCTCGGTAACGTACAAAGGGACGCATTAAAAAAATTATGGTTATGAAGCGTCGGTGACTGCCGCAATTTCGTAACGGAACGGACCCTTCAACGTGGCGGACACGTGTCGCTTGAAAGGAAACGAACGCTTCAACGTGACAGGCGGACGCTTCACGTGAAAAGGCGGACGCTTCCGAGGCTGAGTAGTCCTTTCAAGGACGCATGATGGTGACAAATTTGAAAACACCCTTGGTCAACCAACATTTTGGTAATTTTCCCTTAAAATATAGTTACAGTAACAGTCAAAGGACTCGAGTTAGAGTTAGTCCAAATCTTGAAAGTGTAGGTCCCTCGGAGGTTGAGGTTTAACCTATTCCTTGTTATATCTAACACACTAGCGAGTGCGGAATCCAAGCTAGCATGCAAACCGGGAGTAGAACAAGCACAAACACAAGACACACAATATCCACCGATTAACACCACTTGTATTAAACGTATGAAAGGTTCCGGTTACAAGCACAATGTTTACAAATCAGTTTTGCAAACTCTCTAAGTGTGTGTGTGTGTTCCGAACAGAATGCTCTCAGTTTTCTCTAGTGTCTCATTTCCAACTCTAAGTGTCTAAAATGAAATGAACACACAACAAGGGTATATATACCCGAACACAGCTAGGTCTGGTCGAAGGATCAGATAGATGATTGAAGGATCATCTATCGACTAGAAACAGCTCGAATGATCAGCATGTACCTCGAAGGATGGAATCTTTCGAGGTCCATCCATTGAAGGTTATCTTTCGAACATATCGAAGGATGTGACAATCCTTCGATGAACTATCCTTCGACGCAACCAGCTTACAAACCAATGTTCAAACTGTTTGGCCAAGTCAAACCGGAGGATGGTTGACTTGGTCAAACTTACAGGACTAACGAAGACAACGTTTTACATTGTGACCGAATACAGACAAAGTACAGACACAAGTGCACCAACAAACTCCCCCTTGGCTGTAGCTTTGTCTGGCTGAAGCTTTGTCTCGATCTTTATAACTCGATCTTTGTGTCTTCAACTTTGACGTCCTTTCAATTCTTCAATGTCGGAGGATCTTTAAAGTCTTCACGTCTTGAAAGCAGAAAGTGTACCAACAAACTCCCCGTTTGATGTAGAAAGTGTGTTGACAAACTCCCCCTTAACATAAGCTCCCCCTTGAGTTATGCTCGTGAAAAACTTGTTCTTTATGAAGTGAGATCCTTGTGGTATTGATGATGGTCAGCGGCAACTCGATCATCTTCATCACTTGAGCGCCTTCACGTCGTGTCTTCATTCCGAGGCTTTGTCATCGACCATGTTCTCCTTGCCTTTAGAATCTGCACATGCAAGAAATCTAAACGCGTAATGAGAACAACTGCTTGGAATATCATAAGTAAACGACACACATGTGACCATTGTTCAATCAAACACCGTCCGACAGTTTGAAAGTTTAATAAATTTATCAATTTCAATTTTAACTTTCAAAACTTGCAAATTTCGACCGTTTATGAAGATTCAGTCGTTTCGGTTTTCAATCAGGTTTCAGGTAACGAAGACTCGAGCTCCAACATCGTACGATCGAAAAATAAAGTAGAAATAAAATCTTTTTGGCTTTTTTTTTTTTTTTTTTTTTAATATTTCAAATTTAAAGACTGAAAGCAGTAAATAAATATATACAAAGATGCAGAAAATTGAAGCATTAAATAAATATTTACAGACATTCTTTTGGTGAGTTTCGAGGGTAAGAGAATCATATCAGTGTACGGTCATGCCAAAACGCTCTTGTTGTTCTTTTAGATAACATTAAGATAAGCATCCTATAACAATTATCGGTATTGTTGTCCACTTAAGCTCAACTTATCATTTGTAATCATGGCGAGGGGATACGTTAAGGTATGATTTATACTTACCGACCGGTGTTCATCCACATCACGACACACTCCCGTATCAAGGTATGCACGAGGGTTCATCTTACCGGTGAGTATACCGATTATCATCTGTTTGACCGTATATGATGTGAGATTCTCACTTATTTTGATTTGAAAACAAGCCCTATGTGATATAATCACTTATTGATGAGGAACTTGATTTTCGATGCATGAGGGCACAGGAGCAAGTCCGTGAACAGGTCAGTACTTTCGTACAGCAGAGAGACGAACTTGACTCCCGGAAAGAATGTGATATATTATCACTTATTTGTTTGGACATGTGATTGTTGATCACTTATTGAGGTCGAATGCAGTATGTACACGTATGTATAGTATCATGGAAGATCTAGACTTGCGTCCCCGTTATTTTTCGGTAAAAGATACAACCATGATACCCAGATGATAAGCAGCATAAAGACCGAATATCTCAGAACCTCGGCAATCTCTCAAACGAAATTTCGGTACCAAGACCATATGCCAATGAATGGTTCCCACCCAGTCTTCAGTCGATTTAAGTTTATATCACCCTGCACACTTTAAAATGATTGTGAGCCTACCGATACATCTTATATAGAGCTGCTTATCGTTTTTCATTTAAGGTTTAAAGAGGTTTAGACAGACCACTGATGTACTATCATTTTCTCTTTTGCTCGCCAGGAAACTCATTTTTGTTTTTCTATTGTTTTTGTGCTTTTGAAATTTTTCGATGTTTTTGGATTTTCAAATTTTGGATTTACTCCCCCTAAAATCAATAAACTAAGACAAATTTAAAACACAAAGGTATTTACAAAAATGATTTTCCGATGTTGGTTTACTCTTGCTTGACCTTAATGCCGTTTTCCAATAATAAAAAGTCAAATCTTGATTTGTCAAAAGCTTTGGTAAAAAGGTCGGCACGTTGGTCATCGGTGTGGACCATGACAACATTAACGAGTTTCATATTGAAACAATCACGTGTGAGGTGATATTCGAGATCAACGTGTCTGGTCAAAGAGTGTTGTACGAGATGATAATAATTCATAAAGCAGCTTAAATATCGACAAGTATAGGAGAGATTAGAAATTTAAAAACCGTATCCTGCAACTGCTTCGTGCATTGCAAGGAATCTGAGCGCTCTCCCAAACTGGATATCCACCCGGTGTGGACTTCAAAGTCGATTCTTTGTAGCTACTGAGAAGTCTCTTCACAGCAACAAGATCACA
Source organism: Helianthus tuberosus (assembly GCA_030545235.1). Taxonomy (NCBI): domain Eukaryota; kingdom Viridiplantae; phylum Streptophyta; class Magnoliopsida; order Asterales; family Asteraceae; genus Helianthus; species Helianthus tuberosus. The sequence goes on from CM060431.1 coordinate 170,838,132, forward strand.
GACCTCTGGGTCCGGCTGGTTTTCCAAATTGTACCAGCGAAGGTCTTTGTCTTTCTCTTTCAGAAGTAGTGTGCGGTTGTTCAATCCACGCCAAGGCATCCGCACACCCGGTTGGTTCGTTCAACAAACACATTTTCTTCATTCACACCGTGGAGAAAAGTACACTGCACGTTCATCTTGTTGGATTTGAACTTCAAACGTGCTGCATGCGCGTACTTTTCATTCGAATCTTCCATGTTGACCCGATCAAAAACCACAACAACCAAACTTTGGAACATATTTCAACTGGTCGAATTTTTCAACTTCATTCCTTTTTCCTTCATCAGACATATTTGTCTTCTTTTCTCCTCTCTCCATCAAAGGCAACAACTCCTAGTATAATGATGTTTCGGAGTCTGGTGTCGCCGATCTTGTGCATGGACGCTCCACTATCAACAATCTTAAGACTATCAATAGTTCCTCCTGGAACATCCTGCACACTCATTCAGAGATTGTGAGCCTACCGATACATCTTATATAGAGCTGCTTATCGTTTTTCATTTAAGGTTTAAAGAGGTTTAGACAGACCACTGATGTACTATCATTTTCTCTTTTGCTCGCCAGGAAACTCATTTTTGTTTTTCTATTGTTTTTGTGCTTTTGAAATTTTTCGATGTTTTTGGATTTTCAAATTTTGGATTTACTCCTAGGTCCCTCGGAGGTTGAGGTTTAACCTATTCCTTGTTATATCTAACACACTAGCGAGTGCGGAATCCAAGCTAGCATGCAAACCGGGAGTAGAACAAGCACAAACACAAGACACACAATATCCACCGATTAACACCACTTGTATTAAACGTATGAAAGGTTCCGGTTACAAGCACAATGTTTACAAATCAGTTTTGCAAACTCTCTAAGTGTGTGTGTGTGTTCCGAACAGAATGCTCTCAGTTTTCTCTAGTGTCTCATTTCCAACTCTAAGTGTCTAAAATGAAATGAACACACAACAAGGGTATATATACCCGAACACAGCTAGGTCTGGTCGAAGGATCAGATAGATGATTGAAGGATCATCTATCGACTAGAAACAGCTCGAATGATCAGCATGTACCTCGAAGGATGGAATCTTTCGAGGTCCATCCATCGAAGGTTATCTTTCGAACATATCGAAGGATGTGACAATCCTTCGATGAACTATCCTTCGACGCAACCAGCTTACAAACCAATGTTCAAACTGTTTGGCCAAGTCAAACCGGAGGATGGTTGACTTGGTCAAACTTACAGGACTAACGAAGACAACGTTTTACATTGTGACCGAATACAGACAAAGTACAGACACAAGTGCACCAACAGAAAGTTTTCACATCAATTGATATCTCAAATAATCACTTTTCAGGGGAAATACCGTTTACAATTGGGCAACTCAAAGCATTGTATGTTCTCAATGTATCCCGTAATGAATTCACATGTTCTATTCCATCATCTATGGGAAATTTGAGGCAGCTGGAATCAATAGACATGTTATAAAACAAATTGACAGAGGTTGGGGGCAGGATGAGGTGGTGGTAGCGGCGGGATGAGGTGGTGGTGGTGGGGGCAAGATGTGATGGTTAGGGTTTTAGGGCTAAGAAATTGGAGAAGATGATGTCTATATGCATTTTTTTTTTGTTTTATTTATTAAACATTTAAATAAAAGTATGAATTGACCATAATACCCTTAAGTGAATAAACTTAACAAAACAAATTTAACCAGGTTAGTGCTAAAGGAAGTACAGTATAACGGGTTTTGCAAATAAAGGATTGTCTCTGTAATTATTTAAGTTAAAGACTATCTGTTGCAATCCGGTACAAACATAAAGGACGAAAAGTGTAATTTACCCCTATTTTATTTTATATTTAACCCGTATATTACACGGGTTAGTAACTTAGTTGGTTTAAATATAAAATGTGGCACTAAAAGGAGATTTCTTGTTTTATCAGGGAAAAATTACAAGTTTTGTCCTTTATCTTTATACCACTTTTCAGACGGTGTCCTTTTTAACGAATGTTGACAGACGGTGTCCTTTACTAGGTATTTTATTGCAAGTTTAGTCCTTTACACCCAACCCAGTTATAAAACCCTGTTAATTGTTGACAGGCGGTGTCCTTTACTAGGTATTTTTTTGCAAGTTTAATCCTTTACCTAGGTATTTTGTTGCAAGTTTAGTCATTTACACCCAACAATTAACAGGGTTTTTTAACTGGGTTGGGTCTAAAGGACTAAACTTGCAACAAAATACCTAGTAAAGGATACCGTCTGTCAACATTCGTTAAAAAGGACACCACCTGAAAAGTGGTATAAAAATAAATGACAAAACTTGTAATATTTCCTTTTATCAGTAATCATCATTTGGTTGGGGTGGGCCACCTTAAGAAGAATTAAATTGGTTTAAATATAAAATGGTGGCACTAAAAAGAGATTTCTTGATTTAGTAGTAATCATCATTTGGTTGGATTGGGCCACCGAAAGAAGAATCAAGTTATGTGGGAAGTTATTATGGGCTGAGATTAAATGTATAGAAGCCCACAATAATTGTAGAGGCCGTAGAGCTGCTTAAAATTAAAAGGGTTCAATAATAGCAAAATTTTTTTTTGAATATTTAATAATAGCAATTTCTGAACGGAGTTTTTGGGAAGTTCACATCGGTTAGATTCTTTCCTAACTTTAGTCATCATATTTGTATACGATACTTGACTAATTTGTCACAGACCCTTATTTATTCTTTGTTGTGTTAACATTTGCTTGTCTAGTTTTGAAATGGTTTATATTGAATTTGTGATTACCCTAAGGTGCCATAACACCATAGTTAGTGTAATTAGGAGATTGTTTCATTGGTGTGGTAACATATAGATATTGTCCGTTGTTAGTGAATCATTCAATATAAGTTATGTCTATGTATGTAGCTAATCAAATATTTATATCACATGTCGAGTTAACAAGTAGCAAATAAACTTTAGTGTTATGAACTTGTGTTTAAACATTTGGATGATCATACATGTTAACATATGATTGTGCTTATGTTATTGATTCTTGCTTTAGTTAGAAGATGGTTTATTGTTGCTTACCCGATGGCCCCATCTCACAGTAGTTAGTGTAATAAGGATATGGCACGTTGGGGTCAGAGTCAGTCCTAAGGATTCAAGTGCCTTGTATGAGCCCGAAAAAAAACCCTTAGCCATGACGAGTTAAATTATATAAACGAATATTTATTAAATATTCTTATTATTTATTAGGTGAATGGATCAATATCGGATATTTTACATATGGGCTAGGTTTTAGAGATTAATATTGCCAATATTTTTTTAGATTTTAAATTTTTATATATTGGGCCAAATTAGATTAGAAAACAAAATTAACCAGAATGCAAAAAGTTGTAGACGATGAGAATTCTTTCAACAAAAACTAACTAAAAAAGATTTGGTCTTTTGAGTTTCATTTTCAACAAAAAAAAAATTGCATGGCAGTTCTTCCATTTTATTTTCTTTAAAAAATAGATTGTAAATAAATGAAGGTTCCAACCATGTGATACTTGTTGTTATTTAATTAATTAAAAACAACAATAAATGAGAGGTTTTACATTGTTACTTGTGCTTAGCAAAAGAATAATAAAAAATCACACAAAATGTAATTTTATTACTTCTGCCTTTATTTATGTGGAGAGCTATGGAAGGAAAAATACCAACAATATTCGAATTGGAAAATAAGGGGCGTGGCGGTTAGCGGTCGTCTATGCCCAAGGTGTGGTTACTCCGCTGAAACAGTGGACCATGTGTTGGTATCGTGTACATTGGCTAAGACACTTTGGTGGTTGATTGGGATTGAGGACCCAGAAATTATTTTCTGATGGTGCGAACGAAAGGTTCAACCAAAATTTTAAGGGGTGCAATCGGTAATTTTTACCTCGAAAACACACTAAATTTTTTTTTCAAGGGGGGCACCCTCCCACCCAAGCCAAAGCTTGGGTCCGCCCGTGTGGCTGAAACAGTGGACCATGTTAATATGACAGTTTTACCCTTATGCGAAGCCGGCTCCCTAGCAGTGCCAAACAGGTTAGAAAAGGAGTCCTAGCCTGTGAGATCAAACCCGCACCATCAAGAAACTAACCTCCAAATAGATTTGGCTTCTGGACAGAGAAGAAAAACATGCTGGATAGTCTTGCAAACGTCCATGCACCCACCAGAATGATTTGTAACTAGTGTGAGCCTCTCTTCGCCAATTCAGGTTTGACCGGAACTCTGCCTTGAACCAGTCTGATCTGAAATGTCCACGCACCCACCAAATGATCCGAAACTAGCATGATGCCTTTCTTCGTCAAAGAGAATACGTATCTATGGACGAGACATGTGGCAAAGTGGAAAATTTTACTCTTGGAGGATTGGTTGAGCTTTAATGTAATTTCATAGATATTTGATATTGTTGTTAGATTGACAATAGATTAAACATTTGTTTCATCACATATGGAGTATTACAACTAAGTAGCCATAGCTAAACTGAAATGAACGCATTGTCTTGTATTGGGATTAGGCTTGCAAATGAATTGAACAAATATGAACAAAGCATGCTCATGTTAGCATTTAACTTCAACTGAACAAACGATCAAACACGAACAATTAAACAAACATTTGTTGTTCACATTCGTTCGTTAGGAAAATGGATATGTTTGTGTTCAAATTTGTCCGTCAATAGTATAAACAAACAGTTCGTGAATGTAAATGAACAAACATAGATGAACGAACCTAACTGAGCTTACACTAATTAAAAGTAAATATGAATAACAATGGGTTGGGTCTAAAACTTATATAAACTAGGCTGACTTGTAATTGGTTATATTTAAATGTTATAAAACTACACTAAATTGTGATGTACCTAACAAATTTAAAAAGATATTTAACGAACGTAAAGGAACGAACTTAAACAAACAGCATAAATATAAATGAACATAAACAAATTTAAATCAGATACCTTAGTTTAGCTTTGGTTGTTGCTAAACTTAATCTATAACTTAGTTTAGCTCTGGTTTAAATTAATAACCATATAATAATATTATGAACTAATTTTATAACTAAAGAAGACGTGTTTACTACATACTTATTAAATAAAACAAAAATAAAAAGAAATGTGTGTTCATGTGCTTGGTGGATGATGGTGAAAAAGGGCTTAACGCTTGTTACTATAATACGAACAGCTGATGCCCTTCATTGAAAGTTGTGTAAGGGTGTGTGTGTGTGGGAGCCAATAGATGAGGTGAATGGGTTGTCGGCAACTACACTTATTCTTATAGTAATTAACTTGATTAGTTAGGTTTTTAACGCTACCGCACACACCATCCTCCTGAAATGTCCACATTTGGATACAAAAGACCAGGTCCACGTGTATAGTTGGTCATCGGTACCTCCCCAATTTTACTAGATTTATGCAAAAAAAATAAATAAATAAAACAGTTCAAGCATGTTAAAAGATGTTGAAAATTGAAAGTGATAATGTGATTTAGAATAATTAAAATCAGATAATTATTTAAGGATATCCATGTAAAATGACCCCTAAATCATTAGCAAAAAGAGAATCTATATGTTCTCTTCGATCACACAATTTAGGACATCAAAAACAAATATACACGTAGCACGACTTTTAATCGGTTTAGGCCATTTGGTCCATTTGATTAGTCACACTCGTAGCATTTTTCGAATAGTCACGAATTTGACTCATTTATATACTATAAATTTGCAATAGAGTTGTGTTGTTGTATATTGTACCTCATGCAATAATGTTTTAATGTGCATAGTATGCTTGCATATTTGGCTTTGGAATTTATTTTCATTTTGTTGGTATTTAAGGCTTGGTAGACTTTGTTGTTGTATATTGTACCTCATGCAATATTGTTTTAATGTGCATTGTATACTTGTATATTTGGCTTTGGAAGTTATTTTCATTTTATGGGTATTTAAGGCTTGGTTTGTTTGCGGGTTGGCTTAATACTAAAGTCGTATTTCTGTATAATGTATTGTTATAATAGCTGTGATGATGGCTAATGTTTTGGTCAAAAATCTGATTAAGGATAATGTAACCAAACTTTGATTTGAGAGGTAGAGTGCTTAATGTGATGAACAATTGAATGAATAAGTATCAAATGTAAATGACAACGAACACAGGATTTATACGAGGAAAAAACCCTTGATCAATGAATGATCTCCAGCATAAAATACATCGGGTAATGGGAACTACCGATCACCAACTATATTGAACAATAAAGATTACAACTTTGGATAATATTGAGCTTGTTACAATGAAAAAATAGACGCGGATTCATCGTAACGCGCGAATTCTAGATCAACTTAGTTATTTTATTCTATGTTTTATGTTTCTGTTTAATTTCTTCGCATTAACACGCCACAACTTCAGTGTCGGTGGTCGCTGGCAGTAGCGTGACATTAGTGCTCGCCCCCGCCGCAACGCGGGGGGTTCTTAATACTAGTTATTAATAAAACATAACTCAAATGGAAGCACTTCAAAAAAGTAGTAAACAAACACCAACACTATTGTCATTTAAACTAAATACGGATTGAACTCTCAAGCCTCATTAAAATCTCCAAGAATGCAGGTCTGAATAAGAGGGCTTTCCTTCAAGATTAAACTAAGTGTCACCCCCCGATATTTCCACGTATTACCGGTGGACCCGGTGGGGAGTGTCGTGACGTAGTTGATATTATCATAGTCAAATAATCACAATTTAATGCACAGCGGAAGTCTTGGTAGAAATTATTAATACGAACCGAAATACAAAGTATAAATAAATATTATACAAGCGGTTGTAAGTGGATCCACAGGCGGATCTAAAACAGAAAACAAAATATTGTTCGACAGACTTTAAGTATCAAGAACTTGCAAGATTCTTTATCTAATGCTCAGGAGCTTCCAGCCAATTTTGCTTAGTACCTGTCACTTAGTATTTTTGAAAAATACGTCAGTTTACACTGGTAAATACAATTAACTGACTCTTTTAAAAACATTTATGAAAATTTATTTAATTGCACAAGGCACAAATCTTTTATAACTTGGGACAATTATATAAAATAATCTTGTATATAGATTTATATTATTTGTCGTACGTTCAGGGCCCGGGATAGAAGCCGAGACAAGATTAATAGACACACCACTAGTATAAGCCCACAAGAAGTTATCCTCATGAGTGGGATACCATTTTACATGCGCAACTATCAGGTGTATGCCTACACCCCGTGCTTAAGTCGTGGCCATTTCAAATGAATGAGCCGAGGATATCCAGGACACGGTCATTAACCCCCAAATGCTTAAATCAAACAAAACAAATTAAAACGGGTTATCTCAATGATTTAACCACTAATCGATTAAATATTCAATACCCGACCAAGCGGTAATAATTTACCTTATCCCAAGCCCCGTATAAGGGAAAATAAGTTAAAAGTATTTACCTGAGCTTAAAATATAAAATTTTGTATTCTCGGCTGTATATCCTACTCAACAAGTGTAGGTAGCTTTTACTGGGCTCCTAATCTGGAACGAAGATTATATTAACCTATTAGATTCCTAACGGGTCTTATTTAAGTTGTAACTTAGACCGGTTAGTTTTAAAGAAAAGTTTACGGCACGGAACGCTAGATTAAGCGATGACCGGATTGGAATGTGATTTAGACCCAACAAGTATGAAGACTTGTATAAAATGGGTAAACTAAATAAATTCTGGATTTTGAAGTAAAAATGATAAGGTTTGACCCGTTTCGGTTAATTTATGCAAACTAGTTACATAAACCGTACCGAACGCCTATATGCATAACGGGTAACCGGATGAGTCAAGTGCAAGTTCCATAAGTTATTACGCTTAAAATATGTTGTGATATCAGTAGGATATCAACAATTATGCCCCAATTGAATTTAAAATCAATTTAAGTCCCGTAAGGGTATTTTGGTCATTTTAAAGATTATAAAAGAGGTTTAAATGTAAACTGAGGTTCTAGTCTAAATTAATCAGTAAAAATATTTATTTTATCATGTTATATCAGTAGGATATCTTACATATGTGAGGTTTACCATTTATGGCCAAATTATGCACCGTATGGACATTTTGATCATTTCACATATGCTTTGAAGGACAAATTTGGAAGTCTGAGTTCACAACTTGTACTTACTGTAAAAATATTAAAATTTATTTATAAAGTCAGTAGGTAACAAGTCTTAGGTGTTAAATATGGTTTTAACCCATATTATGCACCTATTTAGCGTAAAAGTCGGTAATTGGCGATATTTGAGATGTTTATGGAATTCTAAGATTTTGATCAGTCTTGAATGTTCAAAATATTTTATTTTTCATATAACATCAGTAGGAAAAGGTTTGGTATGTTATTGATATGTAAATCTTATTTTCTTAGTGAAAAGAGCATTATCGTCAATTACCGAATTCATACAAGAACTCTATGTTATGGTCAGTATAAAATCTGACCAAAAAAATCCAAAAATCCCTAAAAATTATATCATAACAGTAGGTTGATGTGCTAAAAGTGGTTAAATAAAAACTACTAAAATTAACCTAATCTAGACACTCTAAGCTTTAAATTTATAAACTTAGACTCGATCTAAAACTAAACCACGCAACCGGTAAGTGTACCGATCAATGCAGTATAGCTACAGTAAGTCCGAGTATCGAACCCACGAGACTCTCTAATTACGCTAATTAGACTCTATCTAGACCTAGACTGACACATGCTCTAACTGTTTAATTGGTTGGGGGGGGGGGGTACGGAAAACTAAGGAAATCTATATTAAACTACTAAATTAAACTAAAACTAGACTAATACGAAAGAAGACGAAGGCTTTTCCTTATATGAAGAACTAGACCACCTAGACAAGAATCTTGGATTGATTTTAAGAAATTACCGATTAAGTTAATTGCATGAATTATGGAACCGGGATCTTAAAGTACTAAACCTATTAAGAACCAACTAAGCCCCTCGACCCTTCTCAAGGAGAAACCTGTGGAACTACCTAGGTTGTTAATCCTACCGGTTATTAGACGTCTTTCCAGTTGTCTAATTATTGTGTAAGTACCCTAATGTTTACCTACTCTTTTCCAATCATAGATCTTGGGTAGTTTGAGTTATTAAACTTGACTTGATAGACTAATAAAACTGACAGGTCAACTAAGACACGACCTTTTCCAAGGACTATCTAAAGCAATTCGCCGGGTAAGACTTACCAATAGCCCCTCACTTTCCAAGTATTAGGACTAGCAGAACACTAAGACTTAGTAAATACTAACAATTACTTCTAGAGGTTATCGGCCGATTATCCCTAAAGAGTTAAGATTTCTTACGTGATATAGACACTCACCAAAATCCTAAACCCTAGTATGACTCTATGTTGTGATATAGACCGTCACTAAGAATCATACGAAGCAAATGACAATAATAAACCAAGTTAAAGCACGCATGCGCATCAAATCAATAAAACAAACTCTTTACTAAGCACAATCCACCCATAATATTCATGCAAATAACGAAAAAGATAAAAACTCTATATCAATCCATTCAACTAAGTCTAGGTGGCTTGAAAGTTTAGCCAAGCATGATAATCATAAAAACAATCAAACAAGGTTTAGAACGAGAATTCATTAGAATAAAAACAAGAAGACTAGAAAATAAAAGAAACCGAATAGTAAAACCCGGTAGTTCCTTGTTCTCCAAGCTTCCCGCTCGATCCCTATGATTCCGTAGCCTTGATCTTTGCTAAACACCTTCTCCAAAATTCGTCCCGCTGATGTTCTTAGAATAATAATGTGCGGCTCCTTCTGAATTCGTCTGTCTCCCCTCCTCTCTTGCCGTCTGATGTCTATTAAATATATATGTGGCTGATGTATATATTTATGATGGATTTGTGTCCAAGAATGATTCTCTTCTCACGGCCCAAAAAATAAAATCCCACATGATCATGATGATGTATGGCGGCCCACTCACGTTTGATGTTGTTATAATGTTATATGGGATTGTGAATTATAATTACCTTTATTTTTTTCTACTCGTGTCCCATGGCAACAATAGGCAACAGCCTTTCTTTTCTTTTCTTTTTTTATGGATTCACCTCTACAACAATAAATGTGGTACCTTTCGTCTGATGTGTATCTTAGCAGTGCAAAAGAAAATAGCGGCAATTTTATTTCGATTACTGGTGCTTCACTCTGCCCAACAGGCTGGTCATTTCTATATTACTCGTTTTTGCTCCATTTGCATCAGGACCTGCCAAAACACAATATAATATAATACAATACTAAAACTAAATAAAAACAAAAAAAACCTATACAATTTACACGGGACAAATATGTGTATTTTACCCCACATCAAATATCCCCACACTTACTCTTTTTTCGTCCCCGAAAAAGAATATATGCATACGGAATCAGAGATGGATAGTTACTCGGGTCAAAACTATTTATATTTTGTTAAAATCAAAGATTGCGTTAGCCGCGATTGCGAATATATTTGTCCCTTTAAACCCGAATCCAGTCTTAAGCCCTTATCATGTGAATTTAATTTAAGTGCGGTCAATCTACCTAGGGTCTCACGCTAGAATCTACGGTCCACCTACTCCCGCCTCAAGCTTATAGAACTAAAGGAACGATCACTGGACCAATTCCCAACCGTCTTATATCAAAACCAAGAGAATTAAAAATCAAATTTTTTTTTCACTTTTTTTTTCAGCATTTTTTTTTCCTTTCTTTTCATTCCTTTTTTTTATGAGCGTAGACGTTGCTTTCCCTAACTCAGAGGCATTCCGGCTGTAGAGTCGCTATCCCCAACTCGGATTAGTTAGGCTTCGGTATTTTTTACTTTTCTTTACAAGGTCGATTTCACACACCCTAGCGGTAATCCGGTTGTAAAGTCACTATCCCCAACCCAGACTACATAGAAATGCGCTACTTTCATTAGTTTCTAGCTCACTTTTTTCTATTTTTTTTTTTTGCATGATCACAAATTCTAACGGTTTTAACTTATAACAGTGTCCCTTATACTATTATCGGCAATTTTGATTTCCCATATTTCCCAGATGAAAACCCACTAGTAGACCGACAATTAAGGTATATTAACTCAAAGGGACCCAAAACCAAACCCGGGCCTATCCACATATCCCAAACTAGACACAAGCTCAACTTAATTAATCTCATATTATTATTATTCGAACCCAAGCAAAAACTCATATTTTCTATCATTTTCCGTATTAATTTTGCAAACTTCTTATTTCAAAAGACATTTTCAAATTTTTTCAATTTTTTTAATTTTTTTAAATTTTTTATTTTTTTTTGTATTTTTAATTTTTTTTCTATGACTCAAACTAACCTAAAAAACAGTTACTCATCCCCACACTTGAGATTTGCATTGTCCCCAATGCAGAGACGGAAACTAAAAATAAATAATAAAGAAATAAAATACAGAGAGAGTTGGAAAAGACTTAGCTGGTTAGGACAAAAGTCAGTGCCAGCCGTACGAGTCTTGAATCCAACGAACGATCGTATAGCATTTCCTTCGCGATCGTTGCCTAGTCTACTTGGGTTATATCAATAAGGCAGCTCCGAAATCACCCGAATGGAGATTGAGTACGGGTGGTACAATCCAAACCTGCATAATCACAACAAAACAAAACCCAAAGCAGTACCGACTCTAAAAAAAACGACTCAAAAACTACTAAGACTCAATATACAAAAACTACGACTCTATACAAACTCTACAAAACCTCCCCACACTTGAACTTAATCAGGAGGTTTCTCTTTGATTTGAACCCGGTCTAGCCCATTTAATTCCACCCGATCCTCATAAACATTTAAAAATTTTGTAGTGAAATTATAAAAGAATTTTAAATATTTAACCGGGTTAAAACACCTAAATTTGAACTTACCCGGCAGGAGCCGCTGAAACACGATCTCGGGTGTTCTTCTCATTGCCTTCTCCCATGGTTTTGAACTTTTACTCGCATTCGCTATCAGTACCATGGGCCAGCTGTGGTGTTCTTTCTCTTCCACCACCACTTCTTCTTTGGGAAGATCCCCACACTTAATTTCTACGTGCGGTGTGGGTTCACTTATTTTCTCGGGTTTACCTTCTAGTAGGGCTTCTAAATTTGCTAAATCACCTAATGGATCAAATTCCCCTACTTGTTCAGATTCTGATAAACCTTCTAACTCCCTTAAAAACTCATCTTCCCAACTTAACACTTTTTTCTGTACCTCAACTTCTACCTCATCATCAAACAGACTACCTAAGGGATCTCCTAAATCTAATTCCTCATCAACATCTACCCCTTTAACTAATGATTCCTGGTAGACTTGCCACTCGTCTACTTCTTCCACACTCTCTATTAATATCCCGCAATTAGCCATTTGCATCATAGTCTCCTCTTCTTCACAACCAAAATCAATGATGCCCTTATTCTCAGTTTCTATTACTTCTTCTAATCTCCTAGACATTTCTTCTACTGAACATCGAATGTCTGAGAGTATAGACTGGTTATTTTGAAACAGGACTTCATGTTCTTGAATCATTTTATGAGTAGTCTCATCCGTAGCTACCAGTTGAGCTAACAACCCCATTATCCTATCCAGCTGGTCCTGCTCATTTACTCCAAAATTTTGCTGTTGGGGCTGGTGATACGGTTCCTCATACTGGTACGAGGAATACCCCTGTGAAAAATATGACTGAGGCTGCACATAGGGGTTAGCATAATAATGTGCAGAGGACCCCTCATATTGTGGGCACTTAACAGTAAAATGAGGTCCTCCACAAATTTCACACATATTTACAAGACTCAAGAAAAATAAAAGACACGGACAATTAGACACCTACGACTCAATATACAAAAGCAAGTAGCACGTATGATGTCAGTTAAGTCTAGATAAAGTAATCAACGCAATTGCCAAAGAGTCCCCGGCAACGGCGCCAAAAACTTGATGTGCTAAAAGTGGTTAAATAAAAACTACTAAAATTAACCTAATCTACACACTCTAAGCTTTAAATTTATAAACTTAGACTCGATCTAAAACTAAACCACGCAACCGGTAAGTGTACCGATCAATGCAGTATAGCTACAGTAAGTCCGAGTATCGAACCCATGAGACTCTCTAATTACGCTAATTAGACTCTATCTAGACCTAGACTGACACATACTCTAACTGTTTAATTGGTTGGGGGGGGGGGGTACGGAAAACTAAGGAAATCTATATTAAACTACTAAATTAAACTAAAACTAGACTAATACGAAAGAAGGCGAAGGCTTTTCCTTATATGACGAACTAGACCACCTAGACAAGAATCTTGGATTGATTTTAAGAAATTACCGATTAAGTTAATTGCATGAATTATGGAACCGGGATCTTAAATTACTAAACCTATTAAGAACCAACTAAGCCCCTCGACCCTTCTCAAGGAGAAACCTGTGGAACTACCTAGGTTGTTAATCCTACCGGTTATTAGACGTCTTTCCAGTTGTCTAATTATTGTGTAAGTACCCTAATGTTGACCTACTCTTTTCCAATCATAGATCTTGGGTAGTTTGAGTTATTAAACTTGACTTGATAGACTAATAAAACCGACAGGTCAACTAAGACACGACCTTTTCCAAGGACTATCTAAAGCAATTCGCCGGGTAAGACCTACCAATAGCCCCTCACTTTCCAGGTATTAGGACTAGCAGAACACTAAGACTTAGTAAATTACTAACAATTACTTCTAGAGGTTATCGGCCGATTATCCCTAAAGAGTTAAGATTTCTTACGTGATATAGACACTCACCAAAATCCTAAACCCTAGTATGACTCTATGTTGTGATATAGACCGTCACTAAGAATCATACGAAGCAAATGACAATAATAAACCAAGTTAAAGCACGCATGCGCATCAAATCAATAAAACAAACTCTTTACTAAGCACAATCCACCCATAATATTCATGCAAATAACGAAAAAGATAAAAACTCTATATCAATCCATTCAACTAAGTCTAGGTGGCTTGAAAGTTTAGCCAAGCATGATAATCTTAAAAACAATCAAACAAGGTTTAGAACGAGAATTCATTAGAATAAAAACAATCAGACTAGAAAATAAAAGAAACCGAATAGTAAAACCCGGTAGTTCCTTGTTCTCCAAGCTTCCCGCTCGATCCCTATGATTCCGTAGCCTTGATCTTTGCTAAACACCTTCTCCAAAATTCGTCCCGCTGATGTTCTTAGAATAATAATGTGCGGCTCCTTCTGAATTCGTCTGTCTCCCCTCCTCTCTTGCCGTCTGATGTCTATTAAATATATATGTGGCTGATGTATATATTTATGATGGATTTGTGTCCAAGAATGATTCTCTTCTCACGGCCCAAAAAATAAAATCCCACATGATCATGATGATGTATGGCGGCCCACTCACGTTTGATGTTGTTATAATGTTATATGGGATTGTGAATTATAATTACCTTTATTTTTTTCTACTCGTGTCCCATGGCAACAATAGGCAACAGCCTTTCTTTTCTTTTCTTTTTTTTATGGATTCACCTCTACAACAATAAATGTGGCACCTTTCGTCTGATGTGTATCTTAGCAGTGCAAAAGAAAATAGCGGCAATTTTATTTCGATTACTGGTGCTTCACTCTGCCCAACAGGCTGGTCATTTCTATATTACTCGTTTTTGCTCCATTTGCATCAGGACCTGCCAAAACACAATATAATATAATACAATACTAAAACTAAATAAAAACAAAAAAAACCTATACAATAATTATACAATTTACACGGGACAAATATGTGTATTTTACCCCACATCATAGGTAATGAGTTTGGTGCAAAAATTTGGGTTTAAACATGATTTATGTTAAACATGTAATTTAATTAACAAAAAGTTTTGTTTTACGATATCTTGCATAACTTTTGTTTGAGACCAGAAATTGATGTCAAATTTATTGGACATACTTATAAATCAGTAATAAAGCTTTTTGTCCTCTCACATTTTCAAAAATCTTGTTTTTATAACATAAGGGCATAATAGTCAATTTTTAAGCATTTAACGGAAACATGCAAATGAACTATCATTTCTAAGGGACCATGTAGTATGACCCCAGAGGATTACACTAACATATAATACGGTCACAAAGGAACCCTAAAGCATAAAGAAACTAATCTAAATCGGGTCAGAACTGAGAGTCAAAGCAAAAGTCTACTTTTGCGACTTTCGGTTGCGAACCGAGCCTAAACTCATAATTGTCGGGGTGAACATGCCTAGACATGTTCAATTAATATTTACCAAATTATTAAAGTGACAAAACTGGTTTTATAGTTTCTACATTATCAGTTATGAATTTTATTTAAAAACTGACTCGTTTGACTTTTATTTTAATCACTTTGACCCGACAATTAACTAAGTAAACGTGATAATTAGAAGGTGCCATTTTTTAAGGGTTTATCACCAACTTAATTACCAACATATAGCCATTTTCAATTCGAATAATGGCTAGACCGTTAGTGATTAATCACATAGTCAAAGTATACTTACGATATCTTTGACTTTCGGTCATTAAGCTAATAAAAACTTAACTACATAAGCTAAGAACGTTTACAAAGGTCCTTAGCACGAAGATTAAACTTGAGAAAGCTTCCTAGATGACCAGGATGCTCCAGAGAAGTGTTTGAGAGTGAAAATTGAAGTGTGCAAGAACAATGTGCAAAACTTGGTTCTATTTATAGGAATTTGAAGGTCCCCAAGATCAATCCAGCTGTAATTAGGAGTAACCAGATGATACCAAGTGTCCCCATGGCAGTAAAAACCATTTGCACAGTCTCTGGTATCGAAAACCTGCATGCAAGGGCGGTGGAGGAGCTGCTACATGCAGCTGTCCAGTGTTCTGTCGCTGGTGACTCAGTCGCGGCCCGCGTAGACATTAGAGAAAGTCTACGCGGCTCGCGAGGACCTCTTATTCCGGTAAAAAGTTTGCAATCTTTGCATTTTCAGTCCCTGGTCCATATTAAGTTTAAATAACTATTGTTTATTGCACTTTAGACCCCCATAGTTAACTTTTAAGTGTCATGGTCGTTAGGCTCCCGGTTAGTTATGAAACCACCCAAAACGTATTTATTTGCATCGAAAATCCACGAAAACATTATCCGATATACATGAGAGTATAATGAAGTATTACAAAGTCTCGGGTTCATTAAAAGGTCACTCAGATGTAAGAATTAACATGTTAACATTTTTAACCCCTGTACTTTATAACTTTTGATTTTTAATCACAACGGCTTCTTGTGTTCGACAATTTATCCATTAAAGAATACGAACATCGTGTGAGGTCAATCAGAGACACAAGTTTGGCATGTTGACACTTTTGGTCCTTCAAAGTTAACTTTTTATTCGATTAGTGTTTATGACACGTGTCATCACTGTATTGGACATGAGTTTTGCGAGGTGTTACATCCTCACCCCCTTAAAAGAAATCTCGACCTCGAGATTTATTGAAACAAATGAGGTTATTTCTGTTTCATCATGGATTCAACTTCCCACGTATATTCTGGGCCTCTACGGGCATCCCATTTTACCTTTACGATCGGCACATTCTTTCTTCGAAGCTTTTTAACCTATCGATCCTCGATCGACAAAGGTTTTTCAATAAACTTTAAGCTTTCGTCAATCTGCACGTCCTTATGTGACATTGCTAGCGATTCATTGGCTAAGCATTTCTTTAAATTGCAAATGTGGAACACATTGTGTATTCCACTAAGCTCTTCCGGTACATTCAGCTTATAGGCTACAGTCCCGACACATTCGATGATCTCGAATGGTCCTATGTATCATGGGCTCAGCTTGCCCTTTTTGCCAAAACGCATTACCCCTTTCCAGGGTGACACCTTGAGTAGCACTTTATCACCAACTTCAAAATTTAAAGGTGTGTGCCTCATATCTGCATAGCTTTTCTGCCTATCCCTGGTACCTTTCAGACGATCACGGATCTGAACAATCGTGTCCGTCGTCTCCAAGACTATATCAGGTCCTGATAGTTGGGTTTCTCCAAGACTATATCAGGTCCTTATGTGACATTGCTAGCGATTCATTGGCTAAGCATTTCTTTAAATTGCAAATGTGGAACACATTGTGTATTCCACTAAGCTCTTCCGGTAGATTCAGCTTATAGGCTACAGTCCCGACACATTCGATGATCTCGAATGGTCCTATGTATCATGGGCTCAGCTTGCCCTTTTTGCCAAAACGCATTACCCCTTTCCAGGGTGACACCTTGAGTAGCACTTTATCACCAACTTCAAAATTTAAAGGTGTGTGCCTCATATCTGCATAGCTTTTCTGCCTATCCCTGGTACCTTTCAGACGATCACGGATCTGAACAATCTTGTCCGTCGTCTCCAAGACTATATCAGGTCCTGATAGTTGGGTTTCTCCGACTTCCGCCGAACAAACTGACGTTCTGCATTTCCTTCCACATAAGGCCTTGAAAGGCGCGGCCTGGATGCTCGAATGATAACTGTTGTTGTATGAAAATTCAATCAACGGTAGATGGTCATCCCAACTTCCACCCAAATCAATAACACAAGCCCTGAGCATATCCTCAAGCGTTTGAATTGTACGCTCGCTTTGCCCATCCGTCTGAGGATGATAAGCAGTACTGAAATTTAAACGAGTGCCTAGAGATTGCTGAAAGCTTTTCCAAAAATGGGATGTGTATCTTGTATCCCTATCAGAGATAATAGATACTGGCACTCCATGGAGAGATACAATCTCATCCACATATAGCTGGGCTAGTTTATCGGAGCTATGCGTTTCTTTAATGGGTAAGAAGTGAGCTGACTTGGTCAACCTGTCGACTATAACCCATATCGTATCATTCCCACATTTCGTCTTTGGTAACTTGGTAATAAAGTCCATAGTTACCATTTCCCACTTCCAAGTGGGAAGTTCAGGCTGTTGTAGTAAACCTGACGGCTTTTGATGCTCGGCTTTAACCTGTGCGCACGTCAGACATTAGCCACATATGTGGCTATATATTTCTTCAAACCTATCCACCAATAGTTTGCCTTTAGATCCTGGTACATCTTATCACTGCCCGGATGAACTGAATATTTAGAACTATAGGCTTCTTGGAGGATTACATCTCTAAGTCCTCCATGAATTGGAACCCAGATTCGACCATTCAATCTAATGATTCCATCTTTGCCACAAGACAATTGATCAGCAGTCATACCTAACTTCTCATTCGAAAAGTTAGTTTCCAATACAGCTTCCTTCTGAGCAGTTAATAGCCTTTCGTTCAAGCTGCTCTTTAGTTCAATGCTTTTAGCATTAATCCTTATGGGTTTAACTCTTTCTTTCTTACTTAAAGCATCAGCAACAACATTCGCTTTGCCCGGGTGATAGCGAATCACACAGTCATAGTCGTTCAATGTTTCCATCCAACGACGTTGCCTCATATTTAGATCCTTCTGATTAAATAAATGTTGAAGGCTTTTATGATCTGAGTAAATCACACACTTGGTTCCATATAGGTAATGCCTCCAAAGCTTGAGTGCAAATACAACAGCACCCAATTCCAAATCATGGGTGGTGTAGTTCTTTTCGTGCACCTTCAGTTGACGTGAAGCATAGGCAATGACCTTGCCTTTCTGCATAAGCACACAACCCATACCAGTGCGCGATGCGTCGCAATAAACGACAAATTCTTCTATCCCTTCTGGCAATGTCAACACAGGAGCATTGCTTAATTTCTGTTTAAGAATCTCGAAAGATTCTTGTTGTTTGGGACCCCAATCAAACTTCATATTCTTGCGAGTTAACGAAGTTAAAGGTGCAGCAATTCTTGAAAATTTTTCGATGAAACGCCTGTAGTAACCTGCCAAACCTAAGAAGCTGCGAATTTCTGTGGGCGTCTTAGGTGCTTGCCAATTCATAATCGCTTCAATCTTAGCGGGATCCACTTGAATACCACGCTCACTTACCACGTGTCCAAGGAATTGGACTTCTCGGAGCCAGAACTCACATTTAGAGAACTTTGCGTAGAGCTTCTCTTGTTGCAGTAGTTTAAGAATACACCGGAGATGTTTTTCATGATCGGCTTAACTCTTTGAATAAATAAGTATGTCATCAATAAAGACAATGACAAACTTGTCTAGGTATGGCTTGCAAACGCGATTCATGAGATCCATGAATGCTGCAGGAGCATTAGTGAGCCCGAAAGGCATCACTAAAAACTCGTAGTGGCCATATCGTGTTCTGAATGCGGTCTTGTGTACATCTTCGGTTCTGACCTTCAACTGATGATAACCTGACCTCAGATCAATCTTTGAGAAGAAACTTGCTCCTTGAAGCTGATCGAACAGATCGTCGATCCTGGGCAATGGATATCTGTTCTTGATTGTAACTTTTTTCAGTTCTCGATAATCAATGCATAGACGCATTGAGCCATCTTTCTTCTTCACAAATAGGATAGGTGCTCCCCATGGAGACGAGCTAGGTTGAATAAAACCTTTCTCCAATAAATCATCCAATTGGGTCCTTAATTCTTTCATCTCGGTTGGTGCCAAACGATAAGGAGCTCGTGCGACTGGCGCTGCTCCTGGTATAATATCAATCCTGAATTCCACTTGTCTTTAGGGAGGTAAACCAGGTAGTTCTTCAGGGAATACGTCTGGGTAATCAGAAATAACAGGAATTTCTTCTATTTTGGGTTTTGGTTTATCTATAGTCACCTGTGCTATGTAAATGACACAACCTTTCTTCAAACACTTTGATGCCTTAAGCATAGATACTTGTTCAGGTAATCCATACTGCGTATCTCCATGAATAGCAAGTGATTCACCATAAGGGGTCTTGATAAAAATTGCTTCTTATCACAGGCAATTTGGGCTTGGTTACGAGATAACCAATCCATGCCTATAACTATATCGAATCCTGCCAATTTCAACGGAAGCAAAGATAACGGAAGAGAGTGGTTCCTAATGGATATAAAACATCCATCTAAAATTGTTGAAGCAGTCTCTAAGGTACCATCAGCCAATTCTACCTCATATTTTATGTCTAGAGTTTTAACAGGCAGATTTAACAATTTACAAAATTTATTGTCTACAAAGGACTTATCTGCACCAGAATCAAATAAAACTCTAGCATAAACATCATTGATGAGGAAAGTACCTGTTATAACATTATCATTCTGTATTGCCTCTCTGGCATTCATTTGAAAGACTCGAGCATTGGTCTTCTTGACCTCTTCAGGCTTCCTTGGGTTTTTAGGGCAGTTGGTCCTTATGTGCCCCTTCTCATTGCAACCATAACATGTTGCGTTCTTCATGTTCTTGTATTCCAGAGTTTTATGCTCCTTTGACATGCAGATTCCACAAACTTTAGGCTGCGGCTGCGAGTCAAGTCTGCATTTCCCAAAATGGTGTTTCCTGCAGATTTTACACTTAGGCTTCTCACATGTATGCTGGGAGTCCTTCTTAAACCCATAATTCTTCTTATGCTCCGAATTACCTTTCCTCTTCTTGTCAAAGCGATTTGAGCTCTCATCTTCCCGCTTCCTTTTTCCCTCATCAGAAGTCTTAACAGACTTATTCCTTATTGCATCGAGCGTGAGGGATAAGGACAGATCTACCACGAACCTATAAGTGGTAGGCCTGGAAGCTTTAACATTGCCTTTGCTTTCCGAGATGATGCGTGTGTGGTGGTTATATATTTTATGTATATTTTTAGCCCTTTTTACACTTTAGTCAAGTTTTAAATTTATAAAACACGATATTTTACTAACACCAAACACACAGATGGGCAAGTGCACCCATCGTGAGCATAGTATAGTGTTGGTAGGATACCGAGGTCGTCCAAGGACACAAGAGCTTTTAGTACCGGTTTATCCTTAACGTCTAATCAAATCAAAAATTCAGAAAAAAGGTTTTAAACTAGAAAATAAAAACTAAAAATGCTGAAAAATAAAAATAAAAATAAAAACAGATAGACAAGATGAATCACTTGGATCCGACTCGCCTTTAGTGTAACCTTTGATTATTTTCGCACTTTTGCACTTTTTAAGAGATTATCTTAGTTATAGTAGTAGGCCCCTCTTTTGAAGGTGACGTTACCCTCAACCCAGTAGTTTGAGTCAGCAAGGATACAACCCTAAAGGGTTGGATTATTGAAAGATAATTAATTAAGTTATTAATGCATATTGTGGTAGCCCCCTCTTTTGAAGGTGACGTTACCCTCGGCTAAGTAGTTTGAGTCAACAGGGATACAATCCTAAATAGCCGGGTTAAAGTTTTAATAGTAGTTTACATATGAGGGGGTCAAGGAGTTCGGACCCCCGCCATCCAATACCAGTGGGTATTGAAGGAGGTCCTACTAAACTTAACCCAGGTCCTTGCAGGATCTATACACTGAACAAGGCAAGACTCTTACCAAACCATTCCCTTAACCCCCGACCAGGTAGCCAACATATCTCCATATAGACCGTGGAGATATGAATGGTGAAAATCTTTTATTTTATATAGACAGTAAAATAACGCCAAGACACCACGAACAAATGATAAGGAAGATTCACCTTCAACATAAGAAACTAGTTATTAAAGTCACTAATACATAACCAAATAAAAAGTGAGAAAAGATTAAAAATAAAAAGTATTACACTAAACACTTGTCTTCACCAAGTGATGTAAGAGACTTAGGCAAACATGGCCTTTGATTGTCAAGAACTCTTACGATCTATCTTGGATCCCGAGACTACTCACACACTCTATGATGGATGATGAATAATGGTGGTGGATGTGGGTTGTGATGGTGGTGGTGGGTGGGTGAAGTGTGAGAGAGGTGGTTTGCCAAGGGATGATTTGCAAGTGAGCCAAGCACCCCTATTTATAGCCTGCACAGAAGCCCGGACACGGCCCCGTGTCCACCCATATTCTCTTTCTTCATTAAATGCAGTTTGTCTGCATTAGTTGACCACGCCCCCGTGTCCGCTGGGCACGACCCCGTGTGCAGAAGCGTATCTGTACTATCAAGATTTGCCTAGATTCTGCGAATCTTTGCGTTGACCCGGCCTCGTGTCCGCTGGCACGCCCCCATGGTGGGTGATAAAAGCTTTTACAACTTTGTCTTTTCTGCAGACACTTGGACACGCCCCCGTGCTCAGTGAACACGGGGCGTGTTCAGCCTTCTGTTCTCTTGTTTTTGCTTGGGAAGATGCTGTCGGGGGGGGGGGGGGGCGGGCATGCCACGTTTATTCCTTTTCTTGTTTTATTATTAGATTTGGCTGCATTTTTGCTTCTTTTGTTCATTTGAGCTCATTTAATCCTGAAAATACAAAAGGAAGACAAAAACACACTTTTTCCAACATTAGTATTAAAAAAGGGTTAGTTTTATGCCACATTTGATGTAATTTATATGTTGCATTTTGCACACATCAAATACCCCCACACTTGAATCTTTGCTTGTCCTCAAGCAAAACTCTTTATAATGTGGCTTACACTCCCAAATGGAATGGGTAGAAGAGAAGGTTTTTGGGCTTGTCATAGAGTGTCGGGATTCCAAGATTCTTTATTAGGTTTTATTCTTATTTTATTTACAATCTTATTCGTCATGATTTATGTAGGATCGGGGAATCGACCTAATGAGTCGATTAGAAGAGTTCTAATCCAAACCAGAGGCGGAATTCAATGATTCGGACATGATTGCAGCTTGTTTAACACTAAGAATCACTTTAACTGTCGTTTAGATTGATTTGATAATGATTACAGATCGTACGACACTTCGGCAGCACTTCGTCTCCGGAATCAGAATGTTACAAATGAAGATCTAAGAGCTCCTATTTATAAAAGTCACCAGTCCGCACGAACCACAGTTCACCAGGTCGTGCGACCTAGTCAGTTCGTACGAACTGGTTCAGCCAGTTCGTGCGACCTGGACAAACTTCTCTAAAATCCTATTTTTTAGTCTACCAAGCTCCGATCTATCCAATCTAGATACATGACTCGATACAAGACAAAGTCAACAGACATATGCACCAACAAACTCCCCCTTGGATGTTGACGAGTCTTCAGTGTATTGAGTCTTCAGTCTTGATCGGTCTTCTCTCTCTTTCCAAAGTATCTCTCTCTGTAAGCATCCTTTCAATCTCTCTCTTCTTCTTTTCAGAATCTCAACCTGGTTCTCTCCTCTCTTGATCAGATCTCTTGATTCCTTAAGCTCATCAGCAATCAGCAACTTCTATCTCGAGCTTTGTTCCAGAATCTGAGTCTGGCTCTTTTAAACTTAAAACTCCCTTTTTTTCTAACAGACTCCCCCTTAAGTTGTTGCGTGATTGTAATCTGACATAGCTTTCACAGGTTCAGGAACGATTCCTGGCTCTCCGTGGCAATAGGATCAGACACGGGGATCTGCACAAATCTCTACCCAAAAGTAAATTTCACAATTTTTAAAATTTAACAAATTTAGAAATCACTTGTAGAAATCTTTCAACATCAACAATAGTTATATCAAGTTCAAATTAATGACCTTGATTAACCACTTGTAGGATTATTGATACAACAAATCAATACAGACATTGATCATTTTTCATTTTTCTTTTTTTCAAAACAATCACCCAACCAGTTGTTGTTCATCATGTTTAGCACTTGGAATTTTGAAAATCAGCTTTTCAACCTCAGTTGTCGAAAATAAGATGAAATAAAATCTTTTTGATTTTTCAAAATTTTATGCTAAAACATACTAATGAAAAGCAGTAACGAAATATTTACAGACAATATTTTTGTGAGTTTGTGTAAGAGAATCATATCAGATTTTGACAAATCACTAGTACCGTTGAGCTTTAAACACTTTAAGTTCTAAACGATTCACTTAGATTGTCAGTATACTGATCCACTTAAATTTTCACACAAAGTTCAATTGATTCGAGATACGGATTAGTGTTTTAAAGAACTTAAACTTATTCGCGTGTCCAACCTCAGAATATACTCCCGTATCCAGACTCCTATATTCAGTCTTACAGGTGAATGTACACTAATGATATCTGTAAAGGGTAAATGCGAGGCCATGAGAGCTCAGGCTATTGCTTCCGCAAAATCAGAGAGATGATGGCTCGAATTTAGGTGTGTCCCCCTTGGGGATCTTCTTTTCAACAGCACATGATTATCATTTTTCAATGTTTTATCATTTTTTATGCTGGGGGTGGGCTTTATGATTAAAGCAGTCACTACAAGAAATTGGGGTGTTTACCCACACATAATTTACCTACACATGTAAATGTGTGGGTATTTACCTACACATGTTTTTATATGTGTTGGTAATAGTTGATGATATATTTTCATAATAAATTAACACTTAATATGTGTTGGTAACACATTTTAGTCACACTTGGTGTTGGTGGAAAAATTTCCCCCTCAAAATTGCCTACACGTGTAGCAAATTTTCGTCATGTGTAGCTAAATTATCTACACATATGTAAAAAAAACTAATATATATGTAGGTAAATGATTATGCTTACCAACACATAAGAATTTAAAAAAATATATGTAGATAAACTAAGTTAATGTATACTTTTTTTTGAAAATGACGTGGCAAATTAAATACCTACACATATTTAAAAATGTACAATATGTGTAGATATTTAATACATATAAAATAAATAATTAAATCTTTTTTAAGATAACGTGGCAAAAAAATACCTACACATATTCAGAAATGTACAATATGTGTAGATATTGGACACATTAAAAATAAATTATGAGGGCTCTGAGCTCCATCTAAAGCTCAAGGTCGGTTCGTTGGAAGTTTTTCAAGCTCCGACTCGGCTTGTATTTTATTTATTAATTAGTTTATATTAAGAGTTAATTATATAGTTACTCCCTGTGGTTTGCACAAAGTAACATACTTAGGTACTAATAGTTTAAAATAACTTTCTACGGCATTAACTTTTCATTTTGTAACGTTTAGAGGTATTAATGTTAATTGTTTGTTAAACTATTAGCACCTAAGTATGTTATTTTGTGCAAAACACAATGACTAACTATGTTAATACCCTAGAAGTTAATACCTAGCAATTTTGGCCCATAGGTATGGTTTGGGCTGATTTGGACTTTAAAAGAAAAGTCATGGGCTGTTTTGGGTTAACATTTAAATTTAAAGGAGTCAGAATGGGCATATCATATTTTAATTAATATAGATGGGAAACTAAAAAAATAGAACGCGTGAAGACTATTTGCAATCGGCTCTTTTCCTCTTTTTCAGTCGAACTTAGAGAACAAGTTTGGGAGGGCGTTTCGCGTTCAGAAGGAGGCTCTGGTTGAAATTAAACGAACTCAGGTTAGTTTTGACTGATTTTTCGTTTGTAAAATTGATTGAAATTGGTGGAGTTGTGTTGATATTCGTGAACGAAATTTGAATTTTGAGACCGATGTAATATTGTTTTATTTGTTATGCCTGATTTATGTATTCGATGTAATACAATTTTGGATTTATATTCTTTAGCTGATGTTTAAAACTGAAAGGTTGAAGATGCATACCAACTGTTCGATTAAATGCTTCAACCAACTTTATAATTCTATTTTGTGCATTTATTAACAGTGAAATGTTGACTGTATTTAAAATTACACCAGGCTTTGTTGGTCTAAAACTGCAGTTACACAAGGAATACCATTAACTGTTAGACCCGAAGTACATTGACATCAGCAACTAAAAGGTTTTTTTTTCAACACAAATTAAGATCAATACCTACACTTTTAGTTTTGTTTGTTTTAGTATTTAAATTTCTATAACTAGTACTTTTATTTGCTTGTTTGTAAGATTAATGTTTATTAGTTTAATTAAGAATCTTAATTTGTTTACGTATGTTTCCATAATGCTTTGGTATTTGTTTGTACATATTGAACATTTTTATCTACATATAGTGTGGTTAATGTCTACACTTTAAAATATATTTACCAACACATCAACGTTTTTTTTTTCAACACAAATTAAGATCAATACCTACACATCTTCAACATTTACCTGTACATAATATTACTTTTACCTACACATGAGATTACTTTTACCTACACATAAGATTACTTTTACCCACACATATATTCATGCCACGTCAACTGCCATGTCGGATGCCACATCAACTGCCACGTCGGATGCCATGTCAGCTGCCACGTCGGATTCCACGTCAGCTGCCACGTCAGATGTCTTCTAAACAAATTGTTTGACTTTTAACCACATATATAAATGGCTTTTAGCCACACATATATGTGTAGGTATAGCTTGCTATATGCCTACATATAACTTATGTGTGGATAATGACCTATATCCACAGTCATGAGCCTACACATCATTACACTTATTTTATGTGTAGGTAAAGAAAACTAACAACGCAATATATGTTTTTTCCCACATATACTTTGTGTTGCTAAAGAACCAAATTTCTTGAAGTGAGTGCAAAGTATTATACGAGGACTAGGCTATTGCTCCCGTAAAATCAGAAGTCCTGGTATAATACCCCAGATATCATCACGCACAAAGACCTAGTATGTCAGAAATAGAAAGCCCTTCAAACAAGATTTCA
Organism: Helianthus tuberosus; assembly: GCA_030545235.1. Taxonomy (NCBI): domain Eukaryota; kingdom Viridiplantae; phylum Streptophyta; class Magnoliopsida; order Asterales; family Asteraceae; genus Helianthus; species Helianthus tuberosus. Next base: position 170,864,728 of record CM060431.1, read on the forward strand.
GGGGTTACCTGTATATCCGAGAGATGTTCCCCACGAAATAAGTAAGTATTTGATATTTAGGTTTATATCTCGAAAACAATCTACTAAGCGTGTAAAAACCTACCGGCATATCATCAGTGAGACCGTTTATCACATTTTAACCTTCCAATTCTTTAGCGTACTGTGATTGTCTACTGATGTACTATTATTTCCTCTTTTTTTCACAACAAAACTCATTTTGAATTTTTTGATGTTTTTGGTTTTTTCAAAATTTCTAAATTTTATACTCCCCCTAAAATCAAAAATATGTTTCAATTTTTGATTTTCCGGGAAAATTTGAAAATAAAAGCTATAAACTGTACAAATAAAATGACAAACTGATGTGAATTGCTTCAATTCTCCATCCACTTGGCTTAAACAATCAGAACTTCCCCTGACAACAAACTATTTTCCCATTATGATTTCAAAAAACTTAAGTTTGTTTTAATCAAAATGGTTTTTCCAGAAAATTAGTTTTGTTGATTTCACACATCATGGGGTTAAATTCATCATTTTGTTCTTTCCACCACTTGTAAAAACTATCACATGTAGGTTTTTCACAAAAACATTTTTCAAGAATGATGCCGATTCATGCTCCACGATTACCAACTTGGGAGCTCCGGCAAGTCAGGATTTTATTTTTTAAAGAATCTCACCCATGCCTGATCAATCATGGGTGAACCATCCTCATTTGGTTTAACAACTTTCGATTCATAAAATTCTTTCACTCCCTTCACCTTCCCATCTTCCATCTTACCAAAAATATGTAGCACTTTACCACTAAATGCTTTTTCAGCATCAAATTCTTTCTTATCAGAGAAGAATTGATCAGAAATCTCAATCTTACCAATTTTTTATTTCAAGTTTCCGTTTGACAATGGTGGAAAATTTTCATCATCCATTGTTGGAACGGAATTTTCACCTTTTAGCACAACAGATGGCTCCTCTGACTTTGACGAGTCAGATTCATTGCCAGAAACAACCTTTGATTTCTTAGCAATCCATTTTTGTTTGTTTAAATTTGCTCTTCTTTTGTAAAAATGTTTCGAACTTTCACCAACTTCGAAAGTCGAATTTTTGAACTCCTTAAATTTTGTTGTTGGTTGTTCCTTTTTATCAACACATTTTTCTTTCAATTTAGAGTTAGAAGAAACTCCGTGTTTTGTGTTGGTGGGCTTTGAGCAATTCCAAGCAATATGTCCAACCTCTTGACATTTGAAACAGGTTCTTCTTTCAACTCTTAGTTCAGATTCCTTCAACTTATTCTTTTGCTTTTCGGAGAAAAACTCTTTGTTTGACTGTTTCCAGAAAGGTTTCTCCTTCTCCTCTTCTGAACTTGCTCCTGAAACAAATTTAGTTTTTGGTTTATAAATTTTCTCATTTTTATGATTTTTAGGTGGAATAATGCCTAATCCTTTCTTTTTGAAATTACTGTTATGGTTTGGTTTCTTTCGATAACCCGAACCAGAACTGTAACCCTTTTTCTTGTTCAATCTTTGTTGAACTCTTGAAGTGTATTTTTTAGGTTTTTCAGTAAGATTTACATCTTTTATTTCAGAAATATTAATTTCTGTTAATTTGAAAACCTTGTTAATCATTTCAGTTTTAACACCTCTTATTGGAAATTCTTCATCAGAATATAATTTGTCAGAATCATTCAAAGTATATGCTACTTTAAATGTTTCGTCATTCAAATTATTTTGTGACATCAGAAAATCTTTATTGTAAACCCTTTTGACCGGTGAATTCGAGCTTTTGTCTGATGAACTTGAATTTTCAGATTTTGACTCTGACTTTGACTCTTCATCTTTATCCAACACCTGATCGACCACTTTCTTAATTAACTCGGACTCATGATCAGTATCAGACGTTGTGAAGGTGACATCAATATCATCTGGCAATCCATCGATAGACTCGGATTTCAGATTCAGATTGAGTGCTTCAGCCACCTTTTCAAAGTCTCGGGGGGTATAGCCATCCCATATTGGATTTGGTACTCTGTTATAACTCAAACCAGTTTTCTTACCAGAATTTCCTTCATCATCTGCAAACTTATGAGTTGCAACGGCAGGATAAATGCGATCAATAACATAATCTGAACTTTGATAACTTCGAAGTAAAGAATTCACTCTTTCGGTTTCGATTATCATCGCAACCAATTCTTGTTTCAGCCCAGCAATAATCTCGATATATTTGTTGATTGCAGTTTGCTTTTGAACATCTGTTGCTTTCAGAAGATTCTTCATCTGGATATCCTCATCACAAGCTCCTTTGTACAAATTCACTTTGCTGCTTAGTAGATCATATGACTCCTTTATGCTTCTCACATTGTGGAGCAAATTTTCTTTGAGCTTTTCCAATTCAGCATACTTCATGTCTTTTTCAGCACACTCTTTGCAAGGTACTAAACATTTTGCACAAGGTTTTTTCAACCTCTACAATCTTTTCTACTTCAACTATATTTTCAACTTCGACGAGTTTTTCAACTATTTTCTCTACCACCTTTTCAATCACAATCGATTCTTTCTCAACTTCCATCTTCACTTCATTCTCTTCAACCTCGACCTTCTGTGTCGGTTTTTCTTCAACTTTTGCCTTTTCTTCAGCAACCCTTCTTGCTTCCAATTCTCTCTTCAGTCTAGCAGCCTTTTTCTCTTTCAAAATCTCGATTTTATCTGCAAAAAACAAATCAAAACTGTAAGGATCTAATTGTTTTCTAGCTCTATTAATATACTCTTCCTCATCATCAGTGTCTTCATCACTTCCTGATGACTTGAAAATCGGTTGTCTTCTAGGACGGTTCTTAGATTTGATTGATTCTCCTGCAAAAGTTGAATCTTCAAAGATTTGAGCAACAAAGGCTTTAGAAGCAGAAGGTCTCGAAGGATCATAATCATCCCAATTGAACTCTTTTGGAATCCTTTCATCTTCTTGATATATCAGACCATAACAAGCTCTCTTCTTTCCATCTTCAATTGGAATAGTATTTGAGTGTGAAGATTGTTGTTGATATGGTTGTTGAGCAACCTGATGATAAATTGCTTTTCGATGATAATCGTTGTTTCCAAAAGGATCTTGTCTTCCGGTTGCTTCTCTGTTTGTACACTCTCGTTTAAAATGCCCTTTTTCTCTGCAACGAAAACAAGTAACCTTCAATTTGTCAAAACCTAGCTGAGATGTTGCAGCTTCACGAAGATCATCTCTTCCGGTGATTTGTTTGAATTTTTCTGCTCTTCTCAAAACACTAGCTAAACACCACTTGATATCCATCAACTCAAGTTCTTCAGAATCAATCTGGTCATAATCCTCTTTAGTGAGCATCGGATTGCCAATTCGTCTAGCAACTAAGCTTTCATACGACTCTAACACAGTAACAAGAGATGCCATGTGTTGCTTTGCAATATCTGGAGAAAATTTTTGACCATTTTGAATATTCAATGTAACATTACATTGCAATACTTGACCGGTACATTTGTTGAACTTTGTTGTTGAGAACTTGGTGTTGAGAAATTTGGTTCAAAACTTGTATAAGACGAAGAATATCTACTGCTCTGATTTGTATTGTTTGTATTTGTTCCGGAAGTACCATCCGCACCGAATGCAATCTGAATCTTCGGACTCGGAGTAGTCTCAACTTTGCTTCCTCGATAGTATAGACTAACATCGACTTCTCATTGTAGCAGTTTTTCGAATTGCTAGTTCATGTTCTTCCAACTTCTGGATAAACATACTCAAATTCATATCTTCAAATTGTCGATTATGCTTTAAAATCAACAGATATGTTCCCCATTCATTCTGTGGTAACGCATCGGCTAGCTTATCAACCCATTCATCATCTTCTTTCTTGATGTCCAATCTTTTCATTTCCATGACAAGATGACAATATCTCTCAATAATCGTTCTTGTTGTTTCACCTTCAAGAGCTGTAAACATATCAAAAGATTTCTTTAGTAATGCACGTTTATTTTTTATCATATCAGCACTACCCTTAAACTTTTTAATCAACGCTCTCCAAATTGATCTAGCAGTTCCCTCATGTTGAAGCAAAATGAAAATATCTTCTTTTACCGCTTGTTTGAGAATGCTAATCATCATTTTCTCACTTGTGTATTTTAATTTTTCATCCGGTAAAAATTGACTTAATTGTTTTTCAATTCCGTGTTCATCTTTCGGTAAAGTATAATCTTTCTCTAAATAACACCATGCATCAAACTTGTTCGCTTGCACCCAGTTTTCAAAACGATCTTGCCATCCTTTAAAGTCCTCGATGTACATAAGTTTTGGAGGCTTTTGCAAAGTTCCTGTTTCATTCTCGATACTGACAGTTTCGGCAACTGTACCTAGAGCAGCTGGTGCAGTAGCCAAAGCGTTGTAAAACTCGTTATCCATGTTTCGGTATCAAAAGTTCACAAAAACACAATGTTCAAGCGAGCTAGAGTTTCAAACGATCTGAGTTCAAACGATCTGGAAATTCTCAAGCGACCTGGGATTTATAACACACTCCGTGCGAACTGGATGATATTTCACACGGTCTGAACACTTTCAAACGACCTGAACACCTACAAACCATCTGAACCCACTTCGTGCGAGCTGGAGCAAATTTTCACATGACCTGACAAGGTTTCACACGACCTGACAGGTTTTCACACGATCAGGAGATGATTTCAAACGATCTGAACACTTCGCACGACTTGGATGATCAATTCGTGCGATCTGATCAAACTTCGAACGCTCTGATATGATTTTCACGCGGTTTGTTCAATTTAACCAGTTTTTGGTTGAATTAGGTCCTGATTTGTTCACGGATTGTTTAAAACTCAATTTTACGTGTTACATGTGAAATTCAGATCATTTTAGCTATGAAAAACGTTCTGATTATGAAGAAAATGTGTAGAAGAATGAGTAGAAATGAGAAGAAATCAGTTTTTATCCGTGAAAACAAGCTGAAATGGTAAGAACTCTTCCTCCTGAGCTCTGATACCACTTGTAGGATCGAGGAATCGACCTAATGAGTCGATCAGAAGAGTTCTAGACCAAATCAAAGGCGGAATTCAATGATTCGGACATGATTGCAGCTTGTTTAACATTAGGAATCACTTTAACTGTCGTTTAGATTGATTTGATAGTGATTACAGATCGTACGACACTTCGGCAGCACTTCGTCTCCGGAATCAGAATGTTACAAATGAAGATCTAAGAGCTCCTATTTATAGAAGTCACCAGTCCGCACGAACCACAGTTCACCAGGTCGTGCGACCTGGTCAGTTCGTACGAACTGGTTCAGCCAGTTCGTGCGACCTGGACAAACTTCTCTAAAATCCTATTTTCTAGTCTACCGAGCTCCGATCTATCCAATCTAGATACATGACTTGATACAAGACAAAGTCAATAGACATATGCACCAACAATTTATTTAGAACATTACACAAGATAAATTACTTATTAGGGCATAACATGCCTCTTTAAAATTCCATTTATATACAAGTTCACATACCTCACGGGGATCACTCAACACTCGGCCGAAGATGTATTTTTGTGAAACACTCGAGAGCGGCATGGAACTTACTCCAACCATAAGCTTGCCAAGCAATCAATCCTCCTCCTTTTTAACTATAAACCTTAGTAAATATCAAGAAGACTTTTGGGGGAAAGGGTTAGGCTTGGGTTAAAGGTAGGTGGTTGGGTTAGTGGTTAGTAGAAAAGGGCGAAAGGCGTAAAAAGCGTCGATTTTCGTAAAACATTTTGTTTTTGTGACTTTTTATTTCAATGAAGCATTATTTAAACAAGCCTTCTTTTGATGAGCTTTGTTTATTTATTGATAACTTCATTTTTCTTTTCTTCTCTATTTTTTTTATAAGGAAGTCACAAGAAAACCGAGCTTTGTTACTAAAATAAAGGGTTTGAAATGAAAAAGGGTTTTGGTGGGTAAAAAGGGTGTTTGATTTGGGTTAAGAAATGAAAAGGTTTAGGCTCAAAGGGGTTAACTAGGGGGATTTTGGGTAGGTTGTAAAAAAAAATAAAGGTGTTGAAATAAAAAGGGTTAGTCCTATTGCCTCCATCATTTACTTACTTGGGTTTAAGTTGGTAAGGACCGGGAATGTATCGTCGTGGCAAGTTCTAGAGTCGTAAGAACCAAGCGGCTATTCACACAAGAAACGAAAATGAGCATTTAGTTTAAAGATATGTATTTTTATGCTCAATAAAGGCTCAAAACTCACTTTTTGTGGGAATGGATTTTTTATGTGATCAAGTATATATAATCAAATTTTAACTAGATTTGTTATGGCGTTTCATAATTTTCTTATATTAGTTCCTTTTATCACGACGTTGTCGGTTGTAAATTTGTAAAAACATAACCTTTTTAGAACTTGTAATTCCCAAATTAAACCAAGACAAGTAAAAAAAATGAAAAGATTTTGAAAAAAATTGGGGTGTTTAGCGGTTCCAATAGAGTTTTGTGTAAGGCTTGTAATTAGGACTTGCAAAATTCAAGGTTTTAGCATCCCCCCCCCCCCCCACTTAAATTACACATTGTCCTCAATGTGTCCCAAAAATAAGTTTTTAGGTTGATTGAATGTGCAAAAGTGTGTTTAAAAACAAATTTTTATGTTACTGGGCATCTGGACACGGCCTCGTGTTGGATGAACACGGCGTCGTGGTCAGATTTCCAGTAACAGGAACTTACAGAAGGTGGGCACGGGGGCGTGTCGGCTGGGCACGACCCCGTGTCTGGCGAAAATCTACATAATTTAGACAAACAACAGGTCTGGGGCAATGGGCACGGGGGCGTGTTGGCTGAACACGACCCCGTGTGGACAAACTGCAAAGGTGTAAAACAGGTTTCTGGCTTCGGTTTTTCCTGTCCCGGCTTTAGTAACACTAATGTTTAGTGCTCTAAGCCTCGTATGTACCTGTTTAACTAATAAACACTACACCAAACCATAACAAAGATCCTAAATTAACAAAGTTAATAATCCACATCACAAGTTAAAAAGAAAAAAAGAAATGCAGAAATTAAAAAGAGTTAAAGAAAGTAAATTGTTCAACAAGCGGCACGCAGGCAGGAAATTGTTCATGAGAAAAATGGGGTTAACCTGTGGGACCTCCAACCGTGGGATGTTACCTTCTACTCCTCCCGCTTAATCCATATCCTCGTCTTCATCATCATCATCACCTCCTCCGTGGCCCGCCATATACTCCCGGATGTTTCCATTGTCATCCTGTATGTCGGAGATATTTCTCTCTATTGCTCCGACCCGGGTGTATGTGTTGCTAGCCAAGTTGTAGGTGTTCTTGGTGCACATAAGGTTTTCCTGCAATAAATCATGTAAGCTTTGAAAGTTAGGAAAACCGCCTCCTTGTGAGGAGGATTGGCCCGGATCACCCTGGTGCTGGTAATGGTACTGAGGATGAGGATGGATGGGTGGAGCGTGTAAGACGAGTGCTTCTTGCGGGTTCCATGCATGCCCCTGAACCGTTTGAAATCTGACCGTCCCGTCATCTGCTTCATAAATCAAGTTCATGGAGCGGCAAATGACCATGTCCACTCTCCAGACCATGGCCCCTTGTGGAAGGACCTTGGCATGTTCACGAAGTGTTTGAAGAGGCGGTATATCCACCCTCCAAAGAAGATAGGAGTCGGGGGAGTAGCAAGCTGGTTCCAGTGTATGTTTCGGAGCAGGAGGTATGGAACATCAAGGTTGACCCGGTTGTGGATGCAATGAAGGACTAGTAGATCCCGCAAACCTACAACACCGCTGCTGTCGTGCCTTTGGCTAAGAGAGTAAGTGAGGACCCTGTGGATGTAGCGGTAAAGAGGGTCTCTCAACTGGGTACTCCTAGTTCGGCTCGGATTGTAGTTACCATCTCCTATTTGAGCCGAAGCAGCTTGGCGGTCATTTTCCCTGATCTTGCGGAGACTGCCAGTGTTTTCCTCATCCCCAGCATCTTCTTCCGAATACAACCCCACCAGAGCCCCAAATTGAGCAATTGAGATACGGTATGTGGTTCCTCCACAGAGAAACTCTACCCCTTCATTGTCAAACGGCTTGGCTCTTGTGTTGAAGACGAGCGTGCTGTAGAATTCCATGTTGTATTCATGCACATAGTGAAGCCGAGTGCAAAGGGCAGCTCGTAGTGGGCCGGTGACAATGTTGTTGAATCGGTCCAATTGGTTCACTGCCTCAAGAGTGTTTGTGCACACTTATCTGGGGTTCTCCTCGGGCCTAGTCCTTAACACATCATAACGAGCTTGAGCCGCCAACTCGTTAGCATTGAATCGAGTGAACTTCTTGGCCATCTGAAAGAAAACACCAAACAATTAGCAAGAAACAGTGAAAAAATTCAGAAAAAACTGAAAACAGTCGCCTGAACACGCCCACGTGTTCAGCGGACACGCCCCGAGTTTGCCAGAATTCGGCTGGACACGCCCCCGTGCTCAGCGAGCATGACCCCGTGTCCAGGCGTCTGTTTCCCAAAAATCACATTTATCGACCCGGTCCCGAAAACTTGAAAATTTTTGACCCAGTAGGGGCGGTTTTCCCCGAAAATGAAACCCCAAGTGCCGTTTTTCTCAAAATAAACCGTTTACCCCTTCAATTTTATCTTTTTTTGGTTCAAAAACAAGGGTTTGGGGTTTTTGTGAGAAGTCGGGCAAATCTACAAACAATACAAGTTGATTTACTTCCTATAACATGTATCCATACTAATGCAAACAGATCTAAGCAAAAATTTGAGGTTCGATCCAGTTGAAGTTCAAGAACCCTAGATTTTTCCCCAAATTTTTGATGTAAAACTACATGCAAATGCTTAATCTAACTACTAATGATGATAGAATCATACCTTGATGTTGTTAGAAGTAGAGGAGACGTCGAAATCTTGCAGAAAAATCGCCGGAACCAGAGAATTTATGGGGAAACGGGGCATGTGGAATGAAGAAACTGTTTGAAAAGGGGGTTTTATTCCCGACAGTTGAACGGACACGGCCCTGTGGGCGGGCAATTTTTTAAAGTTTTTTTTAGTGCTCGTGTGAGTGCCCTGTTTTCACGAAACTTTGGTTTTAGAAATCTTACCGATTTAGATGTTCTCCCGATTGTTCGTAACTTACCAGGTATGATGTTGATGCCTTCATTCTTCGACCGTTTGAAGCGAGATTTCTTCTTCCTCATCCTCAATGAATCCTTGATACAGCTTCAGCCATTGGCCATTGACTTTGAATGGAATTCCATTCCGAGATTTAATTTTCACTGCACCGTGTGGGAAAATATGGGTGATAGAAAAAGGTCCTGACCACCTAGACTTTAATTAACAGGAAATAACCAAAGTCGTGAATTAAACAATAGAACTTGATCTCCTACTCGAAATTCATTAGGTTTAATGTGTTTATCATGCAAGTTTTTCATTCTTTCCTTATAAATTTCGGAGTTAGAGTATGCATAATTCCTTAATTCGTCTAATTCATTTAATTGGCAAAATCGATTTTTACCGGGAAATTCTAAATCCAAGTTTACATTTTTAATTGCCCAGTAGGCCTTGTGTGCAATTTCTACTGGCAAATGACAGCTTTTCCCATAGACGAGTTTATATGGGGTTGTACCTATTGTTGTTTTATAAGCAGTTCGAAAAGCCCATAAAGCATCGTCTAACTTATCGGCCCATTCTTTTTTATTTAACCCTACGGTTTTTTCGAGTATTCTTTTTAAACCTCTATTAGTCACTTCGGCTTGTCCGTTTGTTTGAGGGTGATATGCCGTTGAGACCCGGTGATAGACCCTATACCTTGTTAAAAAAAATTTCAAGTTGATGATTGCAAAAATGGGTACCTCTATCACTTATTAGAGCCTTTGGTGTTCCAAAACGAGAGAATAATCTTTTCAGAAATCTTTACACGACTCTTCCATCGTTGGTTGGAAGTGCCTTGGCCTCGGCCCATTTAGACAAGTAATCTACCGCCACAAGTATATATTTGTTTCCTTTTGATGGTGGGAAAGGTCCCATGAAGTCGAGTCCCCACACATCAAATATTTCACAAACAAGAATGCCATTTTGTGGCATTTCATTTTTGGAAGAAATATTATCTGTTCTTTGGCAAGCGTCACATGTCTTGACAAGACTTTGGGCGTCTTTGTAAATGGTTGGCCAGTAAAATCCTGAATCAAATACCTTTCGTGCGGTACTTGCGGCACCATGATGTCCTCCGTATGGACCTTCATGACAATGGCGGAGAATTCTTCTTGTTTCGCTACCATGTACGCATCGTCGGATGAGTTGATCAGCACACATTTTGAAAAGATAAGGATCTTCCAAAAAATAATGCTTTACATCGGCAAAGAACTTCTTTCTTTGATGATGTGGCCATCCTTTCGCGACTATACCGCTAGCTAGGTAGTTAGCATAGTCGGCGTACCATGGTTCTTCTCGGTATTCCACCAATTCCAGGGACTCCGTTGGGAACTTTTCATTGATTTGCTCATCCCTGGTTGCCTCCAAAGCTGGGTCTTCTAGGCGCGAAAGGTGATCTGCTACGGTGTTTTCTGCTCCTCTTTTGTCTTTGATTTCAATGTCAAATTCTTGGAGGAGTAGAATCCACCGAATCAAACGTAGTTTAGCATCCTGTTTCTTGAAGATATATCGAATGGCTGCATGATCTGTATAGACTATTGTTTTAGAAAGAACAATATAAGAACGAAATTTATCAAAAGCAAATACCACGGCTAGTAACTCTTTTTCTGTTGTTGTGTAATTTTCTTGTGCATTGTTAAGTGTTTTACTAGCATAATAAATTGGGTGAAAATGCTTATCTTTTCTTTGTCCCAAGACGGCTCCAACTGCAAAGTCACTTGCATCACACATGATTTCGAAAGGTAATTTCCAATCAGGCGCTATCATGATAGGTGCATTGACTAGCATTTCTTTTAGGGTTAGAAATGTTTGATTGCAATCCTTGTCAAAGATGAAAGGGGCATCTTTTTCAAGTAATTTTTTTAGAGGCCTTGAGATTTTAGAAAAGTCCTTGATAAATCGTCTATAAAATCCGGCATGCCCTAGGAAACTTCTGATAGCTCTAACGGAGGATGGGGTGGTAATCGAGAAATAGTGTTTATTTTTGCTCTATCAACCTCCATTCCTTCGCTTGAGATTTTGTGACCAAGTACTATTCCCTCCGTTACCATGAGATGGAATTTTTCCCAGTTAAGGGCGAGGTTAGTTTCCTCACATCGGGATAGCATTCGTTCAAGGTTATCGAGGCATTGGTCGTATGAATCTCCAAAGAAAAGTCGTCCATGAAGACTTCCATTGTCTTTTCTATCATATCATGGAAGATGGCCACCATGCAATGTTGAAAGGTTGTGGGGGCATTACATAGACCAAACGGCATGCGTCGATAAGCAAAAGTTCCATAGGGACATGTGAATGTTGTCTTTTCTTGGTCTTCGGGTGCTATCGGGATTTGAAAGTAACCTGAAAAACCATCTAAGAAACAATAAAATTTGTGACCGGATAATCTTTCTAACATTTGATCAATAAAAGGTAAAGGAAAGTGGTCTTTCCTTGTTGCCTCATTTAATCGACGATAATCTATACATACCCTCCATCCTGTGACGGTTTTCGTTGGTATTAATTCATTTTTCTCATTAGTTATTACCGTCATACCTCCTTTCTTTAGAACTACTTGGACGGGACTTACCCAAGGACTATCGGAGATAGGGTAAATAAGTCCGGCGTCAAGTAATTTGATGACTTCGTTTTTAACAACTTCTTGGACATTTGGATTTACTCTACGTTGTGGTTGTATTACCGATTTATAGTCATCATTCATTAAAATTTTGTGCGTGCACATGGAAGGACTTATGCCTTTAATATCTACAAGCATCCAAGCGATCGCATTTTTGTGTTTTTTCAAAAGCTTAATTAAGTTTTCTTTTTCTAAACTACTTAATTTTGATGAAATAATTACAGATGATTTACCATCTTTGTCTAGAAAAGCATATTCCAAACCTTTTGGAAGTTCTTTGAGCTCAAGAGGTGGGTCTTTAGGAGACTCCTTATTTGGTTGCTCATTTTGATCAAGAACTTTAAAAGTTTGTTCTATGGCGACCTCTTTTTCAACAAAGTGGTCAATTTCTTCTCTTGTATCGGGTGGTTCATCTTCATCTTCAATTAGGGCGTCATTATTGCCGAATGGATATTTCATTGAACGCTCAAGATCGACACTTCTTTTAAATGCCCTAATTGAATAGATAGATTGTTGTACTTCCGGTTTTTCAAAGCTTCATGGGTTTTTACAAAAGGTCGTCCCAACACTAGAGGAGCGTCATCAAGGATGACAAAGTCGGTTGGGATTACCATTTGATTTGTTTGGACCAAGACATCCTCAACTACACCGACTGATTTTATTACTTTCCGATTGGATAGAAAAATGGGTATTTGAAGTGGAGAAAAATCACTAATACTTAATTTTTTGAAAATGTAGTTTGGCATTATATTAACACAAAGATCTTTATCAATTGTGATATCACTAATAAAGGAGTTTTGAAAAAAACATGGAACCGGTGTAATGTTAATTTCAAATGGGTCTTCTTTTATTAGCGTAGTTTGATAATTTGTTAACTTAATGCTTACCGTTTCGTCAATTTTTGTGTTAGTGTTTAGCTCTTTTAAAAGCTTAGCATGAGTGGGTACTAAACAACGATTTCTGAAAGAGGGTGACAAGAGATTAATTTTTTCAAAATTAGACTCTTCTTGAATTTTAACGTTGTCGGACTCACCTTTTTCGTTGTTTAACTCATGTGTCGGTTTTTCACTTACTTGTTCTTCCATTTTTTCATTTTCAACTATCTCTTTCTTATTTAATTCTTCTCTTGCGCGGGACTCCTCTTCCCTTGCGCGAGATTCTTTTATGCATCGTTCGATAGTTTTAATTTTTTCTATTATCCTATCGGCTATGTCGGTGATAGAGTACGGATCAGGATCCTCTAAGCTTGAATCCGGATGTTCGATCCTTTGTTCCTCATAATACTCATAGGAAGTAGATGGTTCACACCATTGTCCTTCATTGTAAGTATATGATGGATAAGGGTCGTAATTTTGTTCTTCATAATACTCATATGAGGTGGGTTGTTCACACCATGGTTCCCCATAATAAGCATATGAAGGTGGAGGCTCATATCTTGGTTCCTCAAAGTATGAGTATGAAGGCTCATACCTTGGTTCATCAAAATATGAGTATGAGGGAGAAGGTTCATACCTTTGGTCTTCATAGGATGTGTATGAAGTCGACGGCTCGTACCTAGGCTCCTCATAGTAGGTGTATGAAGTGGATGGTTGAAACAAGTCACAATATTGTACCGAGTGCGGGTCACCACAAATGGTGCAATAGTCTTCCCTATAATCATCCTCCTCATAGGTGTAGTTGTAGCCTCCTGAGTATTGATGCATAAGAATCACTCAGCAGACCACAACAGAGTCTCGAGACCAGAAAACAAAAATAAAAACGAAAACAGAGGCTGGACACGGCCCCGTGTTCAGTGAGTACGGCCCGTGTTCAGAATCTGTATCTGGGCGTTTTAATAAAAGTAACTGGTTTTGTTGAGCACGGGGCGTGTTCAGTAAGCACGGCCCCGTGTTCAGGCTCTGTATCTGGGTGTTTGTAAAGAAATGCAGCACGGCCCCGTGTTCAGTGAACACGGCCCCGTGTTCAGGCTACTGTAAATGCAAAAACTAACTAAAACGCAGAAAAATGTGTGCGCGTTTTAAAAAGGTTTTGAAAAACCGATTAGGCCGTTGATTTTAAGCTTTCTTAAAATCCTTGTGTCCCCGGCAGCGGCGCCAAAAACTTGATGCGTGTGTGGTGGTTATATATTTTATGTATAGTTTTAGCCCTTTTTACACTTTAGTCAAGTTTTAAATTTATAAAACACGATATTTTACTAACACCAAACACACATATGGGCAAGTGCACCCATCGTGAGCGTAGTATAGTGTTGGTAAGATACCGAGATCGTCCAAGGACACAAGAGCTTTTAGTACCGGTTTATCCTCAACGTCTAATTAAATCAAAAATTAAGAAAAAGGTTTTAAACTAGAAAATAAAAACTAAAAATGCTGAAAAATAAAAATAAAAACAGATAGACAAGATGAATCACTTGGATCCGACTCCCCTTTAGTGTAACCTTTGATTATTTTCGCACTTTTGCACTTTTTAAGATATTATCTTAGTTATAGTAGTAGGCCCCTCTTTTGAAGGTGACGTTACCCTCAACCCAGTAGTTTGAGTCAGCAATGATACAATCCTAAAGGGTTAGATTATTGAAAGATAATTAATTAAGTTATTAATGCATATTGTGGTAGGCCCCTCTTTTGAATGTGACGTTACCCTCGGCTAAGTAGTTTGAGTCAGCAGCGATACAATCCTAAATAGCCGGGTTAAAGTTTTAATAGTAGTTTACATATGAGGGGGTCAAGGAGTTCGGACCCCCGCCATCCAATACCAGTGGGTATTGAAGGAGGTCCTACTAAAGTTGACCCAGGTCCTTGCAGGATCTATACACTGAACAAGGCAAGACTCTTACCAAACCATTCCCTTAACCCCCGACCAGGTAGCCAACATATCTCCATATAGACCGTGGAGATATGAATGATGAAAATCTTTTATTTTATATAGACAGTAAAATAACGCCAAGACACCACGGACAAATGATAAGGAATATTCACCTTCAACATAAGAAACTAGTTATTAAAGTCATTAATACATAACCAAATAAAAAGTGCGAAAAGATTAAAAATAAAAAGTATTACACTAAACACTTGTCTTCACCAAGCGATGTAAGAGACTTAGGCAAACATGGCCTTTGATTGTCAAGAACTCTTACGATCAATCTTGGATCCCGAGACTACTCACACACTCTATGATGGATGATGGATGATGGTGGTGGATGTGGGTTGTGATGGTGGTGCTGGGTGGGTGAAGTGTGATGTGTGCTAGGTGAATAAATAAAAACAGTTAAAAGTGGTTAAATAAAGACTGACTCAAAACTTAAACTTTTGGACATGCTTTGGCCTAATAGGTATCGGTACTCTCATTGGGATTGTCCCCAGGTAGGCAACGGGTCCTTATAATTGGATTTGTACGAATGCCAGCCTAGACAGGAGTTCCCAACTAACGGTACTTAACCCTTCCAGTTACTACATGTCCGACACGAAAAACACATTTTTACAAATAATGTACAAAAAGACAAACTTTAAAAACAACCTTAAACTAGACACTCTAAGTTTTAAATTTATAAACTTAGACTCGATCTAAACCTAAACCACACATCCGGCAGTGTACCGATCAGTGTAGTATAGCTGATGCAAGTCCGAGTATCGAACCCAAGGGACTCTGTTGAATTACGTTAATTAATTTATTTACACTAAAAAATGACACCACACTAAACATTTTTATATTTTTGTATTTTTTTTATTTAAAGGGGGGTTTTACTTGAAAAGTAAATTAATTAAAAATCTAATTAATAAAAATAAACTAAAAACAATTTAAGACAAATGTTTAATTCTATGATAATAAAGGACTATCTAGGTTAAAATCCCACTTGTTAATAACATACTTTCTACCGGGTATTTGTGTGATATGAAACCAGGATCTTTAGATATTAAACCCTAAAAGACGACGTATAGGATTCCCAATCATTCTCGGGAAGGCAACTATGTGACTTTAAAGATTTATTTTGATTACCGATTTACTAGACTTCCTTACAGTTGTCTAGTGTTCTTAGATAAGTGCTTGGAAAGACTGACTTCCTCACGGTTGTAAATCTAAAGCAATTTAAGAAAACTTGATTTGGTTTAATAGACAAGTTAACGACAATTCAACTAAAATCGGGTTTCTCACAAAACACAATCCTAGCAATACATTAAACTTGATCTATTAATATTTTTATACCTCACAGCGCTAAAAATAGTAGAACATTAAAACCGGATTAATTTTTTATCATTATTTCTATGGTTTATTTCACAATACCACCATATGATTACCCAAACCGCTAAGTCTTGAATATCAACATTAATTCTTTTTATGAAAATACATTCACCGGAATTTATGTGAAACAAATGATCAAAGTGTTAACCAAGTCAAAATATGCATATACACCAAACTAGAAACTTAAATTATTTACTTAACAAGAACAAACCATAATCACACAATACCCAGTAAAAACTACATTTCAACAAGTGTTCATCACAACCTAGACAGTTTTAAAGTTTAGCTACACATAATATTCAATAATACAACTGAACAAAGTCTGAAAACAACAGAAAACATAATACAAAGCAAATACAAACTGAAAAACGAATATTTACCGAACCCGGAAGCTTAGAACTCGAACCGGAAGCTTCCTAGACCATTGCAAAGCTCCAAGGTGCTCCAAAATCTTCTTAGACTACATTTGATCCGAGTTTTGCTCTCTGATTTCGGTCTTGAGGTGTGTTTTTCGACTAGCAAGTGAGTGCCTTTTATAGGCCATATTCTGAGCTTCTGCGACCCCCTTACGGACCGTAAGGGTGGGAGCCTTACGGTCCGTAAGACCTTTCCAACTAACATTCCACTACTGCCCATTCCCGCACTAGAAAGTGTCTGCCGACAGGTCCTTACGGACCGTAAGGGTTTGAGCCTTACGGACCGTAAGGGTTTGAGCCTTACGGTCCGTAAGGCATCTTCAAAAGCAAACTACAAAATCAATAAACACAGATGTTTCCCAAGACTTACAACGTTCAAAAGGTTGACAATTCAAGAGAATGAAACGAGAAACCGAGCCTACCTAATCAAACTTTCTTACCTTCAAGTAATCAATTTATGCAATATCAACATCCCTCACGAAATTCACTCATCTCTCGGTTAATATATATGTAATTTCAAGTGAACTCTCAAAAACCGAACTATGAAGCATGACTATTATAAGCTTGTACGTCAATCAGATCTCCACCTAATTGTTATAAGTCGATACAAATCAAGAGGACTTTTATTGTGGGTAGGTAAGTGTTAGGGGAGGATTTTCTAACAATTAGTGATCCTTACTTGTTATCCTAATAAATGATCCTTACTTCTGTGACAGACAGTGATCCTCAGAAGAGCTTCAGGATCAGGATCATGGATCACCTTAAGGATCCTCATACTAACGATTGTTTGTTTGTGTTTCGTATTATTTTGCAGGAGTAACAAGCTTGACTTGGTCTTGGCAACGTTACTATGGAATATTCCACGGGTATTTCGCACATGTTTGACTGGAAATGGACGTTGTGGAGAACGTGGGAGCATGGCTCAAAAGTCGGATAGTTTGTTAGCATAGTTAACTTCTATTTTTAAAGGGGTGACGAGCTAGTAATTAGAACACTTAGCCATTTTCAGCTACACACACTCTCGTACAATTGCACTCTTGAAGCTTTCGGCAAACACTAAACAGTTTTCACTCACTTTTACACATTTCACCATAGTGATCCTTGTACCTAGCTCGTTACTATCCGAAGTTGTAAACATTTACTGATTTATTTGAGCTTGGTGATCGGTAGTTTCCATCACCCGAGGTTTTTTATGCCGGAGATCTTCTAAAGATCAAGGGCTTTTTCCTCGTATAAATCCTTGTGTCGTTTATGCAATTTACATTGAAGTGATCCTTATCATTGTTCCTCATTTCAAGCATCATTCCCCGTAACTAAGAGTTTGGTTGCATTATCCTCATCAGATTTTTTTGACCAAAACAGTTTGGCGCCCACCGTGGGGCAAGTGGTGCTTCATTTCTAAGAAATTCACATCTTTGTGATCATTCCGGTTCATTGCATACGAGCAGATGGCTTCATCATCAAAGAATACCTCCAGTGCGATGTCTGTGGTCAATTCATCTCAGGGCATTCCACCTTTGCCTCCACCACCTTCTGGACCTCAGAAAAATGCCGAGAAGAAACCAACTCCCATTTTCTCAAAACCTCCAACTTCTTCTGCTTCTTATACTCCTACTACTAGTGACTTATTTACTCTGATTTTGCAGATGAAGGAGCATATCCAGCAGCAAGACAAGACCAATGAAAAGATCCTTAGAGAAATTGGAGACATCAAGAAACAAAAGAGATCGGCAGAGGATCATTCCCCACTAATGCCCAGATCTTTGAATTTTGATACTCCGGTTATAACTTCTCAGCCTTCAACGGTTCCAGACGTTCAATATGTTGGAGGACCAAAAGGAGTGCATTACGGGTCATCAGCAATGACTCAGGCTTCAGGGTTACACATTCAACCATCAGGATCCCATCCTCAGCATATAGGATCCTTTGCAAGCTCAGGAGGATACTCGGGAGCGCAGCAGATTCAAGGGTACTGGCCGTTTCAAGGATCCTCCTATGTTCCAGGATCCTCCCAAGTTCAAGGATCCTCCTATGTCCCAGGATCCTCCCAGGTTCAAGGATCCTCCCAAGTTCAAGGATCCTCCTATGTTCCAGGATCCTCCCAAGTTCGAGGATCCTCCTATGTCCCAGGATCCTCCCAGGTTCAAGGATCCTCCCAGGTACAAGGATACCCACAGTTTCAGGGATCCTTCCAGATGCCAGGATCCTTAAGAAGTTTGCAATCAGGAAGTTCCGACATCCATCAGGGGGATTTCATTCCAATGCAAACCATTGCTTCTACTGGTCCATCGGTCATTCCAGAGCCCCAACAATATGGATTAACATCCATTCTTCCTAATTTGAATCCAATGGGAGGTAACACTTTTAATAATTCTTATACTACTAACCATAGCCTTATGCAGGATCCAGGTATCAATCATGCCATGGCCAGAGAATTGCAAAAGTTAAAGGATATGATATCAAGTGTCCCAGGAGTGGTCAAGCCTATCCCAGAGATTGCAGATGGGAGCCACAAGATATCTCGTTTTGCACCACCAATCTGTGATGCTGAGATACCCAAGAGGTTCCATGTACCAACCATGAAGTTGTATGATGGTTCAACGGATCCTGAGGAACACATAGCTCAATACAGGGAAAGGATGGAGATCAACCCCATCCCAGAAAGGTTAAAGGAAGCGTGTCTGTGCAAGGGATTTGGATCCACTCTTACTGGATCGGCTCTTAAATGGCTGCTAAGTCTTCCTCCCTACTCTATTACCTCATTTGCTAATCTAGTCAACCTATTTAATAATCAGTTTTCTTGTAGTATAAAATTTGAACGATTAACTAGTGATCTATATAGGATAACCCAGGGTCATAATGAATCATTAAGGGATTATATCACTAAATTTAGTAAAGAATCCTTAGACATTCCCAACTTGGATATAGCCACGGCTGTTGAGGCCTTCAAAATGGGATTGCTTAGGGATTCATTGTTCTATGATGATCTTGTTATGACACCATGCAGGAACCTAGATGAGGTAAGAACCCGGGCCCTTAGGTTCATCCGGCTAGAGGATGACAAAAGGATCCAGGAGAGGTTAGCAGGATCCTCAAAGCAAGAGAAGCAAGGATCCTCATTCAAGAACAAGTTCAGATCCTATAATAGATCTGATAACCAGAATGTGCATGCTGTTGAAAAAGAAGAGGATGATGAGGATTATCCTCCAATCTCTGAATATTGTTTTTCTGTTGATAACAATGAACTAATCCTTGCGATGCAGAATTTAGGTGATAAAGCTAGATGGCCTAGAAAAAATGATAGGCCAGCTGCAACTAAGGATAAATCAAAGTGGTGTGCATACCATGAAGATTTTGGGCATCTCACAGAAGAATGCATTGCATTGAGAAAAGAAATTGGATACTTGTTGAGCAAGGGGCACTTGAAAGAATTATTGGGGAGAAAGAAGTCAAGGACTCAGGATCCTGAAAGGATCCCAGAGAAAGCTCCAGCCCCTCCAGCAGATGCACAAGTAATAAACTTTATTTCTGGAGGATCAGACATTTGTGGCACATCCTTCTCAGCAGCTAAAAGGCATGCAAAGGAAACTAAAATGGATAGTGGAGAAAGACCCGTTCGAACATCAAGTGTCTCCGAAGGAAAAGTCATAACCTTTGATGAGGATGATCGTGTTGATATCCAGGATCCTCATCACGATGGTTTAGTTATTACTCTTTTCATTTCTAACCATTTTGTCCGCAGGATCCTTATAGACGGAGGAAGCTCAGTGAACATTATCCAGCTTGACGTTCTAAAGAAGATGGGTATCCCTGAATCAGATATCATACCAAGATCCTCCGTGCTCGTGGGATTTAGTGGCAAAACTAAGAATACCCTGGGGGACATTAAGCTCCCAATATACATCGAAGGCCTACATTCTTATCAAAAATTTTGTGTTATTGACTGTTTATCTTGTTGTAATGTTATCCTTGGCAGGCCCTGGATACACGATATGAAGGCAGTCCCATCTACTTACCATCAATGTGTGAAGCTCCCTAGTCCTTGGGGAATAGTCAAGATTGATAGTGATCAGCAGGAGGCTAAGAATTGCTATACTTCATCGATGAAACCAGCCTCAAAGTCAAGGGAGCAATAGCAATCAAAGTATCCTCCAAGGGATGTCTTGGAGGCAAGAGAGCAGGATGTGGTAGAAATCCTCATGGATCCTCATGATCCTGAATCCAAAATCTATATCGGATCAGGGATCCTTGGCAAAATGAAAGAAGACCTCGTATCCTTACTCAAAAGGAGGAAAACTACCTTTGCATGGAAGCATGAGGATATGACAGGTATATCTAAGGATATTATCACTCATAAACTTGGCATCGACAGGTCACTCAAACCAATCCATCAAAAAAGGAGGAAGTTTGCACCGGAAAGAAATGCCATTATCCAGGAAGAGGTAGAGAAATTGCTCCGGGCAGGTATGATTAGAGAGGTCAAGTATCCAAGATGGTTGGCCAATGTGGTTGTTGTTCAAAAGAAAAATGGAAAGTGGAGGGTATGTGTCGATTTCACAGATTTAAATAAGGCATGTCCCAAGGATCCTTTCCCATTACCCCACATTGACTCCATGGTGGATGCAACGGCGGGTCATGAACTGTTGACTTTTATGGATGCTTCATCTGGATTTCAACAAATTTAGATGGAACCATCTGATCAAGAGGATACGGCCTTTATGACTCCAACCGGTATATATTGTTATATTGCTATGCCGTTTGGATTAAGGAATGCAGGTGCAACATATCAAAGGCTGGTGAATATGATGTTCAAGGATCAGATTGGACAAACTATGGAGGTTTATGTTTTGGTCAAAAAATCTGATGAGGATATTGCAACCAAACTCTCTGTTACGGGGTATGATGCTAATAATGTAGAACAATAACAGGGATCACTTTTATGTAAATTGCACAATTGACGCAAGGATTTATACGGGGAAAAAGCCCTTGATCAAGAGTTGATCTCCGGCACAAAAAACCCCGGGTGATGGAAACTACCGATCACCAAGCTCAAATAAATGAAAAAATGTTTACAACTTCGGATAGTAACGAGCTAGGTACAAGGATCACTATCGTGAAATGTGTATAAGTGAGTGAAAACGAATGAATGTTCGTTGAGAGCTTCAAGTGTGCGAGTATATGAGTGTGTGTAGCTGAAAAATGGCTAAGTGTGCTAAATTCTAGCTCGTTACCCCTTTTAAAATAGAAGTTAACTACACTAACTAACTATCCGACTTTTGTGCCAAGCTCCCACGTTCTCCACAACGTCCATTTTTGGCCAAGCACGTGCGGGATAGTTTGGGAATATTCTCCAGGAATGTCGCCAAGACTAGGTCAAGCTCGTTATTCCTGCGAGGTAATACAAAACATAAATAAGCAATCGTCAGTACGAGGATCCTTAAAGTGATCCATGATCCTGAAGCTCTTCTGAGGATCACCACCTGTCACAGAAGTAAGGATCATTAATTAGGATAACGAATAAGGATCACTAATTGTTAGAAAATCCTCCCCTAACAGTTTACATAGATGATATGGTAGTAAAATCCATAAAAGCTGAGGATCACGTAAGGGACTTGGAGGAAGCATTCGATATCCTTGACAGATATAACATGAAACTTAATCCTTCAAAATGTCACTTTGGTGTTAAAGCAGGCAAATTCTTAGGATACATGGTGACCAAGAGAGGCATTGAAGCTAGCCCGGAACAAATCAAAGCCTTAGTGAATATCAAATCTCCGGCCAATGCTAAGGATGTCCAAAGGCTAACAGGCAGGATAGCAGCTTTGAACAGATTTATATCCAAATCCTCAGAGAAGTACAAAGAATTCTATGATATCCTAAGGAAGAACAAGAAATTTGAGTGGACTGAGAAGCATGAAAATGCCTTAAGAGCTCTCAAAGATTACCTATCCTCAGCCCCGGCCTTGATGAAACCAGAAAAAGGCGATGTGCTATCCTTGTATCTTGCAGTATCCTCAAAAGCAGTAAGTGCAGTCCTTGTTAAGGATCATGAAGGTACACAACATCCTGTCTATTATGTAAGTAAAAGTTTACTTGATACCGAATCCAGGTATTCACACCTTGAAAAGCTTATTCTTGCATTAATTATGGCATCTACCAAATTAAGACATTATTTTGAAACTCATGTTATTATCGTTAAAACTAATTTTCCAATCAAGAATGTCCTCAGGAAACCTGAAATGTCAGGAAGGATGGCTAAGTGGGCAGTGAAGCTAAGTGCATATGATATAAGATATGAGCCCAGGACAGCCATTAAATCCCAAGCATTAGCTGACTTTGTGGCAGATTTCAGTAGTGATTTACAAAAGGAAGCTGAATTAGAAGTCCAGCAGCTAGAAGAGACCAAGGATCCTTGGATACTCTACACTGATGGATCCTCAAACATCAAGGGAACAGGGCTTGGAATACTACTAAAATCGCCACAGGGGGACATAATACCCCACTCTATAGCTTGTGAGTTCCAAACCACTAACAATGAGGCTGAATACGAAGCCTTAATAGCTGGTTTGCAAATTGCTAAGCATATGAGGATCAGGTATCTTGAGGTACATGTAGATTCTTTGTTAATCACTAATCACTTTAATGGATCCTATGCTGTTAAAGGTGAAAAGCTAATCAAATATCTGGAGTTAGTCAAAGAATTGGCACTCTCTTTTGTATCCTTTAGTTTGACACAGGTACCAAGGGAAGAGAATGCAGAGGCAGATGCACTAGCCAATTTAGGATCATCCTTGAAGATCCCGGAGGATATCAAGATCCCTATTATTCATATCCTGACCCCGTCTATCGAGGATCATGTGGCTATGGAGATAGGAGAGAATTCTGCAATTATCCCTAGTGAGGATACTCAAACTTATTCAGGATCATGGATCCTCCCAATCATGAGATACTTACAACATGGAGAGATTCCTACAGGAGAAAACCCTAGGGCTTTCAAAATTAAGGTATCTCAATTCACAATTTTAAATAATATGTTGTATAGACGATCTATTGCAGGACCATACTTAAGATGCATTGAGGATCCTGAAATCCAAGAAGTTTTAAAAGACTTCCATGAAGGAGATTGTGGAAACCACACTGGGGGCAGGGCGTTATTCTCAAGGATCCCGAGGACAGGATACTACTGGCCAACCATGAAGAGAGATGCTGTGGAGTATGCTAAGAGATGTGATCCTTGTCAGAGACACAGCAATATCCTTCATCAACCAGCTGAATTTTTGCATCCTATATCCTCCTCTTGGCCATTTATGAGATGGGGTATGGATATAGTTGGTAAGCTCCCTAAGGCACCTGGTGGAAAAGTATTCATGCTTGCTATGACTGATTACTTCTCCAAGTGGATAGAGGCTGAAGCTTTTGCCCAAGTCAGAGAAAAGGAAGTTATATCCTTCATTAAAAGAAATATTATAACTAGATTTGGTATTCCTTCTGAAATTATATGTGATAATGGTTCCCAATTTATTGGGGGCAGAACTACTAACTTTTGTGACAGCTGGGGGATTAAGATGATAACATCAACACCAATCCACCCACAAGCTAATGGTCAAGCAGAATCATCCAACAAGATCATCATCAACAATTTGAAGAAGAAGCTTGGATCCAAGAAAGGGAAATGGGCAGAAGAACTACCTTATGTGCTTTGGGCTGATAGGACAACCCCTAAGAATGCTATTGGTCAAACGCCATTCTCTTTGGTATTTGGGGCAGAATCAGTGATCCCAACAGAAATGGTGGTTCCAACTGCTAGAACAAGTACCCGTGATCCTGAGGAAAATGATGAGAACTTGGCTCAAGACTTGGATACTATTGAAGAAATCAGGGATCTGGCTAGGATAAGGATGGCCAGTTATCAACAAAGAATGGCTGGTGCTTACAACAAAAATGTCAGGATCAGGAAGTTTCAAGTTGGAGATATGGTATTAAGGAAAGCATTTCAGAATACCACCAATCCTGCTGATGGAAAATTGGCTCCAAAATGGGAAGGCCCTTATTTGATTGAAGCTGAAGCTGGAAAGGGGGCATATAGATTACTAACCATGGAAGGTGATTTGCTACCAAGAGCTTGGAATGCTGTCCACTTGAAGAAATATTTCATGTGAGCAGGATCCTCATGGCACAGATGATCCTTACGTTAGGGGTATCCTTGAAGGATCCTTAAAGTATCGGTGATCCTTACTTTGGTAATGTCCTAATCCTGAACTATTTCATTTCCTTATTTTCTCATATAAGGATAAGGATCATGTGTCCTTTATCCATCTCTCACGTGATTTTAAGTTTTGAAAGTTCAGGTATCCTTAGCAAAATGTTGGTTATCTGCAGAAGCAATCCGTTCCTTGGGTTTAACTCCAGTTATTTGGGCTTGACCCCGGTTCCGCCTGTAGCGCATGATGATCCTGGTATAGTTCAAGGCAGTGGGACCAGTACTCGCTTTAGGGGCTGATAATTCCATTGTACTGGCTATACCTAGGATCCTACGTATAATGGTAGACGTACCATACATCCGTTCCTAAGGTTTCTAACGTTTTCACGTTAGCTAAGGTTTTGACATTTTCATGTCACTAAGTTTGGATAGTCGCCAGTTAGGGCCATACTCCAGTTTACATACGATCCTTGGGCTTGTCCCCAGTTATCCTTGGGCTTGTCCCCAGTTATCCTTGGGCTTGTCCCCAGTTATCCTTGGCCTTGTCCCCAGTTATCCTTGGGCTTGTCCCCAGTTGTCCTTGGGCTTGTCCCCAGTTGCTAACTCTTATCTTATATTGGCTTAGTCCCAAGTTATGCTCTATTTCAGGTCCTTGAAGATAAGCAACTAGGGATCCTTGATCCTTACTTCTCTCTAAGGTTTATCTTATAGTTATCCTGATTATGCTTAGGATCCTAACTTGGATCCTCAGGTATGATCCTTAACTATTTTTAATTCTATTCATTGTTTATTTGAATAACCCTTAAAATTTGACAACTAAACTTGTGATCCTTAAAATATATTACTTTTTGGGATTCTTCGACTATAGGATATTTGATCATGGATCATATCCTAAATATTTTCAATCTGACTTATTCAAAATTGCTTATTCAATAAGTGTACATCAAAACAATTGAGAATTAAAGAGACAAAAAGGATAACAATACAAGATAAGCGACAAAAGATTAAGGTTTTATTTATTAACAAAAGATTAACCCTTAAAAGGTTGTGAAAATTACCTACCCCGAGCATCTACCAGCAATACGTGACCCGTCCGCTGGGGTAGGTAAAGGGTGTCCATTGTCTAAAGGTCTTAGTAGTGCAGGAAATAAAAAGATGGCAGGATCACAATGGCTTCATCCCCCAAATAGAGGATCCCTCCACCAGTTGTAATCCTACCTATTGTCCAAAGGATCATTCATGATCCTTAACCCTAATAGCTATTGTTTAGTTATTACAGACCAACATTGTTTTAAAAACATCACAACCACAAAAAACTACTACCAAATTTAAAAATTGGGCTCCGGCTACGTCTAAGAATGTCCATCATTGCCCAATTGTGCAGCCTACACCTTCGCTGCATCCTCATCCCCTCCGGCTTCGGTATCCTTAACCTGATCCTTCCCACTGCCTCTAGCCTCGATCGCCAAAACCTCCTCAGCCTCTTCATCATCTTCAAGATCAGCCAACCTCGCTTTCCAGCCCTCAACATCCCAGCTGCTTCTGTCGAAGTTAGGATCTTGAGCTTCCTGGGCCATCTTTAGTTTTGTCTGATACATTGTGATGGCAGCAGAGACCTTTGCACCTTCTATGAGATCATGCTTCTCATAGTCAAAGTCAATCAGGATTTTAGCCGTCTTAGTCTTGGCATCTTGAAGGGCTTTTTCAAGATCAGCAATCTTAAGATCCTTAAGCACTGCAACTTGTTGGAGGTCAGCAATCTTCTTATCCTGCTCCTCGACGCTTCCCACATAATCTTCAATCTCAGCAAATTTCTGCAAAGAAAAAGACAAAGCAATTCAAGATCAGATGATCCTCAAATGAGCAGGATACCTAGGCAGAATTGATGATCCTCACGTCATTGAAGTATTCAAGGAACTAGTGGCGGATCAGTGGTAGGCCTTGTAGGTCCTCTGTGTCAGAAGTTTTCCTCTTCTTGCCACCCCTTCCTTTAGTGGGTGCCTTGGGAATGGAGATGCTAGGACTGGTAGTGGACCTCTTCTTCCTGGATCGAACAACATCAAGGTCGGCCGTGTTAAATTGGGAGGCAGGCTTGGAAGATTTTCCAGCACCTACACAACCAAAACAAGATAAGTATCTTTACTTCACTTATATTTCACTATTTATTTCAAATTTTAAACAAAGATACTTACTTGACATCGTGACAGAGCCTGAGGATACCTCCTGAGAATCCTGGGTGGTTGTCTTGAAAGATCTTGTTTCAGGATCAAGTCTCTTGAAAGCGGCGAGTCTCTCTTTGGCAGCAGGAGACAGTCTGAGGTGTGAGACGGTGATAGCTGCATAACAAGAAAGCAAAAGTATATAAGTGATCCTTATATCAAAAGAAAGTTCTCTGGTGATCCTTCTCAGGATCCTCCATCCTACCATGGGTAGCCCATTTCCTGGGTAGATCCTTCCCGTCAGGGATAGAATCTCTCTTGACGAAAAAGAAACGTCGCTTCCAGTTAGTATCATTCTTGGTAGCTTTGAAGATCGGGTGTTCCTCACCAGGTTTACGTTTGAACAAATAACGATGAGAACCAAAGGTAGTAAGATCATACAGCTCTCCCAGCTCTGACATTCCTAGGTCTATCCCTTCCTGCTCGATGATCCTTTCAAGGGTATACAAAACCCTCCAGATCATCGGCATGGCTTGGATATAAGAGATGCCGGTTAGGGAAAAGAAAGATTGGGTGAAGGCTGGAAAAGGATATGTATAGCCTATGGTGAACGGAGTGACAGGAAAAGCAACCCAGTTGTCGGAAATATGATCACTCAGGGCATTGGGATCGAAAGATTTAAACACGGTGTTCGCCGGGAAACAGTAGCGGATCCTATCAATCTGCGGATCGGTGAAACAGCAGCGTTCTTTTATGGAATCTTCGATGATCCCCTGGCTCTTCAGTGGGCTGTTTTTCGTGTGATCCTTAGCTGGGGAGTTCCGGAGCAACATTTTTGACAGAATGATGGAAAGAGACGGAAAACAGAGCAAAAGAAGGAAGAAGATGAAGAGAGAATACCTGTTTATCTTCGGATGCAGTTATAAAGGGAGTATCTCTGAAATTTAAATGCAAACGATCCTATCTATATCTCCTATTTATAATCATGATTGTGCAGGGTTGTCACTTCTGTGACGTCATAGTTGCAACGGATAGTTCTACATCAACGGCTATATATCCGTTAGTTAGTTGCGGATAAGATCAAGAAAATATAATTCGTTCATTTTACATATTACTCCTTATATTTTGGGGGCAATTGTTAGGGGAGGATTTTCTAACAATTAGTGATCCTTACTTGTTATCCTAATAAGTGATCCTTACTTCTGTGACAGACAGTGATCCTCAGAAGAGCTTCAGGATCAGGATCATGGATCACCTTAAGGATCCTCATACTAACGATTGTTTGTTTGTGTTTCGTATTATTTTGCAGGAGTAACAAGCTTGACTTGGTCTTGGCAACGTTACTATGGAATATTCCACGGGTATTTCGCACATGTTTGACTGGAAATGGACGTTATGGAGAACGTGGGAGCATGGCTCAAAAGTCGGATAGTTTGTTAGCATAGTTAACTTCTATTTTTAAAGGGGTGACGAGCTAGTAATTAGAACACTTAGCCATTTTCAGCTACACACACTCTCGTACAATTGCACTCTTGAAGCTTTCGGCAAACACTAAACAGTTTTCACTCACTTTTACACATTTCACCATAGTGATCCTTGTACCTAGCTCGTTACTATCCGAAGTTGTAAACATTTACTGATTTATTTGAGCTTGGTGATCGGTAGTTTCCATCACCCGAGGTTTTTTATGCCGGAGATCTTCTAAAGATCAAGGGCTTTTTCCTCGTATAAATCCTTGTGTCGTTTGTGCAATTTACATTGAAGTGATCCTTATCATTGTTCCTCATTTCAAGCATCATTCCCCGTAACTAAGAGTTTGGTTGCATTATCCTCATCAGATTTTTTTGACCAAAACAGTAAGGGTAAAAGGTAGGTTGGTTATTTGGAAGAAAGTGGTTAACAGGAGATTTTACGATAAACCGGAAAAGCACGTAGTAAGGTTTTTTTTTTTTTTTTTTTTACACCCGTACTCACAAATCAAGTGACTCTTTTAAGGTCAGATCGCCATGACCGGTTTTATCCAAGATATGGAGCAAGTCTTCCTCAATCCTGTAGTGAACATCACTTCCAACTCTAATGGACCGTTCGACATTGAGCCTAATAGCCCCCACCCTCATTAGAAGTGTGTATTCATGTTGAGATTCAGTTGGACTTTTTTTACATCTTCCTGTGTGAGATCAATTTCCATATTCAATGCATTTCTCATAACGTCTTGCTCTTCTTTTCATAGCACTTTTGGATGTTCCACAAAATGGTTGTGTTTTAAACAAATGAAACAGAAAAAGGCTCAACTTGGTTTTCTATTGGATAACATTTTTGGGTAACAGGTTTTTTTTTTTTTTTCAGAAAGGTGATCCTAATGCCTCTATCATACTTGTATCAACGTTTAACCCAAAGGTCTTAAAATGTATCAAAACGTACAAGTTCTAAAGTAATGCAACAAGTTGGTAAACACACATGAAACGAAAATAGTGTATTCGTATGAAACACTTATAGGCTCAAAACTTACTGTCATGTGGAAAAATAAGGGTCGATATTGATATTTGCATAATCAATTAACTTTCCAGCTTGATTTATTATCTTAGGTATCCCGTAAAAATTTTATTTCAAGAAAAACTTGATTTAATCAACCTACTATCCCGCAACTTAAAGAAACATGTATTTTTGTTTTAGTAAGTTCGACATTTAAATCGTTTTGACTGTCGTTTTGAAAAGGTCTTTGTTTTCGATGTGCTAAAAGATCGGGACACGCACGAAAAATTTCTTTAAATTGTTTATTTTATTGTTGTGTAAATGAAAACTCAAAAATTAAAGTAAATAAGAAATAAAAGACAAAGGACAAATTAGAAAGGACTTAGCTGGTTATATGATATATAAGTTCAAAACTTTTGTCCAATCCAGCTCGATCGTATAGCATTTCGGTCGCGATCGGCTTTGACTCTGACTAGCACACTTGGTAAATTACTTGAAATTGGTATACAGCTCCGAAATCACCCGAATGGAGATTGAGTACGGGTGGTGTGATTCAAACCTGCATAAACAAAAACAAGCAACAACCCAAGCAGTACTGACTCGACACAAAACAAACGACTCAAAAACACAAATTTTTACAAAACCTCCCCATACTTGAATTTAATCAGGAGGTTTTTCTTTGATCTGGACCCTATCCAACCCGTTCAATTCCACCCGGTTCTCAAAAATAGTTAAAAATTTAACGGTGGAATAATAAAATATTTTGAAATTTTGAAAGGGGTCAGACCACCAGAATTTAAACTTACCTGGATCAAACTTGATAAAATTCATGTAATGAGGAGGATGGTTGCCTTTGCACTTTAATGTTGCCTGAAGCTTCCTATTATACCATCTTTTTATCCCCAAGTTTTGTTGATCCAAGTTCTTTTGTTTTGCCTTCTCCCGTGGTTTTGTTGATTTTTCAGTTTCACTTATAAATACTTCCACGGGCCAGCTGTGATGTTCTTCTTCTTCCACCACTTCCTCAAGAGGATCCTCACACTTAGACTCTTTATCTGGGGTAGGTTCGATCACCTCTGTCGGTTCATCTTCAAGTAGGGCATCAAAGAATGCTATATCCCCCTCGGGGTCTAATTCTCTTACTTCTTCATAGACCGGCAAATCATCTAATTCTAACTTTAAAAATTCATCCACCTCAGATAACACATTCTCTAGATCCTTTTCTTCTACATTTTCAGCAAACAATATTTCCAAGGACTCTCCCAAGTCTAACTCCTCTTCATTCACTTCTTTCTTTACTATCATCTTCTGATAAGCAGCCCATTCTTCTTCGTCTATTTCATTACCAGAGTCACTTCCAAAATCATATATACTAACCTGTGGCACCGGAGGTGGGACTTAACGTCCATTTTCGCCTCCGTGACTAGAGTGATCTCTTCATCTGACTCATCTTCATATGGTAGCTCTTTCCCCAATTCTGGAAATGTTGGGATTAATTCCCCAGTAGAAAGCATGTAACCGAGGTAGTTGCCTTCTGCATCATATGTATACCCGGTCGTCAGCTTCTCTGGCTGCAATTTCTTTTCTTCTACCTCTTCTTCTTCTCCCGTCAATCTCCTATATTCAGCCAGCTGCGCATCTATCTCCTCATCACTACAAGAAAAATCAATTATGAACTTACCACTATTCTTTTCTTCTCGTTCTTCCTGTTGAACCGGAGGTGGGACTAGGCCGTCCATTGTAGTCTCCGGCTGAGCTAGCGCATTCAATATTTTCCATATTTTTGCTGATTCATCTTCGAATAGTTTCCATTCTTTTATCCTATCCACCTGTTCTTGCTCAAAGACTTCAGAATTTTGCTGTTGAGGTTGGTAATATGGTTCCTCATACTGGTATGGTTCCTCATACTGGTATGAGGAATATTCCTGTGAAAAACATGGCTGCGGCTGCACATAGGGGTTATCATAACAATGTGTGGAGTACCTCGGGAAATATGGACAAAATATAGAAATGTGAGGTATACCACAATCGTAACACATGATTGACACTAAAAACAAAAGAAAATTAAAAATAAATAAATAAATTACTTAAAATTAGACTCCTACGACTCCAAAAAGAAAGACACTAGAATACTTAGACTCCTACGACTCAAACAAAAGAAAACTACTAGCACGTATGATGTCAATTAAGTCCAAATAAAGTAATCAACGCAATTGCCAAAGAGTCCCCGGCAGCGGCGCCAAAAACTTGATGTGTGCTAGGTGAATAAATAAAAAAGTTAAAAGTGGTTAAATAAAGACTGACTCAAAACTTAAACTTTTGGACATGTTTTGGCCTAATAGTTATCGGTACTCTCATTGGGATTGTCCCCAGGTAGGCAACGGGTCCTTATAATTGGATTTGTACGAATGCCAGCCTAGACAGGAGTTCCCAACTAACGGTACTTAACCTTTCCAGTTACTACATGTCCGACACGAAAAACACATTTTTACAAATAATGTACAAAAAGACAAACTTTAAAAACAACCTTAAACTAGACACTCTAAGTTTTAAATTTATAAACTTAGACTCGATCTAAACCTAAACCACACATCCGGCAGTGTACCGACCAGTGTAGTATAGCTGATGCAAGTCCGAGTATCGAACCCAAGGGACTCTGTTGAATTACGTTAATTAATTTATTTACACTAAAAAATGACACCACACTAAACATTTTTATATTTTTGTATTTTTTTTATTTAAAGGGGGGTTTTACTTGAAAAGTAAATTAATTAAAAATCTAATTAATAAAAATAAACTAAAAACAATTTAAGACAAATGTTTAATTCTATGATAATAAAGGACTATCTAGGTTAAAATCCCACTTGTTAATAACATACTTTCTACCGGGTATTTGTGTGATATGAAACCAGGATCTTTAGATATTAAACCCTAAAAGACGACGTATAGGATTCCCAATCATTCTCGGGAAGGCAACTATGTGACTTTAAAGATTTATTTTGATTACCGATTTACTAGACTTCCTTACAGTTGTCTAGTGTTCTTAGATAAGTGCTTGGAAAGACTGACTTCCTCACGGTTGTAAATCTAAAGCAATTTAAGAAAACTTGATTTGGTTTAATAGACAAGTTAACGACAATTCAACTAAAATCGGGTTTCTCACAAAACACAATCCTAGCAATACATTAAACGTGTTCTATTAATATTTTTATACCTCACAGCGCTAGAAATAGTAGAACATTAAAACCGGATTAATTTTTGATCATTATTTCTATGGTTTATTTCACAATACCACCATATGATTACCCAAACCGCTAAGTCTTGAATATCAACATTAATTCTTTTTATGAAAATACATTCACCGGAATTTATGTGAAACAAATGATCAAAGTGTTAACCAAGTCAAAATATGCATATACACCAAACTAGAAACTTAAATTATTTACTTAACAAGAACAAACCATAATCACACAATACCCAGTAAAAACTACATTTCAACAAGTGTTCATCACAACCTAGACAGTTTTAAAGTTTAGCTACACATAATATTCAATAATACAACTGAACAAAGTCTGAAAACAACTGAAAACATAATACAAAGCAAATACAAACTGAAAAACGAATATTTACCGAACCCGGAAGCTTAGAACTCGAACCGGAAGCTTCCTAGACCATTGCAAAGCTCCAAGGTGCTCCAAAATCTTCTTAGACTACATTTGATCCGAGTTTTGCTCTCTGATTTCGGTCTTGAGGTGTGTTTTTCGACTAGCAAGTGAGTGCCTTTTATAGGCCAAATTCTGAGCTTCTGCGACCCCCTTACGGACCGTAAGGGTGGGAGCCTTACGGTCCGTAAGACCTTTCCAACTAACATTCCACTACTGCCCATTCCCGCACTAGAAAGTGTCTGCCGACAGGTCCTTACGGACCGTAAGGGTTTGAGCCTTACGGTCCGTAAGGCATCTTCAAAAGCAAACTTCATTTTTGGATTACTCTCATCGAGCTACCCCAAAAGCATATATTATGGCTCCCGTAACTCATTTTCTAGCTCCGGATATGTCAAGATGTAGTTCTGACTCTTTCTGGCGCGTATTTATGTTCTTTTCTTCATTTCTTCTTTATTCGGACTCCGTTTTAGTCGCCGTTTTTTGCTCCCTTTACACCAGGACCTGGCAAAACACAAAATAAAATAAAACAAACTTAAAACTAAATAAAAACCAAACAATAATTATACATTTCGCACAGGACAAATATGTGTATTTTACTACACATCAAAGTGTGAGAGAGGTGGTTTGCCAAGAGATGATTTGCAAGTGAGCAAGCACCCCTATTTATAGCATGCACAGAAGCCCAGACACGGCACCGTGTCCATTGGGCATGGCCCCGTGTCCACCCATCTTCTCTTTCTTCATTAAATGCAGTTTGTCTGCATTAGTTGACCACGCCCCCGTGTCCACTGGGCACGACCCCTTGTGCAGAAGCGTATCTGTACTATCAAAATTTGCCTAGATTCTGCGAATCTTTGCGTTGACCATGGCCCCGTGTCCGCTAGGCACGCCCCCGTGGTGGGTGATAAAAGCTTCTACAACTTTATATTTTCTGCAAACACTTGGACAAGCCCCCGTGCTCAGTGAGCACGGGGCGTGTTCAGCCTTCTGTTCTCTTGTTTTTGCTTGGGAAGATGTTGTCGGGGGGGGGGGGGGGGGTCGGGCATGCCACGTTTATTCCTTTTCTTGTTTTATTGTTAGATTTGGCTGAATTTTTGCTTCTTTTGTTCATTTGAGCTCATTTAATCCTGAAAATACAAACGGAAGACAAAAACACACTTTTTCCAACATTAGTACTAAAAAAGGGTTAGTTTTATGCCACATTTGATGTAATTTATATGTTGCATTTTGCACAGATCATGGGGCCAGGCCTCCAATGAAGCGCGCTATGCGCTTAGGTTCTGGTGTAACCAAGTAGGGGATAAGTCGGGACATGTATCTCGGGCTTAACTTACCTTTCTTACCAAATCGCATCACTCCCTTCCAGGGTGATACTTTAAGCAACACTTTGTCACCTACCTCGAATTTCAGAGGTTTACACTTTAGATCTGCGTACCTTTTCTGCCTATCCCTGGCAGCTTTCAGGCGGTCACGAATCTGGACAATCTTGTCCGTCGTTTCAAAGACTATTTCCGGTCCTGACAATTGGACATCTCCAACTTCCGCCCAACAAACGGGCGTTCTGCACTTTCTACCGTGCAAGGCCTCGAAAGGTGCGGCCTTGATGCTCGTATGATAGCTATTGTTATACGAGAACTCGATTAATGGCAGGTGGTTATCCCAACTACCACCTAAGTCAATCACACATGCGCGAAGCATGTCTTCCAAAGTTTGGATTGTACGCTCACTCTGGCCGTCCGTCTGAGGATGGTAAGCCGTACTAAAATTTAAGCGCGTGCCCAAAGATTGTTGGAAACTTTTCCAAAAATGTGACGTGTATCTAGTATCTCTGTCAGAGATAATAGACACTGGTACGCCATGTAGAGATACAATCTTATCGACGTACAATTGGGCTAACATGTCGGAGCTATAGGTCTCCTTAATGGGTAGGAAATGTGCTGACTTAGTCAACTTATCAACTATCACCCTTATGGTATCATTTCCTTTCCTTGTCTTTGGCAATTTGGTGATGAAGTCCATCGTCACCATTTCCCACTTCCACGTGGGAAGTTCAGGCTGTTGTAGCAAACCTGACGGCTTCTGATGTTCAGCTTTGACTTGTGCACACGTCAAACATTTAGCTACATAGGTAGCTATAGACTTCTTCATGCCTATCCACCAAAAGTTTGCTTTCAAATCCTGGTACATCTTGTCAGCTCCAGGATGAACAGAGTATTTAGAACTGTGGGCTTCCTGGAGGATGACATCTCGAAGTCCTCCATAAACTGGAACCCATATTCGTCCATTTAATCTCAGAATTCCGTCCTTGCCATAGGATAACTGTTCTTCAGTTACTCCTAGCTTTTCATTAGGATAGTTAGCTTCCAGCACAGCTAACAACCTTTCATTCAAACTATTCTTTATTTCAATGCTCTTGGCATTGATTCTGATGGGTTTCACCCTTTCCTTTCTACTCAAGGCATCTGCGACTACATTCGCCTTGCCAGGATGGTATCTTATCTCACAATCATAATCATTCAAAGTTTCCATCCAACGTCATTGCCTCATGTTCAAATCCTTTTGGTTAAACAGGTGCTGGAGGCTCTTGTGATCAGAATAGATCACACACTTGATACCATATAAATAGTCTCTCCATAGTTTTAGTGCAAATACTACGGCACCCAATTCCAAGTCATGGGTGGTGTAATTCTTTTCATGCACCTTTAACTGACGTGAAGCATAGGCAATAACCTTGCCTTTCTGCATAAGCACACACCCCATGCCAGTGTGTGATGCGTCGCAGTAAACCACGAATTCTTCTATTCCTTCAGGTAATGTCAACACAGGCGCATTGCTTAGTTTCTGCTTAAGGATATCAAAGGATTCTTGTTGCTTGGGTCCCCAGTTGAACTTAATATCCTTCCTAGTCAAAGAAGTTAGGGGTGCAGCAATCCTTGAAAATTTTTCAATAAAGCGCCTGTAGTATCCTGCCAATCCCAAGAAACTGCGAATTTCTGTGGGCGTCTTTGGCCCTTGCCAATTCATGACTGCTTCAACCTTAGCGGGATCTACTTGGATTCCGCGTTCGCTAACCACATGTCCAAGAAATTGGACTTCACGAAGCCAAAATTCACATTTAGAGAATTTGGCATAGAGCTTCTCCTGCTGAAGTAGTGAAAGAATACATCGAAGATGTTTCTCATGGTCGGACTGATTCTTTGAATAAATCAGGATGTCGTCAATGAAAACGATAACAAATTTGTCCAAGTATGGTTTGCAGACACGGTTCATGAGATCCATGAATGCCGCTGGTGCATTAGTGAGCCCAAAAGGCATCACTAGGAACTCGTAATGACCATAACGAGTCCTAAATGCAGTCTTGTGTACGTCTTCATCTCTAACCTTCAGTTGGTGATAGCCTGACCTTAAGTCAATCTTAGAGAAGTAACTTGCTCCTTGAAGTTGATCGAACAGATCGTCGATCCTGGGCAATGGATACCTATTCTTGATAGTGACCTTATTAAGCTCACGGTAATCGATGCACAGATGCATCGATCCATCCTTCTTCTTGACAAATAAGATTGGTGCTCCCCAAGGAGACGAACTAGGTCTAATGAAACCTTTGGCTACCAATTCATCTAGTTGTGTTCTCAATTCCTTCATCTCTGTTGGTGCCAACCTATAAGGCGCCCTTGCTACTGGTGCTGCTCCAGGGATAATGTCAATTCTGAATTCTACTTGTCTATCTGGTGGTAAACCAGGTAGTTCTTCAGGAAAAACTTCAGGGTATTCAGAAATGACGGGGATATCCTCAATCTTGGGTTTCGGCTCATCAATAGTCACTTGTGCCATGTAGATGACACAACCCTTCTTCAAACACCTAGAGGCCTTGAGCATAGTCATTTGCTCAGGCAGTCCATACTGGGTATCTCCCTGAATGGTAAGTGATTCACCAGACGGAGTCTTGATCACCACTTGCTTCTTATTGCAGACAATCTGGGCCTGGTTATGAGATAACCAGTCCATACCCAAAACTATGTCGAAACCGGCTAATTTCAAAGGAAGTAAGGACAAAGGAAAAGAGTGGTTCTTAATGGATATGAAACATCCATCTAATATGGTTGATGCGGTTTCTAAGGTGCCATCTGCTAATTCCACTTCATACTTCACACTTAGGGTTTTAACAGGTAAATTCAGTAACTTACAAAACTTATTATCTACAAATGATTGATCAGCTCCTGAATCAAATAGCACTCTTGCATAAACATCATTTATAAGGAAGGTACCTGTGATCACATTGTCGTCCTGCACAGCTTCCTTTGCATCCATCCTGAAGACCCTAGCATTGGTCTTCTTTCCTTCATCAGCTTTCTTTGCATTTTTAGGGCAATTTGTCTTAATGTGCCCTTTTTCGTTGCAACTGTAGCACGTTGCGTCCTTCAGTTTCTTGCACTCTAGGGTCTTATGTTCCGAAGATTTGCAAATCCCACAAGGCCTCGGCTGAGATTGGGATTTCGAGTCAAGTCTGCACCTCCCAAAGTGGTGCTTCTGACAAATCTTACACTTGGGCTTATCTCCAGATTGATGCCCATCCTTCTTAGAACCATACCCCTTCTTGTGGTCATTGTTTCCCCTGTGCTTCTTATCTGACCGTCGTGAATTGTCATCTTCACGCTTCCTTTTCTCGGCATCCGTGTTCCTCAGCGATCTCTGCCTGACCTCGTCCAGTGTGAGGGACAAAGGTATATCAGCTACAGATCTGAAAGTAGCTTGCCGAGAGGCTTTTACACTTGCCTTAATCTCTGGGGCTAAACCCCCAATGAAACGAGCTATTCTTTTGGGTTCCGGGGTCACAAGATAAGGAACCAACCTTGACATTGTATTAAAGCTCGTAAGGTAAGCTTGGCAATCCAGATTTTTCATTACCAATGACAGAAAATCTGACTCAATCTTTTCTACCTCATGCTGAGGACAGTAGTTCTCCCTGATGAGGGTAACAAATTGTTCCCATGTCATATTGTACAGTGGAATCTTCCCAGTAGCTTGAATCAACGATCTCCACCAGGCTAAGGCCTCACCTTTGAACGATTGAGACACAAACTTTACCACATCCTTCTCAGTGCACCCGCTGATATCAACCACGGTGTCCATCTCATCCAACCATGTCATGCAGTCTATAGCTCCTTTCTCCCCAGTGAAATCCCGGGGCTTGCATGAAACAAAGTACTTGTAGGAGCAACCCTTATTACGGGGTCCTTGATTCAGTACTACCTTTTGAGATGGAACACTTTGCTGATTTGAGGACTGACGATCGTCATCAACTTTCTTTGGTTCTTCCTTCTTGGAGGGAGGCTTGCCGTGAGCCTCAGAATGAGTCTTAGGCTTGAAATGCGGCGCGGATAGGGTCCTACTCTGAGTCCCGCTATATTCCTGATACTATCGCTCTATGGCTTTCGTAACAGCGTTGTCTATTAACGCTTGCAGTTCAGCACCCGCTATATTAATTCGGGCATTATCATTATTCTCCCTTGGGTGACTATTAATTTCATCTGAGTCAGCCATTGTAGTTTGAACTGTTACATAAAATATAGACAATAATTTATTGGGAGTTTATTATGGAATTGTCTTCTATGGCAATTCATTAACCATGGTAACACAGGCCATACTTGGTTAATTTATTAATCATATTTATTTAGGATTTTTATTATAATTTATCCTAATTATAAAACAATAACAGTTTTATTAGTAGCACAAAAGGCCTAGTCACAAGGACATTCTTAATTCATAAGCCATGATTTCAGAGAATCAAGGCATTAAGG
The DNA here is from genome assembly GCA_030545235.1 of Helianthus tuberosus. NCBI lineage: Eukaryota > Viridiplantae > Streptophyta > Magnoliopsida > Asterales > Asteraceae > Helianthus > Helianthus tuberosus. The sequence continues at coordinate 170,903,429 of CM060431.1, forward strand.
TTTGAACATGGTTCTTTACCTTTTTCTGACAGGGAGTCGTAGACTACTACTGTCTTTTGTCTCATATGACAATGAGCAGGGCCCGTAGGCACTACATTACCAATGGATGGTCAACATATGATCATCTTATGGATGGTTTAAACCCAATGATTTATAGATCATTAAGTTAGGAATCTTTTGAAGAATCCTTTTTATAAGAATGACGTGTGTGATTTTTAACGAATCACGTCTGCCAGGAGCGTTAACATGTTTTCAGATGTTAACAGGGATCCGAATCTTTTAAACTGTTCTTACCATCTTGGCCAAGTCTTATAATGACATGTAGGCTAGGTTATACCTTTAAGATTCTCATTTAATATTTAAATAGGCAGATATATTTTAAAAGGAATGATTTTGATTCATCTATTTCATGTATAATATATTTATGCATATAATAACAAAATGAAATTTATAAACTTAACATTCCATTAACATCAAAAGAGTACACATTGCCCTAAACGGGACTTTAAATAGACAAATTACCCACGCAGAGGTTAAACTGAAATACAAGTCCACGCAGGGACCAAGTACTAAAACAAATGTCCACGCAGGGACTAAAAGACAAGTCCACGCAGGGGCTAAATACAAAGATGAATGTCCACGCAGGGACTTAATTGGAAATAAGAAATACAACAATACATATAGGGATTTAATGATCCCTCTTCTTCTTCCCCTTCAACAAGCTAGCCAGGCCCTTGAGGAATCCCCTGTTGTTCCTGCGTTCTTCTTGAAACTCATGTTCCACCCGACTTAATCTTTGGAGGATCTCCTCCTGTTCTGGTGGGGAAAATCGTGGGGGCTGCGACTGCTGCCGAATCGGAGGTCGCGCAGGTATTTGATACCCATGAGCTGGATATCCCACTCCCCAAGGGGCTCCATACGGTCCTTCCGGATGAAGGGCGTTGTAGTTGGCCGTTACAAGGTACGGGTCGGCTTCAGCGTAGTTATAATGCGTGTGAGCCGGCTGCTCAAACGGATTGTACGCCGTTGAACCGGCGTACGTAGGGATCGGGTTATCAAAACCAAATGGTGGCGGCTGTGGTGCAACTGGTGCAGAACTCACCTCTGGAATTGGGTTTGAGGGCCCACCCATCTGTGGGTCCTCATGCAGTGGCGGGTAGTGACTGCCACTTGAGTGATGAGGGGTGCTGAAGTGAAAATCCCCTACTCGCGTAGATATACGTGCGCCGTTCTCCTACGCCTTGGTGGTTCTGGAGGTGCTTGATGATCTGGCGGCGGTGGAGGCGGTGGCATGACTGCCACGAATCGTGAATCCCCAGAGGGATCCTGCTGCTGCTGTTGCTGGTGAGGTGATGAATGGTGAGAAGGTGTGAAGTACCATTCATGCTGGTTAAACCTTGCTTGGAAACTGTCTGGACCACCGTAGGGTGATCCGTGGAAGGATGAACCGTCAGAGACCTCAATAGGGTGTGTGGGGGTTCCAGTCGGTGGTTCCATAGGGTCGGTGTCCTCATCCATATCCGTGGTGTGATCGCCGGAAAAGTGATCCTCCGGTCCCAATGGGTTAAAACCCACTGGTTCTTGAATGTAGTTTGCCGGGTTAAACCTGCCCTGAAAGACAGGAGTGGGGTTGCCAAAGGAATTGTGCGAAAGGGATCGCTGGAGAGGTATATATGAAGATTGTGGGTTATCGGGCTCGTTTTCTGAATGCGGCCCAAATGAATGACGGTAAGGAGGCGTTGAGCTGTGCGAAACAGACCGTCTAGCGGGCTCTGTATAAGTCCTCCAGGCTCCTTGCGGATCGGCACTCGCAGTAGTAGAAGGAGCTCGCCGGTGCGAAGGCCCGGCTTCGTGATCGTTGGGGGCGGTGATTGGCCCCTTGCCTCGTCCTCCTCTTCTAAATCTTGGCGGCATTGTTAATCCTGTCAATACAAATAAAAGATACAACAAGAAATTTAAAGGACAAAGTTAAGATAAAAACAAAAACAAATTTGGATTGTTCCTATGTTCTTTGTCTAGACTCGAAAATTTAGGATTGTGCAATTGTGTCATTGAGATTAAACACAAAAGGCTAGTGTTTAATTCACTCAATGTTGGCTCTGATACCCACTTGTCACACCCCGATATTTCCACGTATTACCGGTGGGCCTGGTGGGGAGTATCGTGACGTAGTTGATATCATCATGGTCAAACAACACAATATTTAATATGCACAGCGGAAGCAAAAGATAGATATATTTTAACTTTAATAAATTGTAATATCAAGTATCACAAACAGTTGAAAGTAATCCACAGGTGGATCAAAATAAAAGGAAACATTGTTCAACAGTTTTGACATCCAAGCTTGCGAGACTTATTGTGGACGCTAGGAGAAAGCCAGCCTATTACGAGTAGTACCTGCACTTAACATTTTTGAGAAAATACGTCAGTTTACACTGGTAAATACAATTAACTGACTCATTTAGAAAAGGTTTAATAAAATTGATTTGAATGCACGTGGCACAAACTCTTTATAACTTGGGATAATTATTTGAATATAATCTTGTAAAAGAATTACATGTTCCTTATGCGTTCAGTAGCCCGATCCGTAGACCGGGTTAAAGATCAATAGACACACCACATTATTTATTTAGGCACTGACGGGTGTACGCCTACACCCCGTGCTTAGGTCGTGGCCATTTCGTAAAATGATGCCAAGGATATCCGGGACATGGTCATTAACCCCCCAAAGGCTTTAAGCAAACAAGACATTTTAAACGGGACATCTCAATGATTTAACTTTCATACAATTAAAGATTTAATGCCCGACCAACCGGTATTTTATATACCATACCCCAAGCCCGTATAGGGAAAATAAGTTAAAAGTATTTACCTTTGCAAGTATAAATCACAAATAGCAAAATGCGGGTAGCTTTTACCGGGTCTCCTATTCTGGAACAAAGGTTTATAATAACCTATTAGAATCCTAACGGTCTTTAGTTAAGCTTAAGCTTAGACCGGTTAGTTTTAAAGGAAGATATGGTTCGAACGCGTGATTAAGCGAAGACCGGAATAGGATGTGGTTTAGACCCGACAAGTTTGAAGACTTGTATAATATGGGTAAACTAAACACATTCTGGATTTTGAGATAAAAACGATAAGGTTCGACCCGTTTCGGCTAATTTATGCAAACTAGTTACATAAACCGAACCGAACGCGCAAGAGGCGTAACGGGTAACCATGAGAGTCATTTACAGGTTTTCTAAGTTAATATGCCTTAAATAGGTTGTGATATCAGTAGGATACCTTCCATTTTGCCCAAAACGAGTTTAATCTCAATTTAAGTCCCGTAGGGGTATTTTGGTCATTTTAAAGATTATAAAAGAGATTAAATGAAATTCTGAGATTCGGGTCCGAATACATCAGTAAAATAACTTATTTTAACAGGTTATATCAATTGGTGATAAGTCTTATATGCCAAAATGGTTTTAAACCCATACTAGGTGTTTAATACGTGTAAAAAGCCGTTTTAAGCGATTTCCGGGTTATACAGGAAATCTGAGTTTTCTGATCAGGTTATAAAGTTCAAAATACTTCATTTATTATATAAAATCAGTAGCAATTGGATTGGTGTCAAAATATTATGTAGAACTCATTTTATAGCCAAAAAGGGTATAATTGGTATTTACCGAATCAAGGCCATAACCTTAGGTTATGAGCAGGCTAAAAATAATTAAAAATCTTTAAAAATCCCAAAATATTATATTACATCAGTGGGTAAAAGGTTTGGTGTCAAAAATTGGGTTTTGATAGGCTTTATGCTAATGACGCCTTTTAATTACTAAAAAGCGTTCTAATTACGTCATTGAGCATAACTCCTAATCTAGACCTCAAACTGATGTGAAAATTTAGGGACATGTTTATAAATCAGTAATAAAGATTATTGTCCTTTCACATTTCCAAAATTCTCGTTTTGAGGTCAAAAGGGCATTATGGTCAACATTAAGCAATTAACGGAAACATGTAAACGAATCGGACAATCAACGAACCAACCACAGAGGGTTATACTATCATGTAACCTGGTCCTAAGGAAGCTCTAAGGCATTTCGAAATCATACTAAATCGGGTCAGAACTGAAGTCAAAGCAAAAGTCAAAGTTTTGCGACTTTCGGTTCCGAACCGGGTCTAAACAGAAAATTGTCGGGTCGAACATGTTTAGACATGTTCTTACATTTATTACTAAGTTATATGAGTGGTAAAATAGGTTACATGCCTTCTACATTGCTAATTACATGTTAATTCGCAAATTAAGTTTCTGTTGACTTTTTATAAACAACTTTGACCCGACATTTGATCTAGTTAGAGCGGGAATCAGAGGGTGCCCTTTTAAGGGTTTAATGCCCACATAATTACCAACTTATAACTACCTTCAATTCGACTAATCACTGGACCATTAATGATTAATTGCTAAGTCAAACGTTAATTACGACGGTTTGACTTTTAAGCTAATAACTAAGTAAAACTCAATTAAGGAAGGTCAAGGGTACTTACCAAGGTCTAATGCACTATTAGAGATGCTTGGGGACTGATCTTATGCTCCAGGAAGCTCCACAAATGCAGATGGAAGGTGTGATCAAAATGTTGCAACATGAGTGCCTTTTATAGTGAATTTGAGGGCTTGTGATCATGACAATTCATGCTACAACTGATAAAGGATTACCCACAAGTGTCCCTAAGGTCTAAAAAGCATGTAAGGGTCGCCCATGGAGTGGAAAATATCTCCTAAAGTCGGTTACAAGGCTGAACAGGCTGCTGCCAGTAATTTCTGTATCTGGGGGTCGCACGCGGCCCGCGTAAGTTTCTGTTAAGACTTACGCGGCCCGCCTGAGGCCTGCTGTCAGATTTAAAACTTTATAGTTATTGCATCTTGGCTCTTGGTCCTTCGAAAGGTCATTCTACTTTATTCCTTGCACTATGAGCCCTTCAAATTGACTTATAAGGGCTTTAAGACTTATACCCACTTTGTTAAGTCCTTGGTCACTTTATGTTTACCCGAAAAGTCATAATTTTCAACGTTGACGCTTTAACCCCTCGTGTGCGAATTTTATCATAACTTTATCATACGATAACGAAACTTGGTGAAATTTTTATCATGTATTCTAGTGAGCATAATCAATCGTTACAAAGCTTCGGGTTTGCTAAAAGGTCACTCAGAGGTATATCTTAAACATGTTGACACATTTAACCCCTGTAGTTTGTAATCTCTCACTTTCCTTCACAATTAGCTTCGTATGATCCATGATTCATTCGTTTAAGGGTATAAACATCGTGTAGGGTTATTGTAAAGTATATTTATCCATTGTTGACATTTTGAACCTTTATATTCACATACTTTCCATGTTTGTCAACTTTAGTCCCTCAAGAGTATTCTTTCACACGTTCAAGCTTATGACACGTGTCAATACATTATAGGACGTGAATTTTCGAGGTGTTACATTAACCATGGTAATTATAGACCATATCGGTTAATTTGTTAATCAAATTTATTTAAATTTTTCATTATAATTATACCCAGTTATGACTTATGAGACATTAAGGATATTACGATGGCATAAAAGGCCTAGTCACAAGGACAGTCTTAATTTGCAAGCCATGATCTTTATAGGATCGAGGCATTAAGGTTTGAACATAGTTCTTCACCTTTCTTGACAGGGAGTCGTAGACTACAACCGTCATTTGTCTTAATGGACAACAAGTATAGCCAAGAGGCACTTCATCGCTAATGGATGTTTATAACGTGATCATCACATTGATGATATAAGCCATGATTATCTAGATCATTAGACTAGATAAGGAATTGGAAGAATCCAACATAGGGATGACTAGTGTGACTTTCTCGAATCACCTTTGTTAGGAGTGCTAACACGTTCTTAGGTGTTAACAATGATTTATTATCTTAAAAAGGCTTTACCATCATGGCCATGTCTTAAAATGACATAAAGGCTAGGTTATACCTTTAAGATTTTCTTTTGAGATTTTGATGGCAGATCAATTATAAATTTGAAATGATATTTTGATTTGTCTTATATTGAATATGCATATATGTAATGACAATTAAAAATTTAAAATGAATCATTCAATAAATTGTTCTAAGAAGTACAATAGTTGCCCTAAACGGGACTTTAAACAAATACATTTGTCCTCGTAGGGACGAAATAAGAAAACATGTCCACGCAGGGACTAAATACTTAAATAAAGTGTCCACGCAGGGACTTAATTAAAAGAAGTTACAAAACAATAAATAAGATCTCCAATGATCCCTCTTTTTTTCCCCTTAATGAGGTTTGCTAATCCCTTTAGAAGACCGCGGCGACTCCTACGCTCTTCATCCACCCTTTGTTCCACCTCATGCAACCTCTAGAGAATTTCTTGCTGCTGTGGTGGTTGAATTTGAGGTTGAGGTGGCTGCTGCTGTTGAGGTTGAGGAGGTGGTGTGTATTGATACCCATACGTAGGTGATGCGTGTGAAGTGTCGTAGATTTTTAATGTATATTTTAAGCCCTTTAACACTTTTTAGCCATGTTTTAAATTTATAAAACACGATATTTACTAACACTAAACACACATATGGGCAAGTGCACCCATCGTGAGCTTAGTATAGCGTTGGTAAGATACCGAGGTCGTCCAAGAACACAAGAGCTTTTAGTACCGGTTTATCCTCAACGTCTAATCAAATCAAAAGTTTAGAAAAATGTTTTTTAAACTAGAAAAATAAAACTAACTAAAATGCTGAAAAATAAAATAAAATAAAAACAGATAGACAAGATGAATCACTTGGATCCGACTCGTGTTTAGTGTAACCTTTGATTATTTCCGCACTTTTGCACTTTTTAAGAGATTATCTTAGTTACTGTAGTAGGCCCCTCTTCTGAAGGTGACGTTACCCTCAACCCAGTAGTTTGAGTCAGCAAGGATACAATCCTAAAGGGTTGGATTATTGAAAGATAATTAATTAAGTTATTAATGCATATTGTGGTAGGCCCCTCTTCTGGAGGTGACGTTACCCTCGGCTAAGTAGTCTGAGTCAGCAGGGATACAGTCCTAAGTAGCCGGGTTAAAGTATTAATAGTAGTTTACATATGAGGAGGTCAAGGAGTTCGGACCCCCGCCATCCAATACCAGTGGGTATTGAAGGAGGTCCTACTAAAGTTGACCCAGGTCCTTGCAGGATCTATACACTGAACAAGGCAAGACTCTTACCAAACCGTTCCCTTAACCCCCGACCAGGTAGCCAACATACCTCCATATAGACCGTGGAGATATGAATGGTGAAAATCTTTTATTTTATATAGACAGTAAAATAATGCCAAGACACCACGGACAAACGATAAGGAAGACTCACCTTCAACATAAGAAACTAGTTATTGAAGTCATTAATATATAACCAAATAAAAAGTGCGAAAAGATTAAAAATAAAAAGTATTACACTAGACACTTGTCTTCACCAAGTGATGTAAGAGACTTAGGCAAACATGGCCTTTGATTGTCAAGAACTCTTACGATCAATCTTGGATCCCGAGACTACTACACACACTCTATGATGGATGATGGTGGTGGATGTAGGTTGTGATGGTGGTGGTGGGTGGGTGAAGTATGAGAGGGGTGGTTTGCCAAGGGATGGTTTGCAAATGAGCCAAGCACCCCTATTTATAGTCTGCACAGAAGCCCGGACACGGCCCCGTGTCCACCCTCTTCTCTTTCTTCATTAATTGCAGTTTGTCTGCATTAGTTGACCACACCCCCGTGTCCGCTGGGCACGAACCCGTGTGCAGAAGCGTATCTGTACTATCAAGATTTCCTCAGATTCTGCGAATCTTAAAGTTGACCACGGCCCCGTGTCCGCTGGGCACGCCCCCGTGATGGGTGATAGAAGCTTCTACAGCTTTGTCTTTTCTGCAAACACTTGGGCACGCCCCCCGTGCTCATTGAGCACGGGGCATGTTCAGCCTTCTGTTTTCTTGTTTTGCTTGGGAAGATGCTGTCGAAGGGGTCGGGCATGCCACGTTTATCCCTTTTCTTGTATTTATGTTAGATTTAGCTGCCTTTTTGCTTCTTTTGTTCATTTGAGCTCATTTAATCCTGAAAATACAAAAGGAAGACAAAAACACACTTTTTCCAACATTAGTACTAAAAAAGGGTTAGTTTAATGCCACATTTGATGTAATTTATATGTTGCATTTTGCACACATCAGTAGGGTACCCAGTTGGGTGCGCAGGTGGATAGGGAGAAGGGTAAAGAGCATTATAGTGTGCTGCCTCCAAATATGGGTCAACGGCATGAGCATTGTTGTAGTTATAACCCGAGTAAGCTTGCTGCTCAAACGGGTTATACCCAGCTGCATCTGGGTAAGCGGGGATCAAGTTTTCATAACCCATGGGCAGTGGTGCAGGCGCGACTGGTGCAGAGTCGACTTCAGAGAAGGCGTTTGAAGGCCCACCCATTTGCGGGTCTTCATTGAGCGGCAGGTAGTTGCTGGAGTGTTGGGAGGTGATGAAATGAAAACCCCCACGCACGGAAATCCGTGCACTTCTTCTCTGCCTCGATGGTTCTGGAGGCGATGGCTGCTCTAGCGCTGATGGTGGCGGTGGCGTGACCACCTGAAAATGTGGGTCCTCAGAATGGACCTGCTGGTGTGGCGACGAGTTGTGGTGAGGGGGAGTATACACCCACTTATATGTGCTCTATCTTTCGGCCCAGATATCAGGGCCCCTGTATATAACAACCCTCCTAAATATTTCCGACACCCTGATAATATTTAAAATGTCCCAATATGTCCTAAAATACACCCCGTATACGTAAACGGGGCCCGAATACCTCTATTTTATTAAAATTAATTTAAAACAAGATTTAGTGGTTTCTCGTGGGGAGCGTAGCCCTTGGCTACTTCCTACGCGGGCCGCGACAGCCAAGACACCAGGCGAGCCCTGAGGCCGCCATGTGTCCCAGTCGTGTCGAGTCTATTGGTCAACTCAGCAACCCTAGGGCCTACCCTAGGGATCCTCGTGGGCCGCGAAGACCCTGGCCGAGGTTTACGCGAGGCGCGACAGGAGGCGAAGGGACACTATATATTGGTGCATTCGGCTTCAGTCTCCAGTCGCTCATTCCTTTCTTTCTCCCTCGAATTTCTTAAGTGTAGAAGTAATTCTCGGGTATAATACCCCCTAATTAACAAAGTTATGTCCCGTTGTAAGGATCATAACCCCGGTTACGTATTAGATACGTTGTCCGATTGATCCAGGGTTCCGTAACGGCTGTAGTGGTTCTGCCCGACGTAGTCGTTGGAATGCAGTCTCGGGGAGGGTATTGCTAATGTAAATATTGGGTTATTAGACTAACATGTGTGCATTTGTGTAAATTATAGATAATCACCAGGAAACCCTTAAAGAAAACCTAAGACAACAATGTGAGTAATCTCCTTTTTGTAAACTATTTTACAAAATCTTAAATATTTTACAATGTAATTCAGCAGTGATTGAGTCTTTGTAATTCTTCAATTACAACCGGTATGTTGGGGTTTTGTGTACAAAATGTGGAACACGTTACCATTGGACAAAGAGTTAGCCAATGGGTAATATGACCCACCAGTCAGGATTGACAGTACTGAATGAGTAATTGTGTAGATGTAAACATTGTAATTGCTCTCAATACTGTTAAAAGATAAAACTCTTCTTGATTAAACTGGGATTCACTCACCAGTATTTCCCACTGACAAAATGTTTTTAAACGCGTTTTAGGTAACAAAATATGAAAGCTAACTAGAAGCCAGCTGGACAGCACTGAAGGCTTGGAAAAGTGGCTATAAAAGTTACCTAAATAAAAGAAGATGTTTTACTCAATAAAATAGAGATGATCTCTATAAATCAGTTTGTAATGAAAACTTGGATTTTATCCCAAGATATTTATTTATATAAAATATGGTGTTTTACTCTGATAAAATATTTCCTAACTACGGTCCTGATGTAATTTCCGCTGCCAAATTGATAAACACCGATACCACCGAAACTGATATCTGGCAGCCGCCCGTTCCCGGGACAGATAGGGGGCGGGGGTTGCGACAGAAGGTGGTATCAGAGCTAAGCCACTGATTCAGCCACAGAAGTGTTCTGCTGACACCAAGATATTATTCAAAATGCTAGGAAATAAATTACGGAAATACGTGTATATCTGCATTTTATTATTGTGTGTTATTTGACTATTTGTTAGTTTACAGTATGAGTGACCAAGGACCTTCCGACGCCAACCGTCAGTTGTCCAGCTCACCTAGGAGCAAAGGCACCTCTTCACAGCCTGCCCTCTCAGGGTATTCAGCTGACAATGAAGATGGGATATTCGTGTTTAAGGCTCAGTCTGAAGTGCCATTCCCTCCTAAAAAGAGGGGATGGTTTAGTAGGGGAGCACATGAGCGTAGAAAGAGAATGAAAAAGTTGCAAAACCAGCGAGCTTTAGCTGCCATTAAAAGAGAAACAGATGCCCACACACAGAATATGCTTAATCGGAGTTTAGCAAACTTTCATATCCTAGCAACCACAGCTGCTGACCCTAACCTGGAGCAACTCGTAGCACCCCAACCCTTACCACTATTCCCCACACAGCCAATGGAAATTGAGAACAACCCAGAAAACCAGGTTCAAATACATGATTTTAACCCAGAAGAAATACCTAGGGTACCAGCACCCAATCCCTTAGACCCAGACTACGACCCATGGTTAGACGACCATAGGGACTACCAGCAACGCTATCCAATACCAGAAGACACACCTATGCCGAATTTAGCAGCCTACCCAGGTTTGGACCCTCTAGATCCCTACTATGATAGCGATCAGTATATCAGGGAAATTTTAGAGAATCCATACCCGTACCAGGAACCCATGCCCCAGTTTCCAAACCCAGTCCTAGCACCTGCACCCCCAATGAGTGCAGAAAATGTGCAAGAGCTCCGAACCTTCAGAGAAGAGATTTTACAAAGTAGCGAGAGTATGAGGCAGGTCGGAGAGCGACTCATCTGAAAGTACGACAAGTGCAATACAGTAGAAACTCTATAAAATAATACACTTGGGACCACCAAAATTTATTAATTAAAAGAGTTATTAATTAATCGATAAATTAATAATTATTAATTTATATATTAATTAATATTTTATTAATTTATAGTAGAATACTTAGTTTACAAACACCTTTCAAGCTTCCACTTAATTATTGTATACAATGCATGTATATCAAATGAACGACCCAATTTGAAAGAAACCTTCAATCTCCCACCTTATTATGCTTCTTGTGTTCACCCAGAAGAAAATGTAGTTGCACAGTTGTTGACTGATGAAGAAATTATTAAAAGCGTTATTGGAATTAATAAAGATGATATCGATGAAGAAGATGATGAAAGTTCTACAATGGAGCCCCCTTCGCGAAACGAAGCTATTAAAGCGGCAATCCCATTGAACAATTTCTTGTTGAGCTATGAGAAAACAACACCAGAAGTTCTTACCATGCTAAGGAAAATTAGAGACGAGATTCAAGGGGAAATTGATTTCAACAAAAAACAAAAGACAATTGAGTCATTTTTCAAGAAACCTTCATAAATCATTCATGTAATATGCTATATATAAGGAATTATTAATTTATATTTTATATGGGGTCTAAAGAAATTATCAAAAATGTATTATCTTATAATTTTAGCGAATTATTAATTTAGCACCATATCCCCGAGTCGGGACCGGCAAAAAATATTATCTTAGAGAGTTTATTAAATAATCGAGTATTAATTTATTGAGTTTCTACTGTATGGAGTTCTGGATGAACCCATATCAGTGAAGGTGATGGTGGAAGTAGTAATAATAATAATAATAATAATATAATAATATATAATATGTGTGTATGTTTGAAAAAAAATATCTAAATCATAGCTACGGATGCCTACTAGTAGTGTAATTTCAATTTCAGTTGTATTGTAATATATATGGATGCATAGTATAAGAAAGAGTAAGTCGCAATGTTCGACGCTTTTGATCAATATGCGTGTCATATGATTGGTTGTGTTAAATATTATTTTGTGATATTAACATGTGGTAAATGTTTAAAATTCAGATGGCTGACCAAGTGAATCAAGAGAATCCGGATAATAACCCAGAAAACCAGAATAATGATAACCCGAACAATGATAATAATGGAAACCAAGTGGATAACAGTGCCATCCAACACATAGTGGCACAAGGAATAATAGATGTGATGCCATATATTATTCAAACAGTTAGGGAAGCTGATAATAAAAGTAACCGTGATAGTAAACGACCCACTGAACCAGAAAACAGCGTAAACAATGGACCTATACTTTAAGCGCCCATTCCCAAAAGAAGAAGAACCATGCCTTATGGTTGTTCTTATAAAGAATTCTGGTCTTGTAAACCAATACGCTGGATATAAAAGACTAAGGCTGTCTTAAAAATAAGCAAGTGTGCTGAACAGGATAAGATAATGTTTGCTTTAGGAGTGTTTTAAGGGTTTTGGGAGAGTTGTTATATTTTCTTTTTGAGCTTAATGGATGTCCGTTATCTCAACACTTCTCCTTACATTACTTATCTGGAATTGGAGAACCGTTGTGTATTTGCTTACTGATCTGGAATTAGAGAATCGTTGTGTATCTGAATCAGGTTCTCAAACAAACACCACTAAAGATGAGTTGGTATTGAACCAAGAATATGAAGATCACGGTGCAGACACGTGGGAAGAAAGTCATTGGAATGCCACAAATGAAGTCAAATGTGATCAAACTTGGATATCAGACGTAAATCTTGAAGCAAATATGTGGCTCCCAATTGGTTACAGAAACCACTAGCAGAAGAACCCGACACATCTTCTATGATATGATTGAAAACTTTAAACCCTTTATATTTAACTCATACAAAAAGTAGTAATCTTGATCAAAGACAATGATGTAGACGCGGAATTTGAAAAACTGAAACAACAAATCATCTGCTTCCTGAACCTGAATTTGAAAGTTAACTTTGACTCATAAAACCCACTAGCAAAAGAAGCGCTTTTATCATGTTAGGGAAAATGTTCTCGAAATTGAAGGAAAAGGAAGAATGGTTGCTAATGTTTTTCAGTATTGGGATTTTGTTGGTTTGTTTCCAGCTAGGGTTTAGAATGGTTGAAGGAATGTCGGGTTATGTATCTATCGTTCTTGTGTTACGTTGGTGTTTCTATAATATTCATGTGGCTGTTAACTATATGTTATGAATCCTAATGCTTCTCTATAAATATTTGTTTCTTTTTCTTTTCATGAGGTAAAACCGGTTTCAACATCAAGGGAGAATGTTCTGGAAACTGAATGAAAAGGAAGGTTGTAGCAATTTAATTAAGAAGTAATTGCAAGACTGTTAGTCAGGCTTCCAATGCAAACACAGGGTGATAACCAACACTGATATGGAAGACATGTCGGGTTCTGTACCCATCCCCGCGTTGATAGCTTCCGTTTTATTACAGTCATACGACACATGATAAAAGCGCTTCTTTAGACAATCTAGGATTATTTTCTAACTAAACCCTTGAATCCCAATGCTTCTCTAAAAATATTTGTTTCTTTCTTTTCATGAGGTAAAACCGGTTTCAACATCAATCATTCTTCTAACTAAACCCTTAGTATTTAAATACCAACGTGTTCGAAACATTCCGAATAAGAAGTAGAAGAACCCGACACGTCTTCTATGATGATTCGAAACATTCCGAATAACTAGCAGAAGAACCCGACACGTTTTTTGCTAGTTATTCAGAATGACAATCAGATGACACATGATAAAAGGGTTTATTTAGACAATCATATGACACATTATAAAAGCAGAGGTCATACGACACATGACTGTTTAATCTCTTTAATCTATTAGAACGATCATTGTTTTGTCACGTACATGCGTTTAATTCCCAAACATCATTACAAATTCCACGTTTACATTGTATAGTTATTCGGAATGTTTCGGATCATCATAGAAGACGTGTCGGGTTCTTCTACTAGTTATTCGGAATGACAATCAGATGAAGCAATGAAGATTGAATGTGCAAACCACAACCGTTTTTTACTACGGAAACGGTGGCTATGGGAAATACAAACCGCAATTGTTTGTGTCTATGGGAAACACAAGTTTACTTTTTGAGCTTGATGGATGTCCGTTAACTCGACGCTTCTCCTTACATTACTGATCTGGAATTGGAGAACCGTTGTGTATTTGCTTACTGATTATTGAAAAGATTTGTTGAAATTGAAGAAAAGAGTAAAAAAGATGAAATGAGACGTGCATTGTTTAAATCTGAATCAAGTTCTCAAACAAACACTACTAAAGATGATCCGAAACATTCCTAATAACTACACAATGTAAACGTGGAATTTGTTATGGTGTTTGGGAATTAAACGCATGTACGTGACAAAACAAGGATCGTTGATAGCTCCCGTCCTGTAGTTGACTTTTTTTTACTTTGAAACAAATCTCATTTTTTACCTTTTCTGTACCTATCCCCGCGTTGATAGCTCCCGTCCTGTAGTTGACTTTTTTTTTTACTTTGAGACAAATCTCATTTTCGAGGAATACGGGGCTTATAAGATTATACGGCCCGTATACAATAATCGTATACATTGTATACGACCAGGCAACTTATTTTCACATGGTGTATACGGGCCGTATAAGGGAATACGACCCGTATAGAATTAAATAAACTGACAAAAGCTGTGCCAGCAGACTTTGTCAGTTTATTTAATTTTATACGGGCCATATAACCTTATACGATCCGTATACACCATGTGAAAAGAAGTTTTTTCCATGTGTTACTATTAGGACCCATCTTTTAAATCTAGGTCCCTATGGTTTCACTTTTATTGCCATTTTGGTCCAAAAGTGAAATCACCTGATATTTGTCTAATAAAATCCTGTTATTTTGTCATTTTCCTTAGGGGACAAAACTGTCAATATAATTTTGTTATAATACATTATTAATTAAATTAAATAATACTTTAACCTTGACCTCATAAAAGCTCAGATATTATCATCATCCCCAAAAATCATCTTCTCCAAACCTTCCCAAAAATCAGGGGTAGTGCAAGATGATTGTAGAGAATCAACATCAGCAACATCTCGAATATAGCGAACACCACGTAAGTTTCCACCAATTTTCTCTGGAAATCTGAGCGAATGTATATCACATTGTATGCGTATAAACGGACAAGATTCACAACTTACAAGAATGCGGAAAGAATAATCAATTTTTCTTAACGAAACATGCAATCAATAAGTTTTTCTAAGAATTACCTAGATGCAGTGCACCCTGTGGCAATTACGAGGGATCCAATTTTGAGCAATTTTCCTGAATTTGTTGTCAATGTTTGTTTCTCTGCATCAATTGCTGTCACTGGATTTTCATAAATCATCTGCAATAAGCTCGGGAATTACACTTTAATCTTCTAATGTTACAGTCAACTCCCAAGAATTAGGGGTAGTGCAAGATGATCGTAGAACAGAGGGTTTGGAGAAGATGATTTTTGGGGAAGATGATAATATCTGAGCTTTTATGAGGTCAACCATTTTGCCCCTGAGAAAAATGACAAAATAACAGGATTTTATTAGACAAATATTAGCTGATTTCACTTTTGGACAAAAATGACAATAAAAGTGAAACCATAGGGATCCAGGTTTAAAAGGTTTGAGTTTTGGATTAAATTGGCAAAAGTGACTAAACCTCAGGGACCAAAATGACAGTTTACTCTTATAACTAACTATGTAAAATAGAAACCGAAAAACAAAAACAAAAATATAAAAGATTTTTTTTGTCTAAATAGTTAAGCGGGTTAATGGATCAAACCGAACTCAACCCGTTTTTAATACGGGTCAACCCGATCCCGATCCGGTTTTTTAAACGGGTCGTGTTATTCGACCCAAACCTGTTTTTTTTTCGTGTCGGGTTAACGGGTCGTGTCAAGAATTGCCACCTCTACGTGTAAGTTAACAATAAAGCCCCTCGCCTATGTGATGCATACATGACACTGATGTGACACAATAAAACTCATAAAAGATTTATACCATACCACACACAGCCTTACATTAATGTAAAATGAATAATTCACCCTTTCAGAACTGACACACCATTCAATTTGGTCTCACTTGGTTTATATATCTATCGTGTTACTTATAAATATGTTACAAGACCCATTTACAACCTAATGAATTTGAAAACATAACCTTAAGAAAAGGAAAAGGAACATACATAGATACGTGTAACCTACCCCGAAATAAATTGGTCCTCCACCGCCAAAATACGTTTCTCCGTTATCTTCAAACCCGGACTTGAAAAGTGGAACAAACTCTAATTTATGGGTGTCATTCAGTTACATCAAACACCCACCCGTCACCATAACCCCCAATTCCATTTTCATTTATTTTCTCTCTCTCTCTCTCTCTGAGCTTATCAACTTATCTCTCTCTCTCTTGACATTTTCTAGACGCATAGAAACTTCAGGTTAAAGTTTACCTTCTTCTCCCTCCATGCGCCGTTTCACCAATTTCAAACCCTAATTTCCACCACTCTTGAATGCCTTCACAATTTTCAATTTAATTCGTTTCTTGCCCTAACGTGGATGCGCTTTTGGATTTTTTCAATTCATTCTGTTTTCAGCGATTAATCGGTTGATTGATCGGTTTTTTCACTGATTGATGCCGCCGGAACCGTTGCCAATCGACCGCAAGGACTTTTTGAAGGACCGGAAACCGTCCGCATCGGAACCGGTGGAAGTTCTTCCCGCACGATGGAGAGACTCGCCTACAACTCCCTCGTCTCACTATCACACCCGTGGATCTCCGTCCCCCTGTCGTTGGGCCGGTGGTGGTGATTTTCGCCGGCCGTTTTCCGGTTAGTTTATGACTTACTTTTACTTTTAGGTTTAGTTTTTTTTTTTTTTTTTGTTTGGCTTTTTAGGGTTTGGAAATTGGAAATCTGGTTGCTTTTTGATTAAGTGTAGCGAATAGATCTTAGTTTTTTAGGTTATTGTTTAGGTTATTAGGTATTTTTTTGTTGATTTTTGGATTCTTTTCCCTATATTTGTTCTAACGCGTGCACACGCGTTACAGGCGTATAGAATTAGGGCCAGATCTGAGAGGATAAGTTTATTCACCGGTATGTACTTCATTTATATCTTTCAAAAGGTTAAACCACAGGGGCACATGGGTAGTAATTGTATAGATCTGATGCTTTTTCTTGTTTTTTGACTGGATGAGATCTGGATTTGGGAGGGAGCTTGCTTGTTTTCAAGATATTATAAACATGACATAGGGTTTTTTTTTTTTTAAATTTTAATTTTATTTGTTTTTGCACTGATTGATTTGGTAAAAGTTTCTTTCTTTTTTGGATTTGTTTGCAGGTCATGGTAGATCAGTTGGTGGCTGGCACACTACATCGGTTGAATCAGGGTTACCGGTATCTGTGGAATCCGGTAACCCGAAAGATCCAAAAAGAGGAAACTCTAGGGAGGCAAGTGCGTCGCCGAACGGTAATTCTAATCCCCAAACAGACTTTGTAAACCCTTGTGATCAACTTCAGTTGAATGACCAACATGGTAAGAGCAGTGGTGACGGAGTCGGTACGACAGGCGACCAGAGGCTTGAGAAAGCAGTTTCGTTGGGATCTTCACTTGATTGGAAACCGCTTAAGTGGATACGTTCGGGGAGCTTGACTTCAAGAGGTTCTGGTTTTAGTCATTTAAGTAGTTGTAAGGTCATTGGGGTGGACCCGCTTGATACCAAGATGGAGGTTCAACCGGGTAGTGTCACTCTTCTTCAGTCGCCTTCTGGGGATGCTTCCACTTGTGCGACACCTAATACTCCGGACGAAGCTAACTCGCGCAAAAAACCCCGTCTTGGATGGGGCGAGGGCCTGGCTAAGTATGAGAAGAAGAAGGTTGACCCTGATGATATCGTTGATAAAGAGAATGGATCTAGAAATGAAATGGTTAATGGTGTCAGCAGCTCAGAATCTTTGCTTCCTACATCTTCTAGTTTTCCTGGTAAAAGCCCGAGCCTTACTGGTAACTCAGAAAGTGCATCTCCTGTCACGTCTTGCTCGTTTGCTTGCAGTTTGTCTCCGGGTAATTTATATGCCCTTTTTACGATTTTCAGATGTTTTTTTTTGTCCTAACATCATACGTCGTTAACTCACTGCTTACGTTAGTTTCCAAGGTTTTTGGCAAATGGCTGCTTTTAATTTTTCGTGTTTGCTAAAGACTTTTAATTTCTCGTGTTAGCTAATGACTTTTTGTGCACACTATTTAAAAAAACGGAACAAAACAAAAGCAAGTTTCTTTAGGCTACACAATGATCTCAATTTCGCTTTTCTTAATCATCAATGTTGCTATCTGTGGCTGATAGAAATGTTATTTGCTTAATTGTCTCACGACACGGGGAGTTGTACTTTGATCACCAATAGCAATGCTTATTCATATTTCTGGCCAAGGCTTTTATATCAAACCAATTGGGTTTGGATGGCAATGAAGTAATGGATTTGCAATTTGTTACTTTAAACATATAGTTCTTTTGTTCTAGCTATCTTAAGGTATGTAATAAGTATGGCAACGTACGTAATAAGTGTATTATAGAAATCATATTGTTGGATAGTCCTAGAGACATCTAGAAGGTTTAGTATAGTAAACTACGTAGCAAGTGTATTGCGTTAAGATCGAAGTTTGTTCTTACAAATAAAGAGTTTAATCTAGCCATATAATGCAGTGGAGACAAGAAAGTAAGGATTAGAGAAAACATGTTATTGAAGTCAAATTAATGGAGAATCCTAGGGACATCTATAAGGTTTAGGATGGTAAAATATGTAAAAATGTATTGAATCAAGATCACAGTTTGTTCTTACGAAAAAAGAGTTGATTTTTTCCATATAATGCAGTAGAGACAAGAAAGTAATGATTAAACGTTTTAAGTTTTAAGAATATTTGTTTTGTTTGTCGTTGTCAATTGAACTGTTCTCGTTAAAGCTGTAATTTTATCCTATTATGGTTAAATTTTCGATATGTATATTATATAATATATCTGATACAAAATTAAATATGTTAAAAAGACCAACTGCCGCTTACAGTCTTGTGTTTGTTCAACTATTGATGTTTAAACATAGCTCTTCATGTTTTTCCTTCTAATTTTCATTGTACGTAAGGTTGATTTAAAACCCTGTTTGCTACTTTGGCATGGCAGGTCTAGAAGAGAAGACAGAGAAGGCATCTATTGTGGAAACTACAGTGGATAATGATACTTGTAATCCCGGTGTTGCTTTGTCTCAGAATCTCACACATGGATTAACATTCAATCTGGAAAATTTCGATCTTGCTGAAGACTTTAACTTGAGCTCTTCACTCGATCAACTCCTGCAGACCGATACCATAACTCCAGGGTCCGGTTTTGCTATGGAAAAGTTGCAGGTATGGAAAGCAGATATTTCAAGAACAATTGAAATTGCAGAATCTGAAATTGATTCCCTTGAGCATGAATTGAAGTCGTTGATATCTGATGAAGGTTCATGTTTTGTTCCGGTTATAAAACGGTGCAACAATAGTAATACTGTGGATTTAAGAAACAAATCTTCACTAGATATTCCGAAAGCTGAACACTTTAAAGATCACAATTGCAGGGATGGTAGTCAGGTTCAGGTCTCAACAGGCAGTATTTGTACAGTTTCGGTTGGTAGTGCTGTATATTTAGGTAGAGATGGTAAGTTATATGATTCGATATTGGCCACAAACAAAGTTATAGCAAGCAGAACATCCGATGAGCTTAGTAAGTTATTACCAAAAACAAATTCGTGTACTGATATAGTGAGATCTACGTCTACCGATGATTCACTGATTAAGAAAAGAATCTCTATGAGGAAGCGTTTCTTAAAGTTCAAAGAACGGGCCATCACTCTTAAGTTTAAAGCATTTCAGTATTCCTGGAAGGAATCTCTCCGCTTGCTCTCCGTAAGATCCGGTGCAAAGTCGCAGAAGAAGTTTGAATCGAGCTCTCGCTTGGGATATATCGATTCTCAAAAGCACCGTATATCTAACCATTCTCGTTCATCTACTCCTGGTAAGAAATGATTGATATACGGATATACCAACTTCAGGTTATTATAATATTAAGTTTTGCAAGTTCTAAAATTTTACTTTCTATGTAGGTGGATGTTTGCGTCTGGTTCCAACGAAAGAGGTAGTTGAGTATGTGAACAAGCTGCTTTTAGATTCACGTGTCAAGACCTACAGGAACGTACAGAAGATGCCGACGTTTATATTAGACAAGAGGGAACGAACAGGCTCTAGGTTTATTTCGGACAATGGATTAGTGGAGGACCCTATTGATGTTGAAAAGCAAAGGGCCGTTGCCAATCTATGGACCGAAGAAGATAAACAAATGTTCTTAGATAATTATGCTTTGTTTGGCAAAAACTTCAAAAAGATTGCATCTTTTTTTCAACACAAAACAGTTGCTGACTGTGTTGAGTTCTATTACAAGAATCACAAGTCTGAGAGTTTCCAAAAAACAAAGAAGAATTCAAAATTTGCGAAAGGGAAGTCGTGTGATATTAATACTAACAGTACGTATTTGGTGACTCATGGGAAAAGACCAAATCGGGAAACGGGGGCCACTTCTCTCGACATGCTCGGTGCTGCTTCAGCAATGGTTGCTAATGTGAATGAACGGTCGAATGATTTTACTATCTATTGTAACGAGCAGGAAACCGTTGCAGCAGATGTGTTGGCTGGGATTTGCGGGTCGATATCATCAGAAGCTTTAGGTTCTTGCATTACCAGTTCAGTTGACCACCCGAAATTGGGTCGTTCTTCGCTGAACGATGTTGATGAGGAGACTTGTTCGGATGACAGTTGTGGGGAAGATACGAATATGAATTCTTCTATTTGGACAGACGAAGAGAGGTCTAGTTTCATAAAAGCAGTGAAATCTTACGGTAAGGATTTTTCAATGATCTCACGATGCCTGGGAACAAGATCAAGTGACCAGTGCAAAGCATTTTTTAGCAAGGTTAAGAAACGTTTTGGGTTGGATGCGATGAATCGCGGGGTTGGCGGTGAAGGTACAACGGGACCCGATCTAGGTGGTGGTGATCAAGATGATACTTTGATGGTGGACAGTGGGTCCGGTATCTCTAATGATAAATCGTCAATGGAATGTAAGATGGATGCTGAAGACCTGCACTCGTCTGATCTCAGAGAAGAACACGCTGAATCTGACCGAAATGCAGCCCCTGGCTGCACGGAATCCGAGCTTGTGATCGAGGATAAGGTTGAAGGTAATTTGGAAGGAGCCGCTGACAGCGAAGCTGCCAACCTGGAGGAATCCGTACAAAATACGTGTTCCGATTCTGCATCGGGTGCCAAGGTTGAAGAACATGAAACAGTTGCTAAGACTTGTCCATCTGAGGACCTCAATTCTATTTCGTTTTACTCGAGAGGTAGTAGTTTGAATTTAACGACTGATCACGGAAACGCGTTGGACTTAAACGCAGCTTCGGAAAACGTCACTTGTCAGGAAACAGGTAACGGCTTTGTCATGTCAAACCTGTTCCCGCAAGATCC
Source organism: Helianthus tuberosus (assembly GCA_030545235.1). Taxonomy (NCBI): domain Eukaryota; kingdom Viridiplantae; phylum Streptophyta; class Magnoliopsida; order Asterales; family Asteraceae; genus Helianthus; species Helianthus tuberosus. Next base: position 170,925,070 of record CM060431.1, read on the forward strand.
TATTCCGCAGAGGAAGACTGTTAGCTGCCAGGATGACGTGTCATCTAGACTCACTTTCCGGAGAAGTGGTCAAAGATCTTCGAGTATAGACGGTTATCAATTGAATCTTCACAAACGCTCTCTAAGTTCTAACGAACCACAAAGCAACCTCAAGTTGGACGAGAGTCTTTTACTGCCGATAGATGGCTGTATACAAATGGGCACTGATTTGACACCTGTGTCTCAACAACAGAGACGAAGTTCGTCTTTAGAAATTGAAAAGCCGAATAAAAGTGGTGATGTGAAACTGTTCGGTCAGATTATTACTAATCATTCGTTGCCCAAGTCAAATGGTAGTGTGCAAGAGAACAAAAAACCAGATGCTGGAAAGTCATATAACTTGAAATTTGATCAGAGTAATACCAAAGAGTATTCAAACGATCTTCAGTTGAAAAGAAATTACGGGTTTTGGGAGGGGAACAGAATACAAACAGGGTACTCTTCTTTGCCGGGCTCCGCTGTGTTGCTGGCGAAATATCCTGCTGCGTTTAGTAATGTTCCTACGTTACCCAAGTTAGATCAGCATCAGCATAATCGAGGTCCCGGTTACCATGCGTACAGTCAGCCTTTTACGGTAGATAAGTTGTTACCTGAGATGCCAAGAAGGAAAGAGTTTGAAGCTTTATCTACCAGTGTAGGGGGGATGAATGTGGTCGGTGGGGCTTGTAATGGAGTTTCAGATCCGGTTGCAGCCATTAGAATGCACTATGCGAAAACCGAACAGTACAAGAACGGTGGAGCGGAGTCATGGAGAAGCAATGTTAGTGATATCGGAAGCAGATGAGATAGACGACTTCAATGATGGTAACTTTGACCTTTTCTTTTTATCACCTCTCTGTAATATATGTTATTTGTAAGGAGTTGAGCAGCAGTAGGACATGATGGCTCTCGTATACTATCGCCGTCTGTTTTGGTTAAGGTTAATTTAGGTTGTTTTGTAATATTTGGAGTTTTTTTTTCTTCCTTTTTTTGTTGTTTTTGTCAAATGCACAAAATAATTATGTTAAGTTAGGAAGCCAGGCCAGATGTTTATTTTTGAATATCTTTCTTTCTAAATCAATAGCTTAAAGCATTGTATTTGATTAATGATTGTTGTGATTTGAGCAATGAAAGTGATGGTTGTTTGATATTGAAGCTAAGGTAAAAATCTTTTAAGGTGTCGATGTGTTTTGTATTCAAGTGTATTATTATATTATTAAACTGAAAACAATACTTGATCATGAAATCATCTGATTTTATGGGTAGAGAGGTGTCGATATGTTTTGACATGACCATACAAATTATAATAAAAAATGGCACTTTCGTGGTTTTTAATATAGTTGGATAATAAGTGACAAGACCATCTGTTATGTGGTGGTGGTGGTTTGTGATAAGTGGAGTCAAAAGCAATAATGGTAGCTGGTAGGTAAGATTTCAACATCATGACAGCTTCTTGACGCTTTCCATCCCTCACTAGTATTAAAAAGAAGAGTAAAATGCCATTTTAGTCCCTGTGGTTTGTGGGCCATTTTGCCAGTTTAGTCCAAAGGTTTCATTTTTAACCTGTGGGTCCAAAAAGGTTTCACCGTTGCCATTTTAGTCCACTGGGTTAACTCCACCCATTTTTTCTGTTAACGAGAAGACCAATTCGGTCATTTTATATGGCTGAATTGCCCTTTTAGTTAACAGAATTACATACAAAATTACTGAATTGGCCTTCTCGTTAACAGAAAAAATGGATGAAATTAACCCAGTGGACTAAAATGGTAACTGTGAAACCTTTTTGGACCCACAGGTTAAAAATGAAACATTTGGACTAAACTGGCAAAATGGCCCAAACCACAGGGACTAAAATGGCATTTAACTCTAAAAAGAATATGCTTATGAGTTGAGATATTTTCTATTCATGCCTGCAGGTACTTTTGACTTATCAAGTCAAATAATTGCCTTCTTAAATCCAACAAATTCATTCACAAAATCAACAAAGATGCAGGCATATATATTAGTTTTGTCAGTTGAGGAACTTGTTTTAAATTCAACACAAAACAATGATTTCAAATGAATTCCATCATGATTAACAGTTTGCATCAAGATTCATTACTAAGCAAAAAATGTTTTGGCTCACTCATCTTGCCAGTTTCTGATCCCACTACATATTCAATACCAGAAGCAGAAAGCTGCAAAGCGAAACCTCACATGTAAGTTTAGCGGTGTCGGAATGTTGTGGGGTTTAAACAGGGACCGAATCAGCATTGTTTTGACTACTTGAACTCTGCTTCCTCTCTGATTGAAGTGATCTGCATAGCGACTCGAGTTTTTCTTTTTGATTCTTCGTTTTCTCCAGTTGCTTTTTCATGTGTTCGCGCTGCTCACAACCAATAATTTTGTATATGTAAAGTTTTTCATAAATAATGAATAATAATTTATTTATTGAAAAAGACCGGCGAAAGTTCAATTTATTTAATTTGCCTCATGATATAGACGCCCAAAAGCAATTGTAACAAGGGTAAAAATGAACACTCACCTCCTCTACTAGTTTTACGAGAGTGAAGTCTGACTTTTCGGTTTTGCCCTTTAGAAAGGAGTTTTCCTTTTTGAGTTCCTTTATTGATTTCGTCATCTGCAACCACGCATATGTTGCTCATAATAAATATGAAAGAAGTTATAAATATAACGAGTATACCTTTTCAATTTCTTGCTTAAACGTTTCAAAAACCTCATTGCTCTTCACTAATGCATCCTGCATAAAAAAAAAAAATTCTTGTTTAGCCATAGTTCAGTATTAATTATAATATAAAAGATGGCAGAGTGGATATGGCTGCATAGGGTTAACCTGGAATTGCTGGAACTTTTCACCATCAGCAGTTAACTGTAACCGTAAATTCTTTTCTGTTGCCAACAACTGTGACACTTGTTCTGCATACATCTTCATCTGTGACTGTTCCTTAGCTAAATTTTCTTCATGTTGCTGGATCTTCAGATCTGCAATTTGGAGTTCTAGAGTTTTCTGCTTCAACTGCACGTTATATATTCTTAACGATAAAAACACATAATTTCCACACAAGTTCACATCACCAGTCTGAATATACAATTGAGTTACCTGGTGAGCATGCTGTTGCTCAGTAAGCGCGATTTGAGCTTCCTTTTGCTTTAATTGGTTTCTTAACCTGTAAACGATTTTGTAAGTTAATATTCAATACCAACCAAATAGAACAGATTATTTCTATATGTTAAGAAGATTTTAGACTGAAATATTGAATATTAATATTTAATATTCACATTTCATTCTCCTTCAGTTGAGTCAAACTGTCGTCCCTTTGCTCCTCCAGCTTACTGGTAACATCCTAAAACACAGGAAGAAAAAAAACTCGTTAGAAGCAACATGATGCATATAACCATGCCATAAAAAGATACTATTAGGAGTGTGGTGTCCCACAAATGCTATTTTTCCTGCATATACATATGTTGCATATATATATATATATAATATATATATTGAGACCTTTATTGCTTTCTGAAACTTGTTGGATAGCTCTAGTCTTAAGTTTTGACTTTCTGATGATACTCTTTTGCACTCATCCTGCCAAAGTGCCAAACAACAATAAACTTGTATATATTTTCATCAAAGGCATGCTTAAAAAAAATAACATATTTGACGAACTTTGCTGTTCAATCATAATTGGAAAGCACATAATATGAGAATAAGTGAGATTAATGCTTACGTATAATTGAAACATACCATTAACATCTTGTTTTGATGTTGTAGCTCCCTACACAATGACTCAAGTTTATCTCTCATTGAAATTGCTGAAAAAAGAGAGTAACCATACTAATGTAAAAACATAATAGATCTACTATTCATTATAAACAGATGCATGCAAGACTATATAAACTCAACACGGATGGAGAAAGAATATCTAACATCAATACATCCATGCGATCCCTGAATCACATGTCATCGACATAAATAACAGTATAACACACCTGCATCTCTTTCGGAAAGAACTTTTTGATAACACAGAGTGAACTCGAAAAATTCCTTTTCTGTCTTGAATGTACGCTTTGCACTTTTACGTTTTATTTCAGATGTTCCTTGTACACGGGCAGCTTGCGTTGCCACTCCTTGCTCAGTTGCTGAAACATAGATGTAGTTAAAGTTATTGTAATCAAAGCGAAGTCATTGTAAAATAAAATCATATTTCAAGAAAAAGGAATATTACGTTTTTCCGCATGCTTTTTTCCATCAGTTGAAGGAGCCATTTTAGGTTCTGATTTCCGTACCACATTTTCTAAAACAGAATCTGGTGATCCAGAATGACTCACATCTTTACAAACCTCTACAGGCATTTTTAACAACTTCGGTGCATCACAACTAGCATCTTCAATTAGTTCTACAGGGAATGTTCTTGTTCGGTCAGCATTTCCATTGTCACCTTCACATGACTGAAAGTCATCCACTATCAAATTGGGCCTTGAATCAACTTCTATTAGCTTTTCCTCTTTATAATCAGCGACTTCACTTTCTTGATTTGGTGTTGCGGGCGAAGAGGTCAGAGGTTCTGCGGAGCTATCAACAAATCCATCAGGCAATGAATCTGCTTCTGGCAGTTGATTTGCTACAGGGTTCTCCATTTCACCTAAAGTCAAAGTTACAACCTTACTTATTCACCAAATGCCTCATGACACCCATCAACAACAGACACAGAAAATAGGCAGTAAAATCAAACCAATCAATTTCACCAAACAACCCTACATCACAGCTTATACATCCAGATTAATTCATTCCACCTCATGACACCAAAAATCAATCAAAATCAAGTCAATATTCTGAATAAGTTTCTTAAAAAACAACTACAATAACAGTTAAAACCTATGTTGTCAAACGCCCTTCAAGCACGTGCCCAGGCCTTCAGACGAGACGTAAAGTCGTAAAGAAGACGCCTTGTTGACATCCAGGCGCTCTGGCGATATTCGGGCAAGATTTCGGCCAGATTCTTTTCAGATTCCAGTCAAATCCTGAAAATTTCGGTAACATTCTACAAATTCCGGGCAAACTGTCTGCAAAAATGTGTCCTGGAACCAGCCAAAACTAGCCTCAAACAAGCCCAAAACATGCCTAAAACCCCAAAAATTGGTATGTAAGTAGTTAATGCAGTAAAATATCGGATATCGGTCAACGACCGATATTTGAGATATCGGTTATCACAGTGGGATGTCGGTAATTTTAATATCATGCTAAATTTATATATATAGCAATTTAACACTAACAATTCAGTATACTATCTTACCATTGACAAATTAACCTTCGTGGAGGCGTAGGATTAGGGTTAAGGACTTCTAGAGGATATTGCAGTAAGGTCATAGGTGTTTTTATTAGGGGTGTAGGTCTTTCTAATTCTTAAATTGACTTTACCGGTAATTGCCTTCTGGTGTTTATGTCCAAATGATGTTGTAAGCTATTATACATGATTTACATTATATTGTATCACTCTGATCACTTTCTTGGTATTGGTGGCTTCCTATTTACATTATATTATGTCCAAATGATGTTGTATGCTATTTCTATATTGTTTGACTTGGTGTGTTGGCATGTTGTTTGTTTTGGAGCCGAGGGTCTCTCTGGAAGCAGCCTCTCTATCCCTAGGGATAGAGGCAAGGTCTGTCTACATCCCACCCTCCCCAGACCCTATAAGTAGCTTTGCTATTTGTGGGATTTACTGGGTATGGTTGTTGTTGTTGCAACTTGCAAAACACTAACAATTGTAGCAAGTAGGAACTGACTAAAACTTAAAACACTAACATTTAACAGTAACAACTAACAATTAAGACTTAAAAGACTAATAGCTGCAATAAGAAGAAAGACGAATGGTAGAAATAAGAAGAAAGGTACTGATATCGGGAAAATCGGTGATATATTGGTCAAATATCGGTCCAATATCCCCGATATTATCAGTACCAATATTTTGACCGACATTTTGCACCGTTATATCATTAAAGAGCCGATAACCGACATATCACTAATATATCGGTGAAATATCGGGATACTAACTACAACTATGCTTATGCCATGCCCCTTTCTTATCTCGGGTTCTTGCTTTTTAAGCACCACACGCCTAGGCCCAAGGCTCACCCTTTGTGCTTTGAGTGCGCCTTGCACCTTTGACAACAATGGTTTGAACATATGTTGTCAAAAGCCCTTCGGGAGCCTAGGCCCTCAGGCGAGGCGAGCTACAAGGAAAGCGCCTCGCGGCCAAGTTTCGTGAACTCTGACAAAAAGCTACACATTCCGGGCAAACTAGTATGAAACATCTTAAAATGGCCTAGAACAGCCTAAACTAACTTCTAAAAAACCTAGAAAATGTAAAATCCCTAAAATGGTATGTATACGTTATGCGCCTTGCTTATCTAAGGCCCTCGCTTTTTAAGCGCAGGCTCAAAGCTCACCTTTTGCGCCTTGTGCTTTCGACAACAACTATGGTTTAAATAAAAAATCACACATTTAAGAAATAACTAACATATATACTACACTCATGAACATAATCAAATTCCTTGTACTGTCAAATAAGTCATACCTAAAATCCTCAAAACAACACTAAAAACACCTAATTTGCAAAGCAAAGAGGAATCTTAGGGCTGTAAGTTGAACATAAAATGACGTTAAAAACTAGTTAGTTAATCATGTAAACAATCGGACGTGAAAACGAGGTATAAACTAGTTAGTTAAAACAAGCAATGAATGAAAAAAAATGATAAACCTAATCGTAATTTGTGCATTCGAAAGGGTTTTATCGTACCGGAAAGCGAATAACCGGATGAGGTCTGTTAACGAACTCAAGGTTTGCAGATCGACGAGTGTGTGTGCAGGTGTATGATAATAAGAAATGAGACCTAACCGTAGTTTCAACGATAGTCGACGGTGAAGCAGGTTTGCTAACTTTTCCTTTTGGGTAAATTACACTTTTCGTAATTTATATTTAGAGAAAAATGCAATTTGCGTCCCTGTGATATGTGTGAAACATCAACCTGAGCCCTTAAATTCATTTTTTGGTTTTTTGAGCCCCTGAACTTATAAATTCATAACACTTTGAGTCCCTCTGTCAATCTTCCGTTTGTTTGACTGTTTGAGCCAGGGGTAAGACCGTCTTTTGTCATCTCTTCCCTTTTAAAAACCCCAAATAACTTTATTAAGCCCTAATTTAGTACAGAATATGAACACACATGTTTGGATTTTTTTTTTGAGAAAAAAATCAACCTACCCTACCCTTTTTCTTCTTCTTCAACCCCAACACAACAAATCAACCTTCTGCAAACCCTCTCTGTCTCTAGCCTCCAATGGCTCTCCTCACCAGACAATCCCACCGCTTGGCTCTCCTCGCGTCCTCCACACGCGCCGCCGCATCGATCCACACAAATGTCCCGACACTAGCCGAAGGATTCTCCTATCTGGCGTCGTACTCACGGCCAGGTCCACCGTCTACTGCGTCTCCTACAGGTTTATTCAAAACCACAGAGTTCGTGATCTCGAAAGTGGGCGATCTGATGGATTGGGCTCGGCGTGTATCGATTTGGCCCGTGATGTTCGGTCTGGCATGCTGTGCGGTGGAGATGATGCATACTGGTGTGGCTAGGTATGATTTGGATCGGTTTGGGATAATTTCCAGGCCCAGCCCTAGATAGTTGGATTGTATGATTTCTAGGATTGAGATCAGATTTATGCATTTCTTTTGAATCTAATATGAAGTACTTGTTTGTTGGTGGTGGGTTTGAAAGACGGTCACAGGTAGAGGTGGGTGGTGGTGGGTTTGAAAGACAGTCACACTTGTTTGTTGGTGGTGGGTTTGAAAGACGGTCACATGTAGAGGTGGGTTTGGAAAAAGGGTAGGGTAGATTTGGGTTTTGATTTGTTGTTAGGCAAAGAACGATACATGGTTGTCCGATGAAGTTTAGGTGAAGTGGTGGTGGTGGCAGATAGGTGGTGGTGGCAGGTGGATTATGCTGGTGGTGGGGGTAGTTGCTGGTGGTAGGATAATTAGAGAGAGAAGTAGTAGAGGGGTTATTTTAGTGGTGTTTGTACTATTTTATTAGTAAAAAGAGTTAATTTGAATTATTAAATCAATGATTTCTTAACAAAAAAGCAAGAAAAGAATTTAGGGGCTTAGGTTGATGTTTCACTCATACCATAGGGACGCAAAGTGTTATGAATATATGCCAAAAGACGGTCTTACCCCTGGCTCAAACAGTCAAACAGACGAAAATGTGACAGAGGGACTCAAAGTGTTATGAATTCATAAGCTCAGGGGCTCAAAAAACCAAAAAATGAATTTAGGGGCTCAGGTTGATGTTTCACACATACCACAGGGACGCAAATTGCATTTTTCTCTTATATTTATATTTGTATCGAATTGCAATTGATAACCTTTAACTAGGGGTGTAAACGAACCGAGCCAAGCCCGAGCTCGACCAGGCTCGAGCTCGATTAACTTATGAAAGCTCGGCTCGATTCGAGCTCGGATCGATTCGAGCTCGGCTCGTTTATTATCTATTAATTAGTATATTAAATAAAAATAATATAAATAATAGACTTTTTAAGCTCGCGAGCTCGATAACTGAAGCTCGGGCTCGGGCTCGTTTACTAAATAAGCTTATTTTTAGGTTCGAGGTCGGCTTTTAAACAAGTTTAAATAAGCTCGGCTCGTTTACACTAAGGCTCGATAAGGCTCGACGAGCCTAACGAGCTTCACATGCGAGGCTCGAGCTCGGGCTCGATAAACAAACGAGCTTTTGTTTAGGCTCAAGCTTGGTTCGGGCTCGGTAAGGCTCGACTCGTTTCGAGCTTTTTCCCGAGCTGATCTCGAGTAGCTCGCGAGCCGCTAGGCTCGTTTGCACCCCTACCTTTAACTTCAATAATAACAGTCACAATCCTTTAGCCCTAACGTAGTTAAAATTTTAAGTTAATTTCAGTCATGTGCATTGCACACAAGGGTAAATTCGTCTTTTTCTATTTTAAGGACTATTTGTACAATAAATATGTTTTACCACACACCACACCACACCGCCGCCTCCATCCAGATCCGCCACACCACACCGCCTCCTCCTCAACCCTCTGTATCTCTCTCTAACAAAAAAAACCCTAATAATATTTAAATCACCACCTGCATCGTGAATCAAAAGCCCTTTAATCACAGAAAACACTCAAAATTCCCCAAATCACTCTTAACAGATCTAGGGTTCTTCATCTTCAAAACACAATCGACCTCTTTAACAATTATAGGTTGAAAAAAACCCTAAAATTTTATCCTACCCACCACTTGCTCCCAAGTAGCCGCCACTGCCATTTGCCTTGGCCGGAAAATCAAAGACCGAAAAACATAACCTACCTCGTCGCAATCATTGGTCGTCCATTTGGAGAACCACTGAAGTCCGAAACCGCCGTTGCAATTTCTGGAACTAAGGCTTGTAGATCCATGAATAGAGGACCACGTCGTTCAACCCCCACTACCTCCTACCCGCTGCCGGAATCGCCTCCCTCCCCACTCCACCACCACCACCGACGACGACGACAACTTTGGCTTATCCGACTTTGTGGTTGTCGTCGTCTTCGACGCGTGTGGACTCCGAATGCGGTTCTTCTGGAATCTTCTCGTATAATCACAGCCGAATTGAGTCTTCTTCGGATGAGATTGATCTGGAGAGTGGTGAGTTGGAGATGAAGGTGCATTGTTTAGGAAAAAAATGAGAAGTTGTGCTGGATTTGTCACCTGAATTCTGAGATTTGCGGCAGTGATATGGTATGAATCTTAGTTACAGGGGTTTTAGAGAGACAAAGAGAGTGAGGGTGATAGTTGAAAGTGTGTGAACGTGACTGTTTGGTTTATAAACATATTTTCTTGTTTTTTCCTTTTCTATTTAATATATTTTTAAGTAAAAAGGTAGAATTACAAAACTACCCTCATGTCAATAAACTTAACTTAAAATTTTAACTAGGTTAAGGCTAAAGGACGTAAGGTGTAATGAGTTTTGCAAATAAAGGATTGTGACTGTAATTATTGAAGTTAAAGGCTATCCATTGCAATTCGATACAAACATAAAGGACGAAAAGTGTATTTACCCTTTCCTTTTTTTACATTTTTATTTTCATATTTAATATGTGCTCATTTAGATCAATAACAGACCACTGGAGTATCATCGCGTCACCAGCGGAACCACTTTGGGCATGTTTGGATGAACTTTTCCATTTATTCTTATTGACTTTTTAACCTCCTTATTCCCTTTTTGGAAAAGTCACAACCAAATGACTTTTTTATTTCTCATTTTCAATGCCTAAAAAGCTCACTCTCACCTTATTACCCAAACACCATTTCATAAATACTTTTTTTTTTCTTTCAAAAAGTCAATAAGTCATAAGGAGGTAAAATAAACTCATCGAAACCAAGACCTTTGTACACCAAGGAAATGATTCCTAAGCCTTATCCCACCCTTAAATAAGCCTTATTCCTAAGCCCAAGGGCATCCATTTTCAAATTTATTAAATTTTGTTATGGATAAATATGAAAACTCATATGTTAGGCTATGAGTTATGGCCTCAAACGGTGTGTCACGCGCATCAATTTTTTTTCGGATTCATCTATATGTACTCCTCTCCTAACTAATTATACTCTCTTGTCAGAGAAAAAGTACCGATCCCACACAGACCCCACCCGTAAGCATGTAAGAGGAGGGGGTGTATTTAGTAGCACCCATTTTTTTCCAAATAAACCCCTAAAGTCCCCTATATAAAGTTGATGGGAGAATAGAGTATTGCAATGTTTTAAAGTTAGAATGAGTTATCAAATCAATTGCTCTATTAGTTTACATGGATTGTGAGTGGTTCTCATAGAAAAACATATGATACTGAAGAGATATGGACTCGAATCTGAATAAAGTTGGACTATGTATCGTATCTCCTTTAATTAGATTCGAAAGGTCTAACCCATGCTGATGTAGAACATCACTTATAGCATGAAATATTAACCACCAATGGGGAAAAGGGTGATGTCATTGGTTAGTTACAACCTGCGAGGACCACCTCCTTTGTGAAAGAGATAACTAACAATATTTAGTATCAAAATTGAGTTGAGGTCATTGTCGAAAGGTAACTTGTTGTTCTCTACTGTACTCTCTCCCTATATACTTGTTCTTTTCCGATCAATCGGTATATATTCTCACACCAGAGGACGGTGACAAGGCTAACAGTGTTTTTTGTTTTGCAGATCATAATTCATTAGTGCTGCTTCCTGATACTCGTTCCCCCGTAGAAGCATTGAAACTTAACAAGGCGTTCAGGTCTTGTTTCTTCATATACTAAAGGAAAAATTACTAGTTTTGTCCTTTATCTATATACAAATTTTCAGGCGGTGTTCTTTTCAATGAATTTTGACAGGTTTTGCCCTTTATAGGGAGTTTTGTTGCAAGTTACGTCCTTTGAGCCTAACCCAGTTAAATTTTTCAGTTAAATCTAATTACTCATGGGTAATTTAGTCTTTTTACTTATTTAAAGGACAAAACTTGTAATTTATTCTTTAAAAAATATTTCAAAAAAACATATTACACCAATTTCCTTTTTTCTTCCTTCCACTCATCAAATCACTCAAATTCCTCTTGTTTCCTCTTTCACAGATTCATTTCTGATCAGTTCACCTGCAAAATTTTTCATCTATTTCACAAGATCTGTTTCACTCCCTCAAAAAATCTCTAAAACCCCTATTTTTTGTTGATACAAAACTAATTTCCCCAAATTTATTTCAATTTATTCTTCAATTTTGCTGATTTGATTTGTGTTTACAAAATTAGTGTTTGATTTGTTATAGATTTACGCATATGGAGACGGGTTTGATTCTTTGTTCTTCATTTTTGCTCACAATTTCACGAAATTGTTGAATTAGGGCTGGGATTTTGCTGCTCTGCTCTTTTTTTTTGCTCAAATTTCAATATGTTACCAGAATCTTCGTTATCGACGGAACGTCACCGGAGATAGGTGATTTGGGTAGGAATCGAGGGTTTTGGGAGCTTTGAGGGTTTTGGGAGCTTCGAGGGCAAGACCCAACACCAAAACCCCGATGGAGATCAGTGTGTTAGACAGTAACGACCGCCAATTCAAGAACCCAGATGAAATGTGGGTTGAGATCTTTGTTAGAGAAAGGGTTTCGGTTATATATGTTTATAACTTCAAATTGATTGAAAAATGTGTGCTTGTGGTGATTAAAGGGTTTCATTACTTAAATGGTGTCTTTAAGTTTTAAAGAAAAAATGATGTTTTGATTATGACTGAATCAATTTTCTATGTTCTTGAGTGATCTGTTTCAATAATCATTTTTCTGTGTTGTATTCAAGTACTCATGGAAATATGATGTCGAATGAATTTTGGGGTCAACTATGTAAAGAGCATGAATACCAGTTCAATGTACTCATCGCTTCCTGTTATCCTTGTGGACAATGATCTTATGCATTGTTGTGTGTAGTTCTGTTAGTTAAATTTTAAGGATGTACCTATTCACACACTCATTTGCCTATTGGCACACCAAAAATGTGTTTTTTTGTCCTATATGCACACCCTGCAGTGTCGAGCTGTGGCTAAAGCGCGGCGTTTTGGTCCGGTTAACCAGACAAAGACTGACGTGTGTCTGACAGGTCAGTTGACCGGACCAAAACGACGAGCTTTGGCCGCGTTTTGGTCCTGTCAACCAGACAAAAGACTGACTGGGTGTCAGTCTTTTGTCTGGTTAACGCGGCCAAAGCTCGGCGTTTTGGTCCGGTCAACAGACCCGTCAGACACTCGTCAGTCTTTGTCTGGTTGACCGGACCAAAACGCCACGATTTAACCACAGCTCGACACTGCAGGGTGTGCATATAAGACAAAAAACACATTTTTGGGTGTGACTATCTACACACTTGGTGTGTAGATAGTTTGGGCCAATTTTAATAATGGTTGTTAACTGGTCTAGTTAAACAAGTAGCTAGTAGTTAATAAGTCAAAAAGCCAGTCAGATGTTTCTGCTATAAACAGAAGATGTAATGTACAGAGGAGAGGGACAAATTGATAACTAATTTCTTTAGCCGATATATATATATATATATATATATATATAGGGGAGGGTTTAAATGAGAACGCTAAATATCGCGAGAACCGTGAGAACAAATGAAAAAACCACGAGAACTTAGTAAAAAACAATTCAAATTCAAAATTTCTTTTTACACTTATCATTATTATTCGAATACAATGTTAGAAATTAAATTTACACGTTTAAATTTACGTTAATTCGTAAATAACAAAAATTTACACATGTGTAAGTTTGTCATTTACACATGTGTAAATTTGTTATATTTACACATGTGTAAAATAATCTTGTAACAGTGATTTTAAGAGGAGAAATGAATTATTTGATGTTGTGAATTCTTTTTTTAGCGTTCTCAAGATAACCCTCCCCTATATATATATATCCCTATATATATAGGGAGGGGCTCATGCGAGAACTCAATTTATTGTGAGAACCATGAGAACCAATGTGAACACAAGCTAAAATAGCTAAAAAAACCTAAAAAAACCCTAAAAAAACCTAACCCCCACCCCCCCCCCCCAAAAAAAAAAACCTAACCCCCCCCCCCCAAGCTAACCCCCCCCCCCCCCAAGCTAAAATACTAAAAACTAAACCCTCAAAAAACCTAAAAAAATCTAAAAAAAATAAAAAAAAATCAAAAAAAAAAATCTAATTTTTTTTTTTTGATTTTTTTAATATTTTTTATGTTAAAATCGCTACTTTTCGAATCCAAAAAATTTTTTTTTTTTTGGCTTCGAAAAGTAGCGATTTTAACATAAAAAATATTAAAAAAATCAAAAAAAAAATTTTTGTGTGATTTTTAGCTATTTTTAGGCATTTTTGGTTGTGTTCACATTGGTTCTCGCGGTTCTCGCAATAAGAGGTGGTTCTCGCATGATCTTCTCCCTATATATATATATATATATATATATATATATTGAAATATTTTTTAAAGAATAAACTACAAGTTTTGTCCTTTAATTAAGTAAAAAGACTAAATTACCCACGTGTAATAAGATTTAACAGAAAAATTTAACTGGGTTAGGCTTAAAGGACATAACGTGCAACAAAATTCCCTATAAAGAGAAAAACCTGTCAAAATTCGTTGAAAATGACACCGCCTGAAAAGTGGTATATAGATTTGAACAAAATTTGTAATTTTTCCTATACTAAATACATGTAATAGCTATTGATTATGGACAGGAATGAAGTATATCTTTTTCCCACTCATTCCTATTAACATCTCTTGTGAAGATATTCTTTATGCGAGTTCACTTTATTAGTTTGATTGCTACTCACTTGGCTTTAGCTTAATCAACTATGCGTTTATCTATTATGGGGGTTTTTAACAATTCCACAAATCAATAATAGGAAAATGTTCAAATGAAAACCACTTTTAACGCGAAAACTTGAAAACTAAATAAAAAAGCCTAAAAAACATACCAAAAATTTTATTTCTTTATAATTTTTTTTATTAAAAATCGCTATTTTTTATATATATAAAAAAAATTTTCAAGAATTTTTTTTTTGTAATGCACATGTGTAATAATACACATTTGTAGTACACATACACCTACAAATGTGTATTATTACACATGTGCACTACATTTTTTTTTTGAAAATAAGTTTTTTTATATACAATGAATAGCGAAAATTGCTAAAATAAATAAATAAATTTTTGGTATGTTTTTAAGTTAGTTTTCGAGTTTCCGCGTTAATTAATAGTTTTCATTTGAACCTTCTCCATCAATAATATATTAACATGTATGAGCACTCTCCCGTTAAAGGGTCACAATTATAGCATATTCATACTAAAATAACCAAATAAACAAAATAAATTCTCAGATCCTGATCATTATATAGAGGGTGTTTGAGGTTGAGTTTTGAAAATAGATTATGCGTTTTGAATAATCAGAATCAGATAATTAGCTGTAACAAAACGTGCTGCAGAAAGATAGTGTTTGGACTTGATTATGTTGTTTGATATCATAATAAAATCAACTATTTGAGTGTTTGGCAAATATATATATATTTTAAAAAATAAATAAGTGAAATGACAAAAAAAGACTCTACAAAATGTAAAAAATCAGTTTTTAAAAAATCTCGTTTTCCTGCAGTAAAGGGTGACCTACTTTTGAATTATCACGTTTTGATCTCTACAAAACGTAAAAAATCAGTTTTCATTAATTTTTTTACCAAACACTCAAAATAGATTTTATGCGATTTCAAAACACAAGAATCAAAAAATCAGGTTGAAAAAGCAATCCCAAACACACCCATAACCTAAACACCTAATAAAACTATGAATCACGTATAACTGGGTAAGCGAAATATTTATCTGTTGAAACTTCTAGTAACTTACTAAATCATTATATAAATAACTTTATAAGAAAAATTTTGGACTTTAAACTAGGAATTGTATATCACGTAATCGCACCTTAAGTTCGGGTTAACTTATTTTTTAAATGGGCTGTATTAGGGATGAGCCCGGTACCGACCGGTATCGAACCGGTACCGGAACCGAAAGTACCGGTATCGAAAATCCTCAAAAGTGGGTACCGGTACCGAATATACCCGGTACGATACCGGTATTTGAGTGTAAAAACCGGTACAAAAAATGTCAAAAGTCGGTACCGAAAAGGTACCCGGTTCGGTAAATTCGGTACCGGTACCGGGTCATTTTGCTCCCTAGGCCATACTAAGTTTGACCATTTAATAACTGGCTTATAACAGCCAAATCAAAACATGGTCCCCACTTTGGCCCTATGCAATGGCAAGAAGTGAAGAATAAAATTAAGGAACGAGAGAGAAAGGGGGACAGGTTTACAAATTACAATAAATTATATGGGCCTCACGTGAATTAATATTTTTTTTTTATATTTAAGTTATTTTTTAGTAACAAAGGCATTTTTAGTAATTTTACATCCATTTAACACAAAAAACAAACCTCTATCCGCGCCAGGGACTATTCGGGAACGAAATTGCAAAAGCCGGAGACTATAACTATAAATTTAGAAAGTTAGGGACTAAAGGTGAAAAATGGGCAAACCACAAGGACTATCCGAGCATTTTTCTCCAAACTTTTTTCTATAAACTTGTACGTTTTAACTTTTCATGTCATACTAAGACTATGGGGTATGGGGCGTGGGTTGGGTACAAACGCCCAAGTCACCACCCCGGGTGGGCTTGGGTTTGGGCGTGGCCCCTTGGGCGGGGGTTTCAGCCCGGGCGTTGGGCGGGGCTACCCACATGAGATGGCCGAACCTCATTGGCCAAGTGCACTAGCCCTTTGAAATTGGCTTTTTTTCATGCCACGCCCCACCATACCCCTTTGAAATTGGCTTTTGGTCTTGGGTGCCCCATACTCCACGTGTCACACCATGCCCCAAACCCATGTCCCACTATACTCCACGGTCTAAGTAAAAAGTTAATAAAGGATGCGGTTGTGGAGAGTTTTGATAAAAGGTTGGCAATTTGGAAGTCTAGTATGTTATCGGTGGGAGGAGGGCTTACGATTCTCAAATCCATGTTAGAGATGCTTCCGAAATGGAGGAACTTCTTTTGTGACGGAAATGAAGATAAAAAGAGTCTTTGTTGGGTGAGTTGGGATAAAATAACGAGGCGGAGGGCTGTTAGGGACTCGAATGTGGCTCTCCCCACGAAGTGGTGGTGGCGTTTCAAAAACGAACCAGAAGCCTTATGGAATAAAGTTATCTCGGCTCCTTCACTTTTCAAAGAAAGCTTGGCCGTCTCTTCCAGTTGTTAAAAGTCTCAAAGGTACGTGGAGCAATATTGCGAGCTGTTGGCCCGGGCTTCCAATCACGAACATACAAACCCATACTCAATCATACACGAACGATTTGGAGAATAACTCGTCTCATACTCTTTGTATTATTAAACTCAACTCGACAAATAAAACTGAATACATAACCCTATATTTATACTAAACATAAACTAATCTTAATCCAACTCAAACTCTATTTAAATAATGAAAAAACTAACTACGTAAAACAACCAAATAAACAAATAATTCCAGCTAACTAAATAAATAAACCAACCAATATTTATTTCCAGCTAACTTGAATTATGTTTAACCCAAATTAACTTTCTGGATAATCTTTCAAATCAAAATTATCACTTCACGAGCATGGAGAATCGGTTGGCGAAATCCAATCTCAATATATTGCAAATCTTATTAAAGGGGAGATTGGTTCGGGGATGAGATCCGGTTTTGGCTGGACCTGTGGGTTATGAATGAACCGCTCAAAGATGTCTTTCCAAATTTCTTTATGTTCGCAAAACAAAAATCTTGTGTAGTGAAGAACTGTTTTCAAGAAAGGGGGCAACAAGTCTTTTCGAAATGGAGATGGAGGTCAAGCATTTTTAGTCTAGAGGAGAGAAATGAATTTGATGGTTGTTTAAACCTTCTCTAGAATGTTGATTTAAAGACCCAAGCGGATAGGTGGAGATGGACCGAAGACCCAGATGGTTTTTTTCGGTAACTTCCATGAAAATGAATCTTACTTAAAGCTAATATCTCGGAGCAGGGATTCCAAGAAAATTAAATGTTTTTGTTTGGAAGGCTGAACACGACTGAATCCTGACCTTGGTTGCTTTAAGAAAGAGAAACATTCAGGTGTGCTCGTTGATGTGTAGGATGTGCGGTTCATCTCCTTACCTCCCTGGCTACGTTGCGATGATTATATGACATTTTTATCCTCTTGGTGCGGCATTCCCCTGGTTTTCGCTTTCTCAGTGCCTGACCTTCTCGAAGTGCACAAATGGATGTAGTTGGGCAAAAGTAAAAAGAGGGGGGGGGGGTGTCATCTTTTTATGACATGTTGAGTTATTTAGAAAGCAAGGAACGCAAAGATATTTTCTAATAATGAAGACGGAACGACTAAGCTGAAGGAAGAAATTAGATCCCTAAGTTTTCTTTGGACCAAAAATAGGTCGTCGTTGAAAAATTTGTCGTGGAAAGATTGGTGTGAATTCTCTTTATAATTAGTTGTGTTTTTGGCTCTAGCATTTTGCAAGTAGCCGTTTTAATGAAATAGCCGTTCCAAAAAAAAGTTATTAATGATTGGTAAAAAAGCAGCAAGTTTCTATATTAGCTAGGTTGGGCATATGTTGAACAAAAATAGTGGCGAACGGTGGTGGTGGACGATGGAGGTGGACGTGGTGGGTGGTAGACGTGGACAGTGGTGGTGGATGGTGAGTGGTGGTGGTGGTGGTGGACGGTGGTGGTGTTTAACCCTATGCAGACCTTAGAAGATCTTAGAAGTGGCTGGACTAAGTTAGCACCAAGAAGAGCTTGCGCAGACGTTTTTTAATGAAACGTCTTCGAAAAAAAAAAAAACAGTCTGTAGATGACAATGTTTGCGTGACGCAGACATAATAGCCTGCACAGATCTTTTTCAAAAGAACAAACATCACCTTAGAATCTATTTTTATGACCTTCACCGTCACCATACCTTAAGTCCAACTATTTATATATCTCATATGCTTCAAGACAAGCAAAAATATTGTTATGTTTACAATAAGACACTAGTTATACGACACCCTTTCATTTCTTATATAACAATATAAACTAGATACAAAGTAAACAAATAAATTAAGTTTCAAACTTACAATAACCATTAATCATGCCCAAAAATAATAGTCAAAAGTCAAGTATTTTCTATGTATTAAGATCACAAAAAAGTCTAAAAGTAAAAGAAACTTCCATATGAGATAGATAATCAGTCAATATCGTAGACAAGCGATCGACCTTTCAAACACAGAATTCAACCGCGCTCTACAGCTCACCGTTGTATTCTTCTCCCTAACGGTAACCTCAACCGCTTTCCCCCTATCACCACCACCTTCCGCCACCGCAAACATCCGTCGTGCCTGTCTCTCCTTTATAGAACTCATATTTATCTCCGGCATAAACTTCACTGGCCCAAACATACACCTCCTTCGCTTCGTCTTCGACGTCGACAACTTCATTCTACGGTGAGGCGAACCGAAATCTCTATTAGAAACTGACCGCAGAGGGACCGCGTTCTCATTTGGCCGCTGATCAGGTATCCTGAAGGATGTTGATCCAGCAACGCGGTTCTGGTAGTGATCATTCAACTCCTCATTAACAGAATGAGGAATAAGTTTACCAAAGAACATGATATCTCTGGTTGGAGTGTAATTGGATAGAATGGGAAAGAACTCGAATAGGTCTTGGGCGGAGGAAGTTCTAGGGCTGCTACGGGTGGAGCTGGTGGGGGTTTGATCGTACATTTGAAGGTTCCTCAGGGAGAGAGTGTCGTCTTCGTCATCGTTGTTATAATAGGTATCTATTCGGTGTTCCATTGTTGTGGAATTCATCGTAAGAATTATAAGAATGGTTATGGGATATGGAAAAGATTGTGAAAAGGAGTAGGTTTTGGTGGGAGGTAGATGTTAAGGAAGATCATGTGGTGTATATATATGGGATGTCATTGGGTGAGAGCGACTTCTAGAAGAGAGAGGCAGTGAAGTAATTTGACAGCAGTCCGAGGAAACAGGATACGCAATAGCACCGACGAGAAAATTATTAGGTTTATTGTTGATACCCTTTTGATAGTGAACCTTAGTGAACTAATCCTAGCCTTTGATTATCAATACACAAGTGTATACACAAGTGTAAATCAATTGTCAGGATTTGATTATAAGAATACACTAGTGTATTTTACGATTTGTTAATGTAAATCAATAGTTAAGATTTGTTCACCCCGTTCACAAATACACTAATGTTTACTCTAGAACTTCACTCTACTGTTGATATGTTAAAATAACTTATTTAATATAGTAAAAGTGAGTGAGAGAAAGATGATACTACTCCCGTGAATTAAAACGCGTGGTAAGCCCGAGCCCACATAACTACACGTGTTTCTCAGCCCGGAATCCAAACCTAGGAAAAGGATCAAACGACATTACTGCTTTGGTCAAAAATCTGATTAAGGATAATGTAACCAAACTTTGAATGTGAGGTAGAGTGCTTGTTGTATTGATCAAATGTATGAACAAATATCAAACAAAAATGATGATGAACACAAGGATTTATACGAGGAAAAATCCCTTGATCAACGAATGATATCCGGCATAAAAAACCTCGGGTGATGGAAACTACCGATCACCAAGTATATTGAACAAAAAAGTTTACAACTTTGGATGATATTGAGCTCGTTACAATGAGATTGCTAGTGTATTTGAGAGTTGAGTTTGAGAGAGAGTATGCAAGAGTGTATAAGTGTGTTAACTGATCTATCAAGCTCAA
Organism: Helianthus tuberosus; assembly: GCA_030545235.1. NCBI lineage: Eukaryota > Viridiplantae > Streptophyta > Magnoliopsida > Asterales > Asteraceae > Helianthus > Helianthus tuberosus. Next base: position 170,945,455 of record CM060431.1, read on the forward strand.
TACCCCACTATAATATTCAGCTAATCTATTCTAACTAATTATCCGAAATATCAGCCATGCGCCCATGTTCACTATCAACGGTCATTGACCCATGCACGTGCTTGAAATGAGAGCATATTCCCCGCGTTTCTCGGTTAGAATAGGCCCTCTCCGAAATGCACCTGCAAAAAAAGGCCAAAAGATATTGGAAACAGTTGTTAGTTTGTTAGAATAATAGTGAGGATCCGTGATCCTTAGTCTTCCTGCATTATTTCCTGAGGATCCGTGATCCAGGCTGAACAAAGGATACATGATCCACAAGTGATAAAATTTTATCCCCAACAATTACTATTTCCATTAAAACACTATTCATTCCATTGCTCTATTAATAGATTTAGATAGATTAGATTAGATTTAGATTTAGATTATATCTAACTTATTGAATGAACAATTTGAGTTTGGGTTGGTATGTTAAAATAAACTTGGAAAGGGAGTTGAGCTAAAACCTGATGGGTGAACCTGAAACCCTACACATTTGGGACAAGTTTGAGGTCGGGTAATCGAGTATGGCCGTATGGGACCGGGTTTGGGATTAGCTTTTATTTTTTTCTGCGCGTTTGGGATTTGATGTATACATGTTTACCTGATCCAATTACCCGATAAAGTATACTCGTTTATTCGATTGTATACCCGGCATAATTTCTTTTAATTTTGTATGTATATACAAGATATATCAATTATTGACATACACTATATTTGTCATCTATGCATTTGAGTATTTTTTTTAATATACATTTTGATATTTTATTTATATACATTATAGTTATTTGATATATTTTTATATTGATAATGCTAAATGTAATTGATTAGTAGTTAGCCATTAGACACCCAATGAGTAATTTTTTTAACCTAACAAGGTTGCCCGAAACCCGCAGGTATACCTAATACTCAATGGGTAATTACACGATGGGTTTTGGGACGGGTTTGGGACAAGCCTAGCTGATCGGGTTTGGGGTTGGGGTTGGGATCACCTAAACTCATCTCAAACCCGCCCCACTGCAATCCCTAAAATAAACAGGTGAAGTTTGTGTTGATGTGTTTAACTCGTGCTTACTTAAATAGGTCAACACACCAACATGTTTAATTGAATAGGTCAACATGCTAACACTTTATAATTTGTTTAAGTATTTAACCGATTTTTACAACCCATCAACTAGTATAACATGTCTACAACTTGATTACTCCGTCAACCCATTTGACATGTTTATATAAATGTGTTAGGCATTACGTGTTGGGGTTACATCACTAAGGGTGTGAAGGTTGGTTTTGTTCCAGAGATGTGGAGTTTGCGTAGAGGTTGAGGTGCGCTTGCATTGTCATGGACATGTTGTTGGAAATTTTCGTGAAAATGAGTTTTTCACTAAATATTTTGGACATCAATAATATTTATATATGTGTTGTATAAATAATTATTTATGGTTTGTGTTCAAACTATGTCCAAATAGAGCTAAGATGAATGAGATATCGAAGCTTGAAGTTGTATGTTTGGAACAAACAAAGATGAATAAAATGGATTAGTTTTGTCAACTTGTCCTACATAGGTGGGATGACAAAACTTAAAGTGGTTTATAAGGAGGAGCACTCCTTGTATATCGTTTCCTTAAAGGCAAACACTAGTGGGGACACTAAAGGGTGCGCAACACCCTTACTCGTGCACATATGCGCGCGTGACATGGGCTATAGGCCTAATGTGGTGCACTTTGAACTTCGCACACCGCCTTTGTATTTTTGCCCATGAGCGCGTGGTCAAATACATGGCGGGTCCGCGTATGGCGCACCTTTGGGTGACGTAGGCGGATGCCATGACATGGCACATGTCGATACGGCGCGAGCTCCTTAGGCGCATGGCGCACGTCATTGGCTATGACGAAAGATGCTTAGTGGCATCCGTGTGGTGCACGAGTATGGATGGCGCATAACTAGGTGGCGTCTTGGTATGCGCAACGACTTCCAATTGGCGCATGGCGCAAGAAGGTGTGTCTCCGAGGAAGCGCAGTACAGGCTCAACTAAGGCGCGCCTGCATGCGCACTCGACCGGTCAAACCAGTCTACTTACTAGAGAGTTATTGTTAGACGGTTTCCACTAGTGCCATAAGTTGAATGGCGGTTTCTTTTTCTACCACTTAATATCCATTAAGTTAGTGTTTAAACCCTTTTTTATTACAAGATTAATTATCTTGTTAATAACAAGATTAATTATCTTGTTAATTACTTGATTAATGATCTTGTTTATGACAATCATTAAGAGGGTTGAATGAGTCTATACATCTTATTATAAAATGAATATTGTTTATTCATTTGAGGAGAAGAAGAAAAATAGATAACAAATTCATCTTTGTTCCATGGAAATTTAGAGAATAGATTTCTCTAAATTGTGTTAAACAACTTAAATTTTCCACTAGATTAGAACACCATTATACCCGGTGTAATCTCGGGCGTGAGTGCCATCTCCGGCAGTACACATACTGTTCCGGTTGTTGTACCCTGGGAGACAGACCGTCTGAGAGGAGGCGCGGAATCTGTTTTAAGGGAAGCGTGTTGAACACGTGCCTCAACCAAAACCGTCAACGATATTTTGCTTGTCTTGTAGTAGAGTCTCAGCCAAGATGGATTGCACAAGAAGGTGCGGTTGAAGTTCTTCCAAAGACATCGACTTGAATCATGATTGGTACAATTAAATTGTATTTACATTTGTTTATTTAGTTTATGTTACCGGTATTGTACTAGAAAAATTTCCCACAAATAACGAGAGTCTTGTTATTATATATATTTTGTAATATATTTTATTAAAAACGTGAACCTAGTTCCTACACATGTTATTCATTGACAATTGAATTTTGAACTAAAAAAGAAATTTGGACAATTTTAAAAATTCAAATTATACCGTTTTTAACCGATAATAATATAATCATTGACACTCTTAACTATCATTTTGGTTGCTAAGGGCAAGCTCACTCTAACACAAAACTAACTTTGTTTGTACACAACTTTCATTTATGTTGTTTTAAAACATTTTACAACGTTTTGTGTAAGATAAAATCAACCAGTTGTTTATTTGAGGCAGACAATGTTAGTTTTTTGTTAAATGGCAATGAAAATAAAAGTTAGAAGACTGATAGTTTGTATCATAATCGAACAGTTATTACTATTTAAATTGTTAAAATCCAAATTTTAGGAATATAAAAATGAATTCTAGAAGAGGAAATTGCGACTTAGTGAATTCTAGAAGAAGAGATTGTGACTTTAGTGATTTATTTTGAGAAGTTGTAGGAGGGGTTCAGTATTCATACGCGCTTTGCGTAGAAGTTCACATAATTAGTCATGGAAATGTTGAACTACCAGCTTGCCATATATTTCTTGAACTGAAAGACCAAACATGTAAAATAAAAATTGTGACATAGATGTAGTGTCATGCTAATCAACATTATTCATTTATGTTGTCAAATGTTGCAGAAAGTTAAGCCATAGAATGTTTTTCTAGGTTTTGAATATTTCAGTTGTTAGAGTTTATTGACTAGTTCAAATCATCCCGTATTCCAGGTTATCTAGAACTCTAGCTCAAACGTCCACCATTGGTCTTCATACTAGCTTCATTTTTCTTCTTCTTCATCATATAATTCGTTTACTTTAATGCATATATTTTCTCTGATTCAGATAATCTGATATCGACGAGGTTGAAGATGGGGTGTGCCATATGTTTTGTTGAGGGAACACCGTATGACAAAGATTTTACAACCGACTCCCCACGAGGAGAGCACCCCTTATGTTTGAGTGCAAAATTGAGAATGGAAAGGGAGTTAACATGACATGAGGTGACTGACTGACGTGGAGCGTTTACCATTCCCCACGTGGAGAGCACCCCTTACACCCTTAGGGTATACGGAGTGGTGCGGCAAAGGGTTTTGCCGCGCGGCAACACCGCCGCCGACACCCTTTGCCGCTCGGTTTCATTGTCGCTCGGTGACCAAACACCACTCGGGAAAAGGCAAAAAATGACCGTTGGGGGGACGAGTAACGGCTATAATGCCGTTTAAAATAAAAAAAAAAATTTCTTTAAAAAAGTTAAACTATTAATACCAAACCAAACTATACCCAAATACCTTCAAATTTATACCCCAACCAAACCAAAAAATACCACCAATTCTTCCCAAACATTTACAAAACAAAATGGCGGATGAACTCCCGTTATGGTTCCCACCCATGAGTAGCGACGATCACCCGACAGTAGCATTCTTTTTTTTCAAAATCTCATCGAAGAAGTCGAACTTAATGTAATTTTATTGTTTTTTTTTAATTTAATGTAATTTTAATGTTTTAATTTAATGTAATGTTATTGTTAGTTTATTCTACATTTATTAACTTAAATATTAAATATACTAGTTTAAAAAAAAAGTTACCACTTCAGCAAGTGTCTAAACCATTGTCAACACTTTTCAATATAGTTTAAACACTTTTCACTGATTGACGTGGCGCACTCTGATTGGTTGATTTTTTAGTTTGCCACTCTCAAGTGTCTAACCACTCCTTATACCCTTAGACAACTGAAGACGGATTAACCGATGCATGTTCGAAGTCAGTGACCACCCTTGTTTGTACCAACTAGAACGGAAATACCAAATATGATAAACCAAAATGGTGACACGGTAGTTATAAACATTATTAATGTTGTCAAACGTAGCAGAAAGTTAAGCCATTGTGTAAGACCCTAACACGCTTTAACTGAAAAGACGCAGCGGAAATACGTGCCATAAAATTTCTTTCATTACAAACGTCTTGACTTACTTGAAAGTTCGTTTTAATATGAATCTTTTACAAAAATAAGGTATAAGTCATGTTTACTAAAGTACATACTCAATTATCCCCGTACAATCTACTTTGTGACCCGATCTTCGATCTCTATTCCTCGTGATAACCGCCTGCGATTCGTACAACCTGCGCTCACCACATACATTCATAACATTAGTATACAATACATAAACAAGATTCAATCTCGTACACTTCCCATTTCGTTATCTTTCTAACTTTAAGCATTTCATCTGCGTATCCATGTCCTGGTGAGGCTTCAATAATGTACCTGCATTACCTTTCATTCTCAAGGCACACTATTAATAACGTATTACTCAACGTATCTAAATCACTCGTACATACATTCTTACATGCATACATACACATCTGCATACGTACACGCCTTCCTATATCTCTACAAACATGCATACACTCATACGTACCTTCATATATACCAAACACACATCTACATACGCACATACATTACTACGCCTCTACATACGTACATATATACATACGTATCTTCACATATACATAAATGCATATCTACATATGTACATACATTACTACGTCTCTACTTACTTGCATACACTCATACGTGCCTTTATATATACTTAAACTAGGTTAGAACCCCGTGTATTACACGGGTTGAATAAATGTAATTTTATATACTAAATAAAAAAGTAATATATTTTTAAAAACCTCATTTATTACACACGTGTTGAGTAAATATAATTTTATATATTAACTAATAAAAAAATTATATCTTTAAGAACCTCGTTTATTGTGCAGGTTGAATAAATTTAATTTTATATACCAAACAATAAAAAAATTATATTTTAAAAAAAACATGTGTATTAACAAGTGGAAGAAATGTAATTTTATATACTAAAAAATAAAAAAAGTTATATTTTTAAAAAACTCCGTGTATTGTATGGGTTGAATATATCTAATTTTATATAACAAATAATAAAAAAATGTTATATTTTTAAAAACCCTGTGCATTACACGGGTTTATCTACAGTTAAAAAAATCTTTCTAAATCAAAATGGAATTTTTAATTATTTTTTAAATTAGGTTAATACTATTTTAAATTTTTGGTTTGATTAATAAATTGTTAAATATAATTTGACATTGTTAACAATAATAACATTAACAATAAACAATATGCATGTTTATCTATTGTTAAGTGAAACAACGCTTTTTAGTTTAGATAAGACTTTGCAATTTGAAGTTATGTTTATGCCGATAATTTAGAGTTGATAAGATGGTGGTGTCGTGGTGGTGAGAAGGTGATGCTGTGGTGGCGATGTTGAGGCTGCAAAGGTGGGTAGAATAGGTTGAAGATAGAGATGGTGGGTCCCACAAAGAAAGATTGGAGGTTTTTGATTGGGTGAGGGGTTGGGTGGGGCCCATTGAATTTATAAATGTTTTATTGTTTTTATTATTTTGTTTTGTAGTAAGGACATTTTAGTAATTTCACATCCACTTAACACCAAAAACTAACCCCCATCCGTGCTAGAGATATCCGAGAACAAAATTGCAAAAGTTTGGGACTATAGCTGTAATTTTAGAAAGTTAGGGATTAAAGGTGAAAAATGGTAAACCACAGGGACTATCCGAGCATTTTTCTCTTTATATTAATTTAATTAATATTTAATAATTTAAATTAAATAATAATTATCTACAATTATTGGTTTAGATAAGACTTTACGATTTGAAGTTAAGTTTATGTCAAAATTTAGAGTTGATAAGATTTATATTAATTTAATTAATTAATATTTAATAATTTAAATTAAATAATAATTATCTACAATTAAGGATGGTCTAGAATAATGACAAGTGTCCATTTATTGGTTTCTTTTATTATATAGTATAGATACACGTCTACATATGTACATACACTCATACGTACACGTTCAAGATCTTACAAATCTCTTATATATCCATACATTAATTACATGGTACTTAGACTTAGATTTATAGCCCATAAACGTCAAAGGAATGATCAAAATCATGTTTGGGAGGCCCGTCGTGGTCCACGGATAACAAACCGAAGCCTACTATACCCAAATCAACTTAGATAGCAAATTTCAGGTATTTGAACATGGGGAGGCCGTCGGCGACGGCCCTTGCAAATGCCTGTAGCCCAAAACTTCCGTAGACAGTCAAATAACCCGTCAGCCAAAAACTGACTTTCCAGAGCCCGTCGGCGACGCCCCCATACCCGTCGGCGACGCCCTCTAGATTTTGCATTTTTCTGCAGTTCCGTTTCGTCGTCCGTACGCACTAAAACGCGCATAACTTTTGAACCGTTTACCCGTTTAACCTCCCGTTTCTTCTGTAACGCTCCGTTTATTTGTACTTTCCTTTTATAGCAAGTCTTGTTCGTGTTTCTATTTTTGGAAACCTTGTGTTCTTGTAATCGTCCTTCCTTTGTAACCGTTGTAAAATCTGAGACTTGGATCATGAATAAAACTCATATTTTGTTAAATACATGTTATACATACTTTATATATGCTTATACATTCAATTTCATGGAACAATTGATGCTTATTCGTAATTCTTGGAAACTATGTGCTAAACTTGTAAATACATGAAACTTATGCATAAAACGTGTTTCGACCATAAACGATACTTGAATACGACCCTCATACGCATAATTATACTTGGTTTATACTCCTCATACTTGAATTTATCTCAAACTATGTTTTTGTGGCATATATAGTCCTTAAAAGACCTAAAAACATCAAAATAACAAGTCTGGGGGCTAAAGTGTAATAATTGAAACTTATTTCCGGATAAGTAAGTCCGGGCGGCCCGCGTCGACTTACCTTGTTCTCTCACGCGGCCCGCATGGGCATCAGTTACGCAGAAAACACAATCAACTGCTGTTCTACGCGAATTTGGCACAAAATCCCACTTTCTAACACTCCCCAATCACCTTTAATCCACCTCTAAACACCTCCAATCATCCCTAACCTCTTCCACTATAAATACAACCCTTCTCCAAGCATTTTTACACTTTCACAACTCTCTACAACTCACAAATTCACTCTCTAAACTCTTGCAAATTCAGAATTCGGGCAGATTCATACTCTTGCACTAAAGTGAGTATAACTTGCTCATTTCTCAACGAAATCACTTGATTCTTCTTCCTACTTCCTTGGATACTCTTGGGGTTTGATTCCTTGGTTTCTCCTTGGAGAAATCAGACCTGGAATTGCCCTGAAAACGTCCATAAACTTTCTGTTATGTTCTAATACTTTCAAAACTTGTTTAAACTTATTCAACTTGTGTTTAACACATCTCATACCTATGTCCCAATGCTTACAACCTATCTCATGGTTGGTTAAGCTTAAAAACAAGGTTGAGACACTTAAAATCAGAGGATTAAACCTCATAAACTTTCTGTTTTGTTAGGGTATTTAACCCACAAATCATGTCAAGCTTAGATCTTGATGAATGAGTGATTATGGAACAACTTGGGTTGTCCTACATACAATCCTCACATGATTTGATGATTTCTCATAGCTTAGATTGTTTATATTATTGTACTAATCCTAGTTCGTGACCCTCCTTGGTTGTTTTTACATCAAGTGAAGTGGTGAACATTCAAGGGGTTCCTAAATGGAAGCATGTTCTTCCTACCCCATACATGACATCCATGATAACTCGAGGTGCCTAAATGAAGATCCTAATCTTCTACCTCCTACATGAATTATTGGACTAAATAATATGTAATACTTAACCTAAATATGTACATACACTCATTCGAACCTTTAATGTTAAACTTGTGTTTATATGTTAAAGTAGTAGAATATTATCTAAGACCTAAAACTCTAAGTATGATTCTAATGGGTGCACTACCCATGAAATACAATATAACCCTAGTGGTTACGTAGTGTCATATAAGAGTTGTAAGTTAAAGATGATTATTTTTATATTGTACTTTATGCTATGTTAGATCCGAATCCATAATCTTCCGATTTCCCCAAACTCATACACTTTGTTCCTTTGTGTAGAAGGGCAAGGTGCTCCAACTAGCTAATCCAACCACCAACTTACTCTCGGATTCTCAAGTTCAAGACTTGCAAAACCGTGAGTACACTCGACCCATTTACGTTTTAAACCACTTTTGGGTTGTAACATGTTACCTTACAAAATTACACTTTCACACACACTTAACATGCGTCATGAACTCAATCCATCATACATGCTACTTGTTATACTTGATGATACATGCTATATGCCATTACAATGTTTATCCTCTCTTAGCAAATATAACGTTATAGGAGTAGCGCACCACCCGTCGGGGGTTTGTTAAGACTTATACTATACGGTCTTGTGACTTTTGTGACAAGGGATGCTCAATACTAGCGGACACTTTGGGCTTAAATGTGATGTTATGTATGCTAATTAACTCGTATACAATTTGCCATGTGGATTTGAGTAAAATGCTTTTATACTTATGCTATACTTATTCAAACCTTGTGTACTCGCCTTTGCTTTTGCATTGAAGTTTATTTTAACATGTTACAGGTTGATGATGATGATGATATGAAACGAAGTAGCGTTGATGCCTAGATACACATATAGACGTTTACGTTTAAATGTTGTATCAATTTTGCTTATGTTGTTATGTATCTCTTTGTACTTGTTGTTATTTGAAGTTATGAAATGAAATGGGAATTATTTAATTATCGTCGCATAAGGGGTATGAAGTCTCTTGCAATCTTCACACTTCGTCTCATCCCGATGTTTCCGCCATTGGTTGGGGTGTGACAGATTGGTATAAGAGCCATAACTATAGGGAATTAGGTAGAATTACCATGTTCGACCTAGTCTATAGTAGGAACCACATTTTTTGACCATTCTTGTTACATGCTTAAAACTTTATGCTTCCTTCTTTGCTCCTTTCTCTTCTTTTGGTCTTAATACTTACATTATGTCTTTCCTAAGACATTTTATACAATACACTTGAAGACTTGAAGACACTCTTTATACAAAAGAGACAAGTTACTAAAATAGGCGTGAAACCCACAATTTGGTAACGACTCTCATTCCGCTTATTCTTATTTTTGCACGAAATTTTGCCATTTAGCTAGGAGTGAAATCCACATCTAAATGGTAAATTTCCAATTCAAACTCTAGTGGACCCTCGTCATAGTGTTGAAATTATATTTTGACCCGACGAGTACCAACCACATTGGGGTACGAAATTGTCAAGTTAGGGGTGAAACCCGCACCTTGTCGATTGAGTCCCATTCCTCGATTTCGTTCTCGCCAAAGTTTCGATTGTTTCGATCGATTAGAGACGTGTAGTAACTGGAAGGGTAAGATACCGTTAATCGCTCCTCGACGAGAGTATCTTACCTATAGGCCAAAGCACGTTTCTTTAATTTGAAAGGACTTTCGATTCACTTTGGAATAGTCGACGTTTATCTACCCGAAACAATCCTATGTTTTATAAGCCTCTCTTTTATGTGATTCAATTTATATGTGATTTTATACTTGTACCTCGTTCGTTTCAAAACCGTCACACAATTCGCACGTCTAGCGTAATCAAAAACAATAATAATCCTCGCGAACAAACTAAATTTATACTCCTTTCATGCCTTCATACGTGTTATACTTGTTGAATACTTGTTGAAACCATGCTAACTATGTGAACCTTACATGATACGTCATACTTACATGCTTGAAACTTGCAAACTTATTTTGAATTTATGATCAAGTCTCATCCATTCCTTCTCTTTCCATCCTTAGATGTCGTCCAGCGGTGCATCAAAGAGAACCAAGTCAAAGAAGGGTTCGACTTCCAACACCATGTCACAAAAGGATTGCATGAGATTCATGGCCAAGCAATTTGCTAAGGTCCTACCCGACATTGTTAGCAAGATTCAGCCAAACACCGATTCACCGCATGGCTCTGTCGACTCAAAGGCAGACAAACCCAAATCAACCTTCCAGTTTAAGCAATTCATGGCTTGTAAACCCTTAGAGTTTACTGGCAAAAATGGCGCTACCGCCATGATGAACTGGTTTGATGCAATCGAGCTTACCTTCTTGCAAAGTGGCTGCCCTGATGAGCTAAGAACTTTGAACGCAACTGGGGTGTTTCGTGAAAAGGCACTCGAATGGTGGACAACAGAACGCAACAAGAGGGGAAACGAAGTTGCACATGCTATGCCTTGGGGCGATTTCAAACAGCTTATGAGAGACCACTTCTGTCCTCCTCACGAACTCCAAAAATTGGAGAACGAATTTTGGAACCTTACTCAGAAAGGGAGTGACATGGATGGCTTGATTACGCGCTTCAAACAACTCAGTGTCCTCTGTCCTGGACAAGTTGAGACCATCCCCAAGACCATAGCCAAATTCACTCGTTGTGTTGCACCTTCCCTGACAAACCACCTTGCCTCTGCTAATCCCCAAACCATCGAAGATGCTTTTCGTATAGCCACCGAACTTAACAACAACTGCGTTCTTCATGGAACCTTTGACAAGGTTTCAACAAAGAATGCACGCCAAGCTACAATCGACACTGCTACTGATGAGCCCTTACCCCACCAATCGTCCAAGAAAAACCAAGGCAAGAAGCGGAAGGCTTCAAGCCAAAATTGCGCGGTCGTCACTCCGCCAAACCCACAACCCTTACAAACCATACCCGCCGCTAATCCCACAACCCTTGGACCCCAAGAAAACTACGTTGGGTCGTGGCCCAAATGCAATCAATGCTCTTTCCACCATCCTACTAGCACCCCGTGTCGTAAATGCTACACCTGTAACAGACTAGGGCATTTCGCCAACCGCTGTCGCAGCAACCTGAGGCCCGATCAAAATCAGGCTATGGTAGCTCAACACCCTGCCCCTAATCAAGCTCGGAACCAAGCCACTCATGTGCGAGCATGTTATAAGTGTGGTGATGTCAACCACATGGCAGATGTCTGTCCTCAACGAAACCAGCCACGACAGCAACAACCACAACAACAACCTCAGCAACAACAGCAGCAGCAACAACCGGCTCAACAACCCGCTCGAGGCCGAGCCTTTCTCCTCACTACTGCTCAAGCTCAAAACGCGAATGATGTCATTACTGGTTGTGAACCATATTTATGCTTCTTGTCTATTTGATACTGGCGCCGATAAAAGTTTTGTGTCGTTAGAATTCGAGTCTTTGCTTAAGTGTAAACGCTCCAAGTTGCCAAAATCTTTCGCTGTCGAGGTCGCTAATGGTAAAACCGTCGCTGTCAATTCCGTTCTCTCCAATTGTTCTTTAATCCTTAACGACCATACGTTTTCAATCGATCTCATACCTATGCAAATGGGTAGTTTCGACGTCATAATAGGTATGGACTGGCTTAGGTGAGTTCGTGCTGAAATTGTCTGTTCTGAGAAGTTTATTCGCCTACCTCTTCCAAACGGTGACTCCCTACACGTCTATGGTGAAAAGCCTTCTCAAGGCCTTAAGCTTATGTCGTGTATCAAAGCAAACAAATGCTTACACAAGGGTACCTTCGCCTTTCTCGCCCACATTGTGGAAAAGAGGGATAAAGGCCCAAGCATAAGCGATGTTCCCGTTGTACGTGACTTCCCTGATGTATTTCCCGATGATCTTCCTGGTCCGCCTCCTGCTCGTTCTGTCGACTTTCGCATCGATTTAGTGCCTGGCGCAACGCCCGTCGCTAAATCTCCTTACCGTTTAGCACCCTCTGAGATGCAAGAGCTCTCAAGTCAACTTCAAGAACTTCTTGATAAAGGTTTTATACGCCCTAGTACTTCTCCTTGGGGCGCTCCCGTTTTGTTCGTCAAAAAGAAAGATGGGTCGTTCCGAATGTGCATTGACTATCGAGAGCTCAACAAGCTTACTATCAAGAACCGATACCCTCTTCCGCGCATCGATGATCTCTTCGACCAGTTGCAAGGTGCGACCTGCTTTTCAAAAATCGACCTTCGTTCTGGGTATCCTCAACTTCGAGTTCTCGAAGAAGATGTGCCTAAAACCGCCTTCCGTACACGTTATGGTCACTACGAATTCGTGGTCATGCCCTTTGGTTTGACCAACGCACCTGCTGTATTCATGGACTTGATGAATCGCGTGTGCAAAGCGTATTTGGACCGTTTCGTGATCGTTTTCATTGACGATATTCTCATCTATTCCAAGACACAAGAAGAGCATAAACAACACTTACGTCTTATCCTCGAACTTCTTCGTGCTGAACGTCTATACGCCAAATTCTCCAAGTGCGAATTTTTGTTAAAAGAGGTTCAATTCCTTGGTCATACTGTCAACGAACTTGGTATTCACGTTGACCCCGCTAAAATCGAAGCTGTGAAGAACTGGATCACACCTAAATCTCCATCCGAAATTCGTTCGTTTCTTGGTCTTGCTGGTTACTATCGTCGCTTCATCTCCAACTTTTCGAAAATCGTCGTCCCTTTGACCTCCTTGACTCAAAAGGAGAAACCTTTTGTTTGGGGTCCCGAGCAAGAGGAGTCTTTTCAAACGCTCAAGGACATGCTATGCAATGCTCCTATCCTCACACTTCCTGATGGAAATGACGACTTCGTCGTATATTGCGATGCTTCCCGCCTTGGTCTTGGTTGTGTGCCTATGCAACGAGACAAGGTCATCGCTTATGCGTCAAGGCAACTCAAAATACATGAGAAAAACTATACTACTCACGACCTTGAACTTGGAGCAGTTGTTTTTGCATTGAAGATTTGGCGACACTACCTTTATGGTACTAAGTGTGTGGTCTTCACCGACCATAGGAGCCTTCAACACATCTTCAATCAAAAAGAACTGAACATGCGTCAACGCCGTTGGGTGGAACTATTAAACGACTACGACTGTGAAATCAAATACCACCCAGGTAAAGCGAACGTAGTAGCAGACGCCCTCAGTCGTAAAACTCATGTCAAAAGTATCCGTTGTTTCCAACTTGTCCACGATCTTCAGAATCGCATACGAGAAGCTCAATATTCATCTGTAAACGAGGGTAACCTCTACAACGAGATGCAATGTGGTGCCGAAAACAGTCTCGTGTCCAAACCTGATAGTATTTTATACTATCTCAATCGTATCTGGATTCCTAATCGCGATAATCTTCACAGGTTCCTGATGAAGGAGGCACATAACACGAAGTATTCTATTCACCCTGGTGCCGACAAGATGTACCATGATATGCGTACGTCCTATTGGTGGCCTGGAATGAAGAAGGATATAGCCACTTTCATCTCGAAATGTCTCACGTGTTCAAAGGTGAAAGCCGAACATCAACGTCCCTCTGGCTTACTCGAACAACCAAGGATTCCTATCTGGAAATGGGAGAGCATTTCCATGGATTTTATCACTAAGCTCCCCCGCACTTCTTCTGGCCATGACAGTATTTGGGTGATCGTTGATCGATTAACCAAGTCGGCTCACTTTCTTCCCATCCGTGAAGATTTCAAAGTCGCGAAATTGGCTAAAATCTACACTGATGAGATCATCTGCCGCCATGGTATTCCCGTTGACATCATTTCCGATCGTGACGCTCGTTTTACATCTCGCCTTTGGCAAACTTTCCAATCTGCTATGGGTACTGAACTTAACCTTAGTACTGCCTTCCATCCTCAGACAGACGGTCAAACCGAGCGTACTATCCAAACCTTAGAGGATATGCTTCGTTCATGCGTAATAGATTTTGGTGGCAACTGGGATAAACACTTTCCCTTGGTCGAATTCTCGTACAATAACAGTTATCACACTAGTATTAAAATGGCACCTTTTGAAGCATTGTATGGTCGCAAGTGCCGTTCGCCTATTTGTTGGCACGAGATTGGTGACGCTCAAATCACTGGTCCCGAGCTCATACAAGAGACGACGGACAAGATTTTACAGGTTCGAGACAACTTACTGAAAGCTAGGCACCGACAAAAGATCTACGCCGATGAGGATCGCAAACCAATGGAATTCGAGACAGGTGACTTCGTGCTTCTCAAGGTATCCCCTTGGAAGGGCGTGGTTCGATTTGGCAAGAAAGGGAAACTCGCACCTCGCTACGTTGGTCCTTTCAAAATTCTCGAAAGGATTGGCAAGGTTGCGTATAAACTGGACCTGCCTGAAGAACTCAACAATGTACACCCTGTCTTCCACGTATCCAACTTGAAGAAGTGTCTAGCTGACGAAGGACTACACGTCCCTCTCAAAGACTTACAAGTCAACGAAACACTTCACTTTGTGGAAAAACCGGTCGAAATCATGGACCGAGGAGCCAAGCAATTGAGGCGCAGTCGAATTCCTATTGTCAAAGTTCGATGGGAAGGAAAACGTGGCGCTGAATTTACTTGGGAACTCGAGAGTGATATGAAGGCGAAGTATCCACATCTTTTCCCCAAGTCTTCCTCAATTTCGGGACGAAATTCCCTAAAGGAGGGGAGACTGTAACGCCCCGCTTATTTGTACTTTCCTTTTATAGCAAGTCTTGTTCGTGTTTCTATTTTTGGAAACTTTGTGTTCTTGTAATCGTCCTTCCTTTGTAACCGTTGTAAAATCTGAGACTTGGATCATGAATAAAACTCGTATTTTGTAAAATATATGTTATACATACTTTATATATGCTTATACATTCAATTTCATGGAACAATTGATGCTTATTCGTAATTCTTGGAAACTATGTGCTAAACTTGTAAATACATGAAACTTATGCATAAAACGTGTTTCGACCATAAACGATACTTGAATACGACCCTCATACGCATAATTATACTTGGTTTATACTCCTCATACTTGAATTTATCTCAAACTATGTTTTTGTGGCATATATAGTCCTTAAAAGACCTAAAAACATCAAAATAACAAGTCTGGGGGCTAAAGTGTAATAATTGAAACTTATTTCCGGATAAGTAAGTCCGGGCGGCCCGCGTCGACTTACCTTGTTCTCTCACGCGGCCCGCATGGGCATCAGTTATGCAGAAAACACAATCAGCTGCTGTTCTACGCGAATTTGGCACGAAATCCCACTTTCTAACACTCCCCAATCACCTTTAATCCACCTCTAAACACCTCCAATCATCCCTAACCTCTTCCACTATAAATACAACCCTTCTCCAAGCATTTTTACACTTTCACAACTCTCTACAACTCACAAATTCACTCTCTAAACTCTTGCAAATTCAGAATTCAGGCAGATTCATACTCTTGCACTAAAGTGAGTATAACTTGCTCATTTCTCAACGAAATCACTTGATTCTTCTTCCTACTTCCTTGGATAATCTTGGGGTTTGATTCCTTGGTTTCTCCTTGGAGAAATCAGACCTGGAATTGCCCTGAAAACGTCCATAAACTTTCTGTTATGTTCTAATACTTTCAAAACTTGTTTAAACTTATTCAACTTGTGTTTAACACATCTCATACCTATGTCCCAATGCTTACAACCTATCTCATGGTTGGTTAAGCTTAAAAACAAGGTTGAGACACTTAAAATCAAAGGATTAAACCTCATAAACTTTCTGTTTTGTTAGGGTATTTAACCCACAAATCATGTCAAGCTTAGATCTTGATGAATGAGTGATTATGGAACAACTTGGGTTATCCTACATACAATCCTCACATGATTTGATGATTTCTCATAGCTTAGATTGTTTATATTATTGTACTAATCCTAGTTCGTGACCCTCCTTGGTTGTTTTTACATCAAGTGAAGTGGTGAACATTCAAGGGGTTCCTAAATGGAAGCATGTTCTTCCTACCCCATACATGACATCCATGATAACTCGAGGTGCCTAAATGAAGATCCTAATCTTCTACCTCCTACATGAATTATTGGACTAAATAATATGTAATACTTAACCTAAATATGTACATACACTCGTTCGAACCTTTAATGTTAAAATTGTGTTTATATGTTAAAGTAGTAGAATATTATCTAAGACCTAAAACTCTAAGTATGATTCTAATGGGTGCACTACCCATGAAATACAATATAACCCTAGTGGTTACGTAGTGTCATATAAGAGTTGTAAGTTAAATATGATTATTTTTATATTGTACTTTATGCTATGTTAGATTATCCATAATCTTTCGATTTCCCCAAACTCATACACTTTGTTCCTTTGTGTAGAAGGGCAAGGTGCTCCAACTAGCTAATCCAACCACCAACTTACTATCGGATTCTCAAGTTCAAGACTTGCAAAACCGTGAGTACACTCGACCCATTTACGTTTTAAACCACTTTTGGGTTGTAACATGTTACCTTACAAAATTACACTTTCACACACACTTAACATGCTTCATGAACTCAATCCGTCATACATGCTACTTGTTATACTTGATGATACATGCTATATGCCATTACAATGTTTACCCTCTCTTAACAAATATAACGTTATAGGAGTAGCGCACCACCCGTCGGGGGTTTGTTAAGACTTATACTATACGGTCTTGTTACTTTTGTGACAAGGGATGCTCAATACTAGCGGACACTTTGGGCTTAAATGTGATGTTATGTATGCTAATTAACTCGTATACAATTTGCCATGTGGATTTGAGTAAAATGCTTTTATACTTATGCTATACTTATTCAAACCTTGTGTACTCGCCTTTGCTTTTGCATTGAAGTTTATTTTAACATGTTAGAGGTTGATGATGATGATATGAAACGAAGTAGCGTTGATGCCTAGATACACATATAGACGTTTAGGTTTAAATGTTGTATCAATTTTGCTTATGTTGTTATGTATCTCTTTGTACTTGTTGTTATTTGAAGTTTATGTAATGTTGACAATTTGAAGTTATGAAATGAAATGGGAATTATTTAATTATCGTCGCATAAGGGTTATGAAGTCTCTTGCAATCTTCACACTTCGTCTCATCCCGATGTTTCCGCCAATGGTTGGGGTGTGACATCTTCCTATATGCTTGTAAATTCACATTCTATCATATGAACTTGAAATCCAACATCCGGATTAAGGAAAATATTCACTTAAAGCTCTCGGCTTTATATACCCACTTTCACTTATTCGACCCGTTCATGTTTTCATCAAACATCTCATTCCTTTTAGCCCAAAACTTACATGAACCTTATAACCATAATACTTTTACGTTATCCGGAGTTTCGTACTTGTGGTTTACGCACCCGATACCCGGTATGCGTTAAACTCATTCATTATTACGTAATTGAACATTAGATAGTACAATTTCCATCTATGAAATTGTTTATTCATTTACTCATAATTTCCTACCGAACCTCTTGCCCATTAACCCGCATCACCGTTACTCGGTTAGCATGCTTACGTACAATTTTATCCATTACCCGGTTATCATACCGTCGTCATTACTTATGCAACCAGTCCGTATTACAATAAATCATTATTTTAACCCGTATGGTTTACTAAACGAAAATCCTCACTTATATATAATCAAACCTTATTAGACTTTAATTATCATGCATAAATAACTAGTACACAACTTTGCTTAAATAAACTAAGAAGTGATTCTGGAAATCACTTACCTTATGCGTCCATGCTCGTATCCGCTTCCTTGCTTCTTCTTGACCCGTTAACACCTCGTGCTTGAGCCCGTCTCGACGTGATTCCTTTACTTCCATTTCATCAAAATCACGCCCTTATTAGCATACTCATTTGTACATGTTAACTATCATATAAATCGCATATTTCACACTAAACTTTCATTAGTCATTTCTAACAAACATAACTCATATAATCATGTCCATATCCGTTTAAGCTCATGTAATTCATCATGTCGGTACATTTAACACGTATTGCTATAACATGTACCATACTACTTCCTACAGTCCTACCTTTACGACAACGAGTCAAATCATGTTTCTTATACTTAGTTGACTTTCAAGAGTCAACTATTAATCATATTTAACTATCGACTTATCACCATATACTCGTAACATCATAATCGACTCTACGGACGACACTAGATACATTTTATCATACGCTTGGTGTGCGTACCACCTCTTAAGCATAACGTACAACTAATTCATGCATAAATTCTTCTAAACTCATACATAACCCATCAAATCCTACTACTAATCATCATGTATCATTCCCAAATAAACATCAAACATATCATCATCATATTTCTCCTAATTCATCTAACAAGAATTCATCATTCCCACATAATACATCAATCTTTCAACAAGACTTGGACATAGGTGATTATTCTAGTCATCATCTTCACACTAACTAACGGGTTTCACCCCTAATCATCAAATTAACACAAACCATACGTAACCCATGTTCTATACGATGATTCTAACCCTTGTACATGATCAATTTCATATTAACTCACGGATTTGAACATAACCCACTTCACACATGATCACCAATCTTAGATTTAAGACATACCTTATGATCCCCTCGTGAAGGTGATCATTAATCCGTGTTCCTTCTTGAATTTGAGCTTCGATTCACCCTTCAATTTGGTGATTTAGTTGAGTTTAGGGTTAGAGCTCTTTGGAGCTCCTGAACGTTCGTGAACACACACGAAGTGTGTGCTTGTGTGTGTTGAACTTTCATTTTAATAACTCAACTTCTATCTTGTTCCATTTAACCCCTCATGTTTGCCACTTAACATAACGTGCACTACTTCCATCTTTTAATAATTTCTACCATACATTTAACTAGGTTAAATAGCCTAGTTATTTATTTCATGACGTGTCATATAGGAACACACGGCAAATATAAACATTCGGATTTTGGGGCGTTACAAGTCTACCCACCTTAAATAAGGTTTCGTCCCCGAAACCTTTCTCACTTTCATTTAACACTAATTAACTCTTCTTTACGTCCCATCAACACGACCGCTAGCCCATCTCAATGACGATCCTTTATTTTCAAGAACCCGTCCCAGAGTTCTTATTAGTGTCACTTTCACTAAATAGCACTTGCTTTTAACGCACTTCGTAGCTAGCCGTTCATTCATCATTTTGTTTGCTTGAAGCAATTCCAACTTCCCATTACTAACATTCCTTTATGTTTATTTCAACATTCCTAATGTTTTCATCGACTATACAATCTTACTTCGTAATTTGTACATACTCATATATGCTTAACTCTAACTAGTACATCATAGTAATAGGTAACTATATATTCTCGATTCATAAACTATTCAAACAATTGACTTTTTTTTCCTAACAACTCCATACTTTTTTTTATCATACTTTCACATATCGTTTTCATTTTCATTTTCATTTCCTTGACCTGTCAATAACGGGTCAATACACATACTCCTTCAACCTGTAATATGATCCGTTCTTAACGGATCTAATATCTCCATCTCATCTCTTTAAAATTACATTCTCTACATGCTCTGTATAACATTTAACTTTTGTTTTCTTAACACAACAAAACTATTATTTCATAGTCACACCTACGTGCTTAACTCTAACGTTAACCTTATTCTACGTTTTCTACAGTTACTTGTACCTTGCATACCTTTACGTTACCTTTAAATCATTTCGTTCATTTCACATTACTATTGCTTTCATTTCATGCATTACTTAATTTACATATTTAAATGTGTCATACTAGTTCATATCTATCCAACATGAGTTAAACATCTTACTAACCTCTTTTTCATTTCCCAAACCAACGACCCGCAACCCAGATCGATCATCTTCTCCTCGAGTACTAGCCGTAACAGCCCAGGTTTCATTCATCCGTGTAATGAGCTTCCGCTCGTGCACATACTTTCACCAATGCGATTGGTTTCATCACGTCAATAGTTCTAACATTATCATCAACAACATCGGCGGTTAGCACGTTTTCATTCAAACATTCATCATACTAGGTGATTACCCACCTATAACTCTTCTACAATTTCCTACGTACATGCTATAACATATCACACATTTTATTTCTTACATGTAATCCTTTCATTCTATCAATCATTTCACCAACTGAAGTACACGCTCGCACTTCCTTCCATTTATGCTTACTTGCAAAGACCTTATTACATCGTTTCAGTATTTCTTACCAAACTTACCCTTCCCGCCCGTACTCAAGTTATTGTCCGGGTCATAGCCCGTCATCATTCTGACTTCCAAGAGTCGATCACTAACACATCTAACACGTAACTTATACAACACTTCTTTCTTTCATTTTAAAACTTAGGTTTGTGTGCCCATTACGATCATTCTTTTGTTCATTTACTTTACATTTACTCATAGGACTCGTTTGATATAACTACGGTCAACTATTGACACAATTCTGATGTGGGTAAATTTTATTCTTTATATGTTTTAAATCCGTTGCGCGAATTCAAACGTAACATCCATACCTTTTTATTACTTCTATATTTTGAATCCGTCTAGCGGTTTCTAACCTACCATTCATACCTTTTCTTCCTTCTATGGTTTGAATCCGTCTTGCAGATTCAAACATATCATTCCTGCATTTCATTCCTTAAATCCGTCTTGCAGATTCAAACATTCCATTCATGCCTTTCATTCCTTGAATCCATCTCGCGGATTCAAACATTCCATTCATATCTTTCATTCCTTGAATCCGTCTTCCGGATTCAAACACTTTATTCATATTTTGTTGATCCGTACTTAATTACGGATTCAACATTCTTCATTCTTATCAGGCATACTTTTCATTCTTACATAGTGCTCTCGATTTCCCGAGAGTCTAACTTCCCATTTCACCCGCACGCCCGCCTGCTACCCAACTCTACCGAACATACCTGTGACAATTATCACAATCTCACGAACGTCATATGTTTCTCGTGCACTGGCCAGGTACCCAATCCACATACTAGTTTCGTGCCTTTGTGATAATTGTCACCTTATGTCCGAAGACTTAGGTTTCGGCGCGTGTATCACTTTCAGTACTTCATTACTATACTATCATTGTCCTTCATTTAGAATTTTCCTTCCCTTAATGAGTTTTACCATTACATATACCCACATATTGAATTTACGTACCTGGATTCAAATTTGTCTTATTACCTCTTTGTCTGCCTTAGGATTCATCCTAGACTGCATTCACAGATCATCCTCTTCAAAAAAAATCATGCTTACCTTACACATAACAAGCTGTTAGTTTCCTTTGTATATACATACCTTTTATGCATAATTACATTTACTTCTACCTTTGGATCTTGACCGAGTCTTAGATTGCACGGATTTCTTATCATAAGAGCACATAGGTGTGAGTTCAAGTACTTACCTTATCGTACTTGATTTCCCTCAAACCAGGGCTCTGATACCAACTTGTAAGACCCTAACACGCTTTAACTGAAAAGACGCAGCGGAAATACGTGCCATAAAATTTCTTTCATTACAAACGTCTTGACTTACTTGAAAGTTCGTTTTAATATGAATCTTTTACAAAAATAAGGTATAAGTCATGTTTACTAAAGTACATACTCAATTATCCCCGTACAATCTACTTTGTGACCCGATCTTCGATCTCTATTCCTCGTGATAACCGCCTGCGATTCGTACAACCTGCACTCACCACATACATTCATAACATTAGTATACAATACATACACAAGATTCAATCTCGTACACTTCCCATTTCGTTATCTTTTTAACTTTAAGCATTTCATCTGTGTATCCATGTCCTGGTGAGGCTTCAATAATGTACCTGCATTACCTTTCATTCTCAAGGCACACTATTAATAACGTATTACTCAACGTATCTAAATCACGCGTACATACATTCTTACATGCATACATACACATCTGCATACGTACACGCCTTCCTATATCTCTACAAACATGCATACACTCATACGTACCTTCATATATACCAAACACACATCTACATACGCACATACATTACTACGCCTCTACATACGTACATATATACATACGTATCTTCACATATACATAAATGCATATCTACATATGTACATACATTACTACGTCTCTACTTACTTGCATACACTCATACGTGCCTTTATATATACTTAAATACACATCTACATATGTACATACACTCATACGTACACGTTCAAGATCTTACATATCTCTTATATATCCATACATTAATTACATGGTACTTAGACTTAGATTTATAGCCCATAAACGTCAAAGGAATGATCAAAATCATGTTTGGGAGGCCCGTCGTGGTCCACGGATAACAAACCGAAGCCTACTATACCCAACTCAACTTAGATAGCAAATTTCAGGTATTTGAACATGGGGAGGCCGTCGGCGACGGCCCTTGCAAGTGCCCGTAGCCCAAAACTTCCGTAGACAGTCAAATAACCCGTCAGCCAAAAACTGACTTTCCAGAGCCCGTCGGCGACGCCCCCATACCCGTCGGCCACGCCCTCTAGATTTTGCATTTTTCTGCAATTCCGTTTCGTCGTCCGTACGCACTAAAACACGCATAACTTTTGAACCGTTTACCTGTTTAACCTCCCGTTTCTTCCTACATGCTTGTAAATTCACATTCTATCATATGAACTTGAAATCCAACATCCGGTTTAAGGAAAATATTCACTTAAAGCTCTCGGCTTTATATACCCGCTTTCACTTATTCGACCCGTTTATGTTTTCATCAAACATCTCATTCCTTTTAGCCCAAAACTTACATGAACCTTATAACCATAATACTTTTACGTTATCCGGAGTTTCGTACTTGTGGTTTACGCACCCGATACCCGGTATGCGTTAAACTCATTCATTATTACGTAATTGAACATTAGATAGTACAATTTCCATCTATGAAATTGTTTATTCATTTACTCGTAATTTCCTACCGAACCTCTTGCCCATTAACCCGCATCACCGTTACTCGGTTAGCATGCTTGCGTACATTTTTATCCATTACCCGGTTATCATACCGTCGTCATTACTTATGCAACCAGTCCGTATTACAATAAATCATTATTTTGACCCATATGGTCTACTTAACGAAAATCCTCACTTATATATAATCAAACCTTATTAGACTTCAATTGTCATGCATAAATAACTAGTACACAACTTTGCTTAAATAAACTAAGAAGTGATTCTGGAAATCACTTACCTTATGCGTCCATGCTCGTATCCGCTTCCTTGCTTCTTCTTGACCCGTTAACACCTCGTGCTTGAGCCCGTCTCGACGTGATTCCTTTACTTCCATTTCATCAAAATCACGCCCTTATTAGCATACTCATTTGTACATGTTAACTATCATATAAATCGCATATTTCACACTAAACTTTCATTAGTCATTTCTAACAAACATAACTCATATAATCATGTCCATATCCGTTTAAGCTCATGTAATTCATCATGTCGGTACATTTAACACGTATTGCTATAACATGTACCATACTACTTCCTACAGTCCTACCTTTACGACAACGAGTCAAATCATGTTTCTTATACTTAGTTGACTTTCAAGAGTCAACTATTAATCATATTTAACTATCGACTTATCACCATATACTCGTAACATCATAATCGACTCTACGGACGACACTAGATACATTTTATCATACGCTTGGTGTGCGTACCACCTCTTAAGCATAACGTACAACTAATTCATGCATAAATTCTTCTAAACTCATACATAACCCATCAAATCCTACTACTAATCATCATGTATCATTCCCAAATAAACATCAAACATATCATCATCATATTTCTCCTAATTCATCTAACAAGAATTCATCATTCCCACATAATACATCAATCTTTCAACAAGACTTGGACATAGGTGATTATTCTAGTCATCATCTTCACCCTAACTAACGGGTTTCACCCCTAATCATCAAATTAACACAAACCATACGTAACCCATGTTCTATACGATGATTCTAACCCTTGTACATGATCAATTTCATATTAACTCACGGATTTGAACATAACCCACTTCACACATGATCACCAATCTTAGATTTAAGACATACCTTATGACCCCCTCGTGAAGGTGATCATTAATCTGTGTTCCTTCTTGAATTTGAGCTTCGATTCACCCTTCAATTTGGTGATTTAGTTGAGTTTAGGGTTAGAGCTCTTTGGAGCTCCTGAACGTTCGTGAACACACACGAAGTGTGTGTTTGTATGTGTTGAACTTTCATTTTAATAACTCAACTTCTATCTTGTTCCATTTAACCCCTTATGTTTGTCACTTAACATAACGTGCACTACTTCCATCTTTTAATAATTTCTACCATACATTTAACTAGGTTAAATAGCCTAGTTATTTATTTCATGACGTGTCATATAGGAACACACGGCAAATATAAACATTCGGATTTTGGGGCGTTACACATTGACAGCTTTTGACTAAGATTTTGAGTATTTCAAGTTGTTCGAGTACATAGACTAGGTAAGATCATCCCATTTTCCAGATTATCTAAAATTCTAGATTCTAGAATACTTGAACTCTCAATGTCCACCATTATAAATTTTCTTGTTTTCTTCTTCATCATATAATTTTACATTTTTTTTACTTTTTGGGGTCGGATCATATAATTTTACATTTTTTTAACTTTTTGGAGTCGGAGTAAAAGCTTCGCCTCTTCTATGTGTGATTTGTAAATTGAAAGATTTCATGGCCTAAAAGTAAAAGTACATACAGACCCACATGTTCTATCTCCACCCTCGTTTTCCAGCTGTGTTAAATTCAAGGTGAACCGTCAAAAATAATAAGAAGGTGTCACTTCTTGGTATGGGATAAACCCCTCTATGTGCATATTGATTGATCTTGTATGTTTGATTTGTTGAATTGTACTCCAATTGCCAAAATAGGCCCTCCATACTTACAAGATTTCTATTTGTCCCACACTTTTCTTGACTTTTCATACGTTAGAGAATAACTCCTTAATTGCTTCGAGATCTCTATGCAACTTGGTCAACATCTAACAAATTAAAGTGTTTTTATCTTCGCTTTTCTACTTTTCTTGGGTGTTACACAATCATTATATAGTTTGATTAATAAATTAATTGTTATTATTTTGCGCTAGGCAGAGTAAATTATGCAAAACAAGTAATTCTATCAGTCAAATGTTACTTGTAGGTGGTGATTGTTGATTAATGATTATTGTGAGTTAGTTTAAAAACGTCCGCACTCAAGTTTTCCAAAAATAAAAACGTCTTAATAATTGCGAGTTCGGGATTACCGTATTTACTACTTCAAACGTGTATGAAAAGATCCATAAAATGAGTTGGTAATAATGTTAGCTTTAGCTATGATATCATATACCACTAGGATTGGGGTTGGTGGTCTAGTGGTAACGCTTTGTTTTTTAATACACTTAAGTGTGAGATTTTATGTTCAAGTCTCAAAATAATTAAAAAAAAAAGCTATAATGTCATATAATAAGTCATTCCTTAAATGAAAATGGTAAAAAAAAAAAAAAAGGTATGCAATTTCCGTCGGCCTTCTTCTCTGGCGGCCGTGGACTTCTAGTAAGGTACAAAGTTCACACATATTTTAATTCAGCAACACACAATTAACGACTATTATACAACATTATTTCACCAAATATATTGTATAAAAAGATGGTAATTATATCATCCACCTGTACAAAATATCTTTACAAAAAATCATAAGAAACAGGCTAAGGAAACCTGAACACAAACCATGGAGAAATACAACGATGAAGAACATGACACACTTTCTTTGTCAGATTTTCATGTGGACGAGGATACTATTGTTTCAGAAGAAGTAACTACCACTTTCTATCAAGATTTCTTTGGGGTTTCCAGTGAAGAATGGACTCATGAAGTTTCAAATAAGAATTCAAATGTGAAACAACCCATACGTGATGACAACGATAAGAGCCCGGAAGCAAAGATTGAGGAAATAAACCCGGTGTTTCGTTCAAATTCGGGTTCTTTCAGATACATGCGGTTTAAAATAGGTTCCAGGACAGGTAGTTGGAGGTCAAGATCTTTGTCGGTTATGGCATCGAGGAGCAAGTCAAGGTGGCAAGTGTTTATGTCCGGGTTTGGATCAGGAAAGTTTCCGACGAAGATGGATTTGATAGACATTAAGACCCGACAACTTCGTTCCAAGAGTACTGCAAAGGTGTCCCAACATGTTGATCAAGTTGGCACGGAGGATAGAGGTGGCCGGAGAGTTAGGAAGACGGTATGGTGGCGGTTGGTTGATGTTTTGGGATGTGGTGGTGGATATGAGAAGAACAATATGGTTGTTGATCAAGGCATCTACTGATTGAGTTTGCTGTTTTCACATGTAAATTTATCTTTTTATTATGTCCTTGCCTTTTTTAAAATGTAAAGAATTTAGTAAATTTTCCACGATTCTAAGAGCATCAACAACCGACGAGATGTTTTTAGGAGCAACGTACATCAAAGATTCCAAAGAGTCATTTTACATGGACCGTCCATGGAGAAGAAAGGAGAGGCTCACATAGGGTTGGCCCGTCCGTGAAGGTTTTTGGCTCTTGGGTTTTTTGTCGGAAAATGCTGACGTGGCGGTCCTTGAACCCTTGATGCTTCAAGTTTTAAACTTTAATAGGTTTGTGTATATTTTTGAGTGAAAATTTGTAAAATGAATTTGCTATTATGTTACTATTCTAGTGACTAGTACGCATATGTTATCAATTTTTCTACATGGGACTCGTGCCTAGGGGTGTAAACAAGCCTAGAGGCTCGAGAGCTACTCGTGATCGGCTCGGTTAAAAGCTCGAACGAGCCGAGCTTTAACGAGCCCGAGCCCGAGCCTGAAATAGAGCTCGTTTTGTTATCGAGCCCGAGTTCGAGCCTGAAATACAAAGCTTGTTTAGGCTCGCGAGCCTAAACGAGCCCATACAAAATTTTAATTTTTTTTATATAATATATTAATAATGATGATAACATTGATGAGCCGAGCTCGAGCCGAGCTTTGGCTCGTTTAAGCGATGTTGAAGTGAGTTCGAGCCGAGCTTTTTGCTCGTTTAAGGTTGTTCTCAAAATAGTTCGAGCCGAGTCGAGCCGAGCTCGAGCTTTGCTTTACTCGCGAGCCGAGCTCGAGCTCAAAGAAGTAGGCTCGAATCGAGCCGAGCTCGAGCTCGAGCTTCATAAAAACCAAACGAGCCGAGCTCGAGCCCGGCTCGTTTACACCCCTACTCGTGCCTAATGCTTTAGTGCCAAATTAATTGCCATGTTTGTCAAAGCTATATCATCTTTAAAATCTAGAATCGCACACCATGTATGTAACTTAAGATTATAGCGATTGATTAGCTTCAATAGTAAGTCGTATTCAGCGCCTTCATTTATCTTGCAATAGATGTTCTTTCTTCCAATGGCGGTGAGGACGAAACCCATTGCAGCGCGGTGGCTGTTGATCGGTGCTTTCAGATGTGGTGGTGGATAGAAAGGAGACGCGGAAGTTAAAGACTTACATGCATGGTTTCCACACTTAAAAAAATTGACCGATATTTTTGAAATATATAGCACACTTTCTTTTAACAAAATGAATATCTAAAGAGTAACATTTCTTTTATGGATAGCTTGTAATCCACTAATCCTAATTTACTTTTTTTTATCGTTATACTTATTGGTTTATTAATAATATTCATCAAATTAAAAGTTGGAAATTTCTTAAATAAAAGTAATAAATATAAATGATTTTCAGGGAAAGGCTTTTTATACTTCAGTATCTTGTATTTGGATTAACCATAATTAAATACTAGAGTAAATACCAACAGTTAATTGAAAACAGTCAACATATTACAAACCTTAATCTAAACGTCACATCATATTGCAAACTTGAACTTTTCTAAGTCAACAAATATCCACATCACATAATATTGTCACTTAAATTTTACATTTAATTTAATATAAATCAATTTACTCTTATAAATAATTTAACTTTTTATATCTAGTATGTGTTAAAGCTAAATAAAAAAAAATACAAATTAACATCTTTTATTAGCTTATTAAAACCATTTACTATTTGTATTGTTTATTCAAATAGTAAACTAGATCTAGTTATTTAAAAATTAAATTACCTTTGTACCCCTCTTCTCTATGTATCACTACCCTCCATACCCCTCATCATCGATAAAAACAAGTCGAGTTGAATTCGAGCTCATCTAGGTTTGTACTTGGTTCGTTTAAAGAGCTAGAGCTCGATTTATTTAGAGCTTTCTTTTCAAAGCTCGAGTTTTAACTTATTCAGAATTTTATTAACTATTATATCTATATACACTTATAATGTTTTATACTTTTGATTTATATATTTATATATATTGTTTGATTATGATCATACATATGACTCTATGACTCTAATACCTATTATGTAACTACGTGTATTTAATATATCAAATAAAAAACATATAAATAGCATGCACGTATATATGTTCATTTAAGCTTACAAGGCTAGTTAAACTTGATATGTGAAACTCAAACTTGAACTCGTTATTAAAAGATCCTCATATAACCTCAAGCCTTTCCAATGCGCCAATCCGAAAACAGTTCATAAGCGACTCATTTACACTTCGATACGTGGTCGCTATCGTTGTAATTCGTTGCTCTTTAACCTCTAGTGACTTTCTAGTGAGATAGTTTTTTCAAGAAAAAAGGGCTGGAAGGGTTCATGGTCAAATCAAGTCAACTTTTGCCTTCCAGTGGTGGTCACAACCTTCTAGTAGGGGTCAACTGTCAACACCCCCCAAAAAATTAACTGGTCATACTTGTTAACCCAACGTACTAACTTCGCCAACGTTTCTTATACGTTATAATTTTCCAACGGTCTCCCTTCAAGAATAAGTGTAAAAGTTTCTTTGATCCTATATATATGCATGCACATTATCCTTACTTTTCACAAACAATATTCAATCACATATATACCAAACATTAATTTCCAATAAATTAATGAACACCCAAACCCATAAACACCATGCAAGAGTATATTGATGACCTAGAGGAGACACTTTCCCTCTCTAACCTTCTCATGGAAGACGATACAATCGATTCGGAACAACTTTCTAAACCAAATCATAGCTCCATGTCGTCCTCATCGTCTTCTTCTTTGTCCGAACACGACTTCTCAGGGTTTTTAACCGAAGAATGGAGTAAGAATACTTCATACATTAATTCATATGAAAACATTGTTTTCTGTGGAAAGGTGGTTTCTTCCAAACCCCCCATTGCTGGAGATAGGAACCCGGAAACTAAAAGCCAAACAAACACCTTATTTCGATCAAGTTCGGATTCTTTTAGGTTCATTCGGTTGAGAACTGCTTCAAGGACGGTCACTTCGAGGTCAAAGTCAATGCCAAACAGATCGTCTTCGTTTCCATGTAAGTCAAGATTGATGGTGTTTATGTTTGGGTCTGGATCAAGCAAGTTCCCTACAAAGGTAGATATGAGTGACATCAAAAGCAGGCAACTCCGGCAGCATAGTACATCAACGGTATCCGGATGGATTGATCGTGGAACAAGTGGGAAGACTAAGGGTTGGTGGCGAGTGGTTGATGTTTTGGGATGTAACGGTGGATACGAAAGAGATACCGCGGTTTAAGGCCTTTGTTATGGATTTGGATTGTGTTTAACTTAGAATATGTATGAGTTGATAATGTTTGGCAAAATAAGATAAGCAGATTTAGAGTTTTTTGCTTGTTGGTGCCATTGCTATTGTAAATTTGATGTGTATATGTTTTTTGTTAAGCACAAATGGTAACTAGCTAGTTAATTTACATTTTGAGAAATTAAATAGAAAGGATATTTATAGTATTAAGTTAGTTGTTGGCTTGTTGCTATTATATTATTTGGTCTTGAGTTTTTTTTCCATTGTAGTGTTGAGGGGAAAACTATTTACCATTCTGATGTTTCTTGAAAACTATTTACCAAAGTAGTGTTTTCATTTAGTTCTTATTTACTTTTTGATTACTCATTTATTTATTAGAATAAAAAATTCAAAAAACGGATAGACCCTCCTAGTGCACGTTTCATTAGGCCTATTTATTTTGTTCTTTTATTATACATTTTTATCTTTTGTTTAATTAAATGTATATTTATATTTCTATTTTAGTTTTTTAACCAACCTGTTTTTTTTATTATATTTATTACCAACACAATAAGAATTCCTTTTTTTATCAACCCACTTTTGTTGCCACAATTAAACAACAAGGTGATATCACAAACAAACTAATTGTTCAGACCAGACCATATTCAATGATCCTTGTCCGCTTTCCAAATCCATAAACCAAACTTGATTCATCTTCACTTAAAAGTATTCTTGCTTTTTATTGTGAGTTGAGAAGTGCAAATGTGGGTTGAAACGTGAATTGAATTTATAGTTAGTAAATAAATAGTCGTTTGAAAAGTAGCCGTTGGAAAAATAGGCATTGCGAAAGAGGTCCTTGGAAAAAAAATACTTTTTTCATTATTTAATTTTGAATTTATTATTAAAAAAATTTATTAGAATTAAAACGAAAAAGTAAAAATAATATAAATTAATTAATAACTAGTAAATAAATAATAAACTGAAAACGAAATGGTTGAGTTTTAATAAGTCGTCTTCAAAAATTGTTGTTTCAACTAAGACGTATAGAAATACTGTTTCAAATGATTACGGTATTGTGTTAGTAATAATAAAATAAAAATAAAAAAACACAGGTTGATTGAAAAAACTAAAATAAAAATTCAAATATACGATTAGTTAAATAAAAAGATAAAAATATATAATAAAAGAACAAAATAAATGAGCCCAATGAAACGTGCACTTGGAGGGAGTCTGCCCTATTTTATATTTTTTATTCTAATAAATAAATAAGTAATCAGAAAAGTAAATAAAAACTAAGTAAAACACTATTTTAGTAAATAGTTTTCAATAAATACTAAAATGGTAAATATTTTTCCCCTTAACACTACTATGGGAAAAAACTCTTATTTGGTCGGGTGATGCTTGATTTTTGGGTAGAATCGGTTCTAGTTATCTAGAGTTTGGATACGAGCTGTAACATGCAAGTTTTCTAGTTATGTTCAGTATAGAGTGCATCTACAATAAGTTTTCTAGAGGTTCTTTAACAACTATACTATTACAAAAATGATATGAAACTAGTAAAAATAGAAAGCGACACTCTCATATGTGCAGGCGTGGAGCCAAATTTATGTTGCCTATTACAAAACCAATAGGAAACATGTTATAATTTGATGAAAAGTGTCAATACTTATTTTATAAAATAGTTCTTAGAGCAGCAACAACGCGGATGTCCGCAGCCCCCATCCACAATTCGGACCACCAAATTACAGACTACCTGCGTTGTGCTGCTTTGACCATCGTGGTCCGGTTTGTTTCACTGGACTACCTTGGTTTGGTATTGTGGGGACCACCCACTCACAATTTTTTTGTTTTTGCTTCTTAGTGTAAAAAGTGTGATGTAAATATTTGGAATAGTTTAATGTTGTGGAAAACGGGTGGGGTTTGGGATAGTATGGCATGCTGACTAGGCTAGTCTGGATTCGGACTTTGACCAACATCGTAGTTGCTCTTATAAAATATAGCTATGATCACCAACATGCTGACTAGGCTAGTCTGGATTCGGACTTTGACCAACATCGTAGTTGCTCTTATAAAATATAGCTATGATCACCAACGGAGTAAACAATTGTTGACTTGTCCATGAATGTGTTGTTGGTGACCCGTTAGTAATATATCTAACAGAAATTTTCTGATAATATCCGTGAATGATTTGTCGATCAGTAATATCCATAGGTGATCTCTTGGTGAATATGTTGTCGACAATCCGCTATCGAAGCATCCAGAGGTAAATTTCGACAATGAAATCTTTACCCACACCTAATTTCGCACGAAACTTCACAGACCATTACTATAATCATAATTTATAATTTATTTTTTATATGGTAATACAACAGAAGAAATCTTATGTTTCCTCTTGTCCAAGTAAAGAGTAAAGACCAAGCAAAACATGGTCACACTTGTCAACCATAAAAGAGAAAGACTAAAAGACATCGTCAAAGTCTCTTAATCTATCATTTTCCACCCTTTTAATTAAACATTTTACGAATCTTCACGGATCCTAATACCACGTGAGCTATGTCTCCCTCTTCTATCTCTATAATCTATATATGCAACCATCATCTCTCACAAATCACAATATTCATAAACCACACCACAAGTTTCATCAAAACCCAAATTCATAATACTATGGAAGATCACATGAATGACACAGTAGATACAATTTCTCTCTCTGACCTTCAATTCGAAGACGATAATATCGGTTCATCATCATCATCATCGTCTCCGTCTTCGTTTGATCAAGATTTCTTAGGTTTTTTTAGTGAAAAACCGAGTCCTAATCCTTCACCTGAAAACATTATCTTCCGTGGAAAAATAGTTTCATCAAAACCACTAGTTTCCAAGGATGCAACCCTAATGTTTCGGTCAACTTCTGACTCTTTTAGATTCATGAAAACTGTTTCAAAGCAAAGCACTACAAGGTCAAAGTCAGTACCATCATTATCATCTTCACGCAAGTCAAAATGGCATGTGTTTATGTTTGGTTTTGGGTCAGGCAAGTTTCCAAGTACAATGGATATGAGTGACATCAAGGGCAGGCAACTCCGGCGGCAGAGTACAGCTACGGTTGACGATGACAAGGAGGAGAGTGGTGGGCGGAGAAGTGGGAAGAAGGGTTGGTGGGTATTGGTTGACGTCCTAGGATGCAGCAGTGGGTACGAGAGAGACACCATGGTGGTGATTTAGGATCTAGTTGACTAACATGTACCGCCTCCGTCCCACTAAAAGTGTCATATTTTGAATTTTCAAAGTCTTTATTTATAAACTTTGACTTTAATTATATATTTTTGTGTTATATAAAACTTGATGAAAATTAACCCGATAAAAACACTTGTAAAACACACTTAAATCATATAACTTTCATCAAGTATTATCTAACACAAACAAAATTATTTAAGGTCAAAGTTTATAAATAAAGACTTTGAAAATTCAAAATAGGACACTTTTAATGGGACGGAGGGAGTAGCTAATTAGGTGCAATGAATCAGTACTATAGTTTATAAGTTTAAACATGCAGTTCTGTTTCAGTTTTGTTTTGTGTGATCTTGTAATAGTGTACATATTAAGGGGCTGTTTGGTAGCCTCTTAATGACCATTCAGATGCTACCTCTTAATGGTTTAAAACCTCTGAATGAATAAGAGGTAACATCAAGTCTGAATGGTTAAGAGGTAACCTCTGAATGGTAAATCATCACATGTCACATTCTTCTACCTTCTCATTGGTAAAATTCTTAATGGTTCCATTAAGAGGTAGCCTCTTAATGACCATTCAGAGGCTACCAAACAGGCCCTAAGTACTTAATATATGCTTAATGAAGGAATAGACCACTCTTAGCCTCGCCACACAAAGATAATTCTCCTTGTGACAAGCCTTTAGCGGGAAAGTAGTATTCGTTTATCACTAGAAATATGAGTATGTAAGAGAGAGAGATGTGAGAGATCAAATGACCTTACTTTTACATGAGGTTAGTAATATTTATACCAAAGTATTAAGACTTGTCATTGTCAAGGAGGGGTCCGCTTGATGGCATAATCGTAATGTTGTGACGCCTCGGTTTTGAATGATGGTCCCATTGCCATGCAACTAGTGGCGTGTTCCACGTCAACATAGCTTGTTAAGATATCCGTCAGGGTCCGGATATGTGGATCCGGGACCCGTGGATTATACTTGACCTGAGTGTTTCGGCTTGGTCTCATATCTCTTAGACCTAATTATGTTGCACCAAAACTTCTAAACTCCGGGTTTAATGCTATATGGTTGTCTTTCCTTTTTTTTAACCATAATTTTTTTTTAATAATGAAGCATTTTTTTATTAATGAAGCAACTAGCAAGAAGTTAGAGCCAAAAACTTACGATATCGATTCAGTAACAAAGATTCAATTGGTTTTGAGATAACTATATATCCTTAGTTATCACTAATTCATGTAACGTCAATATAGAGATGAAATTCTATTTGATTAATTATTAGGCTAGACGGTATGGAACCGTCCTCAGCCCGTCCTCCATCCGTCGTCGGCGTCATCCCATCCCGCCCCCCTCCGTCTTCATCCCGTCCCCGTCTTCACCGTCGAGTTTCAGACGTTCAAGACGATCCAAATGGTGGGTCCCTTTTTATCAAGTTGTAACAGATCTGACAAACGAGATGTGAACGCCGAGGCCGCGGTGCTTGCCGGAACATTCTAGACACATGAAGATGCCGTAGGAAACGGAGGCCCACTGAGGGTTTTTTTTGGGAGCAATCGACGCAGATTTTGTTGCCTGGTTGCGATTGGAGGTCTCGGAGCCGCCGTGACGCCGCCATGAGCGGAGATCTGGATCGGAGAAGGTAGATCTGGTGGAGGATTTGGGGGTTTTGAGATGTGAGGGTGACATGTGTGTTTTGTGGTGGATTTAATGGGTTTACAGTTGGAATTTGTAATATGGTATTGGGATGTTCATTAATTTTTTTTCACTTAAAATGGAAGATTTAAAAAATAAAAAAAGTGGAAGATTTAAAAAAAAACATAAAAGTGGTGGGGAGGACTATGACTAGGACCATCCTCCCATACCCTCTACTTTTGGGGGGTGGAGCATCTTTGGGAGTACTATGACGTGGCGCCTACGTGGCGGATCATCCTCCCTTAAAGGACCATCACCATACCCTCTAGCCTTAGAAAGCCATGTATGAACTTCAGCACCCACTATAATTGCTGATTGTTATTAATTAAGCAAACATTATTTAGCCAGAAATTAGTGGCGTTAGATCTAGATTCAATCTCCTAGTTTCATAGCTTGGTTTTAACTTATTTTATTAATGTATTTTTTTTAAGTATCATATATATTACTAGGGCTCTGTTAAAGAGCTAAGTCGTTAAACAATTATCCGTATTATTTGGTTTTATTCAAATGTATGTGTATTTCTAGTTCAACTGGTTATAGGGGAAGGATCCACTAAAAAGTGGATTTTGCCTAAGTAGCCTAAGAAGGATTGTGATGATGAAATGTGGCACTCCTAATAAGTATGAATGAAGGGCATTTTGGTCCTTATAAATAGAAGTGAAAATGACATGTGACACCTCTTTTATTTTTTAAAAATACAAAAAAAAATCTAGTACAAAAAAATCTAGCACAAAAAAACTAGTACAAAAAAATCTAGCACAAAAAATCTAGTACAAAAAATATAGCACAAAAAAATCTAGAACAAAAAAATAGTACGAAAAAATTCAGCAAAAAAAATGTAGTACAAAAAAATCCAGCACAAAAAATTGAGGAAAAAAATTTAAAACAAAAAAATTCAGCACAATAAATTTAGCATAAAAATGTAGTAAAAAAATTCAGCACAAAAAAATATTATACAACATAGAAATACAACACATTTAAGTGGGTTTTTTTAGTCTTCATATTTTATATAGCAATATGGTACTCAAATTGAAGATAAAAAGACGCACAATTTCACGGTGAATTTTTTTTGAAAAAATAATGTCGGATAAAAAAGTTATGAACGTTTAAAAAATGGGGGTGGAATATGCATGTGGAGAGAGAAAGTCAATAAATAAGATTTTCCCAGGATACCCTTCCACTCCTCCTTTCTCCTACCCATTCATCTTAACCATTGATTTGAAAAATGAATGGTTAAGATTCCTTCTCATCCTACTTAGGGAAAATTAACTTTTTATTTGATCTTACCCCACTGGTTATATTGCTTTGATGATATACACAAAACTGTTATTGTATATGTCGGTGAATATTAGACTAAGTATAGTGGAATCACACCCAACTCCACATGGGGTAATTCCATTGGTTGTGGCATGGGTTCAACGTACACACTGCCCCCATAACGCCCAATCAGAGCGGTTCTCCCCTCCCCCCGGCTGATGTGGACATGTGGTCATGGGCGCCACACCACTACACACACTCTTATCATGTAGTCGTGGTTATCCTCATTCTATTAGAGCACCCCACCCATATACCGCAATACCAAGCTTCTACATCAGCTATCACATCGGATTCTAAACACTCCTTTAAAAACATTCATTTATTTTTTTTTTTTTTTTTTTGATTGCTTGATGATTTATTACATGAGGGTTTAAACAGAATCTGGATTTGTTTCCATAAATGGGGTGTCACTACTACAAAACAGGTTTTTGTTACATCAAATTCGTAGCAAATCCATTAATTACTATATGCGTCCCTCATTAACAAGACAATGCTACTTACAAAGAAAGGCGTGTTCAAGGAAAACATGTACAAAATTGTTCAAGGGATGATGAACAATTGAATTGAAACAAAGAAGCAATTGGTGAATCTATGGTATCCTGTGTATATTTAAGCTTAAAAAGATTGAGAGAGGCTTTCTCAATACGTGTCAACAAAACTCATATTTAAACTGAAAGGCTAGTTTTCGTCTATATAGTGATCTACACACCGCTCTAAGAGTAAAATCATGATATCACGATCACTTTTTTTACAAGATTTAATGCATATCATGTGGCACTGAACCATGAGAAGTCGTACCCTAAAGATATCTCAAAATGCACTTGAGTGCCACCTAGTCATGATAAAAACTTTGATACCTTACTAACCGCATAAGCAATCTTGGGTCGAGTCAAGACTTAATACTGTAAATCACCAACCGTACTCCGATATAAAATGGGATCAACCAAAGGAATACCTGTATGACGAGAAAGCTGGAATCCAGAGGAACTCAGAGTAGATAAAGGCCGACACTCAGAAAAACCAGTGCGCTGTAAAAAATAAAGTAGATAGCACTGCTAAGAGAGATGTAAAACATCATTAGTGAAAGTAGCCTATATACCCAAAATATAGGATGGAACCCTCAAATCCTTAAGCGCAAACTATGAATGCAAGAGCTCAATCAATCCAGTAACAAACTCAGAAGAGCTCCGAGTAATTAGAATATCAATAACATAAACCAATACATAACACACCATCGAATCTCGACTGTAGACAAAGAGGGAGGCGTCAGAAAGACACTAAGAGAATCCACCAAAAACAAGAGTCGTTGATAGCTTTGAAAACCAAGCTTCGGGTGTCTGCTTTAGGCCATAAAGAGCCTTATACTGGTAAACAAACATGAAGAGGTCGGGAAGAGGCAAAGCCTAGAGATTGTTATATATATATATATACATAGTCTCAGATAAATTTCTATGAAGAAAGGCATTCTTGACAGCAACCTACTTGATGACCTATCTGAGGAAAAAAACAACAACAGAGAGAACAAGACAAATAGTAGTGGGTTTAACCACCGGGCTGAACGTCTCAGTATATTCAACACCCCCAGTATGATGAAAGCCCTTGGCAACAAGTCGGGCTTTGTATCGACTCACAGAACCATCGCGATTATGCTTAATCCTATAAATCCACTTACAACCAACAATGTTGGCATCCGTGCGAGCCGGAACCAAACACCAAGTCTAATTAACATGTAAAGTACCAATCTCAAAAAGCATCACATCCCACCAAACAAACCACTGCTGAGCGGCTGAGCCTGTCTAAGTGTAGAAGGCTCAGTGGTGGGAGTAGTGAAAACATGAAAAAGAACATGATCAAGAATGTGTCAAGGCTGCCGTGTGTAATCACTAGAACGAGTGACCATTGAGTGAGTTAAAATAGAAGGAAGGGATGGTGGAGAAGGAGAAGAAGGATGAGAAAAAGTAGTAGAAGGAGGAGGAGGAGGAGAGGAAGAAGCGGGAGGGGAAATGAACGAAGAAGAAAAAGGGATAAAGAATGGTGAAGTGGGAAAAAAGAAGAAAAAGCAGAAGTGGAAGAATCATGAATATCAAAAATCATCTCATGAAAATGAATATGTCAAGATGTATTGGGATCATAACAGAGATAACCATCATTATCAGAAACATAACCAACAAAGACACATGGAATGGATTTGAGTGATAGTTTGTCCGTCCGGGTACCACCTAGAAACGGATAACACAACACCCAAAAGTGTGAAGAATGGAGTAATCCAGTTGAGAACTGAATAAAACCTCATAAGGAGAGGAATAATGAAGAACTAGTAAAGGTAACCGGTTGATGAGAAAAGTTGTAGTGGTATACACATCATACCAAAATTTATTTGGTAAGCGAGCATGGAACAACAGTGCAAGAGCAACCTCAGAAAGATGACAGTTTTTCCTCTCGACACCCCCGTTTTGTTGCGGTGTATATGGACAAAAAATACGATAAGCAATGCACGAATCTGAAAGATATCTAGCCATCTAATTAGGGGTGTTCATGAGCCGATTCGATCGAGGGTCTGCTCATGCTCGGATTGAATTACAACCGATCCGATCCGATCGAATTTGCAAAACCGAGCACAAAAGTGATGCTCATGCTCGGATTGAATTTGAATCGATCGGATCATTTTCGCTCGGTTTTGCTTGGTTTTTATCAAATCCTAACTAAAATCGAGCGGATCATTTTCGCTCGGTTTCGCTCGATTGAATTATAAGGCTGCGTTCAACAAAACAAATCCTAACTTAATTAAAACATGTCCAACACTTTACTAACAAAAGTAATACATAACCAAAATCATGATTCTAAAAATGTTCTTAACAATATCAAGAAACATAAAATAAAGTGCGAAATACAAATGTTTCTTTTGTTCTATTGGGCAACTTTTTGGATGTTTAATCCGACAACAATTAATATGACAACGAGACAGCATACTATTTCACAAACAGAACAGAAGTTTAATAAATAGAAGTTTAACAAACATAAACAGAAGTTCAACAAACAGAACAGCATACTATTTAACAAACAGAACAGAAGTTTAATAAACATAAACAGAATGGACCTGTGGAACTGGCAACGAGTCCGAGCTGGATCGAACAATCAGATTGGAAGCGAAGTGGGCTTGATTGTGTGGCAGACTGGCAGCGACGAGGGCTTGATCTTCGAATTTAGGTTAGATTTGGGTGTGTGGCAAGGCAACTGGCAGCAGCAATATGCAGATCTTCGAAGTTCGAACAATCAGTTTATGAGTATTGTTTTAGGAATTTGGGATTTAGGGTTAGATTTTGATATTAATCTTTAATATCTATAATATATATATATATATATATATATATATTAATAAAAATAATTCGAGCGAAACCGAGCGATCGACGAGCGAGCGGATCTTTGCTCATGCTTGGATTGAATTTGAATCGAACCGATCCGAGCGGCTCATTTACAAACTGAGTGGGAATCGAACGATTATTTTTCGAGCATTTTTCGAGCAATCGTCGAGCAGTTTGGACAGCCCTACATCTAACCATGAGTAAGCTTAGGAGCACCATCACACTAAAGATGTTTGATAATGCATGAGAAAAGATTCTCAACAAGCAGTTTGAGGTGACGAAAAGCATCAATTGCCTGAGAACAATGAGTCAACGGATAAATCCATGTGAAACAACTAAAATCATCAATAAATGTGATAAATTATCGATATCCAGATCTAGATACAACAGGTGAAGCACCCCTAATATTATACCAAATAATTTGTAAAGAACAGTAGAATGTGATACAATAGAAATATATGGTAATCTGGATGATTTTGATACACTACAAACAACACAATGTAGACATCACAGTGTCAGACAAATGACCAAGCCGGGAATGCCAAGTCTCATGAGAAATAAAAGTGAAAACAACAAGCGAATATAGCTAATATGGACTACGACACGTGTGGTGGAGGAGCTATCCATTAAGGGTCTGAATAGGTAGACAAAGATAGGAGAAAACAAAAACTATAGGATGACCAATCACTAACTGCGTGATTGATAAAAAGGTCCTTGGCTAAGCCAGGAACCATAATAACATGTCTAAGAACTAAAGTATGATCAGATAAGTGAAGTAAAGTGGTACCAATATGTGAAATAGTGAGAGTCATACCATTTCCAACAACAACTTTTTTCTGTTCTAGTATAGGCTACAGAATCAAAGACAAGAGATGCATCGACGGTCATGTGAGCAGTAGCACCCAAATCAAGTATCCACGAATCAGTTTTCTCACTAATAGTGGATAAATATGCACTAAGCCCAAATGAAGTCTTCTAATTAGCTAAATATTTAGATTTAGGAGGCCCATAGCCTACTTGTAACCCAAAAAACACTGCATTGACCACTGTGAAACCCTAAAACCCGAGAATCAATGGTGGCATCACTTGCTAAGTAAATCCACTATGTTGACCATTGTGGCGCTGACCATCACCTAAAACACCACTACCGGAATTCTGATTCAATTGCGAAAATGAACTGTCATTTACCATTCCATCATTAACGACCCTAGAACAGTCGGCGAAGATAAACTCCGACCGATCGACCAACCCCGTTCTGTCGTTGACTACAAGTTTTATCGGTGAGATTTAACAGATTTGGAGGCTAATGTGACAACCGTCACTAGATTAGGTTAAACCCCACTTTAACTATGATCTTGTTACTATTTTGATACTTTAACAAATCCTTTATTCGTGTAAACATAGCATGTGATTGATAATTGACTATAACCATTTAACTCTTGGATAGAGTTGTTGGGCAGGGTTGGGTAGCGCTATTCGTATTGATACCCTCTCATAATCTGTGTATATGCTAGCTAAAGTACATTAATCACTATTTAAAATGACACATGAGTGAACTTCCTCCAATTGAAAACGAGAGAACTTGGAAACTGAAAACGTTGAATCTTGAAAATGGAAAACGATAACAATGTACCCTTTTGTTTTATCGTGTGAAACAATAACTTGGGCGAAAACGAAAATGTCAGTATGCTTGGTTGTGACTTTTATAGACAGAACTATTTGTTTGCATTTTTTTACATTACACATATAAGCACAAGAAAATTTTCTCTTTAAACGTACTTTAATCGTTTTAGCATGCAAAACTATAAGCCTGCAACTCGCCAACTTTTTTTAGTTGACTCTTTTCGCATGTTTTTTCCGGTGATAACAACTGTACTAGCTATTGACTTGGATATAGTAGAGATTGCGTTTGAGGATTTGACTGCATGGCATCTCGAAAACTTAGGGTCTGTTTGGTATGGGGTAATGGAATGGACAGGGGAATGGTATGCACGAGGTAATGGAATGGATGAGGTAATGGAATGGATCATTACCATTCCATGTCTTGTTCGGTTGCCATGTGAGAATGGAATGAAGCATTACTTTTTGTTGTTTGGTATGCGAGAAAAGACGAATGAATAAAATCGGAAGGCGGTGTTCAACGATGGACGGTGATGGTGGGTGGTGATAGGTGGCAGTTATAGCGGCGCCGGCGATGGTGGGTGGAGATGGAGGTAGGTGGTGACAGTGGTGGTGGTGGGTGACCGCGGTGGTGGGTGGCAGCGGTGGTCGCAGGTGGTAGCGGCGGTTGCGGTGGGTGGTGGCGGAGGTTGGTGGTGACGACGGCGGTGATCGAAGGTGGCAGCGGCGATGATCAAAGGTGGGTGGTGGCGGTGATCGGAGGTGGCAACGGCGACGGTGGGTGGCGGCGATGGCGGTGGCAGGGACGGAGGTGGGTGGCAGCGGCAGGAGGTGGCGGCGGAAGTGGGTGACGGCGGCGGATGACGGTGATGGTGGGTGGTGGCAACGGTGTTGGGTTCTGGTGTTGTTAATGAAGGGTGAAGAGGGAATGGAATAGAAAAAAAACAAGGGGATGGATCATATGATTTTGAGGGAATGAAATGCATTTTGGAATGGACAATTCCATTCCATTGACCAACCAAACACTCTTTTCTTCATTCCTTCGCAATGGTCCATTCCATTCCACCTCTCATTACTAGAAAATACACTCCTCTTGACACGCGAACAATGACACACGCATATTTTATGACATTCAAAAGCGTATGTCAAGAAAAAAATGTCATGGTTTACAAAATTTAATAAATCTATGACATTCTTTTTTGAGTGTCATGTTTTTAGCGTCATAAATAAAACTAGATTTATCTTGACACACAAACAATGACACACACTCATTTTATGACATTCGAAAGTGTCTGTCAAGAAAAAAATGTCATGATTTTACAAAATTTATGACACACTTTTTGTGTGTCATCATTTTAGCGTCATTAAAAAACAAGATCTATCTTGACACGCGATTAATGACACACGCTTATTTTATAACATTTAAATGCGTGTCAAGAAAAAAATGTCATGTTTGTACAAAATTTAATAAATATATGAAACTGTTTTTGTATGTCATCTTTTTAGCGTTATAAAAAACATTATATAAACATAAGGGTTAATTTCCTATAGTTGTTATTGTTTATGTAATATGAACATCATGGTTAATTTCCAATAGCAAATTATGGGAAAAACTTGAAAACTGTTAAAGAGAAATCAAAAAAATATATTATTATTAAGTCAGATTTACTAAAAGGTTATTATCCTTATCTAACTTATATTTAGTTAAACTATTGTTTAATAGGAAAAAAATTGAAAAAAAAATAAGATAAGGAGATTACTAATTCAAAAGTTGATAAAAAAAAGTTATTATCCTTATCTAAATTATATTTAGTTAAATTATTATTTAATAGGATAGATAGGGTGAGGTTCAAGAGTGAACACTAGTGTATTTGTGAACTGGGTGAACAAATCTTGACCATTGATTTACACACGTGTATGACTAGGATTTCATCATCAATTCATAAAATACACTAGTGCTACAGATGATGTGGAGGGCTTAGATGCTTCAGCTACACATATTGTAAATATGTTGTTCAACGAGTGAGATGATAGTAAGTTTCAATGTCCATAAGCTTTGATAAATATCTATTGGCATGCTATTTTTAGTTATTAGTTTATGGTAAGCACATTATTAACTAGAATATGAGTCTCACTACAAGAAAAAACACCTATAGGGACGACACCTATAGTTACGTTTACATACATTTTTTTTAATTTTATAGAAAACATTTTTTAAAAATATTAAAGTATATAAAGTAATATATTTTATTTTTTTATTTTAGTAATTTCCTTCAAAACTGATATTTGTAGTTTAATAGACTGTATTGGGACTTAATGGATCAAAACGGACAATACTAGATCATACATGTCTTAATAGACCATATTCGGCCTTAATGGATCACAATCAACAATAGTAGATCAGACACGTCTTAATGGACCATGTTGAGCCTTAATAGATCACAAGGGACAATAATTTATCAGACATGTCTCAATCGACCATATTGGGCCTTAATGGATCACAATGGACAATAGTTAATTACGTACGTCTTAATGGACCATATTGAGCCTTAATAGATCACAATGGACAATAGTAGAATACACATGTCTTAATGGACTATACTGGGCCTTAGTGGATCACGATGAACAATAGTAGGTCATACATGTCTTAATGGATCATATTGCACCTTAATAGATCACAATGGACAATGGTATATCATACATGTCTAAAGGAACCATACTGGCCTTAATAGATCACAATGGATAATACTAGATCGTACATGTCTTAAAGGACCATATTGGGTCTTAATATACAACAATGTAAAATAATAGATCATAATGCCTTAATGTGTCACATCAGGCTTTAGAGAATCAATACGTAAAATAGTAGATTATACATGTGTTAGAGCATTCTCATCCAATCCATCAAAACTTATGAGGGTGAGTTTTTATATTGTAAAGGGTAAAAAAAGTGGTTGTGAGTGGAGGAGAGAGAAAATGTTACTGTTCATCTGTATATTTGGGGGGACACTGTTCACCCAGTATAATTTTTTTAATATATATTGAAAGAGGTTGTGAGTGAAGGAAAGAGAAAAATGTGATGATAATATTATTTAATTGAAAAGGAGAGAGAAAAAATATTTGTTTTTAGTGAAAATATATTGATATAGGAGTTGTTTTTTAGTGGAATGTATGTATAATTTGATGGATTGGATGAGAATGCTCTTAATAGACCATATTTAACCTTAATGGATCACAACAGACTAGGGATGAACAAATGGTACCAGTACCAGTACCGGTACCGAATAATAGAAAGTTAAAGATGATTGAAAAAGCAAAAAAAAAAAAATAGACATAAAACCACTTGTAGTTTAATGAACACATATATTGATATACATTTGTTTTAAAAATGTGTCACGTCTTAAATAATTCAAATAATTTGG
Source organism: Helianthus tuberosus (assembly GCA_030545235.1). Lineage (NCBI taxonomy): Eukaryota > Viridiplantae > Streptophyta > Magnoliopsida > Asterales > Asteraceae > Helianthus > Helianthus tuberosus. The sequence continues at coordinate 170,990,343 of CM060431.1, forward strand.
ATGCAAACTTGGCTTTTATGACTGAGAAAGAGATTATACATATGTTTAAGAGTTAAATGCCATTTTAGTCCCTGTGGTTTGGGCCATTTTACCAGTTTAGTCCAAAGGTTTCATTTTTAACTTGTGGGTCCAAAAAGGTTTCACAGTTGCCATTTTAGTCCACTGGGTTAATTTCATCCATTTTTTCTGTTAACGAGAAGGCCAATTCGGTAATTTTGTATGTAATTTTGTTAACTAAAAGGGTAATTCAACCATATAAAATGACCGAATTGGTCTTCTCGTTAACAGAAAAAATGGGTGGAGTTAACCCAGTGGACTAAAATGGCAACAGTGAAACATTTTTGGACCCACAGGTTAAAAATGAAACCTTTGGACTAAACTGGCAAAATGACCCAAACCACAGGGACTAAAATGGCATTTTGCTCTATGTTTAATGAATATAGTATTACTCCCAAATAGTGCATTTATTTGGTGAGTGTAACATATGTAATGGCCCGAAGGGGAGGGCACTAGATAATCCAAAATCTGTAGGGCCTGCTGTTTTATTTTGCATTTTTGTAAATTAAATATATAAAAATGTAAATATGATAGTTTGATACATATAGTAACTTTTTTGGTTTTAGGGTAAAGACAACCCTTTGACGTTTCAAGATGAAAATTTTAAAAATACTTTTGAAAACATCAAGATATATTAAAAATCTACATCAATATTCAATAAGACAACCAATACATCTTCTACCAGCATTTGCATTTGTATATTATATATTAACACGTATTCTATCGTCACACTAGCAAAAAAAAAAAATTCATCTGAAAAACACGATGAACATTAACAGGTCTGTTCCCGTGCTAATATACCCATTTCAATCCCGATGACCTTACCTGAGCTACTGAAATCTTGGAAATTGACTAGTCTTACTTCTTTCGGGGCTCCATCCCTCTTGACTATATAGGTAGGGGCTTAGCTGCTCCTAGTCAGATAAAAGTTCTATATACTAGGGCTCTAGCAACCCTAAACTACTAAAACTTGGTCCTTTGATGTTTTTGTCCAGCTTTTTCCACCAGAAAGAGCTTCTTCTCTTAAGGCTTCTTGCCGGTAGTTAGAAAAATCTTGCTTATCTATCTTTAGAAAGATCTATATTTATATATTTTCCAAAATTTAATTAACGTAGCTACACACGATACACGAACAAAACGTTATTACACGTAAACAAGCAACTGATATCATACAAAGTAATAAATGGGATACAAGTTGTTCGCATCAAAAAATTAAGTTTGATAGTTTAATATATACGATATCAGTATATATATATAATTTTCCTGACCGTTCAATAATATAAAGACATAATTGCCTTTAAAAAACTCATGTCAACAAGTTACTTTAATTTACATTTAAGTTGTAAATTTTTTATAACAACCCAACACCAAATAATCCTACTTCTAAATCTAGATTTTTACAATATACATTATAGGACTAGAATCATGAACCTTATAGGCAAGGACATCATTCCAACATTTTAGTATCATTACGCTAACCAATAAACCAATAAAGATAGCGTGTTTCGTTTGAGCTCGTTGGTCCTGTCTAGTTATTGAATATCCAGTTTTTTGGACCATATTACGAGTCGAACATATGTAACATAAATTTGCAAACGAAGATGAAAAAAGAAAAGAAAAAAGAAAAACCTGACTTTAGCATGTAATGACATTAAAAACCAAATCTTACAACACAAGACATACCTATGTCTTCAAACATCTTTCAACTAAAAGATAGTGGTGTCAAATGAATTTACGGTAAAAAAAAAATGCATAATATTTAACAATACTAAACATTTTTTAGATAAAGATACGAAAAAGATTCTTGTATTATTTTAGAATATTGTGTGATTATTACAAGATATGATGACGTAATATTCATTATTATAATTATATATTTTATACAATACAAATAATGCATGAATCCAACATTCAAATAATATTTTTGAAACGTCTTTATATGACACGTCACGGTGGGGGTCCTTTCCATGAATTGGTGTTAGAGCACCCGGGGTGGGTACGTGATACCCAAATATCACGCGTGGAACTTATGCCCACACCGCCGCCGCCTTCACTTTTCACGCGTTAATATTGTAACGCGTTAAATGGATGACGCGTTGAAAACTCCAAAAGTTGCCGTTCAATTGGACTGGATTTTTGGGGGGCTGTGTATATAAATCCAAAAAAAAAAAAAAAAAACAACAAAAGTTGCCTCACAATTCTCCCACTCACAATTCTCCAACTCAAAAAATAAAAAAAATCTTCAACTCAATACAAAAAATTCTGCATTTGTTCTGCATGTTTGACAATAAATTGACACATGTACCTTGGACACATTGCATATTTTAACACCTGTAACTTGGACAGTTTACTTTTTTATTAAAAACAGCTTTGAAAAACCATTTTAAAAAAACTGTTTTTTTAAAAACAGTTTACCTTTTTATAAAAAAAACAGTTTTAAAAAAAACAGTTTTAAAAAAAACAGTTTTCAGTTTTATAAAAACAGATTTAAAAAAAACAGTTTACAGTTTTATAAAAAACAGAATTTAAAAAAAAGTTTTCAGTTTTTAAAAAAACAGTTTACAGTTTTATAAAAAACAGAATTTATAATTTAAAAAAATAAAAAATAAAAAAATTAGTGAGTGATGGAATTTGTACAAGTGATGACCATTTCCAGCAAAAAAGGGTGTGAGTGATGGAAATAATGGTTGATGACATGGCAGAACCTGATTGGATGTTGCAAGTGATGGAATTTCATAACTTGCAAACCACCCCTACCCCCCTTAGGGTGAAGGGAGTGGAAGTGGTAAACTCACTTTACCACTTGGCAAACCAATGCCATCAATTTTGCCGAACACCATTTGCCGAAAATGAGGCCAAAATCGGTGTAGGTATACCGATTCGGGAAGAGGGAGGAGAGGGGAGAGAGTGGGGTTTTGTGGTGGGGTCCATGCCATCTCAACCAATCACACATTTTTCCTTTTTTTTAAAAAAAATAGTTTCCCACTTCACCAAGTGTCTAAACCATTGCCAACATTTTGAGTATAGTTTACCACTTTGACATGGCACACTCTCATTGGTTGATTTTTTAGTTTGCCACTCAAAGTGTTTAACCACTCCCTTCACCCTTATGCTTTATGGAATAAATTAAATCATAAGCACAAAAAATCTGATATTTCTAATTTATAAGCTTAACAAGCACAAAAATCAGATATTTCTAATAGCGAAAACAATATATATATTTTTTAACGGCAAATTTAGATCACTGACGGCCAGTGGAGTATCATCGTGCCACAAGTGGAACCACCCGATCATTATCCATCTCCACTAGGTATGATGCCTATACACTAATTCAGAAGGAAACCCAATAAATATAGAAAAAAACCACTCTTATAATAATAAAACCCATAACCTATTAGTCCTAAAATCTTATCCTACTATCAAAATGCTATTAGGCTACAAAGTCATGTACAGCGAAAACAATATATTAGATTAGATTTTTGAAGTTAATGAATGCTGGACAAAATCTAGATGCAATAAGTACTTTGCTTTTTTTGTTCGTATCATACATTTATACTCCATCCATGTGCGTTTTGTTGCCTTGTTTTATTCCAACTGTCGAATAAATTACTTTTAATTTAAAAAAAAATTAATTTTAAAAAATGAAAGTAACTTCCATTTTGAATTTAAAGACAAAACCATGGTTTTTCCTCAACTGTTTTGAGTGTCAAATCAAAAAAGATGGTTGAGCAGTGACGGACTTAGTAATTTTTTCATTGGGGTGCAGAACATTTTTTAAAATTTTAGGCCTCAAGGTATATAAATAAAAAATCGGTTCATATCGGGTCGGTTCGGGTCGAGTCGGGTCATGTAAAACAAAAGAACTAAATTTATATAATCATCAAAAACACGTCAAACCTTGTTACAAACATAATTAAAACGTCGTCCTACAGGTTTTCATTTTTTGAAATCTATCCAAAACATCATCTAAACCTACTTTCTTAAGCAAGTTTTTATCTATATAACATATACAACCTTCACTTAAATTCTCATCGCCAATCCGATTACGCAAGTATCCACATCAACGAATCCGGAAGATGTATCAACTTTCCTATTGAGAAATCGCGCCATAACGTCCCTGCTCATTGTTCCTATCGGCTATCACAAACAAATTGATCTATAAGTTCATGGCTCCATAACATATTACAATATTACATAATGTATCAACTATTCAAGCCCTAAATATCATAATGTAAATCACCCTAAAAATCATCTAAACAACATATACACCATAAAAAAAAACAAACGTTCTTCACTAAAAAAAGCCAAACATACTGTGGTATGCGGCTATAAAAAAGGCAAAATATCATCTCTAACAAAATATAACCCACCATAACATAATGAAAACAAAACGAAGCACAAGTCTACTAAAATTAGTATGCGGCTATAATAGGCTGCTGGAGGTGGATAATATCGACAAAAAATCATCAAAAATAACAAAGAAACTTACCCGTGTTTGATTGGCGGTGGTATGGTGGTTGATTACAGTGGTATGCGGCTGCTGACTGTTCATTGTTGTCGTAGTTGATGTTCTGATCGCTGGCGTGCAAGGACGATAAAGAGAGCAGGATAGAAAATGTAAGGGTTTTGGGCTTGTTTATTTTATTTTAGTTTGAAATATTATTGATTTGTTGGGTTTGTTTATTGGGCTAAGACTTATAGTGGGCTAGTTAAATGTATTGGGTATTTGGGTTTAGTTATTTAGGTATTAAAAGTAATATAATTTAGGTAGTATTTTTTATAAAATAAGAGTTTACTAAAGAATATTTTTAAAATATACATTGATAACACTTTTTACCTAAGGGGTGCGGACGGAAAATTCCTTGGGGTGCGGACGGAAAATTCCAAAGGGTGCGGACGGGATTTTCGATGGAACTTAGCACTAAAATTTTTTTTCCCAAGGGTGCGCCCGCCCACCTTGGGCTGGGATTAGGTCAGCCCCTGCGGTTGAGTATAAAAAATAAATAACATAATATGTTATATGTTGTAGGGTGTTTAATTTTTCATCAAATAAATTTTGTGTAATCAAATGGATAAGCAACGTTTCTAAAAGCATCTAAATCGGGTAAATCATGGGTTAGTGAATTAAAAAAAAATTGCGTTCAAAAAATTCTAATTAGCTTTCGTAATATAAGTACATAATATTATCTACATGATTTTAACTCTCATGGAATAAACTACCATTTCTAGAAGCAACAAACAAAACCGTTTGGTTTTTACCGGTCTAACAATTTTATAAATTGTTTTGTCGATTTAACAATATGAAAGAAAATAAAATATACACATACATATACATATAGACATATACATACTTATAATTTAGTAGCCAATAAATGAAAAAAATAAAAACAAGAATATACAAATAATGATAAAAGTTAAACGACAAGTTCCAAGTTTTGAACTGGACCGAACTGTTAAACCAACATATCATCAAAACCAAACCAAAAACCTAACTATTTGGATTTCAACCGCTTAAACTGATCGATTTGTTTTGATTTTGATGGTTTTATCAAAACAGCTTTTATGAACACTTAGGAATTTGTCTCATTATTATTTTACTTCTAATCAAATATATTATAAACTCTAAGAAACTAATCTTAATCGGGATGAGTATTTGGTACTGAGTACCGGTACCGTACCAGGTATATTCAGTATCGGTACTGGTAGCGGTTCCCATTTTTCACATTTTTCGGTACCTGTACCGAACCGATATATTCGGTATCGGTACCAATTTTCCCCGTATTTCGGTACCAGTACTTCCGGTACCGAACGAGTATTGTGCTCATCCTTAAATCTCATCGACTAAAACTTCTCATTTTCTCAAAAAAAAAAAAATCTCCAATATCATTGTTTTATGTTTAAGAAAAGAAAAAGAAAAACAAGAAAAATGCAAGTTGTTATCTCGTTAATACGAACCGATCTTCTGTGAGATTAAATATATTAATGTTATAATATTTAATCTTTTAGCCTTTATAATCATTTATATTATATTAGATCAAAATATATTAATAACCTATTATAATTAGTTGGTAATTGTTGATGGACCATATTACCCTTATTAACTAATTGGGTTTCCTCTTGGGTGTATAAATAAGGGGCTTATTAGAGAGTTAAAGGGTTAGACACATTACACAATCACAAAACCCTCATTAACATCACAATTCGTATCTCTCTCTCCCTAATCGATTCTACCCTAGTTTCGGTTTCATCACCATCATCACCTTACACCCTAAGGAGGAACCGGATCATCCTGACAAAGATGTCGAACTCGATGGCTGGATCTCTGACTGGATTCTCCACTGCTTTGAATGCTATAACAGGTATGTTATTCATGTTTTCCATTAAGTTTAAACAGAACTGATCAACATGTGGTATCAGAGCATATGTTGATAAATCCGTTCTGTTTTTGTATCCATTATTCTGGGATAAAAAATCTGGAAAACGATTTTTTTAAAGCCTTAAAAAAAGGTCTCGGCTTGTTTTCGAGTTTCATGAGCCGAAATCCCTGTTTTCGGATAATATGTTTGATAAATTGACTCGAAATCATAAAGGATTAAACTTGTTGTCACGAAATCCATTACAAAACCATTAAAATTCAGGTTTCGGATTTCCAGAATTATGTTTTTATTTTTTAGGGTTCATCATAATGTTCTAAGAAAATTCGAAAATTCCATAAATTTTGGAATATGATTTGGATTAGTGGGTGTTTTAATGATTTTGATCTTAATTTTATCTATTAAATTTTCGAAAAACTGTTAAAGGGATAATCAGTTATTATTTTCAAAATCTTTTGATAAGATTAGATCAGAAATAAAATAGGAAACAATATCCCACAATCCCTCAAATTTCGATTTTCAGTTAATTATCACAATAAACAGCATTAACAGTGGTTTCGAAATCATAATCGCACAAGTTTCCCTATAATAATCGCACAAGATAGTGCTGATCGCACAAAACTTGGGCCTGACTAATCGCACAAGTTTTGGGCCTCACTGATCGCACAAATTTTGGGCCTCACTGATCGCACAAGTCCTCACTGATCGCACAAGTCCTTTATGATCGCACAAGACTTGGGCTTTATGTACATCGCACAAGTTTTGGGCCTTATCGATCGCACAAGGCATTACTGATCGCACAAGACTTGAAACCTCATTATTTTTTTAAGCTGTTTAATGTGACCTAACAGGTGGTTTGCTATTAGGTGGTTTGCTATTAAATATTTGGTTTTGTTAACACTTACTTAACTAATCAGAATCAGATAATTTTTTACAAAACCAAAATAGCTTAACTTGAATGAGCTTCTGATGTATTAATTCTGGCCAAAGCTGATTTAATACATCTATTTATTGTTCAAGTATTATAAAAGGCTATGTTAAGTATGCATTACAAACGTGAAATGTCTTAATTCTGGCCAAAGCTGATTTAATTCATTTATGTTTAGCATGACTTGACAAGTGCATAACTAAAGTGATTGTCTCATTTCTGGTGTGACACCTCGCAAATTCGGGTTTAATATTAAAACGACACGTGTCATGTAAGACAAAAACGCGTTGAAAACCCGGATTTAATAAAGATGTTTTCGGTAGGATTTAAAGTGGCGTCATGTTAAATTGTTACCTCTGAACACCTCAATAATAAATCCCAAGACCCGATTAAATGTTATATACATCTAATGTACCCTCAATTCAGAAAAGGGTTCACAATAATGGAACTTCAAAAGCATGATTTGATCCCAAGAAGAAAATGAATGGTAAACCGTTATTTTCGGATCTTGTAAATGCAATCAATTGAAACAAGGGATAATGGTAGGGTATGTTCAAGCATATAGACACTTATGGGAGGCCCCTACTGATAATTTAAGTCAACAAGTCGATTATAACGGCTGCCCTTTGAATCCAACAACAAACAACAAAAATCTGCCAAAAGCAGGGCGTCGCGTGGCGCGACGGCCCCTCGCGTCACGCGAGGGGTGCCCAGTGACAGCAAACCTGCTGTTGGCTGTTATGCGCACTTGTGACCTCCTTAGCCGGTTTTTCTTGCACATACATGGCCCCTAGACATCCCTAAACACTACTTATATGTGTTGATCACTTGTGGATGGCCCTAGGCTTGGTTGTCACTTGCTTATGGTGCTTGAAACTTGTATATAAAGACCCATTCATTCACCACATTCATTCACAAGTCATTTTCAAGCATTCTGATTATTGGGGAGCTTGCAAACTGATCAAGAGCCTTCCTAGTCATCCTTTAATCATCTAGTAAGTCTCTAATCCCTTCTAAATTAATTCTAGTTTAGTTTTTAGCTTAAAGGTCAACATATCGTATTAAACGGTTGACTTCGGGTTTAGTTATCGATAGCTCAGTCGTAACCCGAATTAAAAGTACCATTAGATAGGTAATTATATGGGTATTAAACCCTCATATGGGCAAGTACCAAATCCAGACCTAACTAGGTCGTTTGTCGGGTCAACCGTTGACCGAAAAAGTCAACAGAATTTCAATATGCGATTTAATGCACGACTAGCAATCCGCGAGACGTGCAACCTGTTTTAAACTTAATATAACTTGGTAATAAGTATAAAAACTTGTTTACGCTTGCCCGACTCGACAAATTTCTGTTTAAACCCGGTTCGGAACCGAAAGGCGCAAAACCTTGACTTTTGCGTTGACTTCGGTTCTGACCCGTTTTAGTTGGTATTAGACATGCCTTAAAGTCTCATTAGGGTTGGGTTACATGCTAGTATAAGTCTCTGTACTTGTTTCGTTGATTATCCGATGCATGCACACGTTTCCGTTAATCGCTTAAATTGGACCATAACGCCCTTATGACCTTATAACGAGTATTTTGAAAATGTGGAAATACAATAATCTTAGTTACTGATTATTTAACATGTACGTAAATTTTCACGTCAAGCGGAGGTCTAGATTAGGAGATATGCGCATTAGCGTAAATAATAAGCTTTTTATTAATTAAACGGCGCGATTAGCGCATAGCCTATCTAAACCCGATTTTCGGTACCAAAACTTTTACCCACTGATGTTAAATAATATTTTGGGACTTTTGAAGATGTTTAATTATTTTTAAACTAATCTTAAGCTAGGCTTATCGCATAGATTCGGTTAATACCGAATATGCCCTTTTAGGCCATAAAACGAGTTTTACGAATCCGTTTGATACCAATCCAATTGCCACTGATTTAAAATAATAAATATAGCAATTTGAACCTGTTTTGCTGATTCGAAAACCCAGATTGGTATTTTAACCCGTACGTCGCTTAAAACGGCTTTATACGCGTATTAAACGCGTAGTTTAGTATTAAAACCATTTTGCCACGTAAGACTTAATACCATTAGACATAACCTGTTAAGTTAAGATGTTTTTCTGATTTAATCAGACTCGTATCTCAGAAGTACTATAAATCTCTTTTATAACCCTTAAAATGACCAAAATACCCCTACAGGGCATAATTAGGGAATAAACTCGTTATGGGCATTATGGAAGATATCATAATGATATCACAACATATTTAAAGCGTATTGACTTAGGAAACCTGTTCGCGACCCTTTCGGTTACCCGTTATGCGTTATACGCGTTCGGTTCGGTTTATGTAACTAGTTTGCATAAACTAGCCGAAACGGGTCAAACGATATCATTTGTATCTCAAAATCCAGAATGTGAATAGTAAACCCATATTAAACAAGTCTTCAAACTTGTCGGGTCTAAATCACATTCTATCCGGTCTTCGCTTAATCGTGCGTACGAACCGTATCTTTAAAACTGACCGGTCTAAGCTTAAGCTTAATAAAAGACCCGTTAGTATTCTAATAGGTTATATTAAACCTTCGTTCCAGATTAGAAGAACCAGTAAAAGCTATCTGCCATTTTATTCAATTAAGGATTTTACTTTGCAAAGGTAAATACTTTTAACTTATTTTCCCTATACGGGCTTGGGTTACGGTATATAAAATACCGCTTGGTCGGGCATCAAATCTTCCATCGTTTGGTGGTTAATTGAATAATTTGATCGGCCCGTTTAAACAGTTTTGTTTACTTAAAAGCCTTTGGGGGGTTAATGACCATGTCCCGGATATCCTTGGCATTATCTTACGAGATAGCCGCGACCTGAGCACGGGGTGTAGGCGTACACCTGTCGTGTATAACTCTAGAATTGTGGTGTGTCTATTGATCCTTAAACCGGATACGTTCCGGCTACTGAACGCATAAGTAACATGTAATTCGTTAACAAGATTATAATATTAAATAATTCTCCCAAGTTAATAAAAATGTTTATGCCCTGTGCATCCAAACCAAATTTTCAATCATGTTATAAAATGAGTCAGTTGAATGTATTTACCAGTGTAAACTGACGTATTTTCCCAAAAAGATTAAATGCAGGTACTAGGCGAAATAGGCTGGAAGTCTCCTAAGCATCACTAGAAGTTTCGCAAACTTAAGATGCCGAAGTCTGTTGAACCATAAACAATATTTTTATTATTCGATCCTACTGTGGATAAACACCGGATATTTGTGACTTTGTTTACAATAAATAAATTCGGTTGTATCTTTTTTTAAATTGCTTCCGCTGTGCATTATTATATTGTGTTGTTTGACTATTACGTTGCCAACCACGTCACGATACTCCCCCACCGGACCCACCGGTGACACGTGGAAATCGGGGTGTGACAGGTTGGTATCAGAGCCAACACTGAGTGAATTAAATACTAGCCTTTTTGTGTTTAATCTCAGTTACACAATTTGCACATATCTAAACCTTCGAGTCTAGACTTATAACATAGGACAATTTCCAATTTTTGTGTTATCCTTTAATTAAATAATTGCATGTATCCTTGTAGTGTTATCTCATGCTTGATTGACAGGAACAACAAAGATGCCTCCAAGATTTTTGAGAACGAGAGGACGTGGAAAGGGGCCGGTAGCCGCCCCCAACGATCACGAAGCAGGACCTTCGAATACACGAGGTCCTATCCCCGCCGAGAGTGATGGTACTCAGCGGAACCGGAGAGGTCTATTTCAACCAGCAAGACGGTCGACTTCGAACAGCTCGACGACTCCCGCTCAGGACTCCTACGGGCCACATTCGGAAAATGAGCCTGGAGACTCTCACCGTTCGTACATACCGTTACAGCGATCCATGTCGCACCGCCATTTTGGAGACCCCACTCCATTCTTTCAAGGCCAGTTTAATCCGGCGAATTATATACAAGAACCAGTGGGTTTCAACCCATTGGGACCGGAGGACCATTTCTCTGGAGGAAATGATATGGACGAGGAAGAAGACCCTGTCGAGCCCGCACCAGGAACTCCCAACCACCCAATCGAAGTCTCGGATAGTTCAATTTATCACGGACCACCCTATGATGGTCCGGATAGCTTCCAGGCTATCTTTACTCGGCACGAATGGTATTATACACCTTCGCACCATTCTTCGCCGCATGAGCAGCAGCAGCAGCAGCATCATCAAGATTCCTCTGAGAATCACCAGTTTGTGGCAGTTACGCCACCACCTCCACCGCCACCAGTTCAACCGGCGCCTCCTCAGCCGCAAAGACATATGAGAACCGGAGCTCGGATGACCACACGAAGAGAAGAGTTTCATTTCAGCTCTCCTCTACAATCAAGTGGCAGAAATTATCAGCCGGATCAAGAAATTCCACAGATGGGTGGACCATCAAACCCCTTCGCGCAGCAACCGCCACAAATGGGTTTCGATAATCAGATGCCAGCATACACGGGTCCTTCGATGTATAACCCGTTTGAGCCACCGACTCACGCTAACCCCGGTTACGCCGAAGCCGACCCATACCTAGTAGCAGCAAATTACAACGCTCTTAACCCTGAGGGACCATATGGGGGTCCTTGGGGAGTAGGGTACCCAGTCCAGGGGTACCAGATGCCTACACAACCCCCGTTTTACCAACAACCCCCGCCGTCTCTACAAATGTCGCCACCACTGCATCAGGAGATCCTGCAAAGCATTAGAGAAGTGCGACATGAGGCACGGGAAGATCGACGGCGCAACCAGGGAATGTTCAAGACCTTGACGAACTTAATCAAGGGAAAGAGCAAGAAGGATCAGTAAATCCTTTATGTGTGTATGTCTACTTTAAAAATTAAGTCCCTGCGTGGACATTTATGTGTGTTTGTTTGTTTGTTGTAAACCCCTACGTGGGTGTATGGTTTGAATAAGTAGTCCCTACGTGGACATGTACTATAATTAGCCCCTGCAAGGGCGTGTGTGTTATCCAACCCCTGCGAGGGTAATTATCTGTTTAAACCCTTGCGAGGGAAATTTGTATTTGGAAGACCCGTTTAGGGCAAATGTATAATATTTTAAAAGAATTAATGAAATGGTTATTTTATAAATTTCATGTTGCCATTATGTGCATATATAGATTATAAATGAAATAAATAATTAAAAATCATTTCCTTTTAAAAATAATCTGCATATGTAATTATAAATCTTAAAGGGGAAAAACCTAGCTTAGTGTCAAATATAAGACCGAGCCAAGATGGTAAGGCCTGTTTAAAAGATTTAAATTCCTGTTAACATCTTAAAACATGTTAGCACTCCTGGCCGAAGTGATTCGTTAAAAATCACATGTTACTTTATATATAAGGAATCTTTGGAAGATTCCAAAACCCAGTATAAATGATCTCTGAATCTTGGGTTTACATCATCAATAAAGATGATCATATTTTACCATGCGTTGGTAATATAACGCCTACGGGCCCTGCTCATTTCCATATGAGCCAAAAGGCAGTGGTAGCTTTGACTCCCTGTCTAATAAAGGTAATGAACTAGGTTCAAACCTTAAAAGTCTTGATTCTCTGAAGTCATAGCTTATAATTTAAATTGTCCATGTGACCAAGCCCTATGTGCTAATATATATTGTTATTGTTACGTTTAGGATAAATTTCTAATAGAAATCCTAAATAAAAATGAATTAATAAATTAACCTGATATGGTCTCTGTTCACCATGGTTAACGAGTTACCCTAAGGGGTAATTCTATAATAAACTCCATAGTAAAATATTGTTCTTGTTTTCTGCAACAGTTCAATTATATGGCTGACTCAAATGAAGTTAATAGCCCTCCCGTGGAGCCAAATGTGAATGCCCAGATTACACTAACGGGCGCTGAATTGAAAGCATTAATAGATGGTGCTATCACAGAGGCTTTGGATAGGCAGAATGAGGAGTACAGTGGTACTCGAAGCAGGACCCACTCTGCGTCACGTTCGAAGCCCAGGACCCATTCTGAGGCTCATAACAAGCCTCCTCCCAAAAAGGATGGATCAAAGAAAAACGATGATGATCGCCAGTCCACCAACCACAAAAGTAATCCATCTCAGCATTCAGTGCTGCATCGAGGACACCGTAACAAGGGTTGCACATATAAGTACTTTGTGTCTTGTAAACCCAGGGATTTTACGGGTGAGAAGGGAGCCGTCGACTGTATGACGTGGCTCGATGAGATGGACACTGTCGTGGACATCAGTGGATGTGCTGAAGGTGATGTGGTTAAATTTGTCTCACAGTCCTTCAAAGGTCAGGCGTTGGCTTGGTGGAGAGCTCTGATGGAGGCTTCCGGAAAGATCCCGTTGTATGGTATGACGTGGGATCAATTCATCGCATTGATCAAGGAAAATTTCTGCCCTCAGCATGAGGTGGAAAAGATCGAATCAGACTTTCTAGCACTGGTGATGAAGAACCTCGACTGTCAGGCTTATCTGACAAGCTTCAATACACTATCCCGGTTAGTACCTTATCTGGTAACCCCTGAGCCTAAAAGGATTGCTCGTTTTATTGGTGGGTTGGAACCCGAGATCAAGGCCAGTGTTAAAGCTTCTCGACCAGTTACCTTCAGGTCTGTAACTGACCTTTCCTTATCCCTCACACTTGATGCGGTCCGTCAGAGATCGCTGAGGAATAAGGATACTGAGAAGAGGAAGCGAGAAGATGATGGTTCGCGTAGGTCGAACAAGAAACACCGTGGGAGCGGTGATTACAAGAAGGGATCGGATTCGAAGAAGGACGAGCATCGTTCTGGAGAGAAGCCCACGTGCAAGACTTGCAAGAAACGGCACTTTGGAAAGTGCAGACTCGAATCAAACTCGAAAAACGAGTCAAGGTCTTTTGCTTGTGGTTTGTGCAAATCCAAGGAACACAAAACCTTGGATTGCAAGAAGATGAAAGATGCAACGTGCTACCGTTGCAACGAGAGGGGCCACATAAGTACTAACTGCCCAAAGAACAACAAGAAGCCTGAAGAGGCTAAGAAGACTAATGCCAGAGTCTTCAGGATGGATGCGAAGGAGGTTGTGCAGGATGATAACGTCATAACAGGTACTTTCCTTGTAAATGATGTTTTTGCAAGAGTACTTTTTGATTCAGGCGCAGATAAGTCCTTCGTAGATTATAAATTTTGTAAATTGTTAAAATTACCTGTCAAAACCCTAAAAGTGAATTATGAGGTAGAGTTAGCAGATGGTACCATAGAAACCGTCTCTACTGTGTTAGATGGATGTGTTATATCCATTAAGAACCATTCTTTTCCTCTGTCTCTACTTCCTTTTAAGTTGGCTGGTTTTGACATAGTTCTGGGTATGGACTGGTTATCTCATAACCAAGCCCAAATTGTCTGCAACCAGAAACAAGTGGTAATAAAGACTCCGTCTGGTGAATCACTTACCATTCGGGGAGATACCCAGTACGGACTGCCTGAGCAGGTGACTATGCTCAAGGCTTCCAAGTGTTTGAAAAAGGGATGTGTCATCTACATGGCGCAAGTGATCATTGATGAGCCCAAACCGAAGATGGAAGACATTCCTGTCATCTCTGAATACCCGGAAGTGTTTCCTGAAGATCTACCTGGTTTACCACCAGATAGACAAGTCGAATTCAGGATCGACATCATCCCCGGAGCGGCACCAGTTGCTAGAGCTCCATACAGATTGGCACCCACGGAAATGAAGGAGTTGCGGACGCAGCTAGATGAATTGCTGGCTAAGGGTTTCATTAGACCTAGTTCATCTCCTTGGGGAGCGCCAATCCTGTTCGTAAAGAAGAAGGATGGGTCGATGCGTCTGTGCATCGACTATCGCGAGCTTAATAAAGTCACGATCAAGAATAGGTATCCTCTGCCCAGAATCGACGATTTGTTCGATCAGCTTCAAGGGGCAAGTTACTTCTCAAAGATTGATTTGAGGTCTGGCTACCATCAGTTGAAGGTCAAGGATGAAGACGTTCACAAGACTGCATTTAGGACTCGTTACGGTCACTACGAGTTCCTAGTGATGCCTTTCGGGCTCACTAATGCACCAGCCGCGTTCATGGATCTCATGAATCGCGTCTGCAAACCTTACTTAGATAAATTTGTTATCGTCTTCATCGATGACATCCTTATTTATTCTAAGAATCAAGCTGACCACGAGAAACACCTTCGTTGTATTCTCAAACTTCTACGTCAGGAGAAGCTCTACGCCAAATTCTCTAAGTGCGAATTTTGGCTACGAGAAGTCCAGTTTCTTGGACACGTGGTCAGTGAGCATGGTATCCAAGTGGATCCCGCTAAAGTAGAAGCTGTTATGAATTGGCAGGAGCCAAAGACGCCTACGGAGATTCGTAGCTTCCTGGGATTGGCGGGTTATTATAGGCGTTTTATTGAAAAATTTTCAAGGATTGCTGCACCCCTAACTTCCTTGACCAAGAAGAAAGTAAAGTTCGTTTGGGGCCCTAAGCAGCAAGAGTCCTTCGATGTTTTGAGACAAAAGTTGAGCAACGCTCCTGTGCTTACACTACCTGAAGGCGTTGAAGAATTTGTAGTTTATTGTGATGCATCACACACTGGCATGGGGTGTGTGCTTATGCAGAAAGGCAAGGTTATTGCCTATGCATCACGACAGTTAAAGGTGCACGAAAAGAATTACACCACCCATGACTTAGAATTGGGTGCCATTGTGTTCGCACTAAAACTGTGGAGGCATTATCTTTATGGAATCAAGTTTGTGATCTTTTCTGATCACAAGAGTCTCCAGCATCTGTTTAACCAAAAAGAATTAAACATGAGGCAACGCCGTTGGATGGAAACTTTAAATGATTATGATTGTGAAATCAAATACCATCCCGGCAAAGCGAATGTAGTCGCTGATGCCTTGAGCAGAAAGGAAAGGGTTAAACCCATTCGAATTAACGCCAAGCGTATGGAGATAAAGAACAGTTTGATAGAAAGGGTGTTAGCTGCACAGAAGGAAGCTGTGTTGGAAGCTAACTATCCTAATGAAAAGTTAGGAGTAACTGAGGAGCAGTTAACTCTTAGCAAGGACGGAATATTACGGTTGAACGGACGAATATGGGTTCCAATTTTTGGAGGACTTCGTGATGTCATCCTCCAAGAAGCCCATAGTTCCAAATACTCCGTTCATCCTGGAGCCGACAAGATGTACCAGGATTTAAAGGCAAATTATTGGTGGATAGGCTTGAAAAAGTCTGTGGCCGCCCATGTAGCAAAATGCTTGACATGTGCGCAAGTGAAAGCCGAGCATCAGAAACCGTCAGGTTTGCTACAACAGCCTGAACTTCCTACGTGGAAGTGGGAAATGGTAACTATGGATTTTATTACCAAGTTACCCAAGACGAGGAAAGGAAATGACACGATATGGGTTATAGTTGACCGACTGACTAAGTCAGCTCATTTCTTACCCATCAAGGAGACTTATAGCTCCGATATGTTAGCCCAGTTATACGTTGATAAGATTGTAGCCTTACACGGCATACCTGTAGCTATTATCTCGGATAGAGATACTAGGTACACGTCACACTTTTGGAAGAGTTTCCAGCAATCTTTGGGCACACGTTTGAACTTTAGTACGGCTTATCATCCTCAGACGGACGGTCAGAGTGAGCGTACTATTCAAACGTTGGAAGACATGCTACGTGCATGTGCGATCGAATTGGAAGGTAGCTGGGATAAAAACCTACCATTGATCGAATTCTCCTACAACAATAGCTACCATACCAGCATAAAGGCTGCGCCTTTCGAGGCATTATACGGTAGAAAATGTAGATCGCCAGTTTGTTGGGCAGAAGTTGGAGAAGTCCAGTTATCAGGACCAGAGATCGTGTTTGAAACAACGGACAAGATTGTCCAGATTCGTAACAACCTCCAAGCTGCCCGGAATAGGCAGAAGAGTTACGCGGATCCAAGTCGTAAGGATTTTCACTTCGAGGTAGGTGAAAAAGTCCTACTTAAGGTGTCACTCTGGAAAGGAGTGATGCGGTTTGGTAAGAAAGGCAAACTAAGCCCGAGATATATAGGACCTTTCGAGGTTATCGAACGAGTCGGGTCAGTTGCCTATAAGTTGAACTTACCAGAAGAGCTCAGTGGAATTCACAACGTGTTCCACATCTGCAATCTAAAGAAGTGTTCCGCTGACGAAACACATATCATGCCACATGCAGATGTGCATATTGACGAGAGCTTGAAATTCGTGGAAAAACCTGTGTCGATCGAAGATCGACAGGTAAGAAAGCTTCGGAGAAAGCATATACCTTTTGTTAAGGTCAAATGGGATGCCCGTAGAGGTCCCGATTTCACGTGGGAGTTAGAATCCACCATGAAAGAAAAGTACCCTTACTTGTTTCAGTAAATCTCGGGTCGAGATTTATTTTAAGGGGGTGAGGATGTGACACCTCGCAAATTCGGGTTTAATATTAAAACGACACGTGTCATGTAAGACAAAAACGCGTTGAAAACCCGGATTTAATAAAGATGTTTTCGGTAGGATTTAAAGTGGCGTCATGTTAAATTGTTACCTCTGAACACCTCAATAATAAATCCCAAGACCCGATTAAATGTTATATACATCTAATGTACCCTCAATTCAGAAAAGGGTTCACAATAATGGAACTTCAAAAGCATGATTTGATCCCAAGAAGAAAATGAATGGTAAACCGTTATTTTCGGATCTTGTAAATGCAATCAATTGAAACAAGGGATAATGGTAGGGTATGTTCAAGCATATAGACACTTATGGGAGGCCCCTACTGATAATTTAAGTCAACAAGTCGATTATAACGGCTGCCCTTTGAATCCAACAACAAACAACAAAAATCTGCCAAAAGCAGGGCGTCGCGTGGCGCGACGGCCCCTCGCGTCACGCGAGGGGTGCCCAGTGACAGCAAACCTGCTGTTGGCTGTTATGCGCACTTGTGACCTCCTTAGCCGGTTTTTCTTGCACATACATGGCCCCTAGACATCCCTAAACACTACTTATATGTGTTGATCACTTGTGGATGGCCCTAGGCTTGGTTGTCACTTGCTTATGGTGCTTGAAACTTGTATATAAAGACCCATTCATTCACCACATTCATTCACAAGTCATTTTCAAGCATTCTGATTATTGGGGAGCTTGCAAACTGATCAAGAGCCTTCCTAGTCATCCTTTAATCATCTAGTAAGTCTCTAATCCCTTCTAAATTAATTCTAGTTTAGTTTTTAGCTTAAAGGTCAACATATCGTATTAAACGGTTGACTTCGGGTTTAGTTATCGATAGCTCAGTCGTAACCCGAATTAAAAGTACCATTAGATAGGTAATTATATGGGTATTAAACCCTCATATGGGCAAGTACCAAATCCAGACCTAACTAGGTCGTTTGTCGGGTCAACCGTTGACCGAAAAAGTCAACAGAATTTCAATATGCGATTTAATGCACGACTAGCAATCCGCGAGACGTGCAACCTGTTTTAAACTTAATATAACTTGGTAATAAGTATAAAAACTTGTTTACGCTTGCCCGACTCGACAAATTTCTGTTTAAACCCGGTTCGGAACCGAAAGGCGCAAAACCTTGACTTTTGCGTTGACTTCGGTTCTGACCCGTTTTAGTTGGTATTAGACATGCCTTAAAGTCTCATTAGGGTTGGGTTACATGCTAGTATAAGTCTCTGTACTTGTTTCGTTGATTATCCGATGCATGCACACGTTTCCGTTAATCGCTTAAATTGGACCATAACGCCCTTATGACCTTATAACGAGTATTTTGAAAATGTGGAAATACAATAATCTTAGTTACTGATTATTTAACATGTACGTAAATTTTCACGTCAAGCGGAGGTCTAGATTAGGAGATATGCGCATTAGCGTAAATAATAAGCTTTTTATTAATTAAACGGCGCGATTAGCGCATAGCCTATCTAAACCCGATTTTCGGTACCAAAACTTTTACCCACTGATGTTAAATAATATTTTGGGACTTTTGAAGATGTTTAATTATTTTTAAACTGATCTTAAGCTAGGCTTATCGCATAGATTCGGTTAATACCGAATATGCCCTTTTAGGCCATAAAACGAGTTTTACGAATCCGTTTGATACCAATCCAATTGCCACTGATTTAAAATAATAAATATAGCAATTTGAACCTGTTTTGCTGATTAGAAAACCCAGATTGGTATTTTAACCCGTACGTCGCTTAAAACGGCTTTATACGCGTATTAAACGCGTAGTTTAGTATTAAAACCATTTTGCCACGTAAGACTTAATACCATTAGACATAACCTGTTAAGTTAAGATGTTTTTCTGATTTAATCAGACTCGTATCTCAGAAGTACTATAAATCTCTTTTATAACCCTTAAAATGACCAAAATACCCCTACAGGGCATAATTAGGGAATAAACTCGTTATGGGCATTATGGAAGATATCATAATGATATCACAACATATTTAAAGCGTATTGACTTAGGAAACCTGTTCGCGACCCTTTCGGTTACCCGTTATGCGTTATACGCGTTCGGTTCGGTTTATGTAACTAGTTTGCATAAACTAGCCGAAACGGGTCAAACGATATCATTTGTATCTCAAAATCCAGAATGTGAATAGTAAACCCATATTAAACAAGTCTTCAAACTTGTCGGGTCTAAATCACATTCTATCCGGTCTTCGCTTAATCGTGCGTACGAACCGTATCTTTAAAACTGACCGGTCTAAGCTTAAGCTTAATAAAAGACCCGTTAGTATTCTAATAGGTTATATTAAACCTTCGTTCCAGATTAGAAGAACCAGTAAAAGCTATCTGCCATTTTATTCAATTAAGGATTTTACTTTGCAAATGTAAATACTTTTAACTTATTTTCCCTATACGGGCTTGGGTTACGGTATATAAAATACCGCTTGGTCGGGCATCAAATCTTCCATCGTTTGGTGGTTAATTGAATAATTTGATCGGCCCGTTTAAACAGTTTTGTTTACTTAAAAGCCTTTGGGGGGTTAATGACCATGTCCCGGATATCCTTGGCATTATCTTACGAGATAGCCGCGACCTGAGCACGGGGTGTAGGCGTACACCTGTCGTGTATAACTCTAGAATTGTGGTGTGTCTATTGATCCTTAAACCGGATACGTTCCGGCTACTGAACGCATAAGTAACATGTAATTCGTTAACAAGATTATAATATTAAATAATTCTCCCAAGTTAATAAAAATGTTTATGCCCTGTGCATCCAAACCAAATTTTCAATCATGTTATAAAATGAGTCAGTTGAATGTATTTACCAGTGTAAACTGACGTATTTTCCCAAAAAGATTAAATGCAGGTACTAGGCGAAATAGGCTGGAAGTCTCCTAAGCATCACTAGAAGTTTCGCAAACTTAAGATGCCGAAGTCTGTTGAACCATAAACAATATTTTTATTATTCGATCCTACTGTGGATAAACACCGGATATTTGTGACTTTGTTTACAATAAATAAATTCGGTTGTATCTTTTTTTAAATTGCTTCCGCTGTGCATTATTATATTGTGTTGTTTGACTATTACGTTGCCAACCACGTCACGATACTCCCCCACCGGACCCACCGGTGACACGTGGAAATCGGGGTGTGACATCTGGCCAAAGCTGATTTGTCACAATTACTTTGCACACATATTTAAATGATTACACTTCTGGCCAAAGCTGATTTGTCTTCGTTTAAATAGAATTTTACTAAGTCTATTATTTTGATGTTAGTAATAGACATTATCACAGCTTCATAATTAAAATGGTCATTACTTATGCCTGCCTTAGTATAACATGCCCTTAGATCACATTAAGACTTCTTTCTTAGTATCATAACTTGCTCACCTTATTTCCACTATCAGCACCCAATCAGGGGATTCCACCTTTGACTGGTGATAACTTTGCTGCATGGAAGGATGCCCTCATGCTTACACTTGGGCTGCTGGACTTTGATTATGCTCTAAGAGAGAATAAGCCAGCGGACCTTACTGCTACAAGTACTGCTGCTGAGCAGTTACTTCATGATAAGTGGACTAGGTGTAACCGCATGTCTCTCACGTTCATGAAGCAGTCCATTCATAACTCAATCAGAGGGGCCATTCCTGATTCTGACGATGCTAAAACCTATTTGGCTTCTGTGGAGGATCAATTCAAGGGAACATCAAAAGCACACGCTAGCACTCTTATCCTCAAGCTGGTGACAACTAAGTATGATGGGAGGAGCGGCATTCGCGAACACATCATGATGATGCATGACATGGTCAATAAGTTGAAGGGCCTAGAGATGGAGATCAGTGATGGTTTTCTCGTTCACTTCATCATCACTTCGCTTCCTTCGTCCTATGAAGCATTCAAGATCAATTACAACACTCAGAAGGACAAATGGACAATGAGTGAGCTGATCGCTATGTGCGTGCAGGAGGAAGAGCGTATGAAGATGGATCGCACTACTGATGTTGCTAACTTCACCACCTCCAGCTCAAAGAAGAGGAAGCACAATTATCAAAGAAAGGATGCTTCTAAGGTTCAAAAGCCAAATTCAACTCCTAATACAATTGCACCTTCCAGCTCTAAGAACTCCTTAGGCAAACCCTATTGCAAGTTCTGTAAGAAAACAGGACATAAGCAAAAGGAATGCCCTGACTTCAAGGAGTGGCTGGCTAAGAAAGGTAACGATTTTTTCATGATACTTGAGTCCTTTAATTTAAATGTTCCTGCTAATTCTTGGTGGTTTGATTTTGGTTCTATGGTACATGTTACCAATTCACTTCAGGGATTCCTTACAATCCGGAAGCTGGGAAGAAACCAAACTTAAAGTTGGAGATAATCGGGAATTAGAAGTGAAGGCCATAGGAACATTACAATTATTTTTGAAAACTGGTTTATGTATTAAACTTTATGATACCTTATATGTTCCTGAGGTAACTCGAAACCTTGTATCAGGACCAAAGTTAGACATGGACGGTTTTGTCGTTTCCCATGGTCATCGCAAACTCTCTATTCTCTATGATTCCATTGTTTATGGTACTGGCATTCTGGATGGTGGTCTCTATAGATTAGAACTAGATGATAATTTTTCCAAATCTTTGTTGTCATATAATATTAATGAATCACTCACAAAGATGAAACAGGTTCGAGACTTAGAGACTTCATCTATGTTGTGGCATCAACGTTTAGGCCACATCTCAAGAGAACGATTAAATCGTCTCGTAAAGGATGAAGTCTTACCTCCTCTCGATTTTACTGATTTTGGAACATGTGTCAAATGTCTTAAAGGCAAAATGACATTAGCGAATAAGAAAGGTGCCACTAGGAGCTCTAATTTATTAGAACTCATTCACACTGACATTAGTGGTCCTTATCAAATTGCTGGTATAACAGGACATACTTCATTTATCACTTTCATTGATGATTATTCTCGTTACATGTACTTGTATCTTATAAAGGAAAAATCTGAATCTCTTACAACTTTTAAAGATTATAAAGCTGAAGTTGAAAAGCAATTAGATCGTCAGATTAAAGTTGTGAGATCAGATAGAGGCGGTGAATATTATGGAAGACATACTGATGTGGGTCAAGCTCCTGGTCCATTTTATGAGTTTTGTAAGGGCTAGGGGATTGTGAACCAATACACCATGCCTGGTTGTCACGACCCCCGACCCACCCTGGACGGAATCGGGAGCCGCGAACAGCCCAGTGGTACCGGTGATTATTTTGAAAAATATTGCAGCGGAAATTTCATCAGGACCGTGAGTTAGGAAAAATATCAGAGTTTAGAAAACACCGGATTTTATTTATTAAATAGATGGGATAAACCCATGTTTTACAATGGTAACTTTAATAAAGATAAATTTTATTACATAAAACAATATTTCTTAATTTGATTTAATTAATAAAATAAGCCACTTCGTGAAGCCTTTCAGTGCCGTATCCATCTCTTACTCCAATCTACTGTAATTACCTGAAACGCGTTTTAAAAAGGTTTTGTCAGCGGGAAATACTGAGTGAATCATTCTATTTAATAAAACAATCTGTTTGTTATAATTTACAGTATTAAGGAAGATTACAATGTTTCTGATATCAACCAACTACCCACAGTACTTTATCACTCGACCCATTGGCCCATTCGTCCAATGATGTCTGTGATTATGGTCATATCACCCCTTGGCTGCCCAATGGTGAAGATTATCAAGTAATGTATACAAAACCCCACATACCGGCTGTAATATGGTGATTACATAAACTTAATCCCTGTAATTATAACTTTGAAATAAATAGGGTTTTGTAAAGCAATTTGATAAAAAGAGAATGACTCACATTATAATCATGCAGATTTATACGGCCAAAGTTTAGTCTACAGATAATCCTTGATATATTGCAGATTTATACAGGCAGAGCTTAGCCTATTGATTTAGCCTTGTAACCTAGTGCACACAAACTAGGTAGGTAACTTAATACAGCAATTACGATAACTCACGAGATCAACCCTCACAACGAATGACAAAGTGCTATGCTTAAACATCCATCGAATTAACGACTAATGACAAAGCATCACCCTAATGTGGGCAGCACTTAAACATCCATTGAGTACATTGATCGATCGGAAAATGAATCGTAGCAGCGATCGAGTTAATACCCTGTTGTCGTATCAGAAGGTTAATAATTTGATCCATTAATTTTGAGCAGAATCATGGTGATTTAGAAGAAAATTTCGAACACTTTCCTCACTCTCTTTCTATGTATATTTTTGTGGGTAATGACATATATATACTACCTAAAAATAAATAAATAAATAAAAAGAATGGTAATGTATATCCATCAAAATAACGTGGCAGGCTCCCACATTTGCTTCATCATGTGGCTTTCCTGATTTACACATCGCCCCTTTAAGATTATTCCTTAGTCAAAAATAGTCCCTCAATTTCTTTTCTAATACTCTAACCCCTAAATCTTATACTAATATGTAAGCTCTAAAAATGGTGTTTTGCCAACTTTTTGTATGTGTATACCCATATGATAACTTCTTCCTACATATTCTTTTTCATATACAGATACAACTTTTTTACATACTATTGGTCGAGTACTCTTTTGAAGGTCTAAAGAAATTCATAGTAGTAAATCAAATAACCTTTATCTCCAGTGAGTTAGGTGTAAATATAGTAAGTATTTGACACATTTTGATACCTTAGAGTTTATCCACATCTATATATTAATATACCTATCAATATATCATAACTAATCATATAATTAAACTCAACGTCACCACATATATTTGAACTTATAGTCATTTATTATATATTATAACACTTCTTTATTATATATCTATGAAATATATGTCATATATTACATCATAATTATAAACTCATATTACTTAATAGTAATATTAATACATGTCCTGTAACCAACTATATTAATTAGATTGGCTACGAATAATATTTGAGGTTGATTTGATATATATGAAACCACTTCACATACATATTTTGTTTGAGTATTATTCGACATTTACTTGTCTTACTCGGTGTTTAATAAGGTTAAACACCCATTTAATTTTTACACCACTCAAATGATCGTTTTATAAAACAATGAATATGTTATTTAGAACGAGAATATTTGTGTCTACATTTTGAACCAAGTTTCATTAAAAACAGGGTAGGTTCAAATATAATGTATTTTTATAATTATTAAACGGTTCCTGAGCCCGTCTAGGTACTTCATATTTCTATCAGTCAACTCACCCGTAATCTACCCGTCTAATAATATAAGTTTATATACTTTTATTTTAGAAAGGTCACCCATATACAGGCCAATTAATTAGTATAATATTTCAACCAACTATATAAAATAGTATTTAAAACTATTTGGGTTAAATATTTATATTAAAAATAAACTAGTTACTAGTGGTTAATAAATTTAACCAAACCTATAATTCTTATAAAAATAGGAATGTTACACTGGTACACCTCAGCAGAATGGTGTCGCTGAACGAAGAAATCGTACCCTTATGAACATGGTGCGCAGTATGTTAGCCAACACTAATTTACCATTATTCCTCTGGACTGAAGCGTTAAAAGCAGCTGTTCATATACTCAATAGAGTTCCTTCTAAGTCTGTCCCTAAAACTCCTTATGAACTTTGGACAGGAAGGAAACCGAGTCTTAAATATATGAAAGTATGGGGCTGCATTGCTGAAGCAAAACTCTATAATCCTTTCCTAAGGAAACTTGACCCTAAAACAGTTACCTGCTTCTTTATTGGGTATCCTGATCATTCGAAGGGTTATCGTTTCTATTGTCCTTCCCATGTCACCCGTATTGTTGAAACCAAGCGTGCTGCGTTCTTGGAGGATTTCAAGGTCAGTGGGAGCAGTACCAACCCTTACGAAGAATTGCAAGAAGTACAAGACGCGGGGGGGAGAGACTCGTCGCTTACCATTACTCCGTTTACTCCTCTTGTACCCCATGCAACAACTGTACCTGAAGCCACTGCACAAACTCCATCTCCACAATCAGAACCCATTATACCTCATAACGAAGGCACATCAAACGCTCAAAACCAAGACAACACTGAACCCGATAATCAACTCAGGAGGTCATCTAGGCAAAGAAGGCCTACTAATTGGGATGATTATGTTACCTACCTGACTGAAATGGATGCTGGAAAGCTCAATGATCCTGTCTCTTATAACGAAGCCATTAGCAGTGATCAGTCTTCTGAATGGAATAAAGCAATGATTGATGAGCTTGAATCCATGAAGAAAAATGATGTTTGGGATTTAGTAGAATTACCCAATGGTGCCAAACCTGTAGGTTGTAAATGGGTGTTCAAAACAAAACTGGATCCGAATGGGAACGTTGAACGCTACAAAGCGAGATTGGTTGCAAAGGGCTACACTCAGAAAGAGGGAATTGATTATCAAGAGACGTTTTCACCTGTCTCTCATAAAGATTCATTAAGGATCGTTATGGCCCTAGTAGCTCATTTTGATTTAGAGCTGCATCAGATGGACGTCAAAACTGCTTTCCTTAACGGAGACTTAGACGAAGATGTTTACATGAAACAACCTGAAGGCTTTAAACCTGAAGGTCAGGAGCATCTAGTCTGTAAGTTGAAGAAATCCATTTATGGGTTAAAACAAGCATCACGTCAATGGTACCTCAAGTTTGATGAAGTCATGAAGAGGCAAGGTTTTATGAAGAATCAAGTGGATCAATGCACCTACCTCAAGATGAGTGGGAGTAACTTTACTATACTTGTCCTTTATGTAGACGATATTCTATTGGCAAGTAATAGTTTAGACATGTTGCATGAGTCGAAGCGGTTACTCTCGCATAACTTCGACATGAAGGATCTCGGAGATGCTTCTTACGTCATTGGCATCGAAATTCACCGAGATAGACACAAAGGGATCTTAGGATTGTCTCAAAAGACTTACATAGATCGTGTCCTTACACGTTACAACATGCAACAGTGCAAACCCTCCGTCGCTCCAGTAGTTAAGGGAGATGTTTTCGGTTCATTCCAGTGTCCGACAACAGAGGTTGAAAAGGAACAAATGAGCCAGATACCTTATGCGTCAGTAGTCGGGAGCCTGATGTATGCTCAAGTCTGTACTCGCCCAGATATCGCTTACATTGCTGGAATGCTAGGTCGTTATCAGACTAATCCTGGCCTAGATCATTGGAAAGCAGCTAAGAAGGTCCTTAGATATCTGCAAGGGACGAAAGACTATAAACTGACTTATAGAAGAAGTGATCATTTAGAAGTGGTAGGTTATTCTGATTATGACTTTGCTAAATGCAAAGATGACAAGAAATCCACTTCGGGCTACATCTTTATGTTAGCAGGCGGACCTATCTCATGGAAGAGTCATAAACAACAGTTAACTACAACTTCCACAATGATGGCAGAGTACATTGCTGTTTACAACGCAACCTGTCATGGAATGTTGCTTAAAAATCTGATCACTGGACTCAAAATCGTTAATTCCATTTCTAGACCATTGAAGCTTTACTGTGATAATTCAGCTGCCGTTAGTTTCTCGAACAGTAACAGTTCGACTGGAGCTGGTTTATATCTCGATACAAAGTATTTGTTCGTACGTGAACGAGTTGAGGAAAATAATCTTTGTATTGAGTATATTAGTACTAAAGATATGATTGCGGATCCGATGACTAAAGGTCTCCCACCTAAAGTTTTCGAAGAACATGTATCGAATATGGGACTTACTAAAGACCTTATTTAATGGCATATTGTACTAGCTTATGTTTTAATTAATAAAATTTCCTCAGTTTGATTTTGTATGTCTCTAACATATGTTCTGCCGGTGTAATGACATATAGACAAATATAAATACAAATCAGACGCTAAAGGGCTTATACATATTTTGATCGTAACTGTTAGGTTTTAAATTGAGGCTATAGTATGACTAATGGGGGTCCTGAGTCGAATGATGATTCAACGGCTGTATTTCTCTGCTATAGTTCTTGGTTTAAGGCTAAAATGAGTGTTAACTCCTGGCCAGGCTTACCTAATACTCATGATAAATGATTACTCGGCTAAGTGGGAGAATGTGAGATTAAATATATTAATGTTATAATATTTAATCTTTTAGCCTTTATAATCATTTATATTATATTAGATCAAAATATATTAATAACCTATTATAATTAGTTGGTAATTGTTGATGGACCATATTACCCTTATTAACTAATTGGGTTTCCTCTTGGGTGTATAAATAAGGGGCTTATTAGAGAGTTAAAGGGTTAGACACATTACACAATCACAAAACCCTCATTAACATCACAATTCGTATCTCTCTCTCTCCCTAATCGATTCTACCCTAGTTTCGGTTTCATCACCATCATCACCTTACACCCTAAGGAGGAACCGGATCATCCTGACAAAGATGTCGAACTCGATGGCTGGATCTCTGACTGGATTCTCCACTGCTTTGAATGCTATAACAGGTATGTTATTCATGTTTTCCATTAAGTTTAAACAGAACTGATCAACATCTTCATCGTATATAACTAATGAACCTTAACACGAGACTAGCTCATTTAATGGTGACTTTTACATGTTAGTTACATCCGGAGTTTTAAGTTCTAACCCGGAGTTTTGTTGGTTTTAGCTAGAAATATTTGAGTGTTGCCCTCTTTTTCTTTAAACGACAAAGAATCTTGCGTGTAAACTCACCCTGGTTGGGATTATTTCTAAGGTCGACTCCTCGACCATCATGATAGCGTGCCCCACTGATGCACGGGAAGCGGATGAAATGCGTAAACCCTCACCCCAACAATTAAAACCCGGGACTATAGCCCAGACTTTTTAACCACTCTGCCCATCTCCCTCTTTAATCAACTGTATCTGCCATCTCTCTCTCTCTCTCTGTTCATACTTGAAACAAAAACTCACGAGATCTGTAACAACACCCTCTCCTACACCAACTGATTCCTTTTTCCAATTCACACAAAAAATCAAAACTTTCAGGTATTTCACTTTTAACTCCACACCAATGCATGTTTTCTCCTTAATTTATCAATTCTGCCCACCAATGTCAGTAAAGTTCATGTGGGCATCTTGATTCTCGTGTTCATCTCTCTGTTTGTCAACCTTACTCTCTCTAACAAAGCCTTACTTTCTCAATTTTTATCACATTTTATAAGTTTTAAAGTAACCGACTTTACCGTTCTACACTTCCCCAAAATGTGTTCAACTGTTTATGAATAATATCTTTTTTTGAAACATTTAATATCATTAATGGTGGTTATTGTTTTGAAGATGAATTGACCAGCAAATGGGGAAGAAAAGTAGTTGGTTGTCTGCAGTTAAGAAAGCTCTAAGCCCATCTGAGTCCAAAGAGAAGAAAGACAAGGTTTGTATAATCATATTTCCTATCAATATGTCTAATTTTTAAAGTTTCTTTCTTTGCATACATGTTGTTTGATGAAATGTCACAATGGTTTTAATATGACAGAAATCTGATAAAAAGAGTTCTAAGAAATATTGGTTTGGAAAGCAAAGGGGATTGGATCAAGATTTCTCACAAACAGAAACTACATTAGTGAACCATGTTGTTATTTCTCCTCCCACTGAGGCGAAACTCTCGGAAGCCGAGAATGAACAGACCAAACACGCGTATTCAGTAGCCTATGCTACTGCTGTGGCGGCAGAAGCAGCAGTAGCTGCGGCTCATGCCGCTGCTGAGGTGGTTCGCTTGACGGCCACAACACGCTTACCGGGTATATCAACTGAAGAAATTGCAGCCATAAAGATCCAGGCAGCTTATCGCGGGCACTTGGTACATCATTCGCTCTAGAAGTTCTGACTTTTATTTTAAGAAAACGCGAATGTGTATAACAATTGTTTCGATTTATGTGGTTTATGGTTTTGCAGGCGAGGAGGGCGGTGCGTGCTGTGAGAGGGCTCGGGAGGTTGAAGTCATTGATTCAAGGTCAATCGGTCAAACGCCAAGCAATCTCCACCTTGAAATGTATGCAAACATTGGCTCGTGTACAGTCTCAGGTTCGTTCCAGGCGCATTCTTATGTCTGAGGAGAACCGGGCTCTCCAACAACAACTTCTTTTGAAACATGAGAAAGAGCTAAACAACATTAGATCCTCTGTAAGTGTTAGTAACTAATCATCCATACACTAATATCATGTTTTTCTTCATTTATTTCGCGTATTTTTCGCTATTTGAGAGTCTAATTTTTCGATTACAGTTGGGAAACACATGGGATGACAGTAGAAAATCTAAAGAAGAAACTGAAGCTAGTTTACAAAGCAAACAAGAGGCTGCTATACGTAGAGAAAGAGCATTGGCATATGCACATACTCATCAGGCACTAATAAATCTTTAACTCCCAACAAGAATATTTTTTTTTTTTTATTTAATTGATAAAAATTAACTTCTTTTTGTTTTATTAACAAACAGCAAATGTGGAAGAACTCTACAAAGTATCCAGATCCAACTTTTCTGGACCCGAACAATCCTCACTGGGGGTGGAGTTGGCTAGAACGTTGGATGGCTGCCAAGCCCTGGGAAACTCAAATCATACCCGCAAAAGAACCATCGGTTGGATCAGAAACGGGTAAACGGCTCAGCCGCCCGCCTAGTCGCCAATCACCCTCTACACCGCCCACCAGGGCTCCATCATCAAGTTCGCGGGTCAGGCCCGAAACCCCAAGGGGAAGCGTGGACGGCGACTCCACAAGCTTCTACAGCGTGCAATCGGACCGTAACAGACGACAGAGCCGGGCTAGTTCGGTGTGTGATAACGAGAGCCTTGACTTGTCTCCTGCGGTTCCTAGTTACATGGCTTCAACAATGTCGGCTAAGGCTAGGTCCCGAATGGCTAGTCCTGTTCATAGTCCAAGCCCGTTAGGGTCGGGAAGGAAAGGTTCGTCAGAAAAGGGTTCGATGGCTGGGTCAGCCAAGAAGCGGCTTTCATTTTCGGGTTCACCGGCTCGAACCGCGAAAAGGTTCAATGAGCCATTGATGATGGTTTCAAATTCATAAGGTGTTTTGTGTTGTTTGTGTGTTGGAGTGATTGTTTAGTTTGCTTTTAGTCATTTTGTGGTTTGTTAGTTATGAGTTGTATGTATTTAGTTTTTGTTTTTGCATTGTTTTGTTTTGTTTTGTATTAGTGTTTGATTGATAAGTTTGGAACATATCTTTGTTTGATTCTTTTTGTAAGTGTGTTGAACAGTACAAACAAATGATGCAAGAGACTTGGGTTGAAAGGTAAAATGATTGGATATCAAAAAAGTACCAAAGTCCCAGCCATAGAGAATAAACCAGTTGCTTTGTCAGGGGGCAATATTTTTGTTTTTCCCATAAAATTATAAAAATAATCAATTTCCTTTTACATATTTATATGTAATTATAGTTTTCTTTTACCAACAATCTAACCATGAAATCATAAAAATGATCATTTTATTTTTACATATTTATATGTTATTATAGTTTTCTTTTAACAACAACTAATCTTGTTGTTATGTATACACAATTTCTTAAAAGTGACACTCAAGCTCTCGACCTCAATGAAACGAACATCCTTTTACATACATTTGTACCGCTAGGTCAAAGTCCTTTTGATCATTATTATTACAGTTGAATAAGATTTTGTTTATAGCTACTAAATAAATAAAAACATTTCACGTGTCTATTTGTACGTAATGTAATGAAATGTATAAACGAGATATGCTTTTTACTACACCCTTTTAACACTAATTTTTCACATTTGATCACTCTTCTTTACTAAATACAATGTTTAAGAATTTGATTAATTATTAATATATAGAATACTCTATCTAGTAAAAGAAGAAAACGAAATAAAAATGTAAACCTCAATCTGTTTTTTTAACATTTAAGTTTGTTGATTTGAGTGTTTTGACCAACCCCCATTAAAAGGAATCATTAGGACACACTAATTCATGTACAAGATATGAACACTTGTGGTTGTAGGCACGTGATTCGGGTCGGATCATGGGTTAGGGTGTTCAGTGTTGGACAGTTTATTGTTTCTCTATTCAACATTATCTTTATAGTTTATATTATATTTTTTGTTATTGTGTATATTATACATTGTTTTTAATTAAAGGTAAACAGAGGAATAACATAGCCTCAAATTCTCAAGTTTGTAACAATTGCTACTTTCAAATAAGTTATTTCCGGTTAGTTTGTTTTTTTTTTAACGGCCAACCAACAATTTTATTAGAAAGCTAGCAAGGAACTAGCAAGAAAAGTCCGAAAAAACAAAACGAAACAAAACCAAACCAAACCAAACCAAAACAAACAAATCCGAAACCAAACCACCCGGACCTTAACCCATTTTCCGTGTATCAAACAAACACCAAGCGGCCCAAGACATGTCCGACATCTTCCCACGATTAGTAATCCACAAATAGCTCATCACTTTAATCTCGTCCACAATTTTCCGCACCAGAACCTGTTTTTGATTAAAAAGAAAATCATTCCTCGCCCGCCAAATGCTCCAAAATGCCGTGAGAATAACCCCATAAAAAGCCTTCCTCGCTCGATCCCCATTTTTTGCCGTATGGTGCAGCTTCAACAGATCCGTGACATGAAACGCGAAAACGTTTGGCACATTACACCACGCAAATACGATCTGCCAAACGTCAGAAATAACTGGACACCCGGTAAAAAGGTGATCAACCGACTCCACCGTTAACTCACACAGCTTACAAAGTTCCGTCTCAAGCTGGATATTTCGCTTTGCCAAAGCTTCAGCTGTCGGAAGTCTATCTAAGAAAGCTCGCCAAGCGATAATGCCGACTTTCCTTGGAACCCAATTACACCATTCGTATGTAGTCACCGGTAGATTGTTTTGAGCTTCGAACAAGCATTGCCTCATGGCTTTAACCGAAAAGCCAACCGATCCCCCAGCCGACCAAGTCCATGTATCAGCACTAAGACCATCCCCAATAGCTCATTTTTATGGGTTGTTTTTTGCCATTTGTCCACCTCATCCATTTGTTCTTATTGTGGGATTCATTTTTTCCCCATGTATTTGAGATCCATATTTGATGAAGAACGCATATTTGAGATGCTTTTTGTCAGGTGGTGGGGCCAAAGGGTGGGGGGTTGGGTGATAAATTAAAAAAAAAATCCTTTAAATATAAAAGGTGGTGATGATGTGGCAATGTTTTTATGTGTTTTTGTGTTTTCTTATTGGGTGGGTTTTTGATGTTTTTGAAGGGTGAGTGTTTTTCTGATGTGGCAGCTGACTGGACATGTTTTTAGGTGTTTTTAAGGGGCCTTATTGTG
Organism: Helianthus tuberosus; assembly: GCA_030545235.1. Taxonomy (NCBI): domain Eukaryota; kingdom Viridiplantae; phylum Streptophyta; class Magnoliopsida; order Asterales; family Asteraceae; genus Helianthus; species Helianthus tuberosus. Next base: position 171,023,526 of record CM060431.1, read on the forward strand.
GATGCTCTAATAGATAACTCAACATCATACAGCAGCATGTTCAAAGCATCGAATTGTTGTTCTTCACTTGAGAAAACTAACCGCTTCCATTCCCAAGCAAAATGCACAGAACCGGTTACAGACTTCACTCGATCAGCAATAGAACACAACCGTCGCTTCTCAAGAGCAAATAACAATGGGAACTTCAACATCAGGGGTTCATTAGCAATCCACCAATCGTGCCAAAAAAGAATACTCGAACCGCTTCGCAAATTACCTTTCAATATATTATAAGGGTCAATGTTCAACCTGTGAAGAATATTAGGAACCGAAGTAATCTGCTTCCAAGAACCTCCAATTGTAATCTTCAACGGAATAACATTCCAACCACGACCACTACCATGTAACGCCCAAATTACTTTACGCCCAAATTTCTTTTGAAGTATCTTAAATAGTTAGTAGGTCTTAAATTAGTTAGTGGATTTAGTTTCTTTGAGTTGATTAGTGGTAGGTAGTACTTGGGATAGTGATGTTAGTAGTTATTCCCTTTTGCTTTTAGTTCCTTGTAAGAATTAATATCACAAAGTAGATCTTTTAACTGAAGAATTAATGAATGTGAATTGAGTGTTAATGATATTATGTGCTAGGAATTCTCAAAAAATACACATCAAGTAAATGATTTTATTTGTCAAATAAATCTTGGCAAGTGCCGATGTGGGGCAGCCCCCTTGGTAGAGGCACTTGCCTCATAAAGAGGATGTTCGAAGTTCAAAACTGGACAAAGGGAGTATTCAAGTATTACTAGTGTCAGGTAAAATAGGGGTTACATTTGTCGTCCAAAAAAATTAATAATCATAAATCTCGGCAAGTGATGAATATAAACAAAATGAATGGACATAACTAAAGTTGTTCATGCTCGTTCGTTTTAATTTGAACCGAATAAATGAATAGATGTAGACACTAAATAAACTATTTTCTATTTCAAGCTCATTCATTAAGAAAATATGTTCGTCCGTACCCGTTTACATTCATTATTTTAGACCAGAAACAAACACGTATGAAAAAAAAAAAACAATATTTAAAGTAGTCTCATGTTTTTGTTATAAACTTCTTTGAGATTGGTTAACTTATTTACTACATTATTGTATATAACTTCAATGATTAGAGTAACGAACGTCCATGATATTTAACTACATGATCAAAATCTTACCCACTTCAATTATTTAAAATGTAGTGGTAGTTAGTTGTGGTAAAGAAATAATGATTAGTCTAGTAAATAGTAAACATGTAATCTCTATTATTGAGGGGATTGGAATTTCTTCCAATGAAGAAAGAGGTTATTCCTAAGACTATAACTTACAAATAATTAAATATTATTTAGATATTATTAATCTATCTACTTATATATAATAAAAGGAGAAGTAAGACTGATGTAATTTTGCCTACGTGTCAACTATCCAGCTATGCCACGTAGGTTTTGCTGATATCATAAATCACAATTAAAAGTTGAATATATTGTATTAACTTTTTTTCTAATCAAATAATATTAAAATATATATTAGTGTGTTTTAGAGATGGGGGGAAATTTGAACTGCATGGGGAAGTGTAATTTGCATTAAATGTCCCATCATCATACTTCCTCTCAAATGTCTTTTATCTCACATTAACCCTCATTCTCTCACACTCACTAAAGCGTCTCTTCTTCTTCTTCTTCTTTAATCTCTTTTTTTTTCTCTCTTCATATCTTCAAATTCAATCTACACGGAGATGTCAAAATCGGTGCATGAACATTTTCGGCGACGAAACGGGAACAGATGAGAGAGAGAGAGACTGTTCGAGGAAAGAGAGACAGGAAGCCGGCGACTGCAGTTTCTGGTGACGATCCGATTCATGGGTAAACCTCAAATTGGTATTTAAATTTTCCATTTTTTTAGGGAAGATTGGTTTAAATTTGATATTTTCAAGTTTTTTTTAGGTTTTAGATTTATGTTTATGTTTAAATTTGATATTTTTAAGTGTATTTTTAATATGTTTATGGGTTTTGATTAAGTGATAATTGACAAGAAAATGAGGAGACATCATTGGATGTCTATTGTGGAAATTTTGATATTGTGATTTGATGAATATAATTTCATGTGTGTGAATGCAGAAACAAACCATGGGCTCTTTGGTTTAAGCATTAGTATATACTCTTGTTGTAATCCTAAAGATGATTGACTAAAGCTTAATTAAGAAGATTGTATTTTATATTCAAGATTTTTTAGATGAGATAAAAAAATAATGAAATCTATTGAAAAGATAATAGTTGTCACCCATGGTAACGGTTAATCATGTAAGAATATATCATCACTGTTTGTAATCATGCAACTGCACAGTGGATTTTGATGATTAATTCAAAGTTAGTGACAGGAAAAAGAACATATATAAGCTGACACAAGTAGGGGTGTTCAAAACTATCCGTATCCGAAAATCCGATCCGAAATATCCGATACCCGAATCCGAAATATCCGAAAAATCGGATATCCGAAATTTCGGATATCCGAATTTTTCGGATTGGGATTCGGATAGTGATTTTCAAAATTTTCGGATATTTCGGATATCCGAAATATCCGAAGTATCCGAAAATATTCGAAATATCCGAAAAATATCCGAAAATATCCGAAAAATATCCGAAATATCCGAAAAATATCCGAAAATATCCGAAAACTTATATTCGGATATCCGAAACTATCCAAAATATTCGTTTCCAAATATGAAAAAAATAATAAAAAATAAAAATTAAATAAAAAGTTGGATTTTCGGATATCCGATTAACTATCCGAATCCGTATCCGAAATTTCGGATATCCGAATTCCGGATATCCGAAATTTCGGATACGGATTCGGATAGTGAAATCTGGTATCCGAAAATTTCGGATATCCGAAATTCGGATATCCGAATTTTCGGATATCCGAATTTTCGGATATCCGGTTTTGAACACCCCTAGACACAAGGGGAGTGCATAGCACTTGATAAAATTGTAAATATATATGCCAAATGTAAATTTGTTGCTCAGTGTTTTGTATATGGTAAGAAGATTTGTCATCATGCTTATTAAAAAAATATTGCTATCAAAACACTCTTAAGCTACTTTTACAATGTTGACTGTTCCTGTATGATAGGTAACAGCTTGAACTCATCTTTGGAAGTAATCATATCCGTTGATCCAGATGTAATTGACATTGATAGGTATGTTTTTAAATATTTTTCATACATTATATGGGAGTTGTGGGGTATGATGGTTTTGATCTCATTATCTTATCCTTTTGATTGGGAATCTTTTTGTTTCTCATAGGGTTCTTTTTAGTTTCAACTCTTGAATGTTTCTGTTTAGTTTCCTGTTAAAAATCGACGAGCACACAGAGATTCTATTCTCTATTTAAAGAATGGGATTGGAACTGAACATCGGTGTTGTTTGAAGATTAAAAAAATGACATTAAAATTGTGGTTGGGTAGCAAAAAATTTTGGACCAGTTTGTAAAGCTCATATAGTCACAAGCAAAGCAATTACTGTTATGAAGTTCTTGAAATTGATTCCAAACAAGGCGAGAAAGAGTTCCAGACAGAGGTAGGAATGAATCATACATACATCCACCCCATGATTATTGATTAAACTTATGTTTATTACAGTTTTGGTGGCTTTTAGTTCGTTTGACCCGTTTCTTTTTAGTTTACTTTTTTAACCTTCTGGCCCATTTGTATTAGTAATTAAGATAATCAGGTAGAACCATTTAGTAAATGTTAACGTAAGCAATCCAAATCCATCGGTTAGTAGTTAGTGATTAGATTTGATTATTAATTGAACTTATATTTATTACAACTTAAACCACAAGTAAATTGAATGAAATTGCATGGTCTAAAATATATGTTAGTTAAATATAGGAATAACCATATTGAAGGAGGGGTATAATGGTCATACTATATTATTATTAGTGGAATGGTCAACAAAAAACATAACTAACGTTAGTTAAATTTGTAATTTTGATACCGGTAACTAAAGTAACTAACTTATGAAACTGAGAATCAAGCCCCTACCTAAAAACAACCTAGACATGATCAATTAAATTCTTGGCCACTGAATTTATATATAGATATAGATAGTGGCCCTCATTTGAATTGTCAGTTGTTCAAAGTTTATGCTAATATTTTTTTATTGAAATGGTTTTTAGGGAACCGCTGGCGTTGCATTAGCTGGACTGCTTGGAGTTGTTAGAGCACAAGGCCCACCGTTATTAGATGTTGTAAACCAAAAGATTGTTGTTGTTGGAGCTGGAAGGTAGTGAAAAAATAAATACGATATGTTACAATTAATACTAATTTAGAGTATTTCTGATATATATAGTATATACTATATAGGATCCGTAGAAGATCATATTCTGCATTTTGGTTTCAGTGTAGGGCTTGGTGTTCTTAATATGGCCTATCAGGCTGTTTCAAGAATGACGGGAACAACAACAAATCTTCAGTTTCACTTAATTGATAAAAATGTATGGTTGCACTTACCAGTTATCTTTCACTTTCTATATTGGTCGTTTACCTACATTTACATCAGAGGTGATATAAAAGGGTTAAATCCACTTAATAACGTAAAAGTCGTGTTCTTACAATGATTTAGTCAACAATATGAACTAGACATGATCAATTAAATTCTTGGCCACTGAATTTATATATAGATATAGATAGTAGCCCCCATTTGAATTGTCAGTTGTTCTGTTTCAAGAATGACGGGAACAACAACAAATCTTCAGTTTCACTTAATTGATAAAAATGTATGGTTGCACTTACCAGTTATCTTTCACTTTCTATATTGGTCGTTTACCTACATTTACATCAGAGGTGATATAAAAGGGTTAAATCCACTTAATAACGTAAAAGTCGTGTTCTTACAATGATTTAGTCAACAATATGAACTAGACATGATCAATTAAATTCTTGGCCACTGAATTTATATATAGATATAGATAGTAGCCCCCATTTGAATTGTCAGTTGTTCAAAGTTTATGCTGATATTTTTTATTGAAATGGTTTTTAAGGAACCGCTGGCGTTGCATTAGCTGGATTGCTTGGAGTTGTTAGAGCACAAGGCCCACCGTTATTAGATGTTGTAAACCAAAAGATTGTTGTTGTTGGAGCTGGAAGGTAATGAAAAAATAAATAAGATATGTTACTATTAATACTAATTTAGAGTATTTCTGATATATATAGTATATACTATATAGGATCCGTAAAAGATCATATTCAGCATTTTGGTTTCAGTGCAGGGCTTGGTGTTCTTAATATGGCCTATCAGGCTGTTTCAAGAATGACGGGAACAACAACAAATCTTCAGTTTCACTTAATTGATAAAAATGTATGGTTGCACTTACCTGTTATCTTTCACTTTTTATATTGGTCGTTTACCTACATTTACATCAGAGGTGATATAAAAGGGTTAAATCCACTTAATAACGTAAAAGTCGTGTTCTTACAATGATTTAGTCAACAATATGAACTTGGACTATAGGTCTTACAATATGAACTTGCATTTACAATTCTTGAGATTATGGGCGTTTTTGATCGGTTGAATTTGGGGGAAATTGAAATTGTGTAGTGGAAAGATGGAAAGTGATTTCATGGGTATGAATTCAAATGATTTAGTGGTTGTGAAGGGAGAAGTTGCTGAAAGATAAAAGGAATCAGGTACGATTTCATACATTTTTGTTCGATAATTTGACCAAATTAGAAATGCACTCCTTTAAAATGTACAAGATGTTACTAATGTATTGGGACTTTGGGAGAATTTTTATTACACTAAGGTTAATTTTATGGCATTAGGGGCAGCTGGTGTACGACGTATAAAAGCAATTAAAGATGCCGATGGCTGGAAAGATATCTAACTAAGGTTAATCTTATGATGCTTAATTGTGTTTTCATTTAGTTTTTTTTTGTAGGTTTATATTGTTCATGAATGAACAAGGGATTATTCATATGTGAAATCTCCCCCATCGATAAACGAATAGATGAGCATTACATGACAATGCTGACATGGCAGCCACAATGCAGATTTGATTATTCATGAATATTTTGCTAATTCTGGTGTTTGGTCATATAATGCAGATTTGATGCAATAACCATGTTAGAAAGATTGAGGATCTGATTGACTCTACTTTCTCATGACAACCGGCAAGTATGCAACCATGGTTCTTGGTTATTTAGTCGCCGCAACTTCAGGTGCATAAAATTAACCATTCTTAGATTCGATTTAAGTTAGTTAGATGATAAGAAACTCATTTTGTATTTGTGTTTTAATTTAATAAATACTTTTGAAGAATTTAGGAATGGTTGTTAAATTTTGATTATTTGATTATTTCTTAGGCTTGCTTGGAAGGACAGGAAATTATAGGCCTACAACACTAACATTGTACATTGATATGAAAAATTGTTTCAGATCCAGTTTTTTATTAAAAGGTTAGTGGAAAAACAAGTTTAAAGTGAAAGTGGTTTGGGTGGTGACTGCTATAACTTTAGCCATGAAGTTATATTTCGGTGTCGGTTTTTAAAGCGGTGTTACATTGAATCAAGACCACCTACGGAGAAGGAAATAGAGGTTAACGTCAAAGGTAGCTCCTTTCAATTCTTTTTTCCTTTAAGTGATGTTACTGTAAGCTTTTTCTTTGTATTAAAAAATAATTTCACTTTTCTTTAATAAAAACCAGGATGTGTTATACGCCACGAAGTTTGAAGAATTGTCAAAGTTGTTAATAGAAAGGTATATGTGAATTATACAGTAAAATAATTACATATGGCTTATTTAGTTTTTCCATATGGTTTTCGTTAGTTTGATTATTCATGGATATTTTGCTAATTCTGGTGTTCGGTTATATCTTTGAATGTAGATTTGATGCAATAACCATGATTGACTTTGCTTTCTCATGACAACCGGCAAGTATGCAACCATAGTTCTTGGTTATTTTAGCCCATGCAACTTCAGGTGCATAAAATTAACCATTCTTAGATTCGATTTAAGTTAGTTAGATGATAAGAAACTTATTTTGTATTTGTGTTTTAATGTAATAAATACTTATTTTGTATTTGTGTTTAACCCAACGTGTTCCATTCTCGGCATTGAAAACAATGTTTTGAAACCACCTTTGAAACCACTGTTGGGTCAACAGATGGATGAAAACAACAATATGAAACTACTATTGGGTTAAAACAGTGTTTTGTGGAGAAAACAGATGTTGAAACCACTGTTGGCTAAAAAAAGGTGGTTTGAAACCACTGTTGCGTTAAAACAATGTTTTGTGGAGAAAACAGATGTTTGAAACCACTGTTAGGTTAAAATGATGGTTTGACTTTGGTCAAATAGACTTTTGAACCACTAAAAGAGTGGTTTACTCTTTTATTATATAGGAGGTTGCTGCTATAGAGTTCTATGGAGGTGGAGGCTATCACATGGCTGTTGGAAGCAGTGGTGGAAAAGGTATTCTTAAGATATCACTGTCAAATCTTCATATTTTACATTGTGTTCTTTGATATCGAATGCAATTGTTCTATGATTAGTTAGGTTTTCCATATCAAATTTACATTGTGTTATTTTTACTATTAGATGGAGTCGACAATACGCGTCGCGAATCTTTGCTGAATAAGACAATGCAGTTGACTGGTTGGATCAGTTTGGTGAGATTTACAGCAAAAGGTACATGGTAATTTCCTTATTAGTGAGTCGGAAATATATTATGTTTATGCTTTTTTTATTTCAGATCAGCCAAGATTAGTTACCTCAAATCTTACACAGGTTTATTTTATTTCCTTTCACATCAACTATCTTCTGAGTGACTCTTGAACTTCATATATTTCGACCCCTCTGATCTAAATGGATTAACGGTTCGGTTTTATTCACTATCTATGTCCGAAACATCAGACTTTCTTTGGTTTGGGTGGTTATGTCGGTTTCAAATGGTTTATGAACAACCTTACTACCAATTTATGTAATAGACTAAGATTAATGCTATCAGGAAGTTCAAGCAATTATATTGTATCATTTAAGAGATATTAAGATAATCTAATATATAGAACATAATTGTTCTTTGAATTGTGTTCATCAAGTGTTTGATGAAATGCCTAATTAAGTTTTGATTCTACAGGTGTTTATCAATGTGCCTTTTCTGTACTTGGCTTTCTATAAGATCATCAATCTGTTCTTCACACAAAGGACCAAGAGCAAGTTTGTGTTTGCTAGACCTTCAAAGACTGCTGAAACCCTCTTCAAGTGAGTAACTCATCATCTCTTTTGTTCGATTTGGTTTCTTATGATAATTTCATCTGATTATACTTGAATTGTTTGATTGAATATTAGGTACATAGCACCAGAGCTGGTTGTGAAAACTAATTTTTGGACGAATTTTCTTAAATGACATACAAGTTATGATTTTTGTTTAAATGATTTCGATCATATTTTGGTTTTTCCATGTGAGAATTTCATTAGAAGTTAAATATACAATTTTTTTATTGATTTATGTAATCATTTAATCAAATTATCAATTTTTTTATTGATTTATGTAATCTTTTAAACGTAGGCTTACATTCAATGTTTACGATGTACCCGCGTCCATCGGACTGGTGTCCACCTAGTACTATATAATAAAAGAAACCACTTTAGAGACACTTGTCATCATATTAGGTCATCTCTTATAGATAATTATTATTTAAGTTTAATCTCTTCTAATTAATTATAGATAATTCTTCTACTAAATATTATTTAATTTAATATTTTTGTATTATAGATAACCCTCTAACTAAATATTATTAGTTTAATTTCTTATTAAAAATATTGAACTATCAAATGGGTCCGCATACTGATCTTAATACGTGAAAATGGGCTTAGCCCACTTTTGATTCAGTTTAACAATTTAAACCTTAATTATGTCTAGCAATATATTAAAGTATGAGATATTAATATAAAAAACTTAATCTATCTATACTATATAATATAAGAAAACACTTTAGGGATACATTTACGGAGTTTTAAATAAAGGGTTAAATTTATTGATCATATACAAAATTGCATTTACTCGACCCATGTAATACAGGAGGTTTTTTAAAATATAACTTTTTATTATTTGATATATAAAATTAGATTTATTCAATTCGTACAATACACTGGGTTATTTTAAGAATATATATTTTTATTATTTAGTACAGAAAATTACATTTATTCAAACCGTGTAATGCATATATTTTTAAAGATGTAATTTTTTTATTATTATTTGGTATATAGAATTACATTTATTCAACCCGTGTAATAAATGAGGTTTTTTAAGTATGTATTATTTCATAATTTGGTAAACAATATTACATTTATTCAACCCATACAATATGGTTCTTATAGATATAACTTTTTATTATTTAATATATAAAATTATATTTATTCAACCCGTACAATAAATGAGGTTTTTAAAGATATATTGTTTTATTATTTAGTATATAAAATTTATTTATTCAACCCCGTGTAATACACGGGGTTATAACCTAGTATTTTATATATAATTCTACTAGGTTTTTACCCGGGATTGCTTCACGGGCTCAGGAAACTTAGTTATATTAATTACTATTTGTTATTAATACAACCACATTACATCAACCATCTCATTTAATTCAACAACAATGTCTTGATGAAAATAAACCACATAACCTGGGACACACCATATTTTCTGTACAAAGAACTAAATTTGAAAGATAGATCAAAACGCCTCGAGTTCTCCCAGGCTACACCATACGCATCTGACCTGTTCTACACCCAATCATATGCGGCCTCCTTTATTTCTACCACCCGGTTGTAAAACGATTTGTTTGATCCATTGAAGACCCTCCCATTCAGGTAATTCCATATGCATCCAACCTGTTCTGCACCCAAAACCCGACATCCTCTTCGTCATTCCATCTCCCGACATCCTATAATCAGCACCCTCGCTGCCTGTAGTCCTCTCTCCCACTTATTCCTACGTCAAAATCAACTTGTTGGATCATTCGCACATCATTCACCTATGTTAACTAATCCAGATCAGCCCTCTTCTATTGAACACCAGCTCCTTCCTTACCAACCACACCGTCCATAAAGTCGCTAGTGCCACCAAATGAATAACTTTCTTGCCATCCTTGGAGTTCCCACTGCTATAAGAAAAACTCCACCATATCCCGGACCGAGCATCGCCAAATTAAACAGAATTCTGATCCAAATATATATTTAACCCCAAATCATACTTGTGAACTAACAGTCTAACATCATACTTGTGATCCAAATATATATTTAACGACTATTAAATTTACCAGGTCTTATTAAAGCTGGATCGAAAATATCAGGAAAATTTGTTGCAGCCATTAGAATTATCCCCTGAATAAAAAACACATTTACTTTATAAGAGTAGGCTAAAGCATATAAAGAAAAAACATTGAGATTGTTGTATATACCTCATTTGTTTGAAACCCGTCAAGTTCCATGAGCATATTTATTAGAAAAGTACATAGAGAATGAACCTAGCACAGGTAAAGAAACATGAATATACAATACTCAGCAAATAGCTTTTGACCATCTGTAGAATAAGATGGTGTTTATCATTTTTAATAAAAGTTCTCATGAAATTTGAGATACTAAATATCATATTTTAAGTTAACAAAAATACAAAGCACTACATAAATTACACAAGTAACATAGTACTTACATTTCCTCAAACTCGGCCCATGCCATAAATATAATGAAAGTCACTCGAGCGAAGATTGAACAAACAATTTTGATAATAAAAAATTCAGAACGATGTTGATGATGCTAATAAATCAAAGGATTAGATCAAAATCAAAGGATTAGAAGAACGACTGTTTGACCACTGTTTGACCAAAGTCAAACCACTGTAACGCTTGTAAAGGTAAAACCGTTGTTTGACCAAAGGCAAAACCGCTTTTTGACCAAAGGCAAAACCGTTGTTTGACCAAAGGCAAACCCGCTGTTTGACCAAAGGCAACCCGCTGTTTGACCAAAGGCAAACCACTGTTTGACCAAAGGCAAACCGCTGTTTGACCAAAACCAAACCGATGTTTGACCAAAGCCAAACCGCTGTTTGACCAAAGCCAAACCGCTGTTGGCCCAAAGTCAAACAACTGTTTGCAAAAATATGATTCTTAGTGGTTCAAAACTCTGTTTGACCAAAGTCAAACCACTGTTTGGAAAAAAGAACCAGTGTTTTCTCCACAAAACACTGTTTTAACCCAACAGTGTTTTGAAACCACTGTTTAACGTAACAGTCGTTTCGAAACACTGTTTTAACCCAACAGTGTTTTGAAACAACAGTGTTTTAATGTAACAGGCTGAATGGGAAAAATAAAAAAGTATACCAGATTGGGCATTTGGTATGCACCGCAAAATCTCATTTCACATTTGATTCGTATGTTCATTATGCAAGCTTGCCGTTGTTGATGCATTGAATTTTTGTTAATTGTTATCAGAATTCTTGTACATTTTATGTCTTCGGTTAGCTACGAAACGAAAATCATGAACTCTAACATCTCCGCCTTTTCTACCTTTCATGATTAGGGGAGAAACTGAACCGCTTAATGAACCTCGCACCATCTAAAACACATATACACACACATATTTAAGTCTTATATAAATAAGTGAAAAAGTGATTCATGGATGGAGACGAACCTTCATGACACACGATGGAAGCTCAGGATGTAGTCCGTGGAATAAGTGTATCCCATTCCCATATTACAACATTAACGTTATTGAAACAATAACCTAGTGCAACCACAATTGATCCACTCGAAGTAACATATGTCACATCCCTACAGAAAATAAAAATGAAAAGGGTTTATATTTTTATTTTAAGCTATGTTAACATTAAATCCAGATTTGATAAAAATACATACGACATGCAGTTGTTAAAACCAAGAGAATTCAGATGGACAAACTTTGCTTCTTCCTCCAGCCTCAAGCTGCCAGGTGCACAATGTTCCATCTATGTGACAAATCACTTCCTACAAAGATCAAAATGGACGGCTGAGATTGATGCAAGAGCATATGTTGGTGGGACATTTGCATCAAGAAGAACTCCATATGAAGCTTTAGCTGTATTTTTACCAAATTGTACCATACATGTCACCACAAATGATATTAACTCCAAATGTCTTATTTAATATCAAACAATCAAATCTCACCAGCACCAATAATCAAATTTCACACAACAAACAAAAATCTAAAAAAAAAAAGAAATAAAACTCAGATTCAGAAAATGACGCACACCTGTCTCTGGATGATTCGACTTCAAGCTTTCACATGCATATTTGTTCAAATCAACAACGCAACTCTACAACAAACGTTAATATATATTTAGAGATTTTTTTACTGTTCGTATTTCATCAGATGTAAACCATAATTCAACCAGTTCACACATCTCAACCTTAATATGAATCAATCTAAAATAACAAAGAATAGGGATCCGAAAACTCACCGACGTGATAAGTTATGAGGTTGGTAAGAAAAAAACCTTGAAAATAGTTGAACCTTAGCACCTAGCAATGCATTTGCAAACAGCAAGCGACTTTATAGCTTTCGACATCATCAGCGACACACCAACACACATAAACGGTTCAGATCTACAAGATTCAGTAAAACAATCAGCTAGCTTACCTGCTAAAATCACGAAAATGCTCACAAATCATTGTAACCATTTATGAATAGTTCAATTCAGGCTATTTTTGAATCACTACGAATAAAAAAAAAGAAATAGCTTAAAAGCACATCACGAAGAATTTTTTATATAAGGCGAAAAAAGGGGAATATATGCATTTTGAACACCACCTCTTAGTTCTTTGTTCAAATGCGTGTTTGAGAGAGGGATGGGGAAGCCTACTCACCACATGCCCCAATGAGTGCATTTGAAGCCCTCTTAATTTCATGAAATCAGATGAAGCCATATCAGTGACTGATTTAAGTGATTTCGAGAGACGATTGAGCAGATTCATCAATGCTATTACTTCAATCCTTTGCAACTGCAGTTGTGATCCAGTAAAACAAAAAAAAATAGATATAAAGTAGGACAAAGAATGAGACTTCAATTCATACAAACAGTATGTATGTGCACTGATAAGGTAGTAATATCCTTATTCCTAAAAGTCTAAAACAATATAAAGATTGGAAAGCAACCTTTACGCTGATTAATATCACGAAACTTAGCTTTTTTCTCTTAGATTTATTACCAGAATTATCCTCCGTCTTATCACAAACGCTGCAAGAAAGCCTACACATAGCCCTTATCATATTGTAGTGATCCAAATCGTCAAAGTAAGACTGCCTATCTTCTTGGTACATATATGTTGCGAATCGACCCTCCTTGTTCTCTGAAGGAAAAACAGAGAAATCACTGATCGTCTTAGTGTAGTCCCCTAAAGCCTGACATTGTCAAGCCAAGCTTGGTTAAAGCACAGGTTAACTTACTTTTTTGACTCGTTAAGGTAACCCAAATCAAACCAAAAATGAGTCAAAGTGGCAATAAAAAAGGTGAAGGTATTACCATCCAAATGACCACCATGATTTCTTTGTATTCTGTTTCTTCAAGTAAATATCAGACTGCGCGAACTTCTCCAAGAACTTGTGTGCCAGCATCCTGTTCAAGTAAAGTACACTCGTAAATCGTAATGCAAAGCTGTGAGTATAATATAAATACAGACATGTGTGTTCATGTTGTGAAAGAAAAGTGTTTTTATAAGGTTCAACACCCTGGTCAACTTCACTAATAGGTCATAGTGTGAAAGTTATGAATGAAGCATAATTAAAATCTCGAAACAGAACTATACATCCATTGAACAATGAGTTCAATATCAAGTTCATGGTCTAATTCCTCTATATCCTTCCTCTTTAGATGTCCCTAAGGACTGCAGGGTCCTCCTCAGCTGCACATGTTATGTAATGATCAAGTTCAATATCAAGTTCATGTTTCTTGTACATGTTATGTAATGATCAATTAAAAGAGTGTAGTGGAAACAATAATTTAACAAAGTAAGAAGCCATTACATAGGAACCATATAAGAATGAAATTTCAAAAGTGGTGCTGGAACTTCAAAAATAAATACTCAATCAACATTCCAAACTGCAAAAAGTAACATAATAAGTATGAAATTTCAAAAGTGGTGCTGAAATTTCAAAAGTGGTGCTGGAACTTCTAAAGCTAATTGTGGTGAAAAATCAACAACACCAGAAATAAAAACGTATAAAAAATAAAATAAATCTTGATTTTAAACCAATCAAGAATTACAATTGGTAATGGGCCCACAAAATTGATAGATCCTTTGCCTCATATTGAAGTTCACGTTTGACTTAAATCTCAAATTTATTTTCTTTTAGCTTTAGATGTGACAGTAACAAATTTTATTATGGTTGAGTTGCCCAAATCAAGATTCAAGAATGATTTAGTGGTTAATATTTATTATTAAGAAGACAAATGTTGATGAAACTTTACCCCTAAAGTAACTGTGATATCCATAAACAATTGATTAAGTGCTAAGCTTGTGCATAATCATGATACACCCTGCAGAAAAAGAAAAAAAAAACTAATCAAGCAACACATGAATGGTGAATAGAAATCCTACAAAGTCAAATATCAAAAAAGAAATCATATATGAGAGAAGCATTTCTAACCTGTTGAATATTTCAATCTTTGGAACAAAGGAAACAGCTAATGAACCTGATGGGAAAGATTCAAAAGTTACAACTAATAATAATCACAGGAATATATCTGTTTAATAATACTGAATGAAAGAATGTAGGGCCCTAATAACAATCAATATTCGCAACAAATAAGAAAGAGAGACATCATTACGGCTTCTGAAAATATCAAATCGAGAGTAAAGAAGTCCAAATGAGACGCAAGAACTCACAGAAATTTTATTTTCAGTGGTATCCATAGCAAAAACTCATAGGCCGGTTATTTGCATCTTGAAATTTTGGTTGAAGCATTTCATCAAACAGTTGGAGTGCGTCTTTAAACCTTCCAGTTTTAAACAACACAACAGAAACAAAAGAATATGGAAACGAAAATAAAACCAAAGTGCAACAAATTTAAACAAATAACAAAAACCTAAAACATAAGAATGTAGAATAGAACTGATTACATGAATCACCTGAAGGAGACCTGCCGTTGAGTGAATCGGTTTCTGTTTGCACCTGTATAAAATAAAAACTCAAAAACAAAATCTGAATCATAAAATAAAAACTTCGATTAGGGTTTGAAGCTGAAGGAGGTGCTCTGGATTAATCAAATCCGGTTTCAAATCTCAAAAAAAAAATCTGAATCATAAAATAAAAACTTACCTTGTTGAGATTAATCAAATCCGGTTTCAAATCGTAGGGATGAAAGATGATTGATGAAGAATCGTCTCTGTACGGATGGAGTTTTAGGGTTTGAAGCTGAAGGAGGTGCTCTGGATTCGAGAGAGGGATTGAATTTTGAAAGTGGAGCCAGAATAACAACGTAGGTTATATATGTATACGGTTTGAATTTTGAATTTTGAATCTGGAGCGAAGATTTTGAATATGGGCAGTGGGTTCATCAGTGATTTGCCCTTTACTAAATGTGGGCAGACCTTTCAAAAAGTGAATGTGGGCCATCTTTTTTATGAATCAGTGGTTTGTAAATAAAGGGAAATAAGAAGGGGAATGCACTGTTGGGCGGGAAAAAAGGCATTTAGGAGCTCTCTGGTGTTGACACGTGGCCCAAATAACTTTCATTTATTATATATAATAGATTTAAAATTCCCAGTTTCTGTTCATGTTTTATTATCACTCAAGCTATTTAAATCTTGAACCAAAACACCTTTAAATCTTGGATTAACAATAATATGTCTTCACAGTCTAAAGTTGGCCTTTCAAAGGCCCAACACAATCAAGCTTAAAACAGGCCCAAATATCCTTTTGTTAGTTGGCTTTCAATGGCCCAAAACAAGAATCAAAAAGAGGATGCTTCCCTTATTTCATGAGTTTTATATTTTTCTGTTTAATTTCGTTCGTTAGAATCTTCAAGAAACTATCTTTGATGCACACATTGTCTTCTACCTCCGGATTGTTACGAGCTAATGGTGAGTTTCCAATATCTTCACATTTATTTAATTTAATCTCTTATATATGTGCTTTTCCGTTTGTAGTATTTCTTAATTTTAGAGTTATCTCTGTTCATGCGATTTAGGGATTCTTCCATTTGCCCTAAGAATTACGAAATTTTAGTTTGAATTACTTTAATTCAGTTCGATCTGACTGTTCATACAAGGACGGATCATGCTATACCCGTTTGATTTGTTTCTGATTTCTCATTTATTTATTTCAGAAAGTGTTTATGATTTGTTTTAGTAATTCAATTTTTTTTTTTTTTTTTTTTTAAATGTAAAGGTAATTTGATATAACCAGAAAACTTGTTAAGTTACATCAAAACAGAAGGTAGACGGGCAACAAGCTGCGCCGCCAACCCTTTCTGAATTGCAAACCCCAACCTCCCGAACACAAACCCCTGCCCCCTTGGGGTCGAACAATTGCTGTGGATAACCCGTTGAACCCTCGTCAAGAAGTTGATGGCTTCTGGCGCTAGGGAGCCAAAAGTATCAAAGGCAAAAGGGATAAAGACATGTTGGTTCTCTGCGCAAGCTTTAGCGTGCTTATCCACTTTCTTTGATTCTGCCTTTCTTGCTGCTAGTCCAGCTACAAACCCGTTTTCCCTTAAACCAACCAAAGGGGAAACCCCCGTGAGGTCTACACAAGCATGTTTCCCCCCAGCCCAGCCAAAGACGAGCAGATCCGCTGGTCGCAGAGTAGATCTCCCTTCCATAGGGTCCGTGAGGAAATTCACAGGGGCCTCTTTCTTAGCAGAAATCCCAGCTCTTCTTAAGATGTCCCCCAAAACATCTCGCACCCAGTCATGCCGATATTTAAACCCAGGGAGCTCTTTACAGTGAACTGCGTGCTCCCCATATTTATCCATACAAGCTTTACGACATATCGGGCAGGTTTCATCTTCTGGGTACATAGGGATCATTAGCCGGTATTTGAGAATGGTTCTGTTTTCTACTGCCGACATGCATTGTCCTAACCCCTCAATCGGGACAACGGTCAAAAATTCCTGAGCATGGGGACCCTTCAGACACTCAAACACCGCCTTCTGGCGGGGTAATTCAATTATTTCTGTATGGATCTCATTATCTTCACTCGTACAAAATGGAAATAAGAAATGAAATTAGTTGGGCTAAAACACCTAGAACAATGTTTAGATGATAAAAAGCGCGAAGCGCCACCAGTCGTTTAGGCCGTACACTAGGCGTTACTCTATATACAACTAAATACGCTTTATGAACAATCAAAACCTGCATCTCTATCTTTTTTACATATCAGACTACTTCTTTAAGGGCGTCCGGTGTGGTCGGCAAAGTTGAGCGGCAAAGGGTCTTTGCCGCGCGGGAACACCGCCGCCGACCCCTTTGCCGCGGTAAACTTTGATGAATCTGTGAGGGGTTGCCGAAGCGGTGAAGGGAGGGAAGGAGAGAGAGGGGGTGTGTGTGGTGGGGTCCATGCCATCTCAACCAATCACACTTTTTTTTTTTTAAATAGTTTACCAATTCATGAAGTGTCTAACCATTGCCAACACTTTTGAGCATAGTTTAAACACTTTTCATTGAATGACATGGCACACTCTCATTGGTTGATTTTGAAGTTTACCACTTTCAAGTGTCTAACCACTCCCTACACCCTAAACAAACAACTCACAATTGTTTTGGTTACATATTAGCATCCTCGAGAGTCGAGACCCTAACTTCAACCAATTTGACCCACGTGTTTCAATCGCCTCTCTGACGCCTGCATCTCAGGCATGCTTTTAATACCGAGATTCGCATTTATTAAAAGCATGATTAGTCAACTTATGACTTGTTATGGAGATTTGAGTTGCTATTTTTGTGCTCCTTTTTTCTGTTTCTTTGTTTGAAATCTAATATATGTTATTGTTCAAGTGATAAGCATAATGTTCTGTACAAATTAGTTTAGAGCTTTTTATTTCCGAAACAGATTAAGATATAATATGATGGTTTAGGAAACTCTTGCATAATGTTGATGGACTCTAGGAGGAATTGATGCCTGTTTAAAAAAAGGAACTTTATGTTCCACCAAAAACACTAACGTGGCTCAGATGTGTGCATCAGGCTACCCCATTTATTGCTGGGCTTGCAGTAGCGGCTGCAGCCATGGCTGGCAAATATGGAATTCAGGCCTGGCATTCTTTCAAGAATAGACCCCCCAGACCTAGATTACGCAGGTTCTATGAAGGTGGCTTCCAACAAACAATGACAAGGCGAGAAGCGGCTCTCATCCTCGGTGTTAGGTAACCTTGATAAACACCGAATAAATCACAAAACTGAAATATGAATAGAAATGTCACTCTACTTAGTCTGCATATTAATTATTATTATGAATATTTTTCGTATGTGGTGTTTGACAGAGAGAGCGCAGCAGCGGACAAGGTTAGGGAAGCACATAGAAGGGTAATGGTTGCAAACCATCCGGATGCCGGAGGCAGCCATTACTTAGCTTCAAAGATAAATGAAGCCAAAGATGTAATGCTTGGAAAGACCAAGAACAGTGGGTCTGCATTCTGATCCAATTACTGTTTAATTTATTTCTGTTGACAAACAGTCCAAATGGTAAATATTATACACAACTCTTAGTTTGAGTGTTACTTTATATAAATTTGTATTCATTGTTCTTCTTGTTATTTTTTTGCCTTTCATTGTCTTGAGTATAATAAAGAAAGGTTGCAGACCAATAGATTATGGTTTTTCATGTTCTAATGATGCTAAAGAATTGAAGCTAACAGTTTGACTTTGAGTTCTCTGGTCAAACAAGCTTTGGTTTTTATTTGTTTGTAACATTTGTTAAAGTGAAATGTTTGTTCTCGTCTCACCCTCTCCAAACTCTACCAACACTTTTCTGCTGTAAGTAGAACTTTATTGTGTCGTGTGTTTGTTATTTGTTGAAATGATTATCGAATTTTCTTATATGTAACACTTAGGCATATGTAATAATCATGGTTGTTTTTTCATATCATGGAATGGTTTCACGAACGGTTGACTAACAACTTGTGGATTGAGTTTATATATTTAATATTTCGATTAAAAGTATTATAATAATGAAAATTAAGAAATGTAAATTAAAATCTTGAATTAAAAAAATGTTATAATCCAAACATCAATTTACGTGGCAAATGGGAAGTAGGTAAAGCATGCCACAATATGCCATGTGAAACAGCATTTGTAAACGTGTCCACATGCAATGCTACACGTATTACTCTCCTGCAATGCTACACGTATCACTAAACCGTTCAAAAAAAAAAAAAAAAAGGCTAAACCAAGCTTACTTTAAATTCTCACGTGTTAAAAATAAAATAAAATATCCAACTTGATATTCAATATAATAAAGTTTTTTTGATAAATTTAGATAACTAGGGTCATTGCCCGACGCGCGTTGCGCGATTTACATTGTGGTTAACATATATGATTATAAAGCATTAAAACGTTTTTTTCTTTTGGATTTCTTGCGTCACATGTGTAAACTGGTTCTATACCCGTCCGGTGGACGGGTGTTTTAATGTCACAATGAATTCAGAAACTTATAAACTTACATGCGGCTGTTCGGTGTTTTCTTTGCCCATTAGACTTGTGTAAGATACAAAACTTATTAGCCAACTATGCTCCTATAACTCATCGGTCACTTGATGCTCTTGATGATGATGATGATGATGTAGTCTGGTTACTCGATACACGAAAAATGATTACACACAATGAATTAAACAGGCACAAGTTAACAAAGTAATTTTTGAAGCAAGTTCTAGATACGATGATGCATGAAAATCAACATATTAAAAATAAAATCGTATTTCATTTATATAAATAGAAGTATCAATATTTTCATGATTCCTAAAACATTACATTAGATGGGAAAAACAATATAAAGAAAGAGAAAGAATTACAAACCTGCTAGCAGCCACCAACACAAATGTAATCCACTTTCAGACTATCCTTGACTTCCAACCCCTGGTGTTCATTGTTTTCCTTTGGGTGGAGGTCTTCATCACAATGAATATATAATTATTACGTCATGAAGATCCTTGTAATTTTCATTGTTCACCTTGCGGAAGATTCACAAAAATAAAAAAAACCTTTAAAGCCTTTGTAAAATAATTAAAGAGTTAAATGCTTGGTTGGTCCCTGTGGTTTTCGAAAATTGCAGACTTGGTCCTAATGGTTTACTAATTACACACTTGGTCCTAGTGGTTTTCAAAAATGCACTCGGTTGGTCCCCAGCC
Source organism: Helianthus tuberosus (assembly GCA_030545235.1). Taxonomy (NCBI): domain Eukaryota; kingdom Viridiplantae; phylum Streptophyta; class Magnoliopsida; order Asterales; family Asteraceae; genus Helianthus; species Helianthus tuberosus. The sequence continues at coordinate 171,043,910 of CM060431.1, forward strand.
CTAACATCAGTTAAATTTCTCAGTTAACTATGTGTGAAATGACTATATTACCCTTGAACAATTAAAAACCTAAAACTATATTACCCTCTGCATCATCTTCATCACCAACATAATACCCATTTCCCTCTGCTCTCTCGATCTCACACCGGTGATCGGCCGGTTTTCCCGCGTCTCCGTTCTCCGGTAGCACCACGCCCACCTCCGACAAACCCCCAACAACCACTTGCCATCCCCCTTGTTTCCTTCGAGCTGGTGACCGGTGCACCTCTGGCCGGTTGCCGGTCGACTGTCTTACCAATCGAACACCCAACCCCCACACCAGTTTATACCCTCTGCAACATACCCACCTGTTGCATCCCTCAACAGCAGAGCAGGAGCGGCGCCGCCGCTCACGGCGGCGACGATTTGAAGTGGAATCTTCGTTTTCTTCACCGGCTTCGCTTTCTGGTTGATTTGGTGAGTGATTGAGTGGAAATTCAGGTTCTAGATCATCTGATAGTATAGATCTGAAGAAATCCATTGATGATTGAAGTGATTTGAGAAGATGATTTCTAGGGTTTCTGTGTAGATGATGATATTATGATTTCTGTGTAGATGATTTCTAGTTAAATGCCTGGTTGGTACAGATTCTAGAGTTCAGTTAAGCATCTTTGAGAAACGGCCACCTCTTGAAAGCGGGCTGATTTTCTTTTTTGTTTCTTGTTATTTGAAAAATATTTATTGCTTCCTATGTTGGTCATCTTTCCGGATTTATTCAGCTTATTCTTGCTAGTTTAAGATAAAGGCTTCGTTTAATTGAGTTTCATTATTTATTTCACTTGTCCTACTTCATGCATTATTGTTCCTTTAATGGCTAAGAGTTACTGCAGCTTCGATTGAGTAGAGAAGGGGTGATTATTGGGACAGAGTATCTATCTGATCTAGTGGAAAAGGGGCATACATCTCATAATCATGGTAATCGGCTCTGGTTTAACTGTGAATCTGTGATTTAACTAGAACTACCACCATTACATCCTACTTCATGCATTATTGTTCCTTCGATTGGTGTGGGGGTTGGGTGTTCGATTGCTACCGGAGAACGGAGACGCCGGAAAACCGGCTGGTCACCGGTGTGAGATCGAGAGAGAGCAGAGGGAAATGGGTATTATGTTGGTGATGAAGATGATGCAGAGGGTAATATAGTTTTAGGTTTTTAATTGTTCAAGGGTAATATAGTCATTTCACACATAGTTCACTGAGAAATTTAACTGATGTTAGGGCAAACCTTTTTTATAATCGTTTGTTCACACACTCCACTTCGAATTTTTATAACTCAATTGACGTGTTGCATCGAGAATTTTAGAGAATACACATTAGTCAATGAAAGAGGATATTGTAAATAAATGCTTACCAAAATATCAGTTAGTATACGATACTGGTCAACAGTGTCGGTCGATGAATTAACCTTGGTAATCAGGCCTGCTGACAGACCAACAATACGGTACTGGTCAACAGTGCCAGTCGTGCGGGAAGTATCCAAAGAATTTATACGAACACATACCATACGAATTTTCTATAGAAACTACAGCTAAATCAGCTAGGTTTAATTATTAGATTGCTATTTGAACAACTAATGTATTTAATAAACACACACAACATTTTATATGATAATCAACATACCTTTCCGCAGGAAGCGTAAGTAAAAATAGCTTCAGACCAGAAACAGTAAAACCACCTAATAATATATATATATAATTTCCACTTAAGACCATTTCTTTTTTTGAGATCGAGACAGATGTTATACTTCATTTTCATAGAACCACCACCCGGTCTCCTTGGGAAATCTCCCATTCCTGCAATTCTTCACACATCATTCATCATCAGCAAGACACTGTTGTCATGCCGAAAACTCACCATCTATAACTTGAGTTTGAAAAGTTTAAGATTAGAAGATTGAGCAAGTTAATAATAAAACAAACCTTAGAAGTAGAGCATGATAGCACGGAGACGATGTTGATGCGTACAAAACCGACAGTCATGGCAGGGGACCATGAATCTTGCAGTATATTTGCACCAGTAGCCAAATGCCCCCGTCAAACAAACACCAATGAAGAAATATATTCACACATGATAACACAAAATGCTCTTTAATGCACAAAAACATTCTACAAACTTTTAAAACTTATAACCATTAACAGCAACGCTAACTCTGAAGTAAACCTTCTGTAACACCCCGAAAAATGTAAAACCTTAAACTGGAATTAATAAGGTTTAAATAAATGAGAATTTACTAACTAGGAAATTTAACCTAATTAGTTAAAAATCTAGAAATAACCATAAAGTAGAGTTAAAGTTCACTAAAATCCATATTGATCAAAGTGAAGGGGGTTAAGTTGTTAAAATTGAAAACTTAATTCTAATAACTAAACAAAACACAAAACTTAATCCCCACTTCAATCCCCTGGTCGACCAGAGACATCAGGGGCGACACCACCATGAATCAAACCTAGAACTCTACTAAAATCCACAATTGAAGGAGCAAATCTGGTCCAAACTGAATTTTGAGCCTAGAATCGTAATCCTCACTGCAAGAGGATTCTAAGGTATGTGAAATTTGATGAAATCTATCAACTTGAAATTCTCATGATTTTGTAAAACTGAAATTAGATGCTTGCATGGGTGTCTTTTGGTTAGATTAAGGTTGATTAGGTGTTTAGAAGTAAAACCTAGTTAACTATTTGAGAAATCATGACCCAATTCAGAAAGTTCCATGAACACCTTGAAGGTGGGTTGTGAGTTTTACATGAAGATGATGAACACTAGGGATTAAGAAGGGTTATTCTAGTGTAAATTGATTTTTGAAAGTGATTCCAGAAAGATATGATGCTTAAAACACTATAGGAGGGCTCTATTGTTGTCAAGATAGCTAATTAGCAAGCTAAGAAGTTGATTTCTAAAGATATAAAAATTCTGCATATGAAGTGTTTGTTGAAATGCCTCTATGAAGGCTTGAAAAATTGAAATTTCGAGTTAAAACGCATAATCATGATGACCGGTGTATTATGCGAATTATGATATGAAAAGAGTTCTAAACATGTGTTGGATTGAACTCTATAGGACAAGATACCGGAACGTCAAGCGGACAAGCCGGTGGAGACTCACGGTTGAAGGGAGTGCGCTAAGGTACGTAACTTAACCCGTTACATTTATTATATCGGATGATTCTATGTGTAATTGAATTTTGAATAAGAATTGCTTTGAATTAAGCAATGAAGTCGTTATATTGATTTATTTATTAAATTCGGGTGGTACCCGTTGGTAGTCGTCATATAAAAGGATTCTCTAGACGAGCCAAACGGGTCAAATAATCGAGTAAAACGTGATTTGTAATCCGGAAGTATGATAGATTGTTCTACGCTATTGGGTAACATTTATCACATGTTAGAAATACTAGTTTTGGATGTAATGGGTTGTTAGAAAGGTAAATTTCGAGATTGGTTTGAAGGAAATGAATTAACAAATCAAGGCATGGATTTCCAGGTCTTACCGTAAATTACGGTAATACCGTAATTTACGGTACAGGGCAGACATGTTACGGTAATATTCTCCTGATTTACGGTGACCAACAACTCTCAAGGATCACCGTAAATTACGGTGATACCGTAATTTACGGTGGATCCAGGAATGTTGTTTTGTTTCTATTATTTCAAATGCGATGTTCAACCTTTTGATTTTATTATACGATAACATCAAAACTAATATTTTAATTGGTTTGGATCATAGGTAAATCGACAAGTCGTACGGGTGACGATCAAGTGATATGACAAAGAACCGAACACTCTAATTTGAAGCTTCCGCAACGACTTAGATCTTTTGTAGTCTTTGTGTATGGGTGGTTAATACATTTTAAACAATTCACTAATTTTGTAACTTAGTCATTAGTCGGCTAAGGTCATGGTTATTATAAGATTTTGTAAATGAAAGTCATGTACTTAACTATATTTGCCTAAAATCAAGGGTAGAAATGCTAGGGTGTTACACCTTCATAAATAGAATTCCCTAGCATTTATTACAATTTTTTTCTTGTGTTAATTGCTGTTTAAAAAAAGTAGTTATTATACTTTGTCCAAGGTTAATTGCTAGGCTAGAGGTTTAGAAAACATATGAACAAATGTGTCATGAAACAAACCTGAACAAAGATGACAATTGTTATAAATGTGTGGATGAAGTGGAGCTGGAGGAACAAAAATAACCTGTCCAGCCAACATAGCAAAACAAAAGATCATGACTTTTAACTTGAAATAAGAAACTAAACTTCCACAAGATTCAAATAGACAACCTAACAACGTAGTCAAAACATAAGACATTCTACATCACATGATCTTTGTTGTACTATAAAGGGTGTTGGTATACGTACACCACCGCCACATATCATACCAACCATTTAATGGTTATACGGTGATACGGGTCGTATAAGGTTACACAGGATGTATAACTGTTGCAACTTGCAACCGACCGTAAAGACTTGAACAACTTGTAAAACGACTCGTATAAAACGTTATTATGTTGTGTGGATAGTAAGAGGACAATTTACCAAGTAGATAGGTGTAGACAATCCTTCACTGAGTTAACGGTGAAAAATGTGATTTGCATGGACTAAAGATGGGCCCACATGAAATGATCTCCACGCTATCACTGTCTTTATGAAACTAAACAAAAAAAAAAAAAAGATTTCAAGTGTAATAAAGAAACTTAAAAAAGAATCAGGCATTTTAACAAACTTAGTACCTCAGCTTATAATATGCAATCTCATAGAGTCATAGTACCTCAGCTTCATAAGATTTCAATGTGGTCAAGTGCATTTGAACCTACCCCTGCATAGACCATGTCACCGATTTGTAAGAAATTGCCCATCAAAATTGCAACTATTTTCATTTCAATAGTTGTCGTTTTATGCAATTTGAACTAATTTCAATGGACTCGCATTTCGCCCTAACCCCTTCTCAGTCATTGGATGTTTTAAGCACCATCTTACATACAAATAAATATAATAAGAAACAGATTATATTCAACCTTGTAACATGCATCAGAGATGTTTTCTTAGAATTTAACAATGCAAAATGACATACCTTGACGAAGATATAACCTGGCATTTCACTTAACTCAAAAATTAAAACCCTAAAGAAGCAAAAACATAAACAAAAAATTGATTCACAAAAACTGAACAATAACTATGATGAATACATAAGTAAAACATACCAATCTATGAAAAAACCCCTTTTATTGAACAAAACCTAACTGTCATCGGTTTCAAGTCCACCGTGGCTGTCGATTTCGATTGAAAAAACCTGGTCAGAGCAGCGGCGGGAGGAAATCCCTTTCTTGTGCTGGTGAGGGAGGGCGCCAGAAGAGTTGCCGGACCCCTGTGTCCAAAACCCTTTCTTGTGCTCGGGCTTTCTTCCGATTCTCTCTTTATCCTCTGTCTAAGAACCAGACATATGGTAGGAAAGCCTTGCTGGAACCCTTAGCCTCCTCGTGAGGGAAGCCTTGACGGAACCCTCAGCCTCCTCGTTGCCGAAAGCCTTGCCGGAACCCTCAGCCTCCTCGTTGCAGGTTTTTTGTCGATCTGAATGGTGTAGAAGACATTCTTGGCCTCAAAGGAAAGCCTTGCCGGAACCCTCAGCCTCCTCGTTGCAGGTTTTTTTGTCGATCTGAATGGTGTGTGGCTGAGATGTGTGTTAGGGTTTCGATGCGGAGAAGAAATGAGGTGTCGGCTTTCACTATTTATTAGGTTTGTCATGTGGCTCAAGTACTATTCACAAGGTTGTGTTTTTAATATATAGGATAATTTATAAAGTCAAATTTCTTTAATTATGTTCGTGAAATTTGAACTCGAGACATTCAAACCTAGATGGTGCTAATGGGCTATTGACTCCATTGATAAATTTAATATAATTTTTTTTTAACATCAACGATATCTTGTAACAATGTAAGTTTGGTCTACATGAAGCTGATTTGTTTGTTTGTTTGTTTGTTTTTTTTTTTTTAAGAAACTTTGTAGTCGAGTTTTACATGTTTATTTTTATATATTAGTCGGTATAAATTTAAGTTGATTTACATTTTGATATAAAAAAATTCGAAATGAGTTAGGTCAAATATAATACGTTTTCATTAGACGGTATAAACTCAAGTTACTTTACGTTTCGACGACGACGCAAGTGTCATACCATTCTTTAACTTTAAAAAACATTATTGACTTACATGCTTATTTTATGTACGTGTCGGTATAAATTCAAATTCGACATAATTTTCTTCCTCAAATAAGTTGGGTCAAGTATAATACGTTTTCGTACTTAGTTTTATGTACGTTTTCAGTTGATCTACGTTTTGACGTAAATTTTTTCGAAAACGAGTCAGATCAAATATAATACATTTTCATTACACAGTATAAATTCAAATTACTTTACATTTCAATGCCGACGCAACCACTGGCGAAGCTTTATTAGGACCAGGGGTGTCCTGACCCCACCGAATTTTCGCTCGAAGTGTTAATTTTACCAAAAATTTGCAATTTTTTGTAGTGTATAATATTGTATTTTCAAGAGTTAAACCCTCACCATTTTAGATTTTGACTTTTGAGAGTCAACCCCCACTGGATTTACAGTTTAGCTGTCACTAACAATATGTATCGAAGGGCAATTTGTAAATTTACATATGATTATAGCATATCTATCTAACCAAAAATTTAATATCAAACATATTTGTCTAATTGTCTGTCTAAATTAGAAAAGTAAATATTAAATACAGCTGTTTAAATAATCAAAACTTCATATTCACTCATTCATGAAATATAATAATCTACAAAATCATCATCATATATTCTTCTTTCATTTTACACTGAAACTTTCATTTTAGAAACAGATGTCTTTTATTAAACAATAAGTTATAAGATCTTATGATATTACAAAATCTGTACAAAATTACATTACATGTATTACATGTGAAGCGAGCGAGATAAACAAGAAACATATACAGGTAGGATACACGTCATCATTATCCACAGTCACCTCTTATCTTTCCATTTTTTTACTAAACTAAAATTTAATTTTTGCATTTAATAATAAAAATAAATTTAGAAATACCACCATATGATATATACTTCTTCTTCATTCTTCTTACTGCTAGTTTTAACGCAATCACCACATCATCATATCCTTTTCTATATGTATAAATACATACACTCATCGATCGTAAAGATTCCTTGCAATCGCTCATAATCTTCTTCAGGTAAACTGTTCGAATCAAGTTATCCAATCTCGATTGTAGATTTCAATCGTGAAATGATGTCATAGATACCGATTTCAACGTCACTGTACAGTAAGCGTTTCCATGAAATTATATGTCTGTGTATATATTATGTTATATAGAAATAGATATATCATCTACATCGCGGATTTAGAGTAAGGTTTTCAATAGATGCTCTTAATCTCACCGGATTGTTACGGAAAACGTTGATTTTGGATGTGTTTTGACCGTACAGTTTTAGGTTATTAGGTTTTGGTGGTGAAAAATTAGGGTTTTGACGTTTTGTGGCGTTGAAGAGGTGTTTTTGTGTGTTGATATTAGTTGCACTTGGAAGTTTGTGAGTGTGTTGGATTGAGATTAATTAGGGTTTAAGGGTTGATTGTTTTCAGTGATGGTGAATGTGAATGGGAATGATCCGTTGGAGTCTTTTCTTAACTCGATTGAACTCGTGAAGAATGCTTTCGGTCCGATTGAATCTAGTTTTAGGAAAGCTGCGAAAGATTTAGAGCAGCGGTGGCCCCGTGGTAAGAATGGACGTAAAACGGGCGAAATTGCGGTGGGAAATGGGAGTAAGGCTGAGTTATTTGATGTGAAGAAAGGAAATAATCAGTGTATAGTTAGTGACGAGAGAAAGAAGGGTTTGTCGACTAAGGTCCCGTTTAAGACATTCATAAGGGTTTTCGCACCGAAGGATGCCGGTGATAAGGACCGTAAGGGTGATGTGTCAAAGAATGAGGATGGAACTTGCATTAATTGCATGAATTTTGCGGTCACTTGGTCTTTGCTGGTTAGTAGTTTTGTTCAGGCTGTTCCGGACCCACTAAGGAATGGTAGAAAGAAGCTACAGAAAAAGAGTAATGGTGGTAAGCTTTCTAGAGATAGAAATGAATTTATAGCTAAAGGTGCTAGTGATGGAAAGGGAACAAAGTTGGAGAATGAGGTTTTGATGCCATGTGAGGAAACTTTGAAATTGAAAGATGGAAATGGTTTGTCAGTTGAGCACGTTATTGGGTTTGTTCTTGATCAGCTTGTTCAAAATCTACACAAGTTTGAGTTCGTTTTCCAAGAAAATGGAAGTGAGAAATGTGATGTATCTACGGTTCTGTATCCTACAATCCAGGTGGACCACTTGAAGGCTGTTGGTAGTCTTTTGGAAGGTAAAAAAGCAGATTTCAGTGGATTTTTGAGAAATTTGAAGTTTGCTAGAGTTAGGGGCGTTCCATCAGGTATTGTTGACGTAACTTCTCCTGTAAAGGATGATAGTGATGCTAACGTTAACTCAAACGTTACAGAGGAGAATGTTAGCAGTTTTTCACAGAAGATGGCTAATGGCTTGTTGAGTATTCCTTTATCAAATGTTGAGCGTTTGAGGTCCACTTTGTCGACTGTTTCATTGACTGAACTAATTGAGCTTGTACCCCAATTAGGGCGGTCAACTAAAGACCACCCTGATAAGAAGAAACTTTTCTCGGTCCAAGATTTCTTCAGATACACAGAAGCAGAAGGTATGTCTCTTTACAACTGAAACGATGGCTTTGCATACCATCACTTTTATATCATCAGATTAGGGTTATGAAAAATGTTGTGACTAACATCATATACCATCTATACTTACGTTTTATATCATCAGATTAGGGTTATGAAATAACTAGGAGTCAATATCTTGAATTCTTATAGTACTTTTATCACTATGTTAGATTCTTAATGAATTGGTTCAACTGATCATTTACTTTACTTTTGGAACATGTTTTTTATTGTGTGTATTTGAGCTTGTTAATTGTTTTATACTTGCATCCATAGAACATGGTCATATTGTATTCACGTGTTTTTACAATGAATAAATACGTTAGCATGTCAACTAGCTCTTAAATGTTGGTTTATGTCTTTTATGGTCGTAGTGTCATTTTTTTTAATTTCTTGATTTATTACCAACTGGTCCCTTGTAGAGTAATTATTTCACATGTACGTACAGGAAGGAGATTTTTTGAGGAGTTAGATAGAGATGGTGACGGACAAGTAACTCTAGAAGATCTTGAAGTTGCCTTTAGAAAGAGAAAGCTTCCTCGAAGATACGCTCATGAATTAATGCGTCGCACTAGACGACATTTATTTTCAAAATCATTTGGTTGGCAACAGTTTCTGTCATTAATGGAACAGAAAGAACCAACAATCCTTAGAGCTTATACTAGTCTTTGTTTAACTAAATCCGGAACACTGCAAAAAAGTGAAATCTTAGCATCATTAAAGAATGCAGGACTTCCTGCAAACGAAGATAATGCTGTTGCCATGATGCGTTTTCTCAAATCTGATACCGAAGAATCAATTTCTTATGGACATTTTAGAAACTTCATGCTTCTTCTCCCATCTGACCAGCTTCAAGAAGATCCACGGTAAGCATGGGCCCGTCATACACACGTATTATTTCAGTTTCCTTTTTATAACCGTTAGCTTGAAATTACAGGAACCTGTGGTTTCAAGCTGCTACTGTCGTGGCGGTGGCACCACCTGTGGAAGTACCTACCGGTAGTGTTCTAAAATCTGCATTAGCAGGCGGCCTTGCTTGTGCATTATCTACATCTGTAATGCACCCTATTGACACAATTAAGGTAAGTTGTTAACTTGTTATGTTTAAACTTTAAAGGTATATAGTTGGTTAAGAGTTTAATTTAGTTTTCTTGTTTATTGTCACACCTCAGACTCGAGTGCAAGCATCGACCCTTAGTTTTCCGGAAATGATTGCAAAGCTTCCTGAAGTTGGATTTCGTGGAGTATATAGAGGATCTATTCCTGCAATTATTGGACAGTTTTCAAGGTTTGATTTATTTTCTTTCGAGTAAAATGCCATTTTCGTCCCTGAGGTTTGGCCAGTTTTGCGACTTTCGTCCAAAGGTTTGTTTTTCAGCATCTGGTCCATCTGGATCCAAAAGGTTTGAAATATTGCCATTTTCATTCGGCTCGTTAACTCCATCTATATTTATCCGTTAAGTTAGGGGTATTTTCGTCTTTTTTGGTTAACTCAAAGGGAAATTCGGCCTTTTGAATAGTTGTACATTATGCTAAATGCTTGTACAAAAAGTGACAAGATTTCAAACCTTTTGGATCCAGATGCGGAGAAACAAACCTTCGGATGAAAGTCACAAAACTGGCCAAACCTCAGGGACATAAATAGCATTTTACTCTTTCCTTTTTTTTTTTAACATTTCTTATCTACAATTCGTTTTTTTAATATATGATTGCAGCCATGGATTGCGGACCGGGATCTTTGAAGCAAGTAAGATTGTGTTAATAAATGTTGCCCCAACATTACCAGACCTACAGGTAACCAACCAATACATGATAAAACCACCTCGAGATTTAAATCCATAATTTCATTTTCTTAAAAATATCTTTCCTTTTGCATTCTTAAGTATACCGTAATGATATTATGTGACGCCTGTTTTTTAATGCGCCAGGTTCAGTCTATTGCGTCATTCTGCAGCACTGTTTTGGGGACCGCAGTAAGAATTCCGTGTGAAGTGTTAAAGCAAAGATTGCAGGCAGGCATATTTAACAACGTGGGGGAAGCAATCATCTGCACATGGCAACAAGATGGTCTCAAAGGCTTCTTCCGTGGGACCGGTGCTACTTTGTGCCGGGAGGTTCCGTTTTATGTCGCGGGCATGGGACTTTATGGAGAGTCTAAAAAGGTTTCTTTTTCCTCACACTTGAGGATATATGTTTACATAGTTACAGTTAGGCTTGTAAACGTACCGAATGTGTATATGTTCGTTTATTTAATAAACGAACAAACATGAACACAATTTTTTGTTCATTTGAATAAACGAACGAACATGAACAAACGTTTTGTTCGTTCATTTATGTTCGTGAACATCTGTTTATGTCGTTTATTTACATGTGTTTATGTTTGTTCGTTTATGTTCGTTTCAATTTAAATATATAAGTAATTATATCTATATAAATAATAAACATAAAAAGAACTTTCTAACTACTAGTATAAATATAACTACTTGGTAATTTGACTTTCTAGTAATAAAAATGGGTTTTCCAGTGGAATTTATTGTAATTAATCACTAATTTATATAAAAGGATGTCTTTTTGTTCGTTTAAGTTTAGTCAATTATGATCATTTGTGTTCTTCAATTATGTTCATTTGTGTTGTTTTTTGTTTGTTAATTATCTTCATTTACGTTTGTTTGTTTGTTTATGTTCGTTTACGTTTACAAACTGCTTGTTTAGGTTTCAAACAAACGAACATAAACAAACACGAACATACCCATTGTCTTAATAAATGAACATCAACAAAAAAAATGTGTTCGATTATATGTTCGTGTTCGGTTAAAGTTAAATGAACAAACAAGAAGTGCCTCTGTTTGTGTTCGTTCGGCTCGTTTACAGGCCTAGTTACAGTACCATATGTATAACTTGTGTAAATAAAATTTCAGGTTGTCCAGCAAATCCTGGGACGACCACTTGAACCATGGGAGACGATTGCAGTGGGGGCTATGTCTGGTGGTCTGGCTGCAGTCACAACAACACCCTTCGATGTGATGAAAACTAGAATGATGACGGCACCTCAAGGGCGGCCCGTGTCCATGTCGATGATTGCGTTATCTATTCTTCAACATGAAGGCCCACTCGGATTATTCAAAGGGGCTATACCTAGGTTTTTCTGGATTGCACCTCTTGGTGCTATGAACTTCGCAGGCTACGAGCTGATGAAAAATGCGATGTCGAAAACTGAAGAGCAGCAGACTCTAGAACAACAAGCTGCTGAGCAGAAGTAGTAAGTTTCTTATTTTGTTACATTACTTATGTAATGTGGGCATGTGAATGCAACAAGGAAGTTTTGAAGGTTTTCCATTATTAAGTAAGTGACACATGCCACAAGTTTAATTCGCCGACATATCCATGCTGTTGTGGACACCCGGGTAGAGTCATTTGTAGGATGTTATGGACTGTTTTGTTACTTATTTCATCGAAATAGCATTCTCCTTTTTGTTTCGTATGATTTTTCAACATTGATTTATCCCTGTGTGACTTCTTTCATACATGTTCCTGATGTTGAATGCTCCATGACCCAAATTCTGGGGTGGTTATGACCGAGATGAAGCCGGCAAGGGCCGAACATCACTTTTATATATAAATGACAATTGACATTTACTGCTGCGTCAATCGCACCAAAGCTTGGGATGCGATCCTATCTGGGCTTGTAAGGGAAACTCCATACTTGTCCTACCCAAATAACTTTTTTTTTTTTTTGTAAAAAAAAAGAAGAATCCTTGATTCAGTTTGGTTTTTTAACAGTGAATTACACGGATCGAATCCACTTCCAAGCGGGTCAAGGGTCCAAAGGACGTATTTTAAGGAAGAAGATCTAGAGTCAGCCAAAAAATGTGAGCTTGTGAGCGCTCTGACACTATACCAATGGTCATTTTGGTTTCGACTCATTACATGCCATCTTTAGTTGCCATGAGTTTGATTGGAGAGAATGAGGAAAATATTAGAGGTTTTGTGTGAGTGCAACACCTGCACAATACACGACCAAACTATTCCACCATTATCGGTCTTTTGCGCTTCCTTAACCCTAACCCTTTGTCTTCTTCTCTGCGATAGCCAATCGAACTGGAGAATTTGTGGGCCACGCTTCCTTAACCCTAACCCTTGTCTTCTTTCTGCGATAGCCAATCGAACTAGAGAACTTGTGGGCCAAGACCATGGGTACGCTTAATCGGTTTGTAAAATGGCTCATGAATTTTTGAAGATTTTATTTAAAATTGAGAGTCAATAAACCTAGTATGGAAACCTTCAACAACAATCTATGTAAAATGGCTCATGAATTTTTGAAGATTTTATTTAAAATTGAGAGTCAATAAACCTAGTATGGAAACCTTCAACAACAATCTATGTAATTTTTCATGGTTGTGGAAGAAAGTATGATTCAGGGTTGTAGAGACAGTTAGGCAGTCACACCTCTATGATTTCTGGAGGATTTAAAAGCTTGAGATTTGTTCAACTTTTAAAACCGAAAATGATAAATATATCGTTGAAATTACCTGACCATTTTAACATTGTATGATTTCTAGAGGATTTAAAAGTTTGAGATTTGTTTAATATGTTAAAACCTAAAATGATAAATATATCGTTGAAATTAACTAACCATTTTAACATTGTTAAACCTTTGGACCGTTTTGTAAAATGTAACAATGTATCAAATCCAAATATTGTTCCAAACCACAGGACCAGTAGTTCCAAATGATGAAACCAAAGTCAAAACAGTTATTGAGAGTATGGTTTTATTATAGTTTAGTTTACGAGCCCCCCACGCTCAAGATTTCCTTACTGTTATCCCGATCGAGGGCTTAGGGCAATGTATCTCGGCAGTAGAATATCGGTCTGTCCTCAAATATCGATTGATGATACCATTGTACCCTGAGGATGAACCGTGCCCTGTTTGTCGGAAGGTGTGTCTTGATAGCTTCGGGGAACATGCCCTTCACTGCAAAGAGCTTCCTGGCTTCAAGTACAGACACGATCTGGTTAGAGATGTGTTGTTTGACGTTCTCAAGCGAGCTGGTATCTCTGCTAAAAAAGAGGCATCAGTTAATTTCCTAACGGACCCGAAGGAGGGGAGGTCTTCCCTTCGACCAGCCGATGTGCTGGTTTTTGGATGGTCCGGGGGTAAGCATGCTTGCATTGATCTCACGGAGGTGTCGCCTCTTGCCGGTTTCAGGGGCAGTGGTTTTGTTTCAGGGCAAGCAACGCGGAAGGCTGAGGCGGGGAAAATATCCAAGCACGAGCAGGCCTGCATAGATAATCAACATGCCTTCCTTCCTTTCACGTTCGATACCTTTGGTTGTCTGGCCCCTGTGGCGTCCGGTTTCTTGAAGCGGGTTCAAAAGGCAGCACTTGCGCATGCGACAGTGTCTGTAGGCCATAGTTATGTGTTTAGCCGAGTAGGATTTGCAATTCAAATGGGGGTGGCGGCGCAGCTTGTTGCCCGTCTACCAACCCATGATTTGTAATTTGCTCTTACCTTCTAATAAATATCAGATTTACATTCAAAAAAAAAAAAAATTGTTTTACAAAAAGCACAAACGGCGCCAAGGGTTTGAGTTGCGATTCAATCTAAGGAATGTCAAAATCAGACCGAAACTAAGTATTAAAACCATGACTTCCGTTATATTATTCATCCACCTGAAGATTAATTTTACTTAAAATGTGACTGACAAGCCCCCTTAATAATTATATGAAGTACCAAAGAGGCTAGTGGTATCTGAATGACTTTCTTTAGGTGAAGTTGCGGGTCGGAGTCTCGTTCATAACAAAATGTCATGCGAGAACCAGAAGTTTTACCATAGTGGGCTTTCGGGCAGTGTGTTTCCCTTGGAATTGGTGACGAGCCGCGTCAACAGCGCTGTTTGCGATCGCAGATGGTGGTGGTGGCTATTTGCCTATAAGTGTATCCGGGTAGCCGGGCTCTGTTCGACTTTCAAATAATAATAATTACTGATTCCTTAGAAAATAAGAGTGTTACTTCTAAAATAAATCTCAACCTTTGCATTTTAGTTGTCTCAACTCTCAAAATAACGTTTACTTTACTATTATATCCTTAAACATTAAATTACATTAATATTACCTTCCTGAAACTATGTACGCTATGCAAACTTGATATGCTGTTAATTGTTATTATAATACATTAATTATATTCTTCCATTTCTAGAACTATATACTTTTTCTCAAAAGAACACTTGTTCTAGCCAAGAGAGTAGTAGTAATGAAAATATTAAACAATGACAACGAATTAATAATATTTAGAGTAAAATGCACGGATAGTCCATGTGGTTTTGCAAAATAACACCTATAGTCCCCAACTTTTGGAAATTACACCGGTGCTCCCTGTGGTTTGACAGTTTGTTACTCGGATAGTCCCTGAAGTGGATGACGGTTAGTTTTCTCCGTTAAGTTGATGTGAAATGACAAATTTACCCTTCATCTTAATATAATTAAATACAATAATTCATATCAATTTAAGAACACACAACGAAATCATCAACAAACTTAAATTGTCGAATAAGAACACAGAGCTTCATTAAAATATGAAATTACTTTTTTTTCCCAGTAAATTTCATCAAACACAACTAAATTCACTTAAATAATATTCCTAAATAATTCATTCAGAACGTTTACCATTATTGTCAGTTATTACACACATCAAAATCATCAAAACAAACTCAAATTATTAAATAAGAACACACATCTTCGATATAATATGAATTTACTATGTTTTTTAATTGGTGAATTCCATCAGATAAATAGCAAAATTAACAAAACCCAGATGAAATATTCATGAAACAAGACTCAATTACTAACATAGAACAGAAATGATCGCAATCATCATGTTAATTTAAATCAATAAACCAAAATTAGGCAAAACGATGAAAAATAAGTTACCTGAATTGATTGATAACTGAATAAAATAAAATAAAAAGCTTCCTAAAATGCGATAACTTAATCAAACAATCAGTTGATTAAATTATAGATGTGTGTGAAACTGTGAATGGGTGTTAAAATGAGAACATGAAGATGAAGAGGTGGTGAAGGTGGTTCTGTTTAGAGAGAAGACGGTGAAGGTGGTTTACTTGTGGTGTAGGTGGGAGGTGGGAGGTGGGAGGTGGGTGGTGGGGGAAACAGAGAGAAAGGTGGGGTGGGTGGGGTTGTGTTATAGGGATATAATTTTTTCATGGTTATTGCATCAAATCAACATTCAAAGATATAACCGAACACCAGAATTAGCAAAATATCCATGAATAATCAAACTAACGAAAACCATTTTACAAAGAAAAAGCTTACAGTATCATCACTTAAAGGAAAAAAGAATTGAAAGGAGCTACCTTTGACGTTAACCTCTATTTCCTTCTCCGTAGCTGGTCTTGATTCAATATAACACCGTTTTAAAAACCGACACCGAAATATAACTTCATAGCTAAAGTTATAGCAGTCACCACCCAAACCACTTTCACTTTAAACTTGTTTTTCCACTAACCTTTTAATAAAAAACTGGATCTGAAACAATTTTTCATATCAATATACGTAGGCCTATAATTTCTTGTCCTTCCAAGCAAGCCTAATAAATAATCAAATAATCAAAATTTAACAACCATTCCTAAATTCTTCAAAAGTATTTGTTAAATTAAAACACAAATACAAAATGAGTTTCTTATCATCTAACTAACTTAAATCGAATCTAGGAATGGTTAATTTTATGCACCTGAAGTTGCATCGGCTAAATAACAAAGAACCATGGTTGCATACTTGCCACATCTTCACTTGCTTATCACATCGTCCGGAGAAGACAATAGTGCATGTATTAATGTCTGAAAATAAAAAAAATAAAAACTATCAACTTCAGACTCATTTATCAATATCAAGTTCACTTACATGCTATTCCATCCGTTATAGTGGATAAGGTTATAGATTTCACATTTAAACATGTAATCCTACAATAGACATGAGCATATCCAACTCTATGTAATCAAAGGCGCTAATGCCAAGTGAAAGACCGACAAAGACCTTTATTTTGAGAATTACAAATTACACCAAAACACAGTTCTAACAAACCTCCATTATCCAATGCACCATCTGCAACCTTTGTTGGACAACCAAATCCCCATATTCCGGCATCCCACAGTATTCCTCAGCATAATCATGTAAATAGACTTGCCTCCTCTCCCTAACCCTCATCATTTGGTAGGTTTCTTCATGTTCTTCATCCTCAGGTCTCAACAATTTCTGAACACAACAACATAAACCACATTATATCTACCATAGAACAACAGTAAGTGATCCTGTAAACAACTGGCAAATTAAGCACATCAAAGTTCGAACATCTCAATGCACATCAAATTCGGAGCAGCTACATATTTAATAATATTATAAAAAAGTACAACCATTTGACAGTATAACTTATCTATATAATATAACTTTGTGGCTTGATTGTTCTTCGTGGCTTGATTTAAAAACTGCAAAAATCAATACATATACCTCCACTAACTAAGAATCATACTTGTATTAAGTGAAGACTTAACTGATCGTGATGCCGATATGGAAGACAGGAAGCCAGTTTGTATTAAGTGAAGACTTAACTGATCGTGATGCACGGTTGTCTCTCGACTCTTCCTTTAAGGCACCATCCCTCTTGTACTCAGTGTTATTGGCTATATTCAGGTCAAATGGGCAACGCAATTAAATTCAATAGTTATTCAGATTATGTTCGGGTTATTCCAAAATTAGATAGTTAATAAGAAAATAAATTATGTAATCATATTTGACACTGTTTTATGACAGAAGTACTAAATAAATTTAGATCTGAAAGTGTTTTGTGTGGACTCAAAACATTTTGACCGAAAAGAAAATTAAAAATTATGTTTTGAACGAAAATAAAAAATCTTCATGAGACAAATCCCTGCTTCTAAAAAAGTCATGTACACTGCTTACCGTTCTCAAATTTTATATTACTCGTGTTTCCTCAATTTTAACACGTGACAAGAAAATATAAGCGTACCAGAACTCCATCAGACCATCACCATGTCTAGGCTATTCAACAATTAAGTCAAATAAAGTTTTTATGCCACCAGCTTCAATAATAGCTCCCTGATCAAGATTATCCGTATTAGTAAAATATAAAGTAGAAAGAATTTTGACCAACTAATAATGAAACGAACAACCTTATGCTCGCCCTCCAGCAGCCTCTTTTGCCACAAATCTGTTCATAGATTTTACTAAGCTTGCAAGAATGGTTATGCCACCTTCTCCAGCCACAGATTTTGCAAAAGGCGGATTCAATAAAAGATTTGCAATTGCCTACAAGAAACAATCATTAGATTAAATTACCATATATATATATATATATATATCCCTTTTTGTGATTGATATATCAACAAAGCACAAAAGATCCAACCTTTGTTGCTTATAGTTGAAGGCCTTATTTCAAAGATCTTGCAAGACCTAAAAGAAGTTGAACTCCACCACCTTTCACGACAGCCTTAGCGCATCCTACATCAACATTTAGATTTACATCATCAGCAACCACTCAGATACAAGCCCAATGGTTGCCCAGTCTTGAACATCTTCTTGAGAACTCCGCAATAAATTAAGCAAAAGATTTGCTCCTTGATTGAGCCAAAATTGATCCATGTCTGCCCTGTTACATTCTCATATTGCATCACTAAATATGATCCACATATTGTAACCATATGATTGAACCATACTCGCATAGTGAGCATGTGTTGAGCCAACACGGAACATAAATTGGGATTGTCAAAAAATTTACCTACTTTAGAGAGTTCCTGAAGGAACTTTTCGGCTACCGAACAAACCTTCTTCAAGGTGCCCTCCTTGCGTTCCTTCAGTACTACCTACAGGTGAGCAAAAAACGATTAAAAAACGGAAATCGAAATAATTGACAAAACGTATCGAAATAACCAACCCAAAGTACTAACCGACAGTTCGCTTTTGCGTTTTTGGAAACCGAAAAATGCGGTTCAGTTTCGGTTATGCATCACTCCAAAACCAAAACACATTGAACCAAACTCCAATAATTGAGTTTTATGACTATAGTTGACATTCATATTAAATTATATGGTGAAAATGAAAAAGACCTGCATATTGAGAACATATAATAGCACTAAAAAATATATGGATGAAAGCCATATATGAAATAATATACTTCTCTATTGAAATTCTCCCTTCCTCTGTCTATCACTCATACGCTAGAGTCTATAATCACACTTCTTAGTTACTCCTGAAAAAAAACTAAATTCTATCACAAAGTGCCTTCATCAAGCATATTTCAATCCAAATCGTGAACTCAATAGCCTACCCCTAGATAAACACAACTTGAACCTCATCTAAACTATTTATAACCATATAATTATCAAAATAACACACAAAAGGTGGTTCCTAACGGATCCTTCTCCTATATATAATCTATAGAAAAGTTAACGATTAGATGTGCTGTTGAGATTAGATGTGCTGTTGAGATGCTCGTGTACGCATCGCACGATAAGGTGGTTTTGTATTTTAAACTTTCTCTATTTATATATACCTAA
The DNA here is from genome assembly GCA_030545235.1 of Helianthus tuberosus. Lineage (NCBI taxonomy): Eukaryota > Viridiplantae > Streptophyta > Magnoliopsida > Asterales > Asteraceae > Helianthus > Helianthus tuberosus. The sequence continues at coordinate 171,063,301 of CM060431.1, forward strand.
ACGAACATAGAATTATATAAGAAAACTAATATGATATATACTTTAACTATAATATTTTTTTTGTAATAGACTATTTTTCAAGTAATTTATATCTTTTAATATATGTTCGTTTATTTAATAACATATTTTCATAACGAACGAAAGTGAACACGAAAGTAATTTTATAGCCCTGAGATTGGAATATGACGTATAACGGGCAAGAAAGTAATTTTACGAAATAATGTTGAGGTAAAATGAGAAAACTAACCATGTAGTCATTTAAGAGTGTTTTTCCAACATTTTCTGTGATCTCAATGATCTTATGGTAGTGTCCACCCTTTAGTTCCCTTAATTCTCCACAACATGGAACAATGATGGAATCAAGATTTTCACGTGCATCATGGTCCAGTTGTAATGAATCTGCAATTGTGTTTTTTTAAACAAATGAAGTCAAAAAACCACAAATTTAAATCTATTTATTCATGGCAAAATTAAATACTCACGGTCAATTGAGGATAGTAAGTTTTTGCTTGCAACATTTGTGTCGTCGAGTGCAGATGACACAGCAGCTGAATACCGTGCACGCAAAATTTGATTGGCTTCCAATCCTCCCCTAAAAAAGGTAAAAAAAAAAAAAACAGTTATTTTTCCTCAATAACTTGAACCCATTATTAGACTAAAACATGTATATCTTCTGTGAGGGTCAAAGACCGGTTGGGTCAACCTGTAAGCATCTTTTCATTCACTGAATTTTGTAAATAGTTAGTGTATTAAATACGACTTAGAATATAGTTTCTTTTAAGGACTTTGCAAGCCTTTAGATACACATTCCAAATTAACCTTTTTCATTAACATGGGCTGAAATCGCAAAAGTAATAAAACTATATAATTTCTTTTACCTGACTATTTCATCCACAGATGCTTGTTCGTTTATTATTCATGAACGTTTGGTTCGTTTATTATTCATGAACATTTGGTTCGTTCACTGGCCTATGCAAGTTCATGAAAATTTACCTTTTTCTCCTCTTCCTCCTGAAGATATCTGTCTTTTGGTATGTAAATTCTATTTTTCTCTCGAGCAACATACACCTCTGGTTAACCAACAGTTACAAACCGTATACTGATTGTTAAATATGGACTACCTTACTGAGAAAGTTTAATGAACAAAAGGTAATAAAGTAATCTGACAACCTTGCTTAAGCCGTTCAATTTCAGAATACAGGTCCTTCATCATTGCTGAAATAGAAGAACTTTCAAATTCAGCCAATAAAATATGCACACAAAAAAAAAAAAAAAAAATCAGACATCCAAATTCATAAATCGATTTCCAAATAACAACAGTAACATAACCTGATCTTAAATCCAGATAACAACCAAAACAACTATTCAATCAACCGTAACTTATCAATCAAAACAAATTCGTATAAATCGAATACCTGAATTAGTGCAGTGAAGGCAGCAAACATGACGTACAGATCTATAATCTAGATCAAACACAACGTAAGTCAAAATTAGGTCAATTAACAAATATAAAAAACACTCAGATTAACGTGATTAGATCGAGAGAGAAAATAATAACCTTCAGATTTGTTGGAGTGGCCGAATAAGCAGATCAGAGAGAGTGAAACAGAGCGTGTGCGTCATCTTTCGTCGTCGCCGATTTCACCATTTCTCCTTTCTTTCTTTGTCTCACACACACACTGATTCAGTTTCTGTGTGTTTAGTTTTACTCTTGACGATATGCGATTTGGTGAAATACTTACAGAAGAAGTGCTAGAGACAGCTATTTACCACACACTTTGGCATTGTTAATGAACCAGGTCCGAATACCTTTGATGCCACCATGAAAACCGACTTTCACAATGGTTAAAACCCATACCGCCACCTTCTAAAACTTTTCACAACTTTTGGCCTTACAAGAGAACCTAAATAAAAACAATGCAAGCCATATGTGTTAAAATTTAAAATTACACTATCATCCCCAAGTACAGCAAACAATAGTTTTATCAAAATTCAAAAGTACTAAAGCACATTTCCAACAACCATAAACACCTAACCTTACTATAGCTCTGCAAGTAAAAAAAGAGATTAATTATCATAATTTTAATAGCCAAACTACCAAACTAAATAGGCATAAACCATGTTCATATCCTAATACATGTCACTAAAACAACATATATCAGATGTGAGCCTCCTGGTTACAAAAACATTAGTAAGATTAAAAAAATTACAACATTTTGACTTGAAGAATCATAAAACAACTTTCTTTTAAATCTAACCAGATATTTTCTCTAAACTTAGGTTTCCACAAGTATCTAATTCTAATAATTTTTACTTGCAAAAGCTAACCATTTACAATATGCAATAAAATCACAAAAAAACCCTACAATACTTTCTCAGATCCAAAAGAGATGAAGCGGATGAAAAACCCTACAATACACATAACCTAAAATCGATGAAACAAAGATTTTGAAGAGGGAGATTAAGGTGAAGACGATTATAGCAAAATCCAATGTTATAACTTCAAATCGAAACCAGAAACTTACCTTGAAACAACCTTTAGAAGCCACTTTGGTGTGGTGAGATTAAAAGCCAACAATTTCAAATCAACCGACATCGTTCTCTTCTCTTCTTTTGGTCTCTCAACCGACATCTTGGTCCTGGAAGTGAATCGGGAGATGCTCAGAAGCTTTATTGAAGAAGATTGGATGTTTAGAGAATGGAGACAGGATGGAGAGAGAGAATGGAGAAGAGACAGGGAAAGAGGAGATATATGGAGAGAGAATGGAGAGTTGAGATATGATTACTTTCTCACATGTGCATTAAATGCCCATTTTATCTCCCCATGCAGATTCAAAACTCCCTCCTAAACAAAACCAATTTATCATAATAATAAAATCCTATTATATACAACATTACATTATTTAGATTAATATTTTTAATATATATATATATATATATACAACGGAATTATGACATAAGCATGTACATGTGGCATAGCTAAGGAGTTGACACGTATGCAGATTTACATCAGTCTCTCATCTCTTATTATAGATTAATATAGATAAAGTATTAAAAAGTATAAAGTTAGGACAGAATGAAACTGTAAAGTCCATATTTAATTAAATACTTCAAATATATAACTTTATTCTAAAATAATAAAGAAAATACATATGACATGTATATATATAGGTATAGAGAGATGTATGCATGTATGTATATCGGTCTAGTTAATACATATATTTATTTATATATACAACACAATTAGGATCGGATGAATAGTCTTTCACACAAAAAAATGTGTATGTAGAGTTTGCATGTAGAGTTTTGGGTTTATTATATTATACTTTTATAACTTTTAAATTCACCCCTTATATTATATATATACACACACTTAATCTATATATTTTTTTACAAATATCATTTTTCTGATAATTTTCGTTCATTAATTTTAATAGTATTGTACATTGAGATAATATTTTTTTACTAATCTGATTTTCTCAGTTAATTTTTGGTAAAATACATGAATATGTTAATTTTCCTTGCTTGTGAAATAAATATAGGTAATTTGGTCTCAAAAAATAACTATCAAATCGAATCTATGCTATATAATAAACTAAAGATCATTGATGACACGTATAACTCCTATGGGGTCTCGTTACTGATTTGTGTAAAATACAACATATAAATTACATCAATTGTGGCATAAAACTAACCATTTTTTAGTACTAATGTTGAAAAAAGTGTGTTTTTGTCTTCCTTTTGTATTTTCAGGATTAAATGAGCTCAAATTAACAAAAGAAGCAAAAAGGCAGCTAAATCTAACATAAATACAAGAAAAAGAACAAGCGTGGCATGCCCGATATAACACCCTTGTTATTATTTTAAGGTTTTCGTATGGTTTACGGAAATGAACATGTAATTATAATCACATGTACTTTGAATAATACGGTTAATTTAAATTTTTTTCAAATGAATGTTTATATGCATCATAATGAGTAGGAGATCGTCATTTAAACGTTACGACGATATATCGTGCGGAAGCTTTTAACTTTATCGTGTTCGGTTCCTCGTCGAGCTTGATCTTCATCCGGACACTCTTGGCATTCACCTATGATCAAAACCAACTTAAAAGTTAGTTTTGATAGTTAAATAATAAGTTTAAACAAGTTCCTTGGGTCAAACAAACAAAAAAATAACATTTTTCCGGAACTAGGGGGCGTCGCGTGACGCCAAGGGGCGTCGCGTGACGTCTAGCCCCCTTTTCAGCAGAATGCTGCTTAACAGTTGCTGTACATTCCCAGCATAACCCGATCTCACGGAAACGAGCATAACTCTCTCGTTTTTAATTCGTTTGACCCGATTCTTTTTCCTACGCGTCCGTAATTTATTTCTCCATCTTATGGAGTTAAAATCCGACATCCGGATTAACATAATCTCAGACTTTTAAGTCTTCGGCTCACTACCCTATTTCCAAATATTGACCCGTTCATGATTTTATCACACCAACATGTTTATTTAACCTATAAACTCATGAAATTCATTATTTCAATATCTCCAATCATATTAATCTCAAATCACGGGTTTCTTACATAATAAAATCCCGTTTACGCTTAAATGCTTGTTTTGACCCGTTAAGGGTATTTATGTACTTTTAAGCTTAATTTACGCTCGTCCCTTGTATGCAACATACGTCCACCCATTTATATTGAATAGTCTTCCACCACAATTATAATTGTGGTGGATTTAACGTACTTAAATACTTATTCCAAATTTTATCCCTCGGATATGTCATTTTACGGCAAGACGCGCTTTAAGGCGTTTAACCCTAGAAAGTTTATTCCTACAACTTTTATGCGCACCCAAGGGTTGCATGGTCATAATATAAGTTTCTAAACAACCTCTAAGGGTCGTTTGCCCGGTTGACCCATCAAGGGCTTTTTGGTCAATTTTAGTCCTTCAACTTGCGATGAAGGACTTTCACTAAATACTTGACCAATCATTGCACTTTTAACTATGAGACTATGTATGCGTACCTGGCCCGGGTCAACAAATAGACCCGACTTATACCTTGCTTTAATTAACCAATATTCTATGACGTCGCGATTATCCAAATTGCTAATCGCTCCTGATATCATACGACTTAACAATCACATTAGTCGATATTGTCAAATGGTGTTATCATCACCATTTGACCCGTTTGGACTATAAGACCAAAGATAAAAGCATGATTTTAAATTTCCAAATTCACCCAATTGCCCCATTTACCATAAACCATGGTTTTTATCATTTACACTTGTTCCGACTTGTGTCAATCGTGTCAGAACCCTTATTTTGGATATTACATCATTCGCATTTATAGTTTATAAAATATACACGTGTCCTACAAAAGGGTGTAAGTTTTACTTACATCGTATCCAAGCTACACTTTTCTTTTCCTTCTTGATCCGTTTGACCCGCTTTCTCCCCAAGCTTCACCTAGCTTGTTAAGCGCCAACTATTATTCGTCATTCGCAAGGTGGTTAGCTTAATCATGACTTAATACGATTATTCCACCTTACGCATTTCTATATCTAATTATCATTCATCACATCGTAAGTCAGTTTGACTTTTTAAAAGTCAAATGCCCATTAGTATACTAAATGCATATTCGAGTTCATCAACTAGTTTTTGCATTCTTTAATTACCCGGTAGGCGTTATCTTTAGGCCACCGTTTTAACCAAAGTTCTAACCACGTTTATCACATTTCAATCACTTTAATTAGTTCACGCGATTATCAAGACTAATTTATTCATTTCACAAGAACAAAGGGTTCTCATCTATAAGTGAGACCCATTCATCATATCACTAGCATTCATCCCAACACCTTATATAATCAAGTTCTTCATATGAACTAATATACTACACGATTTCATACTCCAATTTATATGAACGAAATTACCAATTTCATCATAACATACAAAAACCCACTTCAAGTCATGCATGAGCTTTCACTCAAACTTATAATTTGTTCAAGTATCTAACTTCAACTATCAATTATGACGATTTTTAGAACAAATACATCATCATCTTCACTACATAATCAAAACCCACTTAGCACATAGTAGGGTAATTATCAAATCCCTAGTTTTGAAAACAATTCATCAAGTTTTCTACTAGGGTTTGTTTCTAAACCAAGATATAATCACAATAACACGCATAGATTCAACATTCATTCCAGAATTTCGATTTTGATTGTTCATCATAATCTCAAAGTATCACCAAATCATAAAATTCGACATACCTTGTAATCCCCATGACTAGGTGATCATGAATTTGTGTTCATGCATCTGATTTGAGCTAGTTCTGCCCTTCGATTTGGTGAAATTGAGATGAGTTAGGGTTTGAGCCCCTGGCTCTTCTTCTGATCGATTTCACACACACACACACTAGTGTGTGTGTAGTGTTTTAATTAAATAAAATCAAGTTTTAAATCTTCCTCTTTTAGCCCCTCTAGTTTGTAACCTTATAATAAGGGTTATTACCCAAGTTTCCTTCTTTATTTTAAGGCACGTATTTAACTAGGTTATTATTCCTAGTTACTTGGTGGGTTCGGGGAAGTTATGACCCGTTTTATTTTTAAGTCCCGTTAAGTCGGGCCTTTCGTAACTTTATTTTCTCAAGCATTTATTTCCCCCTTTTAATTAATATTAGGTTTATTTATTACTAAACCCGTTTTCGGGGTGTTACAAGTCTACCCCCCTTAAAGAGGTTTCGTCCTCGAAACCTTTTCTTACATAATTCATTGAGTTTAAACTCAATGTATTTGAGCCGAGAAATCTTTTAAACATTACTTATACTTTTAACCAATTGTTAGTATTACCAGAAAAGTATGGTAACATCTTTTTTTTTTTGTTATTAATTGTCTACGTATCTCATACGACATAGTGCAACTCGAAATAACGTAATTTCGTTATTTCCACTAGTTTAGTTACTTAGCGATATTCATCCCTTTCATATACTATCGAATTCTTTATGGATCCGTTACTTTGACCCGTTTAAAAGTCTTTAGTGAAATCTTTCACTTTTAGCAACAGATTCTTTTGTTTTCAAATTTACTTATTCGGTTCAGTTATACCGAATCCAACGTTTTCGAGCAAACCAAATTTCTTGACTTGAATTGCTGACCTTAACCGGTCTCACTAACTAGACTTATTAGTCCAGTTACTTTTTACCGCTCGCTTGGTTATAATGTGATTCTACTTCACATTGCATCTCTTGACCGTGATCATGTCACATCATGTTTAATTTATATCAACCTTTCATTTTCGAAAATATCACTTTTCGAATATATTGTCTTGCGCCTATCAGTATCAGGACTTATATCTTTCATGCTTACTATTTAAATTCCTATCAGAATTTATGTTTGTAAAAACGTTATTTCTTACTAAAACCGAAGTTTTAGTTTTAGGATCTTCTCTTTAACTTTTGTCAATTACCCATACCAGGATATTGACAGCCCATAATTTATTGTTTTCCGTTCTTGTTTTACGTGGGGAATCATAACAAGTTCCCTCACCTTACACTATTGACCCGTAGGTTCCTTCACTTAATCTCGTAGGCTATTTCCTTAAGCTTTCACCTCTTTAAGGCGAGGCCCTTATGATCCCTTTGCTTCAATTCATGACCCGTGGGTCATTTTGGCCCCGTAGACCTTTACACTAATTAATATCCCGTAGGTTATGATGATCCCGTAGATCATCTTTTATTCGAATTTTTATTCAAATGCATACTTGTTTATATACGCATATGGCGTTAAGGCACCCCTTTTTATGTTTAGAATTATTCACCTTTACTTTTTAGATTTCGTTTGACCTTGACCGTAGTCTAAGGCTACTTTGTTTTCTTTCGAATTATCTTTCCGACTTCTTGACTTCTAATGTCAATTATACGTCGGTTTGCCCTACACTTACCGTTACCCGGTTCTTACCTATACTTCTTTACGTCCCATTACCCGGGTTCTTTTATTTTAATGTTTTTTTTAACGCCTATAACTCCTTTACATAGGTTTATTAATATTTCACACTTTTATTTATTCGATTCGCGCTTACTTACTTTAGCAAGTGTCATTCTTTATTAAATTTGTTTGACTTGTTCGTGTGAAAATTCATCACTTATGAATGTCAAACTTCAGTCTTTGTTTGACCTGCTCAGCTTTGAAATAGTTGAACGTAATTTATCAAAATTTTTATTTGCAGTATCTTATCGTCCTTTAGTCATGACCCAAAACCTGAGTCTTTTTTACTTTCCGTACGCGTTCCTGTTCCTCAGTCTACGCATGCGTTTAATTCCTTACCTATCAACCGGGTGTTTTACCGAAATCGTTATCATTGCACCCCCTTCCGGTATGCATTAAGACTTTATTTCGATTTACTTGGTCATCTTAGCGAAATCCGTCGCTTTTATTCGACCATGTCTTTTATTCTTTACGTGACCACCATTGGCGGCCTTATTAATTATGAGTGACGATTATCATCGTTATCCTTGCTTTACTACGACTAGAGTTAACAACCTTGATTATCTTTTTCGTGTGGGCAATTCCTTTGTTTTTATGACCCTGCGAATCATCTATACTTTGGTTTTACTTGCCCATTTTGTTCACCATGGCCCTTTCGTCCAAGATGACTTATTTTCGTGAATTTTCTTTTGATCATTCATTTATATCATCATTTACATTAATCCTTGTCCCTTCTCTCGGGCTCATTATCCTAATGTAATACGCTTCCGTCACTCGGCTGTGCGTTTACATTATTATCAACTATTTTGTTCATTTGTTTCATTTGGGTACTTTTTAATTTGTCCCATTCACCCCGTCCTTACTACATCGGATGTAAATGTGTCCGCTATAAGAAGTTCATGGTATCATATGCCACTACTTACTTGGCCAGAGTAAGCGATTAACACATGACACACATGACCTTTTTATAGTTTTCACATCACGCCCTATGTAAGTAATGCCTCTATTTGTTTCTCTTGGAAACAATATCCCGAATACATTTTCTATTCGGGTTTTTCCAAGTTTTTAATCTACATATGCAACTTTCAATTTCTATATATTTGTTGCATATTACTATTTGTGCAATTAAATTTAAAATGTGCACCTGGTAATGCTTGCCCTAACGGGCTTCTCTTGCCATTAGCCTTGTTCGCGACCGTTACGCGATTTAGGTCCTTGATGAGCATACTCTTCGGACCGTTCCTCTATCAAATCTGCGATTTGTTAAACTCTCGCTATCCTCATATGCGAGTGTCCTTCAACTAGAACATATACAACAATTAGTAATTTCAACATTAAAGGATGCCCGTATTATAATACAAGGCTTTTCTACTATACGCATCAACGCGTGTAATTTCGTTGACTATGTCTATTCTATATCGTTTTTATTGGTGTAACGTGTATTACACGATAACAATATGTGTTGTTCTCAACACTTTAATCATGCTAAACTACATGTACTTACCGGATTTGCGATCAAGCCTCGAACCGAACACATTTGTCAACAACCTTGAGCTCTGATTACCAACTTATAACACCCTTGTTATTATTTTAAGGTTTTCGTATGGTTTACGGAAATGAACATGTAATTATAATCACATGTACTTTGAATAATACGGTTAATTTAATTTTTTTTTCAAATGAATGTTTATATACATCATAATGAGTAGGAGATCGTCATTTAAATGTTACGACGATATATCATACGGAAGCTTTTAACTTTATCGTGTTCGGTTCCTCGTCGAGCTTGATCTTCATCCGGACACTCTTGGCATTCACCTATGATCAAAACCAACTTAAAAGTTAGTTTTGATAGTTAAATAATAAGTTTAAACAAGTTCCATGGGTCAAACAAACAAAAAAATAACATTTTTCCGGAACTAGGGGGCGTCGCGTGACGCCTAGCCCCCTTTTCAGCAGAATGCTGCTTAACAGTTGCTGTACATTCCCAGCATAACCCGATTTCACGGAAACGAGCATAACTCTCTCGTTTTTAATCCGTTTTACCCGATTCTTTTTCCTACGCGTCCGTAATTTATTTCTCCATCTTATAGAGTTAAAATCCGACATCCGGATTAACATAATCTCAGACTTTTAAGTCTTCGGCTCACTACCCTTTTTCCAAATATTGACCCGTTCATGATTTTATCACACCAACATGTTTATTTAACCTATAAACTCATGAAATTCATTATTTCAATATCTCCAATCATATTAATCTCAAATCACGGGTTTCTTACATAATAAAATCCCGTTTACGCTTAAATGCTTGTTTTGACCCGTTAAGGGTATTTATGTACTTTTAAGCTTAATTTACGCTCGTCCCTTGTATGCAACATAAGTCCACCCATTTATATTGAATAGTCTTCCACCACAATTATAATTGTGGTGGATTTAACGTACTTAAATACTTATTCCAAATTTTATCCCTCGGATATGTCATTTTACGGCAAGACGCGCTTTAAGGCGTTTAACCCTAGAAAGTTTATTCCTACAACTTTTATGCGCACCCAAGGGTTGCATGGTCATAATATAAGTTTCTAAACAACCTCTAAGGGTCGTTTGCCCGGTTGACCCATCAAGGGCTTTTTGGTCGATTTTAGTCCTTCAACTTGCGATGAAGGACTTTCACTAAATACTTGACCAATCATTGCACTTTTAACTATAAGACTATATATGCGTACCTGGCCCGGGTCAACAAATAGACCCGACTTATACCTTGCTTTAATTAACCAATATTCTATGGCGTCGCGATTATCCAAATTGCTAATCGCTCCTGATATCATACGACTTAACAATCACATTAGTCGATATTGTCAAATGGTGTTATCATCACCATTTGACCCGTTTGGACTATAAGACCAAAGATAAAAGCATGATTTTAAATTTCCAAATTCACCCAATTGCCCCATTTACCATAAACCATGGTTTTTATCATTTACACTTGTTCCGACTTGTGTCAATCGTGTCGGAACCCTTATTTTGGATATTACATCATTCGCATTTATAGTTTATAAAATATACACGTGTCCTACAAAAGGGTGTAAGTTTTACTTACATCGTATCCAAGCTACACTTTTCTTTTCCTTCTTGATCCGTTTGACCCGCTTTCTCCCCAAGCTTCACCTAGCTTGTTAAGCGCCAACTATTATTCGTCATTCGCAAGGTGGTTAGTTTAATCATGACTTAATACGATTATTCCACCTTACGCATTTCTATATCTAATTATCATTAATCAGATCGTAAGTCAGTTTGACTTTTTAAAAGTCAAATGCCCATTAGTATACTAAATGCATATTCGAGTTCATCAACTAGTTTTTGCATTCTTTAATTACCCGGTAGGCGTTATCTTTAGGCCACCGTTTTAACCAAAGTTCTAACCACGTTTATCACATTTCAATCACTTTAATTAGTTCAAGCGATTATCAAGACTAATTTATTCATTTCACAAGAACAAAGGGTTCTCATCTATAAGTGAGACCCATTCATCATATCACTAGCATTCATCCCAACACCTTATATAATCAAGTTTTTCATATGAACTAATATACTACACGATTTCATACTCCAATTTATATGAACGAAATTACCAATTTCATCATAACATACAAAAACCCACTTCAAGTCATGCATGAGCTTTCACTCAAACTTATAATTTGTTCAAGTATCTAACTTCAACTATCAATTATGACGATTTTTAGAACAAATACATCATCATCTTCACTACATAATCAAAACCCACTTAGCACATAGTAGGGTAATTATCAAATCCCTAGTTTTGAAAACAATTCATCAAGTTTTCTACTAGGGTTTGTTTCTAAACCAAGATATAATCACAATAACACGCATAGATTCAACATTCATTCCAGAATTTCGATTTTGATTGTTCATTATAATCTCAAAGTATCATCAAATCATAAAATTCGACATACCTTGTAATCCCCATGACTAGGTGATCATGAATTTGTGTTCATGCATCTGATTTGAGCTAGTTCTGCCCTTCGATTTGGTGAAATTGTGATGAGTTAGGGTTTGAGCCCCTGGCTCTTCTTCGGATCGATTTCACACACACACACACACTAGTGTGTGTGTAGTGTTTTAATTAAATAAAATCAAGTTTTAAATCTTCCTCTTTTAGCCCCTCTAGTTTGTAACCTTATAATAAGGGTTATTACCCAAGTTTCCTTCTTTATTTTAAGGCACGTATTTAACTAGGTTATTATTCCTAGTTACTTGGTGGGTTCGGGGAAGTTATGACCCGTTTTATTTTTAAGTCCCGTTAACTCGGGCCTTTCGTAACTTTATTTTCACAAGCATTTATTTCCCCCTTTTAATTAATATTAGGTTTATTTATTTAAGTCCTAATATTTACCGGGTTAAATTTTACCACTAACGGTATTTTACCCGTCCATCACTATTAACGAGGTTTGATTACTAAACCCGTTTTTTGGGTGTTAAACCCGACCTCCCCGAAAGCATCTTCCCAAGCAAAACAAGAGAACAGAAGGCTGAACACGCCCCGTGCTCAGTGAGCACGGGGGCGTGCCCAAGTGTCAGCATAAAAGACAAAGTTGTAGAAGCTTCCATTGCCCACCACGGGGCCGTGCTCAGCGGACACGGGGTCGTGGTCAACTATAAGATTCGCAGAATCCAGGCAAATCTTGATAGTACAGATATACTTCTGCACACGGGGTCGTGCCCAGCGGACACGGGGCCGTGGTCAACTTATAAAGACAAGAGCAATTAATGAAGAAAGAGAAGGATGTGGACACGGGGCCGTGCCCACTGGACACGGGGCCGTGCCCGAGCTTCTGTTCAGCCTATAAATAGGAGTGCTTGGCTCAAGCTCAAACCATCCCTTGGCACACCACCTCTCTCACACTTCACCCACCACCCACCACCACCACCATAACACCATCATCCACCACCATCATCCATTGTCCATCATAGAGTGTGTGAGTCGTCTCGGGATTCAAGATTGATCGTAAGAGTTCTTGACAATCAAGGCCATGTTTGCCTAAGTCTCTTACATCACTTGGTGAAGACAAAGTGTCTAGTGTAATACTTTTTATTTTTAATCTTTTCGCACTTTTTAATTGGTTATGTATTAATGACTTTAATAACTAGTTTCTTATGTTGAAGGTGATTCTTCCTTATCGTTTGTCCGTGGTGTCTTGGCATTATTTTACTGTCTATATAAAATAAAAGATTTTCACCATTCATATCTCCACGGTCTATATGGAGGTATGTTGGCTACCTGGTCGGGGGTTAAGGGAACGATTTGGTAAGAGTCTTGCCATTGTTCAGTGTATAGATCCTGCAAAGGACCTGGGTCAAATTTAGTAGGACCTCCTTCAATACTTAACGGTATTGGATGGCGGGGGTCCAAACTCTTTGATCCCCTCATAAGTTAAACTACTATTAATACTTTAACCCGGCTACTTAGGACTGTATCCCTGCTGACTCAGACTACTTAGCCGAGGGTAACGTCACCTTCAAAAGAGGGGCCTACCACAATATGCATTAATAACTTAATTAATTATCTTTCAATAATCCGACCCTTTAGGATTGTATCCTTGCTGACTCAAACTACTGGGTTGAGGGTAACGTCACCTCCAAAAGAGGGGCCTACTACAATAACTAAGATAATCTCTTAAATAGTGCAAAAGTGCGGAAATAATCAAAGGTTACACTAAACACGAGTCGGAACCAAGTGATTCATCTTGTCTATCTGTTTTATTTTTATTTTTATTTTCAGCATTTTAGTTAGTTTTTATTTTTCTTAGTTTAAAACCTTTTTCTAAACTTTTGATTTGATTAGACGTTGAGGATAAACCGGTACTAAAAGCTCTTGTGTCCTTGGACGACCTCGGTATCTTACCAACACTATACTACGCCCACGATGGGTGCACTTGCCCATATGTGTGTTTAGTGTTAGTAAATATCGTGTTTTATAAATTTAAAACTTGGCTAAAGAAAGTGTAAAAGGGCTTAAAATAAACATAAAAACCATAACACATTCACGCACATCAAGTTTTTGGCGCCGTTGCCGGGGACACAAGGATTTTAAGAAAGTTAGGAATCAACGGCCTAATCGTTTTTCTTATTTTTCTATTTTTTTAGGATTTTTCTTAGTTTTTCAGCTTCTGCAGAACTCAGCACGGGCCGTGCCCGCTGAACACGCCCCGTGCCTAATCATTGGAACTGGCAATCCTGTTTTAAGTCAGACAGTAAGCTGAACACGGGGCCGTGCCCACTCAACACGCCCCATGCCCAAGAGTCAGTTACTGAAAACAGAACCGTAAGATCCCGACGGTTGGTAATTTCTGAGACAAACATGGGTGATACTGATACTTTTTACTTTCGGCACTCTTATGGTACGTGGTGTCAATTATGTGGTGGTACCCATAAGGAATTAGAATGTTATTTTCTAAATTATAAGCCCCACTATATAGACCCATCGTTTCCTTGTATCCTTAAGAGGGGCGAAAGTAAAAATAATCCCTATCTCTCCCTCGAATGCTCCCAACCAGATTTTCTAGGAGAAATGCTTCTTGATGAACTATTTCAATTAGAAGATCTAATTCTTAATTGGTTAAAAGAACTTAGGATAGATTTCAATAATTTATCTCAAGATGATAACCAAGAAGAAGTGTTGGAATCGCATTCAAACAACTTCGTTGTCCCCGACGATACTTCTAACTCTAGTGAGGACTTGAGCGATAGTCGTCCCTGTGCCGATTGTGCCGTGAAGGACTCCCCATCGACTTCGTTCGATGCATACATAGACCTGAGTGATTCGGCATACACCTTCTTTAACGAGAGCCCGGAAAAGGGTTGGACTTGTCCACCTATATATAGCATAGGAATCACCCTCACCGGCAACCTCTTGCGTTCTCGTCTCAATCTAGAACAATTAAGGTATCTTAGGCACTTTGGGGTTGTTCCATCCAGTAAGGAACCGCCCGATCCAGAAAAGTTCCTTAAAAATAGACAAACTTCATAATCAGCCCTTCGACACGGGGCCGTGTCCAGGTCAACACGCCCCCGTGTCCACCAAAAGATTCCCTTCTGACTTTTTGTCAGAATACGGACAAAACGTGTCAGGATCTTGCCTGCACACGGGGCCGTGTCCAGCCGACACGGGGCCGTGTCCAGCATGTTGTCATTTTCTATAAATGCAGCCAAGAATCCTGCACATTTGGACCATCCAGGGACAGAGATTTGAAAGGATTTTCTAACTTACCATCCTAGGTATGTTCTAAAAGAAGTCTCTAACAAACATCTTGTCCTTTCCTCTTTTATCTATTACCTTCTTCTTCATCTTTCTTGTTTCAACACCTCCATTGAAGCTTGATCTCAAGCTTTATTGTGTTGATTATTGGATTTTTGTCCAAGGAATCTTGTTAAAAATAAGTTATACAACATTGTTTTAAGTTATTTCTGTTCAAAAATGCTTCATGAGTTGGAAAAATAATTTAAAACTCCAGGATTCCTTGTTCCGAAAATCTGCAGAAAGTTGAACACGGGGCCGTGCTCAATGAGCACGGGGCCGTGTCCGTGGTACTATTTCATTAAAATGAACTATTTTTGGTTTGTTTTCGTAGAATGTCTAGCCAAAACAGTGGAACCTCTTCTGCGCACTCCAGAAACAGTCGAAGGGAGAGAAGGTCATCAATCGAAGCGACTCTCGTACGTTACGTAATGGCATTACGTGAAGCTCTTGACGAGATGACTTCGGTAGAGGAGGTCCTAATAGACCGTATAAATTATCTTACGGTGGGGTTGGAAAACAGTTTTCAAGAAATAAACCTCTTGCACCAGAGGTTAAACATTCTTGTAACACCTCCCATGGAACCCATCCTCCCTCAAGAGGATTGGAACCTAGCACTTGGAATCCACAATCCTACCGGTTGGGACGACATTCCAGCGGAACCTCCTATTGAAGATCTACAAGAAGTCCCGGTGGAGGTTGCACCTCCTCAAACCGATGCCAATGAGCCCGCTTTTCTTCTCCCTAGGGAGATAGAAGAATAGCTCGCCGACGTGTGAGGAACCCATGCCCGGAGAAAGAAGTTTTTCTAGCCACATTTAACCGAGGGATTTACCTTTTCAGAAATTTTGCTAATAGAATAAGTAGTAGGGTAGAACTTCTTGGTTTAGATTTCTTGTGTTTCTTTGACCTAACTATCTAGTATTTTAACTTTTAGGACTACTATGTAATTCTCTCTATTACTTAATGAATGATGGTTTTAGTTAATTTGGTGTTTGGATGATGTTGGAACGAATAAAATACACTCAGGATGGCAAAGGATAACAAGGGAAACTTGAACCAACACCCCATGCAGGAAAACAGGGCCATCCGACAATTTTCTTCATTAACAGTAAGCTCGGCACGGGCCGTGTCCGCCCAACACGGCCCCGTGCTGCACAGTCTGCAGAAATGACCAGGTTCAGGTAACTGGACACGGGCCGTGTTCACCCAACACGCCCCCGTTTCCAGGCTTCTGTTTCTTTTGTTTAATTTTTGTTACTGGCACTTGAACACGGGGCCGTGCCCGGATAACACGGGGCCGTGTCCAGCGCCCAGTAACACAATTTTTTTGCTTTTTCACACCTTTTACACATTCAATCAACCTAAAAATTTATTTTTGGGATACATTGAGGACAATGTGTAATTTAAGTGTGGGGGGGGGGATGCTAAAACCTTGAATCTTGCAAGTCCTAATAACAAGGCTTACACAAAACTCTATTGGAACCGCTAATCACCCCAAATTTTTTTCAAAAATTTTCATTTTTTTACTTGTCTAGGTTTAATTTGGGAATTTCAAAATTCTAAAAAGGTTATATTTTTACAAATTTACAACCGATAGCGTCGTGATAAAAAGAACCAACATAAGAAAATTATGAAAAGGCATGACAAGCTTAATTAAAATTTGATATTATATACTTGATCACATAAAAACCCATTCCCACAAAAGTGAGTTTTGAGCCTTTATTGAGCATACAAATACATATCTTTAAATTAAATGCTCATTTTTCGTTTCTTGTGTGAATAGCCGCTTGGTTCTTACAACTCTAGAACTTGCCACGACGATACATTCCCGGTTCTTAGCAACTTAAACCCGAGTAAGTAAATGATGGAGGCATTAGGACTAACCCTTTTTATTTCTACACCATTATTTTTCTTTTTTTTTACCACCTATCCAAAATCCCCCTAGTTAACCCCTTTGAGCCTAAACCTTTTCATTTCTTAACCCAAACCAAACACCCTTTCACCCACCAAAACCTTTTTATTTTTAACCCTTTGTTTTAGTAACAAGCTCGGTTTTTCGCTTGACTTTGAAAAAAAAAATTTGTTTGGTTGATGAAGCAAAAGAAATAAACAAACAAGTTCATCAAAAATAACTTTGTTTGAATAATAGCTTCATCAAAATAAAAATTGCAAAAATAAAAAGTCTTTCGAAAATCGACGCTTTTTACGCTTTTTCGCCCTTTTCTACTAACCACTAACCCAATCACCTACCTTTAACCCTAGCCTAACCCTTCACCCAAAAGTCCTCTTGATATTTACAAAGGTTTATAGTTAAAAAGGAGGAAGATTGATTGCTTGGCAAGCCTATGGTAGGAGTAAGTTCCATGCCGCTCTCGAGTGATTTACTTAAATACATCTTCGGCCGAGTGTTGAGTGATCCCCCGTGAGGTATGTGAACTTGTATATAAATAGAATTTTAAAGAAGCATGTTATGCCCTAATAAGTAATTTATCTTATGAAAAGTTTTAAATAAATCATGACGAATAGGATTGTAAATAAATAAAAATAAAACGTAATAAAGAATCTTGGAAATCCCGACACTCTATGACAAGCCCAAAAACCTTCTTTTCTACCAATTCCATTTGGGAGTGTAAAGCCACATTATAAAGAGTTTTGCTTGAGGACAAGCAAAGATTCAAGTGTGGGGGTATTTGATGTGTGTAAAATGCAACATATAAATTACATCAATTGTGGCATAAAACTAACCCTTTTTAGTACTAATGTTGGAAAAAGTGTGTTTTTGTCTTCCTTTTGTATTTTCAGGATTAAATGAGCTGAAATTAACAAAAGAAGCAAAAAGGCAGCTAAATCTAACATAAATACAAGAAAAGGAACAAGCGTGGCATGCCCGACCTCCCCGAAAGCATCTTCCCAAGCAAAACAAGAGAACAGAAGGCTGAACACGCCCCGTGCTCAGTGAGCACGGGGGCGTGCCCAAGTGTCAGCATAAAAGACAAAGTTGTAGAAGCTTCCATTGCCCACCACGGGGCTGTGCTCAGCGGACACGGGGTCGTGGTCAACTATAAGATTCGCAGAATCCAGGCAAATCTTGATAGTACAGATATGCTTCTGCACACGGGGTCGTGCCCAGCGGACACGGGGCCGTGGTTAACTAATAAAGACAAGAGCAATTAATGAAGAAAGAGAAGGATGTGGACACGGGGCCGTGCCCACTGGACACGGGGCCGTGCCCGAGCTTCTGTTCAGCCTATAAATAGGAGTGCTTGGCTCAAGCTCAAACCATCCCTTGGCACACCACCTCTCTCACACTTCACCCACCACCCACCACCACCATAACACCATCATCCATCACCATCATCCATTGTCCATCATAGAGTGTGTGAGTCGTCTCGGGATCCAAGATTGATCGTAAGAGTTCTTGAGAATCAAGACCATGTTTGCCTAAGTCTCTTACATCACTTGGTGAAGACAAAGTGTCTAGTGTAATACTTTTTATTTTTAATCTTTTCGCACTTTTTAATTGGTTATGTATTAATGACTTTAATAACTAGTTTCTTATGTTGAAGGTGATTCTTCCTTATCGTTTGTCCGTGGTGTCTTGGCATTATTTTACTGTCTATATAAAATAAAAGATTTTCACCATTCATATCTCCACGGTCTATATGGAGGTATGTTGGCTACCTGGTCGGGGGTTAAGGGAACGGTTTGGTAAGAGTCATGCCATTGTTCAGTGTATAGATCCTGCAAAGGACCTGGGTCAAATTTAGTAGGACCTCCTTCAATACTTAACGGTATTGGATGGCGGGGGTCCAAACTCTTTGATCCCCTCATAAGTTAAACTACTATTAATACTTTAACCCGGCTACTTAGGACTGTATCCCTGCTGACTCAGACTACTTAGCCGAGGGTAACGTCACCTTCAA
The DNA here is from genome assembly GCA_030545235.1 of Helianthus tuberosus. Classification (NCBI taxonomy): domain Eukaryota; kingdom Viridiplantae; phylum Streptophyta; class Magnoliopsida; order Asterales; family Asteraceae; genus Helianthus; species Helianthus tuberosus. The sequence continues at coordinate 171,082,515 of CM060431.1, forward strand.
AAGAGGGGCCTACCACAATATGCATTAATAACTTAATTAATTATCTTTCAATAATCCGACCCTTTAGGATTGTATCCTTGCTGACTCAAACTACTGGGTTGAGGGTAACGTCACCTCCAAAAGAGGGGCCTACTACAAACACGAGTCGGAACCAAGTGATTCATCTTGTCTATCTGTTTTATTTTTATTTTCAGCATTTTAGTTAGTTTTTATTTTTCTTAGTTTAAAACATTTTTCTAAACTTTTGATTTGATTAGACGTTGAGGATAAACCGGTACTAAAAGCTCTTGTGTCCTTGGACGACCTCGGTATCTTACCAAAATTATACTACGCCCACGATGGGTGCACTTGCCCATATGTGTGTTTAGTGTTAGTAAATATCGTGTTTTATAAATTTAAAACTTGGCTAAAGAAAGTGTAAAAGGGCTTAAAATAAACATAAAAACCATAACACACTTCACGCACATCATTACCCTTACTAGTGGTTTGGCCCGGACGATAACTCAGGTGTCACCAAATTATTGTTATTATTATTATTATTATTTTTATTTAGTAATTATATATTTAAGTATTTAAATACGATAACACTTTATTTAAATAGTACCTAGTTATAATAATATAAATAATAAGTGTAAATTTAAATGTTAATAAATTATACGTCTATAATTTTTATTTATAACATATTATTTAACTTTTATTACTTAATATTTTAATTTTCAATTTGTTCTATTCAATTTTCTTTTAATAATACGTTTAGTAGTTAATAATAAGTATTGGTCGGGTTGGGCCATGTCGGGCAGCATGTCGCGTCAGAACAAATCACGTAAAAAAGTTATTTTTGTTCGAGTCAAAACAGTGTGCATAATAAGTCGCATTAGATTGCGTTCTCCAAAAAAACTACGTTTACTATTTATATTTTTATAATTAAATACTATTTAAATTATATATTTAAGATAGACTTATAATTTAACTTAAATTTTAAGACACTTAGGAAAATTTATAATGCATTTTTACAAGTCTTGATGTATAAGGAGCATGTTAATGTCCATCTTGTGATATTAATAAAGTATTCGGTGGACACAAAGATAAGTCGACTTGCCTTAAACACTCACTATATTTGGGTATTATTATTATGTACATATTTAGTAATTAAATACTTAAGTATTTAAGTAAGATAATATTTAATTTAAATAGTATTTAGTTATAAATCTATAAATAATAAATGCAAATTTAAACCTTAATTTGAAGTTTTATAAATATAATTACTATTATTATTATTATGTAAATATTTATTAATTATATACTTAATGCTTAATTTGTATTTCGTTATAAAAATATAAATAGTAAATGTATATTTAAATATTAATTTAAAGTATTATAAATAGGATATTAGTTAATGTTCTAAATTAAATAATCTCATGTGTATTATATATAATATATTAATTAAGAAAAGTTTATTAAATATAAGAAAATTAGTAACTATTATATAAAGCACTTGTACTCTAAGTTTCAAACGTTTTAACAGGCGCCTTAAAAAACTGTGAAATTACATCTCTATCCGAAGGATATGTTTTATATAATAACTAGTGGGGAACCCGCGCGTTGCGGCGGGGTCGACAGTGGCGGCAACAATTTACAAAACAGTTTTTCAATTCTATTTGTTTATCGGTCCTCGTGTGATATATCTTATAGTACTTTTGTTAGCTTCTTTATTCATAGCAGTTCACAGGCAAAGCTGAGCCAAGGCAAACTCTGGCTTGACTAACTTATAAACCTGTTGGTGCATGCGTCTGTCGACTTCGTCTTGTATCGAGTCTTGTTAGTAGAATGATAGATCAGAGCATGTATTTCAAGATATGGTAATTTCGCTTGAAGGAGATGATTTCGCTTGAAAGAGGCCTGGTCAGTTTCAAGCGAAATCAACATGTTGAGATTCCGCTTGAACTGACATCTTGTCACATTCAAGCGAAATCAGGACTCTATAAATAGGATGTCAAGCGAAATCATTTATAACGATTCCGGTCAGTGTAACGAAGTGCTGCCGAAGTGTCCATAGACTTGTAATTGATCTAAAATCAATATACGGACAGTTTAAAGTGTGAATCTAGCTGAATTGAACTCGATACGTTTGTTTCCGCCACTCGTATTGAGATAAACTCTTCTGATCGACTCGTTCGGGTCTGAAAACGATCCCACAAGTGGTATCAGAGCTCAGGAGGAAGAGTTCATACCAATTCAGTTGCAAAATCTGATTTTCTACACCTTCTTTCAAAATTTACAACTTTTCACGGGTAAAAACATCTGATTTTCACATATCATGTGCGTAATGTTGTTTTAATAAACCCTAGAAAGTTTCAGACCTTAATTCGATCATTTGATTGATCAATTGGACAAAAATCAGACCGAAAGTATGACATCATGCTGATTTCGCTTGAATAGTTCTTGTTGATTTCGCTTGAGAGTGAACTTTGGATTGATTTCGCTTGAGAATTGGAGTTGATTTCGCTTGAAATCGATATTTCGCTTGAAATATTGAATTGATTTCGCTTGAACAGGTTTCGCTTGAGAAATTTTGTTGATTCCGCTTGAAACTTGCTTTTCAGCATTCAAAGTCTTGATTTCGCTTCAGTGGTAGTTTCGCTTGAAAAGCTATTTCGCTTGAAAGTTAGTATTTCACTTGAACAATTTGTTTTGTGAACTTTTGACAACTGAAGACATGGAAAACGAGTTTTATAATGCCTTTTGCTAGCCCAATGACTGTTACTCAGAACACGATGCTTGAAAATGAAACTGGAACAACACAAAAACCGCCTAAGCTATTGGACATTGATGATTTTAGTGGATGGGCCGAACGATTTGGTAACTGGGTTGAAGCTTATCATTTAGATGCATGGGAACATACTGAAGTTCAATATTTTAGACCAGTTGGTAGCGATCGAGAGAAAATACCAATTAGAGATTTGAGTGCTGAGGAGAAAAAGAAATACAAAGATGAGAAGTTGATGGTTAGTTTGTTGCAACAGGCGATTAAAGAAGATATCTTGATTTTACTTCAACATAATGGAACTGCACATTCGATATGGACAGAATTAGAAGCAAAGTTTCTTGGTAGTGATGACATGCTTAAGAACAAAAAGTCATTGATGAAGAAGGAATTCGATTTGTTCCGAGGTTTAAGAAATGAAAGCACCAAGCAGATCATTGAAAGATACTGCAATTTATTGAAAAACATGAACAGATTGAGTATCAGAAAGGATATAGATGAGTTGATTGAAAAGTTAGCTGATGCGTTGCCACATGATGAGTGGGGCACGTATCTTATGATGTTGAAAAACAAACCGGGTTTTAATGATCTAACATTGAGTGATTTTATTAAACAGCTTGAAGCTCAAGAAATGGAGCAACGAAAGATAGCGAGAATGAAGAATTATGATGGAGAGCAAGACATTGGTTTATACTACAAAAGTGGTGTTAATGACAAAACCAAGTTTTCGCCAAAAGTTAAAACTGCTTTCAATACAACGGGATCTTCTGAAAAGCCATCTCAAGGATCAAGTAACAAGACGGGATTTTCTTCATTTCCAACATTTGATCCACACTTTTCTACAACAAAGAGTGGCAAAGTACTTCAATGCAACATTGCATTAAACCTTGAAAATGATCAGAATTATACCGAGGAAGTTGCTAAAAGTCACATGTCTTTGTTGGTAACTGTGCTTGAATCCTATGGAGGTTTAGTAGCAGGAAAGATCGGAAATCCAATGCTAACAAAAGAGGATTACGATCAAATTGATGCTGAGGAGATGGAATTGATGGATATAAAATGGTGCATGGCTAGTGTACTGAGACGAGCTGAAAAGTTTAAAGAAATTACAGGCAGAAATGATTTTCGCGATGCACATGTTTCAGCTTTAGGATTTGATAAGTCTAAAGTTACTTGTTTTCGATGCAGGGAAAAAGGGCATTTCAAGAGGGAGTGCACAAATCGTGAAGCAAGTGGAGCTCAAAATCCCTTTGGAAACAATGATTACTATCGAAAAGCGTTATATCATCAAGTTGCTCAACAGCCACATCAACAACAACAGCCACAAACAGCTCATGGTAGGAAAGAAATTGAAGATTCAAAGAGAGCATGTCTTGGTAATCAAGAAAATGGAAAAGGTTTCAGTTGGGATAAATACATTCCAGAAGATGGTAAAGTATGTGTGGCAGAACAAGAAGATGAAAAATTGGCAGAAGGTTTCAGTTGGGACGATTATTGCCCAGACAAAGAATTCCTGGCTAAAGGATTTGTTGCTCAGGTTATCAATGATTATACTGATGATTATTGGGCAGAAAAAGTCAGAAAACGTTTAAATGGTGAAGTTGAGAAAAAGAAAGTAGTTGCAGAAGAAGTTCAAGTAAAAGTAGTTAAAGAAGTTCCAGTATTTGAAATCAAAACAGAAAAAGAGGTAGTTAAGGTTGCTGAGAAATGTATGAATTGTGATTCTCTGATAATGCAGAACAATGAATTGCTGCATAACATAAAAAGGTTGAAAGAATCATATGATACTTTGAACAGAGAGATGAATAAGTACAACGAGTCAAGCAGTGAACAAGCTGTAGCAATGAATACACTCAGAGGAGCTTACATGAGACAGCTTGACGATGTCAACTACTACACAGAGAAGTGTGCTGAGCTTGAATTGAAGTTGGCAACACAAAGAATTAAAACTGAAAGAGTTAACAATTTATTAAAAAGTTACTCATGTTCTACTTTTGTTGTTGACAGGATTTACCCCATAGTGGAAAAATTGAAGACATTTGAAGAAGAGAAGACTTTGGAAGAAGAAAAGTCTGTGACAAAAGAAGATGATGAAGTGAATACATCTGGTAAGAAATCAAGTGTGGTTTATAACAAATGTCCGCCTCCTGTTGAAAATGCATATTCTCCGCGAAATGCTAATTCTGAAAGAGTTAAAAAGGCAACGAACTTACAGTGGGAGTCTAAGTCGTCAGATAATTTGCCAGAAAGTATAGATGTCACTTTTACATCGTCCGATACTGATCATGAGTCCGAGTTAATTAAAAAGGTGGTCGATCAGGTGTTGGATAAGGATGAATCAGAGGAGTCAATGTCGGAGTCGAAATCAGAGTCCAAGTCAAAGTCCGACATGTCAAGTCAAAAAGTCAAACAGGAAAATCGGGTGTATAATAAAGAATTTTTGTTATCAAAATCTAATTTGAATGACGAACCGGTCAAAGTAGCATATACTTTGATAGATTCTGACAAATTATATTCTGATGAAGTTTTTCCAATAAGAGGTGTTAAACCGGAAATGATTAAAAAGGTTTTCAAACTGACAGAAATTAATATTTCTGAAATAAAAGATGCAAATCTTTCTGAAAAACCTAAACCTTATACCTCAAGAGTTCAACAACGTTTAAACAAGAAAATGGGTTACAATTATGGTTATAGTTTTCAAAAGAAACCAAACCATAATGGTAATTTCAAAAAGAAAGGTCTTGGTTTTATTCCACCGAAAAATTATAAAAATGAGAAAACTTATAAACCAAAAACTGTTTTTGTTTCAGGAACAAGTGCTGAGAAAGAACAAAAGAGTTCATTCTGGAAGGAGACGAACAAAGAATTCCTTGCCAAAAAGCAAGAAGAAATGAAGAAAAGCACTGCTCAAAAGAAGATAGAGACGAGAACCTGTTTTCAATGTAAAATAGCTTGGTCACATTGCCAGAAATTGTCCAAAGACAATTCAAATAAAACAGGGAGTCTCTGATAAACTGAAAGAAAAGATTGTTGAGGAAACTGAACTTATAACCAGAAAATTTACAGGTTTTGAAAATTCAACTTTTGAAGTTGGAGAATGTTCAAAGAATGTTTTAAAAAGAAAAGAAAATCTGAAAAATCAGAAGTGGGTGGTTAAGGGTTCAGGGAATAGTTCTGGTGATGAATCTGATTCCACAAAATCAGAGGAGCCAAAAGTTGTTATGAAAGAAGAGAATTTAGTTCCGATTGTGGATGATGCAAACTTTCCACCATTGCGGGCTGAAAAATTTAAGAAGAAAGTTGGAAAAGTCGAAATCTCAAATCAATTCTATTCTCAAAAGAAAGAATTTGATGTTGAGAAAGTGTTTAATGGAAATGTTAAAAAGATTTTTGGTAAAATGGTCGATGGGAAGGTAAAAGGGGTGAAAGAATTTTATAAAACAAAAAAGAAGTGTTCAAACTCCTGAAGAAGTTGAGAAGGTTACACCTAAAGCTGGTCAGGCTTGGTGTCTGTATTCTTTACTTATAATCCTGACTTGCCGGAGCTCCCAAGTTGGTAATCGCGGAGCATGAATCGGCATCATTTATTGTTTAAGAAAATTGTTTTTGTACAAGTATGACTTGCCGGAACTCCCAGGTTGGTAAGTGAGGAGTAGGAATCGGCATCTTGAGAATTCAACTTACATGAGGTATTGGTTGGTAAGCCATGTGGTTGAAAAAAGATATTTTTACAAGTGGTAAATCAGGGACATTAAGTTGTATCTGATTTCCTACAAGTGGTTGAAAGACAAAATGATGAACCAAACCCCGAGTTTACAAGTTTGAATACCTACAAGTGGTAAAATCAACAAAACTTATTTTCCGGAAAAACCATTTGATTAAAACAAACTTAAGTGTTTTGAAATCAATGGGAAAATAGTTTGTTGTGAGGGGGAGTTCTGATTGTTTATGCCAAGTGGATGGCGATGTGAAGCGATTTGATATCAGTTGTCAATTTACTTGTACAGTTTGTTTTCAAATTTCCTGAAATGTGTTTGCATTTTAGGGGGAGTAAGAAATTTCAGAAAATCCAAAAACATTTGAAAATTTTGAAAAATTCAAAAACATGATAAAATGAAAAAAATGAGTTTTGTTGTCAAAAAGAGGAAATGATAGTACATCAGTGGACTGTCACGACATGCTAAAGAAATGGAAAGTAAAAATGTGATAAACGGTCTCACTAAAGATGTGACGGTAGGCTCAGTTAGACCAGTAGATTTGCGATAACGATACATACTTAAATGAAAAAGCCTAGTTCTAGTGGGAAACATGGTCAAAAGCATAGTACTTAGTTTTGTCCTTCTTGATTGTGTGCCTACTCAGTAATCGCTGATTGTCGAATGACATAAAACTGGTTAAGTTTGTGAACTTTCACAACTTTGCTAAAAAGTCACTGTGATTGTGCATTTTATTTTGCAAAGATTTAAACTTGTTTTATTTCTTTATTTTTGTTTAAGCTGAAAATCGAAGCTCGAGCTCGGCTTTGTTTTTAACCAAGCTTGCTTGGTTCAGCTTGTTTTTATAAAGAAAACTTAATATATGACTTTCAAAATTCAATAGTCCAAAAGAACATATTCAAAATAAGTTCAACTTGCTACAATACAAACCAATATCAAGTTCAACCAAACAAAAAAATAAGTTTCAAATTTTAACAAAATACAATATCAGTTTATTAGCATGAGAAACAACCCCCAAATATGCCACAAATATCCATTTGCACTCTTAATATTTGCAAATAACAATCGCCTTTTTTGTAATAAGTTAAAAATTTTTGTAATATGTTACAATGTATATAATAATAACATATTTTAAAAGTAAAATATTTTAAACTAAACGCAAGCTAACGAGTGAGCCAACACGGCTCGTTACGAGCCGAGCTAGGCTCACTTTCAAATCGAGTCGAGCCGACCTGGCTCAGTTTCAAACCTAGCCATATCGAGTGAGCGTTTTTCGAGCTAAATCCGAGCGAGCTTCGAGCCACGAACTTTTTGGGCAGCCCTATTTAAACTTGTGTATTACTCGGAGTTGTATAATTTTATAATCTATACAAAAAGTTATATTAGTTTTTGTTAAATGATTATACTCATCTTCAAAGTACCATCAATACTTTCGAACAACATAAAATAAATATTAAATACATCATATAAACAGATACATCAAAAGTGTATTAATATATGAAAAAGAATGTGCTTGCAATTATGTTTTGTATATTAAGATTATGTACATGTAAGTATCCATGATGAACTGAAGTATGACAATAAAAGCTAGATAACAACTAAACCTAGAAATCTTGAATAAAAAAAATATATAGTTTAACATGTTAAGGATAGAAATTTAGAACTAACATAGTAAGGCAACCAAACGAAATAGCGGCATCCCAGCTCTAGTAATTTGAGATAGAAAACAGGCCATGGCTGCTATTAACAAATGAATGCTAAAAACTTGATAATAGTCTTTGAGATTGAACTGGATCACAAAAAAATTGTATAAAAAATTAAAACATTACCAAAAGCATCAGACTTGAAGAGCTATTACTTATTATTTCTCTGAACCAAAAGCACCGATTTTTTTCTGTTTACAAAATGGTTGCAATCATTGAAACCAAATGAAAGAAAACGCAAGGAAGCAATGCGCAAGTGATGATATTTTAGCATCACGAAGAAAACACCAAGACAAAAAATGTTGATTTATAGAAAATACACACAATTATGATGAAGCAGGATCAATGAAGAATATATGCCAACTTTACCATTCAACTCTGGTTGTATCTGTGGTTGCCCTGGAGGAAAATGAGTAATTTGAGGATTTTGTGTTCCATCCCAAACTTCAGCAACTCTGTTGTCATTTGCGGCATGGAAACCATTAATAAAAAAATAGATCAATAAACATCCATTAATAATTACATAATACTATATTAAAACCTTATTCTTTTGATGCAAAGAATGTTCCAACTTGAAACAGGAAGTGGTTTTCAATGAAAACTCTTGAATAGTTTGTGAAAACTGGTAATACGGGCACAGATAGGCACCGTAGAATGTGTTCCGTGTCAATCCAACCGGACGCATATCTGAAAAAACCACATATTTTGACCCAAACCCGTAATCGAACCAGCCCAACTGATCAGGTTTGATGAGAATTTGTATTCAACTTGATCAAGCATTCACTACATCTAGATTGTTTTTTTTTACCAGCAAGAAGTAATGAAATAAAAGGCCAGCGCGTAGCTGGAAAAGGATACAAACAGGAAATCAGAAAGAAAACACAGTACAATGCGACTACACAAAACAAGAATCTGGGCTGCTGCACCAAGTATTCCAATCTATCGAGCGATGTTTGGTTCTATTTTTAACCCACGAGAAAAGCTGAGAAACAATAAGAGTCATTGTGTCATCGATCGAACGAATAATGCCCCTGAACGTCGCCTCGTTACGAGCCATCCAAATAAACCAAAGGGATGCAAAAATAATGGCGTAACCCAGCTTGAGCGATTCTCTATTCCCTCTCCAACCAGCAGTGATACCAAGCAGATCTTGAACCACCCCAGCCATGTAGAAATTCCTTCTGCTCCACCAAGAAAGGCGTCTCCAAATTTCTGCAGCGTACTCACAGGAGACGAAGACACGATCCCTAAGATCAGTGTGGGCACTGCAGAATCGACAGAGATCTGTGTCCAGATGCACCCCTCGCCTGATAAGGTTGCTCGATAAAGGAACCTTGTCAAGCACCAATCTCCAAACGAAACAAGCAGTCTTGATAGGAACCCACTTACACCAAAAGAAGTCTTTAGTCGCAGCCACATGGGAGAGTCGTTGATTCAGCAGCCTTCTCACAGAGCTAACAAAGAAAGAACCGGACGAATCAACCCCCCAAACCCAGATGTCTGACCCAGAAATATATTGTAACACCTCGAAAATTTATGCCCAATAATGTATCGACACGTGGCATGAGCTTTAAACGTGTAAAAGATCACCTATGAAGGACTAAAGTTAACAAACAAAGAAAGTATGTGAATAAGGGTTCAAAGTGTCAACAATGGATAAATATACCTTACAATAACCCCACACGATGTTTATACTCTTAAACGGATGAATCATGGATCATACGAAGCTAATTGTGAGAGAAATTGGGAAATTACAAACTACAGGGGTTAAATGTGTCAATATGTTTAAAGTATACCTATGAGTGACCTTTTAGCAAACCCAAAGCTTTGTAATGATTAATTATACTCACTAGAATAAGTGGTAAAAAATTCACAAGGTTTCGATAAAGTATGAGAAAGTTATGACAACATTCGTATACGAGGGGTTAAAAGCGTCAACGTTGAAATCTGAGGCCTTACGGGTGATCACAAGGTTAACCGAGGACTTAACGGTGTTTGGTTATGTCATGGAGCCCTTAAAAGTCTAGTTAGAGGGCCAAAAGTGCAAGAAATAAACTCAAAACCACGTTTGGAAGGACCAAGGACCTAAAATGCAAAGTTTGAAACTTGTTTGGCCTGTTCTGATCAGCCACACGGGCCGCATAAGGTATCAAGGGACCCTTACGCGGGCCGCCTGAGCACCCTAGCGACAAAAAACAAGCACAGGTGCCAGTTCAGGCCTGTTAACCGACTTATCTCGCTTGTTTTGCATACCAGGGGCTGCCCCAATGGTATTTCATGCATAGGGGGCACTTGTAAGCATCTCATATCACCTGTAGACTTCCTTGGCATGATCCTAGATGATCAAAATGGGTATATAAGGAGCTTCAATGTTGCAACTCTTGTGCACACTCACTTGAAACTCTCACAACTTCACTTCTGGAGAATTTTGGAGCTCAAGCACCCTTTCTAGGAGTCACTAGTCGTGCTTAGGACCATTGTAAGTGTCCTTAACTTTCTTTGATTCAGTTTAGCTTAGTTAATTAGCTTAAAGTCAAACCATCGTAATTAGAGTTTGACTTCGTAATTAATCATAATCTGTCCAGTCAAATTTCAAATTGAAAGTACCTATGAGTTGGTAATTATGTGGGAAATAAACCCTTAAAAGGGCACCCTCTGATTCCCACTCTAACTAGGTCAATTGTCGGGTCAAAGCTAACCTTAAAAAGTCAACAGAAAGCTTATTTTCAAATCAATGCATAATTAGCAATGTAGGAGCCATGCAACCTGTTTTATCATTAATATAACTTGGTAATTAATGTAAGAACATGTCTAAACATGTTCAACCCGACAATTTTCAGTTTAGGCTCGGTTCGGAACCGAAAGTCGCATAATTTGACTTTTGCTTTGACTTTCAATTCTGACCCAATGTAGCATGTTTTAGAAATGCCTTAGAGCCTTATTAGGACCAGGTTTCATGTTAGTATAACCCTCTGTGATTATACAACTTGGTTCATTAGTTATCCGATTCATATGCATGTTTCCGTTAAATGCTTAAATGTTGACTATTATGCCCATATGACCTTAAAATGTGATTTTTGAAAATGTAAAAGAATAGAAAACTTAGTTACTGATTATTAGACTTGTCCCTAAAATTTGACATCAGTTTGGGGTCTAGATTAGGAGTTATGCTCATTAGCGTAATTAGAAAGCTTTTTATAAATTAAACGACGTAATTAGCATATAGCCTATCTAAACCCAATTTTTAATACCAAACTTTTTACCTACTGATATAAAATAATATTTTGGGACTTTTGAAGATTTTTATTTAATTTTAGGCTGAGCATAACATAGAGTTCTAAGCTTGATTCGGTAATTGCCGGTTTTGCCCTTTTGGGCTATAAAATGAGTTTTACAAATTATTTTGATACCAAACCTTTTCCTACTGATCTAATATGATAAATAAAATATTTTGAGCCTTCTGGAATAATAAAAATATCAGCTTTCCTTTAAAAACCCGGAAATAGCTCAAAATCGCCTTTTTAAGCGTTTTTAACGCATAGTATGTATTAAAATTATTTTTAACATATAAGGCTTGATACCTACTGATATATTAAGTAAATTTTTATATTCTGAAATTAAGTAAAAGTTTTTAAACTCAGGTTTCCAGTTTTGACCTTTTAGGCTTAAGTGAAATTACCAAAATGCCCCTTCGGTGCATAGTTTAGTTATAAATGGTAAATTTCACATTTATGTAATACCCTACTGATATAACCTATTAATTTAAGTATATTTACTGTTTATATCAGATCTGTAACTCAGATTATTATTTAAACTCTTTTATAACCTTTAAAATGACCAAAATACCCCTACGGGGCATAGTTTGTGTTTAAATCCATTTTGGGCATAATAGAAGATATCTTACTGATGTCACAACATATGTAAGGCATATTAACTTAGGAAACCTGTATATGACTCATATGGTTACCCGTTACGCATCTTGCGCGTTCGGTTCGGTTTATGTAACTAGTTTGCATAAATTGACCGAAACGGGTCAAACCTTATCATTTTTGTCTCAAAATCCAGAATGTGTTTAGTTTACCCATATTTTACAAGTCTTCAAACTTGTCGGGTCTAAATCACATTCTATTCCGGTCTTCGCTTAAATCGTGCGTTTGAACTGTATCTTCCTTTAAAACTAACCGGTCTAAGTTTAGGCTTAATTAAAGACCCGTTAGTAATCTAATAGTATTAAAAACCTTTGTTCCAGAATAGGAGACCCGGTAAAAGCTACGTGCACTTGCTATTTGTGATTATTACTTACAAAGGTAAATACTTTTAACTTATTTTCCTTTATACGGGCTTGGGGTACGGTATATAAAATACCACTTGGTTGGGCATTGAATTTTTAATTGTATGAAGATTAATTTATTGAAATGTCCCGTTTAAGTTGTTTTGTTTGCTTAAAGCCTTTGGGGGGTTAATGACCATGTCCCGGATATCCTTGGCATCATTTTAAGAAATGGCCACGACCTAAGCACGGGGTGTAGGCGTACACCCGATAGTGCATATATAAATAATAAGGTATAACCGCCGGTTACGGGAATAACCCGCTGCGGGACTATATCATGTGGTGTGTCTATTAATCTTTAACCCGGTGTCAATCCGGGCTACTGAACGTATAACGAACATGTAATTCTTTTACAAGTTTATATATAAATAATTATCCCAAGTTATAAAAAGTTTTGTGCCATGTGCATTCAAATCAATTTTCTAAACCTTTTCAAAATGAGTCAGTTAATTGTATTTACCAGTGTAAACTGACGTATTTTCCCAAAAAAGGTTAAGTGCAGGTACTACTCGAAATAGGCTGGCCTCTCTTTAGCATCAATAAGAGTCTCGCAAGCTTGGATGCATTTAAATCTGATGAACTACGTTTCCTGTTTATTTGATTCGCCTGTGGATCTTTTTCAACTATTTTGTGATACTTGGATATTACAATTTATTCGGTTGAAATAAAATCTATCTTTTGCTTCCGCTGTGCATTTAAAATTGTGTTGTTTGACTATGATGATATCAACTACGTCACGATACTCCCCACCGGGCCCACCAGTAATACGTAGAAATACCGGGGTGTGACAGGTTGGTATCAGAGCCAACACTGAGTGAATTAAACACTAGCCTTTTGTGTTTAATCTCAGTTACACAGTTGCACATTCCTAAATTTTCGAGTCTAGACAAAGAACTTAGGACAAAATCCTGATTTGTTTTATTTTTGTCCTTTATATATTTTTCCTTGTTGTTATCTTTGTTTATGTTGACAGGTTCAATCATGCCACCAAGATTCATCAGGGGAAGAGGAAAGGCACCAATCACAGGCCAGGACCATGAGGCCGGGCCCTCACACAGACGAACCCCACCAGCCTCGATGAGTACGAGTCCTTAGGAGCATTGGAGGACGTATATAGAGCCAGCGAGGCGATCCGTCTCGCTAAGTTCGTCACCATCCTATCACCACTCCTACGGGCCTCATTCTGAAAATGAGCCCCATAACTCGCAGCTGTCTTTTATCCCCCTCCAGGGATCCAGCCCTCACTATTCCTTCGACGACCTGACACCAGTCTTCCAAAGTCGGTTCAACCCGGCAAACTACATTGAAGAACCAGTGGGTTTTAACCCACTAGGACCTGAAGACCACTTCTCGGGAGACCATGCGATGGACATGGACGAGGACACCGATCCCGCAGAACCACCGTCCGGAACCCCTAACCATCCCATCGAAATTTCAGATGGGTCACCTTTTGTGGGATCACCTTATAATGGTCCCGACAGCTATGAGGAGAGGTTCAGACAGATTGACTGGGTGTTTACTCCCAGTTACCACAACTTACCACAGCCGCAGCAGCCACAGCAGGATCCCTCCGAGGATTCTCGTTTCGTCGCGGTCACTCCGCCACCACCACCAGCTCAGCAACAGCCTCCGGAGCCACCGAGGCGAAGAAGATCGAACGCACGGATGTCCGTGTGAGGAGGAGTGCGTATCAGCACCCCTCAACCTTCAAGTGGCAGCCGCTACCCGCCACTCCATGAAGACCCGCAGATGGGTGGGCCTTCAAACCCCGTCTCGGAAGTAGACTCTGCGCCTGTCGCGCCACCACCATTGGGCTTTGGCGTCCCAATACCTACATAAACTGGTTCGGCGGCGTATAATCCCTTTGAGCAGCCGATCCACACCAACTATAACTATGCCGAGGCTGACCCTTACCTGGTAGCAGCGGCAAACTACAATGCCCATTAAGCCGGGTGATAAGCCCAAGTGTAAGGTCTGTAAGAAGCACCATTTCGGGAGGTGTAGATTTGAATCGAAATCCCAATCGCAGCCAAGGCCTTGTGGGATTTGTAAATCTTCTGAGCACAAGACATTGGACTGTAAGAAAATCAAGGATGCGACGTGCTATAGCTGCAATGAAAAAGGGCATATCAAGTCCAACTGCCTGAAGTTTGCAAAGAAGGCTGAGGATGGGAAAAAGACCAATGCTAGGGTCTTCCAGATGAACGCACAAGAGGCGATCCAGAATGATAATGTTATAACAGGTACCTTCCTTATTAATGATGTTTATGCAAGGGTGTTATTTGATTCTGGAGTAGATAAGTCATTTGTTGATGATAAGTTTTGTAAATTGTTAAACCTACCTGTTAGAACCCTAAGCATAAAATATGAGGTGGAATTAGCCGATGGTGCCATAGAAACCGCATCAACCGTGTTAGATGGATGTTTCATATCCATTAGGAACCACTCTTTTCCTTTGTCCCTACTTCCTTTGAAGTTAGCCGGTTTTGATATAGTTATAGGCATGGACTGGTTATCTCATAACCAGGCTCAGATTATTTGCAACAAGAAGCAAGTGGTGATCAAGACTCTGTCTGGTGAATCACTTACCATTCAGGGAGATACCCAGTATGGACTGCCTGAGCAAGTGTCTATGCTTAAGGCATATAGGTGTTTGAAGAAGGGTTGTGTCATTTATATGGCACAGGTAACTATTGAGGAGCAGAAGCTTAAGATTGAAGATATCCCCGTCATTTCTGAATATCCCGAAGTATTCCCTGAAGAACTACCTGGTTTGCCACCAGATAGGCAAGTAGAATTCAGAATTGACATTATTCCAGGAGCAGCACCTGTTGCAAGGGCACCTTACAGGTTGGCACCAACAGAGATGAAAGAGTTGAAGACTCAGCTAGACGATTTATTGGCAAAAGGGTTCATTCGTCCTAGTTCATCTCCTTGGGGAGCACCAATCCTGTTTGTGAAAAAGAAGGATGGGTCGATGCGTCTATGCATCGATTATCGTGAGCTTAATAAGGTCACTATTAAGAATAGATATCCATTGCCCAGGATCGACGATTTGTTCGATCAACTTCAAGGGGCGAGTTACTTCTCCAAGATCGATTTGAGGTCAGGCTACCATCAACTGAAGGTTAAAGAAGAAGATGTACACAAGACTGCATTTAGGACTCGTTATGGTCATTACGAGTTCTTAGTGATGCCTTTTGGGCACACTAATGCACCAGCAGCATTCATGGATCTCATGAACCGTGTCTGCAAGCCATACTTGGACAAATTTGTTATCGTCTTCATTGACGACATTCTGATTTATTCAAAGAATCAGGCCGACCATGAGAAGCATCTTCGATGTATTCTGGAACTGCTTCAACAGGAGAAGCTCTATGACAAGTTTTCGAAGTGTGAATTCTGGCTTCGTGAAGTCCAATTTCTTGGACATGTTGTTAGTGAGCATGGTATCCAAGTAGATCCCGCTAAAGTTGAAGCTGTCATGAATTGGCAAGAGCCAAAGACGCCTACTGAGATTCGTAGCTTTCTAGGTTTAGCAGGATACTACAGGCGATTTATTGAAAACTTCTCAAGGATTGCAGCACCCCTAACTTCATTAACCCGCAAGAATATCAAGTTTGATTGGGGTCCTAAGCAGCAAGAATCTTTCGATATTTTGAAGCAGAAGTTGAGCAACGCTCCAGTACTGACGTTGCCAGATGGAATTGATGCATTTGTAGTTTATTGTGATGCATCGCACGCAGGTATGGGATGTGTGCTTATGCAGAAAGGCAAAGTTATTGCCTACGCTTCTCGACAATTGAAAGTGCATGAGAAGAATTACACCACCCATGACTTGGAGTTGGGTGCCGTTGTATTTGCACTAAAACTATGGAGACATTACTTGTATGGAACCAAGTGCGTGATCTATTCAGATCACAAGAGCCTTCAACATCTGTTCAATCAGAAGGATTTGAACATGAGGCAGCGACGTTGGATGGAAACCTTGAATGATTATGACTGTGAGATAAGATACCATCCAGGAAAGGCAAATGTGGTTGCCGATGCCTTAAGTAGAAAGGAAAGGGTGAAGCCCATAAGAATCAATGCCAAGAGCATTGAATTAAAGAATAGTTTGAATGAAAGAGTGTTAGCTGCACAGAAAGAAGCTGTACTAGAAGCTAACTATCCGGATGAGAAGCTAGGAGTAACTGCTGAACAGTTATCCTATGGCAAAGACGAAATCCTAAGATTAAATGGACGAATATGGGTTCCAATTTATAGAGGACTTAGGGATGTGATCCTCCAGGAAGCCCACAGTTCTAAGTACTCCGTTCATCCTGGGGCTGATAAGATGTACCAGGATCTGAAGGCAAATTTTTGGTGGATAGGTTTAAAGAAGTCTATAGCTACCTATGTAGCCAAATGTTTAACGTGCGCGCAAGTTAAAGCTGAACACCAAAAGCCGTCAGGTTTGCTGCAACTACCTGAACTTCCCACATGGAAGTGGGAAATGGTGACAATGGATTTTATCACCAAGTTGCCAAAGACAAAGAAAGGAAATGATACTATTTGGGTGATAGTGGATAGACTGACTAAGTCAGCTCACTTCCTACCTATTAAGGAAACACACAGCTCAGATAAGTTAGCTCAGTTATACGTGGACGAGATTGTATCTCTCCACGGGGTGCCAGTGTCTATTATTTCTGATAGGGATACAAGGTATACATCGCATTTCTGGAAAAGTTTTCAGCAATCCCTAGGCACTCGATTGAACTTTAGCACAGCATATCATCCTCAAACGGATGGTCAAAGTGAGCGAACAATTTAAACACTGGAAGATATGTTAAGGGCTTGTGTTATTGACCTAGGTGGAAGTTGGGATGAACATCTTCCATTGATTGAATTTTCGTACAATAATAGCTATCACTCAAGTATCCAAGCTGCACCATTTGAAGCTTTATATGGAAGAAAGTGCAGAACGCCCGTTTGCTGGACAGAAGTTGGAGATGTCCAACTAATAGGACCTGATATAGCCCTGGAGACGACATAAAAGATTGTTCAGATACGAGATCGTCTCAAAGCTGCCAGGGATAGGCAGAAAAGCTACGCAGACTTAAGGCGTAAACCTCTAAAGTTTGAAGTTGGCGACAAAGTGTTGCTTAAAGTATCGCCCTGGAAGGGAGTGATGCGTTTTGGTAAGAAAGGCAAATTAAGCCCAAGGTACATAGGACCATTCAAGATCATCGAATGTGTCGGATCAGTGGCTTACAAGTTAAACTTGCCTGAAGAGCTCAGTGGAATCCATAATGTGTTTCACATCTGCAATCTGAAGAAATGTCTAGCTGATGAATCGCTAGTCATACCACACACGGATGTGCATATAGATGAGAGCTTGAAATTTGTGGAAAAACCTTTGTCGATCGAGGATCGATAGGTTAAGAAGCTTCGAAGGAAGCATGTGCCAATTGTCAAGGTTAAATGGGATGCCCGCAGAGGTCCCGAGTACACGTGGGAGGTAGAATCCACAATAAAAGAAAAGTACCCTCATGTGTTTTAGTAAATCTCGAGGTCGAGATTTCTTTTAAGGGGGTGAGGATGTAACACCTCGAAAATTTACGTCCAATAATGTATCGACACGTGGCATGAGCTTTAAACGTGTAAAAGATCACCTATGAAGGACTAAAGTTGACAAACAAAGAAAGTATGTGAATATGGGTTCAAAGTGTCAACAATGGATAAATATACCTTACAATAACCCTACACGATGTTTATACTCTTAAACGGATGAATCATGGATCATACGAAGCTAATTGTGAGAGAAAGTGGGAAATTACAAACCACAGGGGTTAAATGTGTCAACATGTTTAAAGTATACCTCTGAGTGACCTTTTAGCAAACCCGAAGCTTTGTAATTATTAATTATACTCACTAGAATAAGTGGTAAAAATTTCACAAGGTTTCGATAAAGTATGAGAAAGTTATGACAACATTCGTATACGAGGGGTTAAAAGCGTCAACGTTGAAATCTGAGGCCTTACGGGTGATCACAATGTTAACCGATGACTTAACGGTGTTTGGTTATGTCATGGAGCCCTTAAAAGTCAAGTTAGAGGGCCAAAAGTGCAAGAAATAAACTCAAAACCACGTTTGGAAGGACCAAGGACCTAAAATGCAAAGTTTGAAACTTGTTTGGCCTATTCTAATCAGCCACACGGGCCGCATAAGGTATCAAGGGACCCTTACGCGGGCCGCCTGAGCACCCTAGCGACAGAAGACAAGCACAGGTGCCAGTTCAGGCCTGTTAACCGACTTAACTCGCTTGTTTTGCATACCAGGGGCTGCCCCAATGGTATTTCATGCATAGGGGGCACTTGTATGCATCTCATATCACCTGTAGACTTCCTTGGCATGATACTAGATGATCAAAATGGGTATATAAGGAGCTTCAATGTTGCAACTCTTGTGCACACTCACTTGAAACTCTCACAACTTCACTTCTGGAGAATTTTGGAGCTCAAGCACCCTTTCTAGGAGTCACTAGTCGTGCTTAGGACCCTTGTAAGTGTCCTTAACTTTCTTTGATTCAGTTTAGCTTAGTTAATTAGCTTAAAGTCAAACCGTCGTAATTAGAGTTTGACTTCGTAATTAATCATAATCTGTCCAGTCAAATTTCAAATTGAAAGTACCTATGAGTTGGTAATTATGTGGGCAATAAACCCTTAAAAGGGCACCCTCTGATTCCCACTCTAACTAGGTCAATTGTCGGGTCAAAGCTAACCTTAAAAAGTCAACAGAAAGCTTATTTTTAAATTAATGCATAATTAGCAATGTAGGAGCCATGCAACCTGTTTTATCATTAATATAACTTGGTAATTAATGTAAGAACATGTCTAAACGTGTTCAACCCGACAATTTTCAGTTTAGGCTAGGTTCGGAACCGAAAGTCGCATAATTTGACTTTTGCTTTGACTTTTAGTTCTGACCCAATGTAGCATGTTTTAGAAATGCCTTAGAGCCTTATTAGGACCAGGTTTCATGTTAGTATAACCCTCTGTGATTATACAACTTGGTTCATTAGTTATCCGATTCATATGCATGTTTCCGTTAAATGCTTAAATGTTGACTATTATGCCCATATGACCTTAAAATGTGATTTTTGAAAATGCAAAAGAATAGAAACCTTAGTTACTGATTATTAGACTTGTCCCTAAAATTTGACATCAGTTTGGGGTCTAGATTAGGAGTTATGCTCATTAGCGTAATTAGAAAGCTTTTTATAAATTAAACGACGTAATTAGCATATAGCCTATCTAAACCCAATTTTTAATACCAAACTTTTTACCTACTAATATAAAATAATATTTTGGGATTTTTGAAGATTTTTATTTAATTTTAGACTGAGCATAACATTGAGTTCTAAGCTTGATTCGGTAATTGCCGGTTTTGCCCTTTTGGGCTATAAAATGAGTTTTACAAATTATTTTGATACCAAACCTTTTTCTACTGATCTAATATGATAAATAAAATATTTTGAGCCTTCTGGAATAATAAAAATATCAGCTTTCCTTTAAAAACCCGGAAATAGCTCAAAATCGCCTTTTTAAGCGTTTTTAACGCATAGTATGTATTAAAACTATTTTTAACATATAAGGCTTGATACCTACTGATATATTAAGTAAATTTTTATATTCTAACAGTAAGTAAAAGTTTTTAAACTCCGGTTTCCAGTTTTGACCTTTTAGGCTTAAGTGAAATTACCAAAATGCCCCTTCGGTGCATAGTTTAGTTATAAATGGTAAGTTTCACATTTATGTAATACCCTACTGATATAACCTATTAATTTAAGTATATTTACTGTTTATATCAGATCTGTAACTCAGATTATTATTTAAACTCTTTTATAACCTTTAAAATGACCAAAATACCCCTACGGGGCATAGTTTGTGTTTAAATCCATTTTGGGCATAATAGAAGATATCTTACTGATGTCACAACATATGTAAGGCATATTAACTTAGGAAACCTGTATATGACTCATATGGTTACCCGTTACGCATCTTGCGCGTTCGGTTCGGTTTATGTAACTAGTTTGCATAAATTGACCGAAACGGGTCAAACCTTATCTTTTTTGTCTCAAATCCAGAATGTGTTTAGTTTACCCATATTATACAAGTCTTCAAACTTGTCGGGTCTAAATCACATTCTATTCCGGTCTTCGCTTAAATCGTGCGTTTGAACCGTATCTTCCTTTAAAACTAACTGGTCTAAGTTTAGGCTTAATAAAAGACCCGTTAGGAATCTAATAGGTTATTAAAAACCTTTGTTCCAGAATAGGAGACCCGGTAAAAGCTACGTGCACTTGCTATTTGTGATTATTACTTACAAAGGTAAATACTTTTAACTTATTTTCCCTTATACGGGCTTGGGGTACGGTATATAAAATACCGCTTGGTCGGGCATTGAATTTTTAATTGTATGAAGATTAATTTATTGAAATGTCCCGTTTAAATTGTTTTGTTTGCTTAAAGCCTTTGGGGGGTTAATGACCATGTCCCGGATATCCTTGGCATCATTTTAAGAAATGGCCACGACCTAATTATGGGGTGTAGGCGTACACCCGACAGTGCATATATAAATAATAAGGTATAACCACCGGTTACGGGAATAACCCGTCGCGGGACTATATCATGTGGTGTGTCTATTAATCTTTAACCCGGTGTCAATTCGGGCTACTGAACGTATAACGAACATGTAATTCTTTTACAAGTTTATATATAAATAATTATCCCAAGTTATAAAAAGTTTTGTGCCATGTGCATTCAAATCAATTTTCTAAACCTTTTCAAAATGAGTCAGTTAATTGTATTTACCAGTGTAAACTGACGTATTTTCCCAAAAAAGGTTAAGTGCAGGTACTACTCGAAATAGGCTGGCCTCTCATTAGCATCAATAAGAGTCTCGCAAGCTTGGATGCATTTAAATCTGATGAAATATGTTTCCTGTTTATTTGATCCGCCTGTGGATCTTTTTCAACTATTTTGTGATACTTGGATATTACAATTTATTCGGTTGAAATAAAATCTATCTTTTGCTTCCGCTG
Organism: Helianthus tuberosus; assembly: GCA_030545235.1. Lineage (NCBI taxonomy): Eukaryota > Viridiplantae > Streptophyta > Magnoliopsida > Asterales > Asteraceae > Helianthus > Helianthus tuberosus. The sequence goes on from CM060431.1 coordinate 171,104,113, forward strand.
TGCATTTAAAATTGTGTTGTTTGACTATGATGATATCAACTACGTCACGATACTCCCCACCGGGCCCACCGGGCCCACCGGTAATACGTGGAAATATCGGGGTGTGACATATATGGAAAGTTTCCTAGCATAGCAGACAGATCAGAAACATCCGTCTGCTCGTCTAAGTCGAGCCTCCTCTTCCAATTCCACAAAAAACCAGAGACATTCCCTTCCTCGATCTTAACCCGTTGAGCAACCGAGCATAGTTTATGCTTATCAAGAGCATACAGGCTCGGGAAAAGAGACTGGAGAGTCCTCCTCCTAAACCACTCATCTTTCCAGAACCGAGTATGGTGACCTGCTCCCACTTTTCTAGAGAATTGGGCTCCCAAGTCTATACCGAAACTGGTAAAATCTGCTCCAATTTTTGTGACGCCGGACCAAACTCCAGTACATGTGTCGGAAGCCAACCTGTTGGGAGCTGGAAGAGAAATATTATGGATGGCCAAGATCCCATTCCTCCAAAGGGCATTATTGTCAGTAAGCGCTCTCCACCACCATTTAGCCAAGAGAGAAAGATTGTGAAACTTTAAGTTACACACCCCAAGCCCTCCAATCGCTTTTGGTTTAGTCACCACATCCCATCTCTTTGGTTTGGAATTTCTTCCTTTTAGTAAAATTGAGTTACGACTCATTTCAAATGAATATCATTTTAATAAAAAAACACCAAATTTGATTATTTTTTACCATGTATCCTCTCAACGTCCATTAATGCAGTTAATGGAGTTCCGCCAACTGTCCATTCTGCAACTGGTGCAGCTAAATTCCCGACCTTCATGTATCATAACAATAAAGTTAGTCTTATTACATTTAATTCACAAAAAATATTATCAAAATAATATAATTAAAAACATACAAAATACCTGCCGGCTTTCATGATTCCCTCTTAAAATAGTAATTCGTTGAGGATATCGTACTTTCAGAGCCACCAATAGCTGTAATAAAAAAACATTGGTTATATATCAAATACTTGTATAACATACGACCAAGCGGGTCAGTAAAACAAATATAAATACGTCAGAAAGGCATGATTTAGAGACTTTTACTTACTGTGACAGTTTCAACAGAACAATACCCTCGATCCACGTAATCCCCCATAAACAAGTAGTTTGTATCCGGGCACTGATACGACGGTAGAGATGATGTTAATGTGATTATATCATGTAAGTTAAGATCAAATTGACTGCGTTTAAAGTATATGTATTCTTTCAATCATATTGACTGTGTTTCCTTCAAAAGAGTTAATGCTAATACCTTTCCTCCAATACGAAAAAGTTCAGCAAGATCATGGAATTGGCCATGAATGTCACCACAAATAGTCACCGGGCTTTTTACTGGCTGCAAATGTACATCAGTCCATACAGTATAACGACAACTGTTACTGAAATCACAATAGAAAAAAAAAGTCATACCTGAACATTGCTTTCATCTATTAATAACTCCTTTGCCTTGTCACATAATGTCCTAACCTACATCCACAAACACACTGTATCTACATATTGTGCTTAACTTCCTAAATTTAGTGTTACTCAAAAAGTTGAATATATGATATTACTCAGAATCAACTTTTTGTCATTTTTCATCCAAATATCAAACACATACAAAATTCAAATAGCAACATAAGTTCTTATTCACACAACCCAAAACCACAAATATCCAACCAAAACAGCCAAAAATAATAACTAAAACCCTAACATAAATAAAAACTTTGACTACCTTGAGGAACATCATCCGTGTGGTACAGAGACTTGTGAATATCCATAGCGTAATCAACCATATTAGTGTTGTTCAAAAGCTCGATCTTCGCTTTGAGAATCTGATCATTCGGGTACAGTTCACGCTCCTGAGTGAATTCCAGCCGCGGAAACACGAGATGCCGGTCCAGATTGGGAGCAATTCGAGGTGTCAGATCGTATTTCGCCATCGCCATGAATGAATTTCAAGCTTTTTTTCTCATATTGAAGATTTATGGACAGAAAGTAGCTTCGGTTATGTTGTAGCGATTGCAGGTTTTGGGATGGGGGATCTGGTTGCTAGGGTTTTGTGGAACCCCGGGTGCCACCAAAAGCCTACCAGAAATCACCAGCCGATCCCTATATCTTTCACTCCAGTTTACCTCTCTTTAATGGGAAGGTGGGAAGGGCAAACGGGAACGATTGTGATTCGTCGGTTGGGGGATTGGGAAAGTCAAATTCTGCATTCAAATGACAGATTAATGATATTAATGGCTAATTCATGAAGAGAGGGGGTTGTGTAATCGACTGCGATGTTGAAGGGAGAGGAGGGTAGAAAGGGAAAAGAATTGTCAAAAATTATGGTTTTTAACTGGCTTTTGATATCCCATCTTAAAATTGTAAAGAAAATTACATTTTTGTACATGGGAGATCTATTATATAGTATATAGATATGAGATTTTCGCCTCTTTCTCCTATTAATTATACATATTTTTAATTCTTTTTTATAATCTTTTGTTTCCTGTTTCTCTCTCCTATTAAATAATAATAATTTCTAGAATTCTTTTTATAAAACGTTTTTCTTTATTTAAAAAAATTTAAAAATTTGTTTTTAAAACAATTTTATAAAGGGAGCATTTATTCATTATTCAACCCGTGTAATAAGAATTTATATCGTTTTTATAAGAATTATTTATAAAGTTATGAATCATATTATGTTTATTATCAGCATATGTAATACATGTGTCTATAACCTAGTAATTAGTAATTAATACTACTAGTGCTGGCCACGGGTATTTAAGTTCCACATATGGTGGGTACGGGTGAGTTTTCATCTCCAGGTCTCCGGTTCGAGTCTGGGTGATATGAGTTCTCATTGGGGGTTTAAAATTGGGGATCTATTGTGCGAGGGGGCCCTCTAGCGCGGACCCAATTAAGATGACGTATGTTAGACCTCCCAACATCCGTGAGTAATCCACACCTTTAAAAAAATAGTAATTAATGTATCAAATTCACATACCAATAAACTTAGGGTGGAGGGTATAGAGCTCGGGGAGTGATGCGGGGAAGGTATGTCACCGATCGGTGACTATACCGTGTGTTTGAAGGTGCGCGGTGACCAAGAGAGAGGGTCTCGAAATCGGTGACCTTTCACCGAATAGGATTGAGTGTGATTGATGCCTTTTTTTTACCGTTTGCATTTATTTTTTTTACCGTTTAATTTTTTTGAACGTTATTTTATAACCGTTAGGTGATTTTTTTATATAAACTCAAATTTTCAATCCTTTTTAACACACAATTCTTTCAAAAATCTCTCTTTCTAGACCCACAAACACCATGGATAAACAAAACAAAGCTGAACCCAAGAAAAAAGGTTCCGCTAGCCGAGGATCGGATTCAAGAAAAAAGGTTTCACAAACGAGACAAGGTGATTGTAGAGGTCCAAGTGCACCGGTTCAAACCTCCTACGGATATTCATCAACCACTCAACCTCAATTTTTTTACTCTCAAACTCAACCATCTTTTTTCACCCAACCTACTTTTCCACCACAAATATTTTCACACCCAAGCTTCACAAACGAGTTCGATCCATTTGGATTTAGGACCCCGCCAATTCAATCACCAAGAGAGAATGTCGAGCGCCCACTTCCTATCTACGATGATTTAGAGGTTGTCCCCGAAACACAACATTTGGATGTAGATAGTGCCGAGGACGAAGAAGAATATGATGATGAAGACGATGATATTGGTGAAGCAAGTGACCCGAAACAAAAGGGAGTCAAGGCGGAGCGTCAAACTTGGGCGAAAACACATGAAGAGGCCTTAGCCAAGGCATGGGTTCATTGTTCTTTAAACAAGAAAAAAGGAAATGCACAAAAAGGGGATAGTTTTTGGAAAAAAATTCTTGCCCATTACAACGAAACGGTCGGCGGAAGTACTCGAACAGTTCATCAAGTACGTTCAAAATGGATCCCTATGTTGAGTAAGATAAACCACTTCAACGATCTTTGGCAACAAGCGGTAATATTTTATTTGTAATGTGTTTAATTTTCCATAACATTTAAAAAATAATTTCCATAACATTGTTTATGTTTAATTTGTTTTTACTTTATATTTGTTATCTATGTAGGATTGTATTCGTGGTAGTGGTGTTAGCGACCTCGACGTCATGAATAGGGCTTTAAGTGATTTCAAAAAAAAATATCCGAGTGGTTTTCAACATATTGAGGCATGGGAGGTCGTTCGTAAACATGACAAATGGGCAACGGTACCATTGTTGGGTGAAGATAGTGGAAGTTCGGGACAAAAAAGAAAGTCGCCCGATGCGGGTACACCGGGAACTGAGTCACCGATCGATATACCGGACATAAACGTAGACCCGTCACCAACAAGACAAAAAAGGAAAGACAAGAGGCCCGCATCATCATCAAACGATAGCCAAGAGGCCCTCACCGAGAAGCTCTCGCAATACACTCTTTTGAAAGAAGAAAAAAAAGCACGGGCGATAGAGTTGACGAATATACGAAAGAAACGCGAGGAAGACACCATAGCGTTAGTGGCGGAACAACGCGAGGCGGTGAAACAACTCATGTATGATCGGGATTTGAAGACATTTACTAAGCCACGCGACCATACTCCACCCGAGATGTTGCCATTTATTCTCGCGAGGAAACGAGATATCGCAAAAAAATATAATTGGCCATGCAATTTCTAAATATTAGTTTATTTTATGGTTTAATTTTTTAGTTTTAAATGTAATGTGTTTTTTTTTTAGTTTTAAATGTAATGTGTTTTTTTTATTTAGTTTAAAATATGTTTTATTTATTTATGCATAGTTTATAATTTTTAGAAAATAAAAAATATATAACTCAAACACCCTCTGATTGAGTGCAAAATGGGGAGTGGGATGAGGAGTTGACATGGCATAATATTATTGGCTAGGATTTCACTCAAACACCCTAAGGTGTTTGACTATACCCTCCACCCTTACAAGTTAGAACTTCTCAGTGCTGATGATACCAAGTGTACTTATTATATAAATATTAAAGAGAAAGGTTCGACAAAACAGCCACTCAAGTTTCCAGAAATTACAATATTACCATTAGCCTGTCTTTCAGATTTGACAAAAATCACCCCTTAACTTTTCCAAATATACAAAAGTCATTGCTCAAATTTCTAACTTGATAAAAATGACTCTCCAACTTTCCAACTTGACAAAAAGACCCCGTACATTCTAACTTCTCTTTAACCCTCAAACTTTTGATATGTAACCCTTTATACCCCCGAACATTGCTATAATGTCAGAGGTAACCCTCTTAACTTTGAAAATGTCATTTTGACCCTCTCAAGTTTCTAAATTTTAAGCTTACACTAAAACTAATTTCTTAAGTTTTTATTTTTATGGACATGTCGGTATAAAATTCGAGTTCGTCAACGCTTTAGCATAATTTTTGTCTGAAAATGAGCCAGGTCAATTGTAAAATCTTTTTTATGTATGTTTTGAATTGGACTACGATTTGACGTAAATTCTATTTGGAAACAAATCGGGTCAAATGTAATACGTTTTGATTCGAATGTATAAATCTGAGTTATTATACGATTTGACATAAATTTAGTTCGGAAACGAGTCTGGTTGACTGTAGTCTATATGTTTTCATTTCGCGTATGAGGCCGCCACAACGTGCAGCGGGTAAAAGAACTAGTTTTTATTGATTATTAACTATATTTAAACAGGTATTGTACAACATCTTCTAGATTTGAAAGAGAGAATAAGATCATTCCTTGTTTATAAACGTGATTACATTGTTCCCAGTTTGACTTCGCTATTGTGTTCCAAGTTAGATGACATGCCTAACACTATTATTGATTTTATTAAACATATAAGTGTTATATTAAATACCCCATATGTTGTTGTCTAATGCATATTGTAATGTCAGAATATATTATATAAATACTATTGGTTGCAATATTCTTTGAAATTGTGTCCCGTCTAAAGTTTTTATTTTATTTTCGCACACATTTAAATAGCAAAAAGTGACGAAGTCGACTTGATTAAAATTTATAATAGTGTTGACATTGTTATATATAATAATTAAAATTTCATTCGCCTAACTTCTAGAATTAAGATATTCGTAAATACTACAGTTTAATAACTATACATTACCTTCTAGATATATATCATCAAAAATAAAATTATGTGCATTAAAAAAAATACAAGTGCAAGTAAAGGATTATGATTTAAGAAAGTTCAAAAACAAACTCATATTATCCGGTTTCGATACGATCAATTATTTCTCTCAAACTAAATGTGCTAACGATGACAATTCATGTCTGAGATGACATGAATTGGAGGCTTCAGAAGGTTTGCATATATCAACTTAACCTCGACCTGATTAGTTAATCATGTCAAAAAGTTGAACCTTATTCTAACTGTATTGAGATTAGCAAGTGTCATGGATACCATTAAAAGAAAACTAACATCAATATTAGCAAGTACCAATCATCTCATATTTTCAGTCACTTAAATTAAAATAAGAGTAAATTACAAGTTTTGTCCTTTATGTTTGTCCCAAATTTCAGGCGATGTCCTTTACCTTTAAAATTAATGACTTTTGTACTTAATGTTTGAAAATATTGCACGTTATGTCCTTTATGGCAAATCCAGTTATAATTTTCAGTTAAATTAAGTCATGTGCAGTGCACATGAGGGTAGAAATGTCATTTTGCCTCCCACTTGTATTTCCCCCTTATTTAATACCCTGATCTACCCCAATCCTTTCACCTTTGCAAATTACGGTTCATCATCACTTTACATTAAGTACAAAAGTCATCAATTTTAAAGGTAAAGGAAATCGCCTGAAATTTGGGACAAACATAAAGGACAAAACTTGTAATTTACTCTTAAAAATAAGAATTAAAGGCTGCCTTTGTTTTCAATATATTTAGCTAAAAGTCATTCTATGTTTTCAATAAGTGTAATTAAACAATGCAAAAATTAAATTAGTTCAACCTATTTAACCAACAAAATTCATGATTTATTTCAACTCTTATTTAAAAATTAAATTTGGTGAGAAATCGTTAACCAGTTTATCAGTTTAACTGATGACTTGTTTGATAACCACGTCAATAATTATCTAACAACAAATTAGTGTTAGAACTATGCATTGGGGGACAAAAAATATTATCGGTGGTTTGTGTAATTAAACGTGCTAGATGGTAGAGCTTCGAGCTTAGATAAGGGCATACTGACAATCATTGGCCAATTGGCCAAAGTCGTGGAAAGACAAACACATTGAGAGAGCCAAAGACGGTGAGAGATGTTCAGCTATGAAGTTATCAATCAACCAAGTATAGGGGAATATAAATTGAATTTGTATTTCAATTTCAACATTATGGGTTTGTAAAGTCATTTGGAACCAATCCTTTTAACAAATAAGATTTGTCAACTTGTTTACTAAGCCATGTCGCCAACCCTTTATTTTAAGTTGGATTCTTATCTTGTTTTATATCATGTCAAGAATTAACAGCTAAATAAGCTAGGTAAGCCGAATGTAACGGCTGGATATCTAATTAGTTTGACACATTATTTAATTTAAGTTTCTTTATTCATTGATACTAGTTATTCTTATGGATATGTTTAATTACAAATAATATATGATGGGCAACGACTACTACAATCATCGATTCAACTTTTCACACCAGGTTAACTAGTTTAGTTGTCTCAACTCACTTTCAAGTTTCAGCCAAGAGAATCCATGAGACATAAGTCAAACACAATGAGTGCATTTATATACACTATTATAAAAAAAAATAAAAAATAAAAATACATTCCATTTGTATAAAGTATTTTCCTTTTTTGAGATTTATGCTTATAGTCTTTGTAAGAGATGGATATAAAGACTTGTATCTATGTAAAACATGTGCATCTTTGACCAGTAATCACATGTATGACTCATATTTCAAAATGTTGAATGTTACTTCTAAATTTTAAAACTATATCTAATTTAGAGTTGTAATTATGGACTTTTTTTTTATTTATTTTAATGTATCATATATAAATATATTCAAAAAATAACGTCTATATTAAATTGATAAAAAAAATATGAATGCTTGAGTGTATTACAAGTCAAACATTTTAACTTAATATAAGATGATTTAAGTCAAACATTTTAACTTAATATAAGATGATTTTTTTTAAAACATGAATAGCAAATCAAAATTACTACTTTTCGGCTAGTAACATGGTTATCAAGGTAAAGGTATGTTGAGCCAAACAAAGAACACGCTTTTAAATCACCAAACACAAATGGACAAAATGTTTCTGTTGTGAAACACAGCGAGATTCCTAGCCGTTCAAATTTTCTAAATGTGAATAACAATTATATAGTATGATTTTATGAATAAATAATATCTTTGCATGCTAAAAGATTAGGCATCCTATTTTCTTAATTTAGACTTAGTTTTTGTCTCGTCAAATTTTTATATATGTATAAAAAATATACTTCTTTTAATTTATTTTTCCGTGATACAACATGATTTTCCGAAATTTTGGATAGTTCAGATTCGGATATCGGATAGTTCGAATTGAGTTCAGATATTTTTAAACACCCCTACTCAATGTTATAAAACAAGATCTCGAAGGTTGAGTACTCGTCGTAACAACTTACACGTTATTTAAAAGTTAGTTTCTGACAATAACAGAGAAACTTGCTTTTTGTAATAACATATATAGAAGCTTACTAGGTTAGAACCCCGTGTATTACACGGGTTAAATAAATATAATTTTATATATTAAACAATAAAAAGTTAGATCTGTACGAACCCCGTATATTATACGTGTTAAATAAATATAATTTTATATATCAAATAATAAAAAAGTTATATCTTTAAAAACCATGTGTATTACACAGATTCAATAAATGCAATTTTGTATCTAAATACTAAAAACATCGTATCTTTAAAAAACTCGTGTATAATCGGGTTGAATAAATCTACCAAATAATAAAAAAAAATTACTTCCTTAAAACCCCATATATTACACGTGTTAAATAGATCTAAAAAGATTTATATCTTTAAAAACCATGTATATTACACAGAATAAATAAATGTAATTTTGTATATTAGATACTAAAAACGTCGTATCTTTAAAAAATCCATGTGTAGTCGGGTTGAAAAATCTAGCAAATAATAAAAAAATATATCCTTAAAACCCTGTGTATTACACGTGTTGAATAAATCTAATTTTACATAGCAAATTATTAAAAGTTATATCTTTAAAAACTTCGTGTATTACACGGGTTATATAAATGTAACTTTGTATAGTAAATAATAAAAAAATATTTTTAAAAACGGGTTAAATAAATATAATTTTATATATCAAATAATAATAAAAAAGTTATATCTTTAAAAACCATGTGTATTACACAGATTAAATAAATGCAATTTTGTATACTAAATACTAAAAACGTCGTATCTTTAAAAAACTTGTGTATAATCGGGTGAATAAATCTACCAAATAATAAAAAAATTACTTTCTTAAAAACCCCATATATTACACGTGTTAAATAGATCTAAAAAGATTTATATCTTTAAAAACCATGTATATTACACAGAATAAATAAATGTAATTTTGTATATTAGATACTAAAAACGTCGTATCTTTAAAAAACCCCTGTATAGTCGGGTTGACAAATCTAGCAAATAATAAAAAAAAATATATCCTTAAAACCCCGTGTATTACACGTGTTGAATAAATCTAATTTTACATAGCAAATGATTAAAATTTATATCTTTAAAAACTTCGTGTATTACACGAGTTATATAAATGTAACTTTGTATAGTAAATAATAAAAAAAAAAAATTAAAACCCCACGTTTAACACAAGTTGAATAAATATAATTTTGTATACCAAATAATAAAAAAAAGTTATATTTTTAATAAATTTGGATAACATTTAATATTAATTTATTTATTATATATTTAATATAAAAAAGTAGGAAAGAGAGGTATTTGTTTTAAAAATATATTAAATTAATAATTTAGATTTGAGGATAATATTTTATTAAAGTATGATAAGATTTAATATTAATTTATTATTTATTAATTAAATTAATATAAGATAAATATAGATTTGATGATACCTTTAATGAATGACACGTGTCCAAAAGTTGATTTCTTTTATTATAGTAGATAGATTATCTGAGTAATTAAAGTTTTTTCTTTAATAAATATGAAATACAAATTAAGTACTTGACTCACTTCATGATGCTAATATTAGCTAAATGGCGGTGGAGGTTCAATCAAGACGGAAGAGACAAGATTGTGAATGATAGTCGTAGCGGCTCACCTGGGCGGATAACTAGTAGATCTTGAGCTTGGAGTAACATAAATAAATTCGAATTAGTTTACGCCAGCAAAGCAAAATGTAATACAAGGGGTTGTGGGTAACTAGTTAGATACTTGGATTGGTGAGTGATGTTTAAATTTTTTTTTTTCCTATTTGGAAAGAACAAAGAGGTGTTAGGTAATATATTGAGAAAATTACCAAAATGTTGGTTGACCAAGTGTCTTTGCAATTTTGTCACCTTCCTGCGTCCTTGGAACAGCCTCGGAAGCGTCCGCCTATCATGTTGAAGCGTCCGTTTCCTTTCAAGCCGACATGTGTCCGACATGTTGAAGCGTCCGTTTCCGTTACCAAAATGCGTCAGTCACCGACGCATCATAACCATAAACTTTTTTGATGCGTCCCTGTGTACGTTTCCGAGGCTTGGCCGACATTTCCGAGGATTGGCCGTCGCTTCCGAGGCTTGGCCGACGCTTCCGAGGCTAGGCCGACGCTTCCCGAGGCTTGGCCGACGCTTCCCGAGGCTTGGCCGACGCTTCCCGAGGCTTGGCCGATGCTTAAATAATTAACGAAAAAAAGGGAAACTCAAAAGCCGTTTAACTTTTTAACCGTTGCACACATTTACCCCACTATATAACCCCTCACCCCGTTCACTTATCACCACCCGCCGTTTTCAAAGTTTGCAAACATTTCTTAGCCTTTTCACTATAACTCCGACGCCGTCAACGACCCGAAAATGGCCAACTCCTGGACTGATGTTGAAGATATTGCTCTGTGCGAAGCATGGGAGGAGGTCATGACCGATCCTCCACGACGAGGACATGGTGGGCTTTGGGTTCGTGTTCAACAGATTTTCGCCCAACTACGTGGTCCGGACCACAACCGGACCGTTGACGCATTATCCTCCATGTTCCATGTCCTGCGGTTGGAATGTGAGAGGTTTGATCGATATTTCAAGAAAGTGGATACAGGAATGCCGGACCTTGGTGAGGACGATCAGAAGGACGTGACCCTCGTCAACTACCGTAATGAAGAGGGACATGAATTCAAACATGTCTCGGAGTGGGAGGCTATTAGGATATGGTTTTAGAATATTATGTGTTGTTATTTTGGTTTTTATTTTATTATGTTTAATATAAATTTTTTTGACTCCGTTAACATGTTTATAAGTTAAAAAAAATTTGATCATTCTATATTTGCACAACTTTCCCGAAAATAAATAGATAGTAAATTTTTTTTACCTTTGGCCGACGCTTCCGACGCTTCACGGACGCGTTAGCAAACTCAGGCGGACGCTTCAACATCGGACGCGTGTCGGCTTGAAAGAAAACGACGCTTCAACATGATAGGCGGACGCTTCCGAGGCTGTGAGCAAGGGCGGTTCTTAGAAGGGTTGTGGCAGGGCCACTGCCCGGGCAAGTTTTTCGGCCATAATGCTGATTTTTCGCATTTCGATCGAAATTTTTTATATATACTATGTTTGGCCCGGGCTTGCCCGGGCTTTTTTAAGTGCTCGTGTCTTTCGGCCCTGGTACGTTCAACGTGCAAGATCCGCCACTGGCTGTGAGGACGTTCCAACGACGCATGAAGGTGACAAAATTGTAAAGGCACTTGATCAACCAACATTTTGGTAATTTTCCCTAATATATTGGTATCAACATTACAATGGGATTGGTCTTCCTAACTCCCTGATCAGTTGAGCAACGCTGGGTGGACTACTGGAAATAGGCTGCAAACAATGAAGGGGTGGGGGGTAAATATTGGTTGGTTTTAATGAAGTTGACCTTTCAAAACAAAATTCGGCGGTGTTCGTTTCCTTTTAAAAGGCCGGGCTATATATAACAAGGGATATTAATGTGACAGTTCAAAGGGCTTGGCGGTACTAACCTTAGATTCAGTGAGCTCCGGTTCAGGTTCGTCCTCCCGTCGTCATGGTGACAGTTCTTCTTGTGGGGCATCGGGTCTTGAACTGCAGCCACATGAAAATCTAGTTAGAGGGCCCGAGGGGGTTCACCCCGTGGGCACTCCGACGCTCAAGTCAGTATCTTGTATGGAGAAGATAGTTATAAGTGCAAGTAAAGAGTGTAGTTTAGATAGAGAGAGCAGGAGTAATATGAGAACAGGGAAGGAAGGAGTAACCTTTTTGTGGGGAAAAATCATCTGTCCCTTCTTGGGGAAGGGAGTTCTCTTTATGTAGTGAGACATTTGGGCCATAGCCCTAATGGGCCGATCCAAGAGTGGGCTTATCAGGACATGGGCCACTCAAACCAACTAAACATACCGAGAAAGACACAAGTGGGCTCGAGCCCAGCCACCAATCTAGGGCGATGAGCCCAGACGAGGAGCCCAAGTGGGGATCCTCGTCGTCAAGTCATCCTTAGTCCAAGTCTATTTACTCATGAATGGGCGCAGGACTTGTTCCAGTCCCTGACAATCTAGGCGGGTCGTCATCCGCCCTTCAACCGTTCCCCCTATCCGTCGGGTAAGCATATTCTAAGGCACGTCGTGCCAAACCAATCTACTTTGTTGTCCTTGGGGTGACCTTGCATTTAGTACTTAAAATAGCCAGGTGACCCCTTAAGTAGGGTAGCACAATACCTTACTTCAATTTATGCCTCCTTGAAGGCATTTTTTCCAATGCACTTGTTCGATAGTGCTTTTTTATAGCGTTTATGCTATTTAGACCATCTTTGCATATACTTCTTAGATGCATTTCAATCAAAGTACTCGTTCAAGAGTAATTTCTCAAGGGGCATCGACCGGGATGCCTTATTTACCGTGTTGTACTCTTTGTATTGTGTTCCTCTAATGAAGGTTTTTGTATTGCTTGAACTGTTAAAACTTTCTCATGAATTTTCTTTGTACCCTGTTTAAGTCGTTAAGACTTTCTATGGGTCGCTTTGTAACTTTTTAAGTTATTAAAGCTTTGTATAGACCCGTTTTATGACTCGTTTGAAACTTTGTATAAGTTTGCTTCGTAGATTGCTTAAGTTGTTAAAACTTTCCTATGAGTTTGCCCTGTAACGTGTTCGGGTTGTTAAAGCTTTCTATAGTTTGCTTTGTCGCTCGTTTAAGTTGTTAAAGCTTTATATAAGTTTGCTCTGTCACTGGTTTAAGTTGTTAAAGCTTTGTACAAGTTTGCTTCGTAACCTGCTTGGGTTGTTAAAGCTTTCTATAGTTTGCTTTGTTACTCGTTTAAGTTGTTAAAGCTTTATATAAGTTTGTTTTGTCACTCGTTTAAGTTGTTAAAGCTTTATATAAGTTTGCTTTGTTACTCGTTTAAGTTGTTAAAGCTTTATATAAGTTTGCTTCGTAACTTTCTTGAGTTGTTAAAACTTTGTACAAGTTTGCTTCGTAACCTGCTTGGGTTGTTAAAGTTTTCTATAGTTTGCTTCGTAACTTGCTCAAGTTGTAAAGGCTTTGCCTAGGCCCGCTTTGTAACTTGTTTTAAGTTGTTAAAACTTCTGTTGGGCCTGTTGTCCAATGGCGTTTGGGCCACTTGGACTTTCATATGCCTGCTTCGGCGTTTTTTGGACGTAGTCGACTTAGTCCTAGCCCCACGGCCGGGCTTTGCCTTGTTTTGATTAAGGCGGCATGTCTGTATGCCTATGTACATGTTCATTTTATTGTACGATCGTTCGGCACGTCTGCCTAGATGATCCTGTTTGACACGTTAGCAAGGGGTGGCATCTTCTCCTTTTGGAGAGGTTTTATGAGGCCTTTAAAAACACTTGTTATGTAGAAGGAACCTTCCTATGTGAGTCCTTATTAAGGGCTCTTTCCTCCCCTGAGGGATGTTGTAATTCTCTAAAAATGGGTGCCCATGGAATGTGCAACCCTTTACTCTTGGAGAGACTTCTTTAAACGTATGCGACCCCGAGATGGGGCTCCTCTTCTTTGGAGAGATACTTTCTAAAACACAGACCTGTGGCGGAGATCTTTTCTTTTCAAGGAAAGGATTCTTCAGATTCGAAGTCCCTTGTCAAGGGGGCTCCCCCCCTCCCCCTTTTTTTTTTTTTTGAATAAGTTGTTCAGGTGCGAAATTTCAAGGAGGATTTTTCTCATATATCAAATCCCTGGGATGTACTTTCCCATCCTTAGAAGGAACTTTATCAATACTTGATCCTGTAGCCGGGTGCACTTCTGTTCGTTGAATAGACTTTTGCGATACTTAATCCCACGAGAGGAGATACCCTCCTTTTCTTGGGAGAAACTTGTTCCTGTTCGTTGAAGAGACTTACAAGACCCCTAATCACATGGGGGGCATCCTCATTTTTTCGGAGGTGGCTCCTCCAAGTCTTACTCCCCAGAGATACTAATCCACATCGTGAAACTCCCACTTTAATTACCTCCCATATTTTAAGTTTCAAATAATGACACATTGGATCCCCAACTCATTTACTCCCACTTTAATTACCTCCCACATTCCTCTTGTATTTTCATTCAATTCAACTTTTGATTAATGACCGAACGGCCCCTGTACTTCCTCATTTCATATTCTTGGAAGGAGTTTCCTTAAGATTGGATCCCACTGGAGGGATATGTTCCTTCCTATTCTTGGAAGGAGTTTCTTTAAGACTGGATCTCGCTGGAGGGATATGTTCCTTCCTATTCTTGGAAGGAGTTTCTTCAAGACTTAGTCCCGAGGAAGGGGTATGTTCCTGTTTACGAAAGGGACTTCTAAAGTACTTGATCCAAGATAATGGGATATTCTTCATATTCTTGGAAGGAACTTTTCCTGGACGTAACTCCATGGAAAGTATACGTTCCTGTTCTTGCAAGCGACTGCTGAGGTACCTTATTCACAAGAGAAGGGATTTTCTTGTTGATGGAAAGGACTTCCGAAATGCTTTAGTCTTTAGGAGAGAATATCGTTTTGTTCAGGGAGACCAGGGTTTCTTGAGCATGAAAGACCGTAGAAGGACTTCACTTTCCCCTTAAAGCGAAGATATGCTTATTAAGGTTTCCCTCTTTTTCTTTTTCCTTGTAGAATCTTTGTAGATGCTAGCTGATGGGAGGAGCTCATTTCCACCTAAGGTATAGGGTATAAGTGTTGGGAACTTATCGTGCGGATCATTTTTTTCCATGGAAGAGATTGAATTAGCGGCTCGCAGGAGGGGGTTCTTCCTTCCTTCAAGGAATGAGTGTCCCGGTTTATGGATTAATAACGTAGTCCAGGGAGTGTTCCGCCTTCAAGGGTAGAGTGTCCATGTTTTCTTCTATAGGGACTAATAACGTAGTCCAATGACTCTTCCGTCTTCTGGCGAGGAACCAAATATGCAGCCCAGGCTTCCCATTTCTTCAAGTGAAGGATTAGTGACATAGCTCACTGATTCTTTTTCCCTTCAAGGTAGGAGCCAGATACACATCCTTGGCTTTTCTTTTCTTCCAGTGGAGGAATTAGTAAGGTAGTCCATGCCCATTCCCCCTCCCTCCCTTTTTTTTGTTTTTGAAATCTTCGAACATGAGAACTTATGGAGGTGCTTAATCCTTTTCGGAGGAGGTAATACAAAAATAAAGATCCTTTCGAGAAGTCTTCAATGTAAGACCCAATGGTGTTATACCATGCTAGCTCCCCAGTTCAGTGTTGTCAAGCGTAGTTGGTAATACTGAACTTATGAAATAGGCTATCCTTGAGCCCGTCTGTCTAGACCCTCGGTTGTGAATAAAGAACATAGTTACTTTTGATGAGTATCGGAAGTATTCTAAATCATAATCACTTCTAATGAGTGATGTCTTTATCCGAGACACGATAGCACGCAAGGATATAACTGATAGATGTATCCGGCTGATTAGCATATAATTCTTCGTTGAATGAGAGTAGCCCGAGGTTAGAAAAAACTCTGTCCCGCAATATCTCCGTAGACATACTAGTCCCCCAGTTCAATGTTGCACGAAGGTATTTCTTGCTTTTACTAATGTTGTGTCACTTTCCTCCTACCCGAAGCTATATCCTTGTTTAAGGTGATCACTATTTTTCAATGTCTTTTCAAAGATCATGCCTTGTTTCTCTGGGGATTAATTTCTTTATGCGTTAAACATGTTGTGATGTGTGTACAAGCACTTGTGCCTCATGCTTTATTTTGTGAAGACATGTGATCATCATATCGTTAATGGGGGTAGCCTACGTACCCTAACAACCTTGTAATGGGAACAATAAATATGTGTCTAGAAGTGGTGTACTATGCAAGACTTCAGAGAAAGGCCTTGCGTAAATGTTTTGTGTTAGGGTCTAGAAAAGGACCTGGGGAAAGGCCAGGTGGAAGGGCCTGAGGAAGTGCCCTGTGAAAGGACCTGGGAAAGGAACCTGGTGAAAAGACCTGAGGAAGGACCGTGTAGAAAGGACCTGAGGAAAGGCCAGGTGGAAGGGTCTGAGGAAGGACCTGGGGAAAGGCCAGGTGGAAGGGCCTGAGGAAAAGCCAAGTGGAAGGGCCTGAGGAAGGACCCTGCAAAAGGACCTGAGGAAGGTCCCGGGGAAGGACATTGGCCGAAGGGCCTGGAGGAAAGTCCAGGTGGAAGGGCCTGAGGAAGGACCCTGTAAAAGGACCTGAGGAAGGTCCCGGGGAAGGACATTGGCCGAAGGGCCTGAGGAAAGTCCAGGTGGAAGGACCTTGGCCGAAGGGCCTGAGGAAGGTCCTTGTACTAGTAAAATATTATTACTTTTCGTAAGAAAGTCAAAGTAACTTTCTTTTTATAAAGAAACCTTATCACCTTGGTAAGAGTAAAAAGCCATTAACTTTTTGAAAAAGCAAGGTCACATCATCTTGGAAAGATAACTGCTTAGCTTTTTTCTTTCCTTCTTTTTTTTTTTTATTTGTCAAAATAGTGAAAATAATATGAAGATAAGGTCAGTAGTATGTAAGGTTTGACTTTAGAGATGTACTTCTAGTAACATGCATTTATGGGAGATACATACGTACAAAGTAACAGCTATTGTCATCTTTTCTTTCTCTTCTCTTTTTTCAAAAGGTAAGGTCACATCATTTTAATAAAAGTATGTACTATAGGCTACAAAAGTTATACTTGTATATTGGAGAGTCACATCCCCTTTTTTAGAGTGTACTTTTTTATTAAAGTGTACTCCATAATATGTCAATTTTTAAATTAAAAAATGACATCTAACCTCAAGAGTTGGATTTTAACAAAGCAATTACCCTCATGACCATGAAATAAAGTTACACCCAACTTTTGACAAGAAAGTAACTTTTTCTTTCTTTCGATGATTAGATAGAACAATTAATCACCAATAAAATATCAAACCATCCTGCAAGGTTGCCCTTATTTTTATTTTTATTAAAATATATGGCACAACCTGTCTTTATTCATGAAGGATACTTCAAACTTATATTTTTCCACAGTATATAAATATGGATGTATGTATGTGCAATTTACTTTTTGTAACTTGGAAACTGTACTTAAGTACCAAGGTTGTGCGTCATATGTTAATACATGATGCATAAACATTTGTAATCTAATTTTTCAAGTAAATTAAATGTATGATGTCAGTTACTACCTTCGTGAAGGTATGTCATAGCCATGCATCTCATACTTGCACTATTTGCAATAGCATTTGCAATATTATATACATTCCTTTTCTTTTAGATAGAAAACAAAAATGCATACAATAAAAGCAAGAAGGCTCATATACTTCAACAAATCTGTGGTTTTTTAGGTGAGGATATGGAAAAGTTTGGAAACTAAGATATATATAGCCTTTCCACAATCTCAAGATCCGTAGGTTGCACTAGGTCAAATATCGTTGACAATGGAGAAAGTTTAGAGATTTAGAACCTGTTAACCGAAGTCAAAATGCAGACCTGACCGTCGCGGAGAGGGCAAGTCCAGCCGTTTGTGTGAAGAGACCAAGACATGCTTGTACCCGGTCCCACGGATGGCGCCAATGTCGAATCCCCAAATCCCTGAAGTCGTTCAGAGGGCTTGGCGGTATTAACCTTAGATTCGGTGAGCTCCGGTTCAGGTTCGTCCTCCCGTCGTCATGGTGACAGTTCTTCTTGTGGGGCATCGGGTCTTGAACTGCAGCCACATGAAAATCTAGTTAGAGGGCCCGAGGGGGTTCACCCCGTGGGCACTCCGACGCTCAAGTCAGTATCTTGTATGGAGAAGATAGTTATAAGTGCAAGTAAAGAGTGTAGTTTAGAGAGAGAGAGAGCAGGAGTAATATGAGAACAGGGAAGGAAGGAGTAACCTTTTTGTGGGGAAAAATCATCTGTCCCTTCTTGGGGAAGGGAGTTCTCTTTATGTAGTGAGACATTTGGGCCATAGCCCTAATGGGCCGATCCAAGAGTGGGCTTATCAGGACATAGGCCACTCAAACCAACTAAACATACCGAGAAAGACACAAGTGGGCTCGAGCCCAGCCACCAATCTAGGGCGATGAGCCCAGACGAGGAGCCCAAGTGGGGATCCTCGTCGTCAGACTACTGGAAATAGGCTGCAAACAACGAAGGGGTGGGGGGTAAATATTGATTGGTTCTAATGAAGTTGACCTTTCAAAACAAAATTCGGTGGTGTTCGTTTCCTTTTAAAAGGCCGGGCTATATATAACAAGGGATATTAATGTCTAGTTCTCTATTAAAAATTGGGTTACATTAGTTACCGATAGGGTGTTGTTCGCGTTTTATAATCGGCTTTCCGGTCAGGTTACATTTGGGTTTTTGTTATAGGAATCCTACCCATTTACCGACTCAAATAAGATTCGGATTAATTGGTTTCGGGTTTATTCGGCTGGGTTGATCAGTATACGGGTGGGTACATACGTACAAGTTGCAAAACTTACTTTGCAATTTAACTTTAGATGATATTCAATAAAAAAAAAACACAAAATGTCGAATAAAAACGAACTCAATATGATAGAAAACACTCCCATGCACTATACACATATATTCACTAAAAAAATATCAAATAAGATAAGCACAAAACTAAATCGTATAAACCAATTGTGTGAAGTAAAAAAGAAAACATAAAATTATATCAACCGAACCTTTTTGGTCACTCAAACAAGCAACGAAGCAACGAAACAAATGATGATAATCACAAAAAATAAAAATAAAAACAAATATATCGAAGGAAAACTACGTTTTTCTAATGATTATATATGTATAATTATAACTAGCAATTTTTTAATGTAAATTGGAGTTTAGCGGATTAACTTTTTTATACCAATTACCGAACCGAATACTACTTTCGGGTTCCATATTGTTCAGGTTCAGGTTAATCGGGTCGGTGTTCAGGTTTCGATTAAAGAACTCACACTGCTTAACGAACTCAGCCAACGACGACCAAGTTTTTATAACATGAGTTTGTCACAACAAGGGTATAAGTTTCACCCATAACCCTATAGTATTTTTAACATGCCTTCGCAATCTCGTGACCAAACGCAAACATCACCATTTTGGAGTTTTAGCTAGCATTTAAATATGTCTTCTATTTTTGATATATTTTACTTAATAATAGTTGTTATAAAATGTGATAGGATTATAGTGTACCGTGTGTGAGTAATGTCCGAAACAAACGTGCAATTGTGTAACAGAATGAGAGTGTAAACGACGGTGGAACATAGACTGACTCCATATTCAAACCCAGTTTTCTAATAAGGGGGTCTTTGATTTATCATTACTTGTGACTCGGGTTTCTATATACTTAGATGAAACAATACAAGTCACTTTCAATATACTTTTCCAAAGAGCAAATAATTTCCTCTCAATTCCGGTTTATACATGTTAACATTTCACACTATGAAATATTATTCATCAATCTAATATAGGCTTGTAAATGAACCGAACGAACACATGTTCGTTCATTTAACTTTAACTGAACACGACGTATAATCGAACACATTTTTTTGTTTGTGTTAGTTCATTAAGAAATCGGGTATGTTCCTGTTCGTTTATGTTCAGTCGTTTAAAGACTAACGAACAATTCACGAACATAAACAAAAAAAAAAAATAACTGAACATATTTAAATAAAGTAAACAAACATAAATTAACATGATTGAACAAACATAAACGAACACAAATGAACGTAATTGAACAAATATAAACAAACACAATTTAACATTAGTGAACATATACAAACAAATATAATATATTACAGTTCATCTGAAAACACATCTAAATTAGAGTTCATAGATATTAAAATTAATTAGTTTTTTATATAAATATTAAGTAAGTGATCAATTACAATATAAGAAATTTAAAAAAAAAACTCATTTTTTTTATTAATATAAAACTCAATTACCAATTAGTTATATTTATATAAGTAGTTAGAAAACCTAATATTTACATAAATATAATTATTTATGTATTTACTAAAATTTAAACAAACTTCCCGCCGAATAAGTTCACAAACAGTTCATGAACGTTCGATTCATTTACTCGGCTAATGTTATATATTATTCATCAATATTAATTCACAAGCATCAAATTTAATGTCTTATAAAAAAAAAAGTTCAGAAAAGGGCATCATGAGATTTCTATAGACAGGAAATTTGTTTTTGTTATTGATTTTGTTTAAAGTATTAGTATTTGAAACTATCAGTGGAAACTCGTTTTTTTAAGAAAGAAAAGAGAAACAAAGAAAACTAGGCCTTGGAGGTCATGTACGTGTTTCACACATTAATAGTAAAAAAAAAAAAAAATAGTAGATTCCATTCATGATTCATATTCTTTCGAAATGTTTTACCCAATTTATTAAATTTTAGATTAACCACTGTATCGAGTCATTGTTTTTTTAATCTAGTGATTCACCAATCACCATACACATACATATAGTGGGCACCATTCAATTGAAAACCAAAAATAAATTAAACAACTTTAAAAATCGTGTAAGTTTTGCATGTACAGTTACAATTTATGTGCATGATACAAAAACAAAATGTATGCACATGTGCGTTAAAAAATATAATCAGGCAATCAGCATGATTTACATGTCATGGATCATTTGAAAAAACACTAGAAAAGAAAAAATCAAATGTCATACAGAGTAATTGTCAATAACTCATTTACTTCTTATACATCAAACAAATTGATTGCCATCAGTGGCGGACCTGCACCTTTTGAAAAAAAAATTTAGTGTATATTTTTGGCAAAAAACTCGACCGCACCCTTTGAAAATATGGTTAAAAGCCTCATTCGTGTCCCCAACAAATAATTCCTGGGTCCGCCACTGATTGTGATGCATAAACTAAAATATAAACACTTGACAAATCGGCAGTGTCCATAATTCAAAAGAAGTAAACGAAATTTGCAAGAAGATTTTGCATTTAAAGACAACATTCTTTCCATAAAGCTATAGAGCAATAGAATAGAAGATTTTACCAAAAACGGTCCTGAAAAGTTTGCTCTAGAAGATTTTACCAAAAATGGTCCTGAAAAGTTTGTTAGGCTAAAGGGTGGGGATCATGGTTGGGACATGATTCGTCACCTAGAAACATGAATGTAAGGCTATACCACCCCCTTGCTTGATTCACCATGGTTGGTTTGCATTGATTAAACTATGGCAACCATGGTCCTCCTTTCCATTTTTCAACAAATCATTTCTTTTTTCTTCATACAGATAAATTAAAATAAATAACGGGCTAGTGGTTTAGGTCATGACCACACCCTTAGGGTAGTGGTTTTAGATGGTGGATTATATGACATTGATGTGGAGGGTCATGAGGATCATGACCACACTCTATAACGTTATAGGATAATAATCCTTGTATGCACAACTTAAAAAAAAAAGTAACTGAATACACATTTTCCACGCACTAAGTGCATTAACGACTCCAAAGCTAATTGAGGGTGTAAATCACGATTCGATTTAGTTTTTACCCTTAATCATAGTCACGGTTATAGGATTTTTCTAGCCATAACCATGACCAAACTTAGGTTATGGTTAATTAATCTTGATTAATTTTGGTTAAAAGTTAGGTTTGAACCAAAATAATCAAAATCTAGACCAGGTGCTAAGGGATTATATCTATAGAAATACCACTATTTGTTCATGGTTTTTAACCAATAACTAGTATTAAGCCCTTAGCGTTGCAGCGAAGGCCTAAAACCGTGTTAAGTTGCACCAATATTAGACTATAGCCAGCGACCACCAACACCAGAAGAACTCGTATTAAAAAAATTAACAAAAAAAAAAAAAACAGAATTAAAAGAAAAGTAGACGAAAAAACGTTGAACCACACACATGAAATGTAAAACATAGAAAACAATAACTAAGTCGATCTAAGACCTGCGTATTGCAACGGGGCTGTTAAACGGGAAAATTAGCCGTAAAAACGTTGAACCATGTATGCACGTTGTGATGTGTTGTCTTGCAAAATTTAGACCCAAACGTTCAACAAAAAATTTGTAAATGGTGAAAAGTTCAGGGGTCAAAGTTGAAAATAAAAAATATTGATGTTAAATTGTAAAATATGTAAAAGTACTGGGTTAAAGTAAAATAAAAGTAAATCAAGTAGGGTATAACTATTTATGTCAAAAATCACAACCAACAATGCAACAAAACGTTGCAAATTAATATATAGTTAATTAATTATATAGGTAGGTTTGAACTAAAATAACCAAAATCTAGACCTAGTGCTAAAGAATTATATCTATAGAAATAACCAAAATCAAGACCTAGTGCTAAAGAATTATATCTATAGAAATACCACTATTTGTTTACGTTTTTTTAACCCATAATTATATCTATAGAATTATATCAAGCTCTCCTTTTATAAAGCTAGTCACATAGAAAAAATATGTGGGAGTGGGATATAGAATTTCGGTTCTACTTCTATTTAATCTAACTAAATTTCAAGGTTTAGAGGCTGTTTGGCAACATCTGAACCAATAAGACTAAAGGGTATGGTGAGGCCCATCCCCACGAGGATGGGCCGCCACGTAGGCGCCACATCACCGGCTCGTGGGAGATGGGCCTCCTTCACATTTGAGGGGGATGGGCCTCCTTCACATTTGTGGGGGATGGAGGATGGGGCTACCCCACCTCATTATTTTATAATTTTATAAGTATTTTTTTATTAACTTAATAAAAAATTTATAAAAGTTAAAAAATACAACATAAAACAACATGAATAAAGTCATTTCATAACATAAAAAAAATTACATTTCCTAAAAAAAAAAAAACATTACCGAAGTGTAAGCGGGAGTCGAAAAAAAGTTAGGTTGGTTCGGGTTGTGATTATTCGGGTTGGGGTTGTTTGGGTTGGGGTTGTTTGGGTTGAAAGGATGCATGATTAGAGAAAATGGTATAAAAAATATGGAGTGTTTTTTATAAAAATGGAAGAGAAATGGAGAAGAATGGGAGTAGAATGGGATAGAATTGTATAAAAATGGTTGAGATAGAGGGTATTTAAATTGAAAAAGGAAATTTTTTTTTAATATAAAAGAGCCGTTCAACGGCTATAATATTCAAAATGTGGCCCGTCTAACCCGGCTGTGGGGAGCCGCTTGTGCCGAGCCGAGCCTCAGGGGGGCGGTGTGGGGGACCGGCGCCGGTCCTAGCCGGGCCTCAGCCGGCCCCCATACCCTTTAGTCTAAGTGCTGAATAAATAAGAGGTCTGAATAGGTAAGAGGCTTTGAACCAGTGGGTTTAAGTTTTAGATTCTTGGACACTTGTCACTCTACAATGCCTTCTTACCCTTCTTATTTTTAGAAGCCTTTATATAATAACTTAACCCATGAGTTTAAATATAAACTCTCTTTTTATTTTTTATTTACTTTTCAATAGTATTTCTTCCTTAAGACGACTTACCCATTATTTCTCATGATGCGTATAGTTATTCCTTAGAAGATTGATGATAGATTAATACTTTGTGTCGTATTCATTGAAGAATTGGTATTCGTATAGTTAATGTAGACTTTAAAGAAAGAATAAAAGACCGGGCTGATGATGAACTTGACTCTTGCTTGGTCTTATAATCATCAACATGTCTCGATAGTAATGGTTCGTGTTGTGTATATATGTCTTAGGGTGTAAGGAGTGGTTAAACACTTTGGAGTGGCAAACCAAAAAACCGACCAATCAGAGCGCGCCATGTCAATCAGTCAAAAGTGTTTAAACTTTGCTGAAAATTGTTGGCAATGATTTAAACACTTGCTGAGTGGCAAACTTTTTTTTTATTTTCTGTTTTTTTTTTTTAATTTAAGATAAAATGGAAAAAACATAAACTTTTTATAAAGAGTAAACTGCCATTTTGGTCCCTGTGGTTTGGCCAGTTTTGCCACTTTAGTCCAAATCTCAAACTTATTACATCTGGGTCCCTGTGGTTTCACTTTTGTTGCCATTTTGGTCCAAAATTCAAAAACCCCAATGTTTCAATGTTGCAACCTGGTTTTTTGTCCTTTTCTGAAGGGGCATTTTGGTCATTTTGCCTGCCCAACTACCCACCCCACCCTCCTTTACTCTTTTAATAAATTAACACAAAATTAATTATGTATTATATATATATATATATACATACAGACATTCACACACATACAGACCTTTTTGAGTTTATCAACATCCACCCCCAACCTCTCGATCTCTCCATCTCGATCTCCGACCAGCGGCGGCGCATGGTGACGACCGGCAGCCCCTTTCCTCCTGCAAAACACCCCTAAACCCACTTCCACCTTATACCCTTCCAACCTTTCAATCCCTCTCGAATGCCACTACCGCCATATCAATAATCCATATCAATAATCATCATCTTCATCGGTTCTTCATCTTCAACCCCTTATCAACATACAAAATCAAATCATCATCATTTTCATCGATTCTTCATCTTCAATTCCTGTTACAGATCAAATCATCATCATTTAACCTAAAACCTAACAACAAACACCACAAAGGGAACATATTTATTGCTGGCAAAAAAACAAGGGGATTTTGAAAGCATATCATACCTTTGGGTGAGATGGCTGTGAGTCAAAAGCAAACGCCAGTGTTTAGAAACAGATTTGAAGCGAAGGATGGCGGTAACAGGGAGGCGGAGAAGAATCTCGGTTAAAAGGTCATCGTTGGACCCAATCAATGATCCAGATTGAGTCGATTTCTGATCGGAATCCTCCATCACTGAAAGACAGGTTGTAGGGGTGTTTTGGTTTTGGGTTTTCCTGATTTTGCTTCTGGTGTTCACCATTTTTTGCAAGTGATCGGAATCCTCCATCACTGAAAGACAGGTTGTGGCGGCGGTGGTGTAGAGAGAGAGAGAGAGAGAGAGAGAAAGAGAGAGAGGTTGGTGATGGTGGCGGTGGTGAGAAGGGGGAGGAGGTGGCGGTGGTGGTGGTGCATGTGGCGGCAGAGTGGTGGTGGTGGCGGCGGGCTGCAGATCCGGTGGTGGGGGTGGTGATGGTGTGGTGGTGGTAGTTCAGAGTGAGAGAGATGATGATGAACTGTTGAAGATGAAGGGTTATTTGATTTTGTATATATAATTGAGTTATAATAATATATTAATGGTTTTAGGGTATTATATATATATAATTGAGTTATAATAATTTCAAAATGACTAAAATACCCCTGAGGGTAAAGACAAAATATCATGGTCATTAGTGGGGAATCTGACCAAAATTGAAATTTGGACCAAAATGGCAACAAAATGTAAACCACAGGGACCCAGATGTAATAAGTTTGAGATTTGGACTAAAGTGGCAAAACTGGCCAAACCACAGGGACCAAAATGGCAGTTTACTCTTTTATAAATAAAAATGAAGCATTACATTTTAAATAAAAATAAAGCACTACATCTTAAATAAAAATAAAACATTACAGTTTAAATAAAATCTAACTTAAAAAAAAAACTAAAAATCACAAGGCCATCCATATTTTTTTGCGATCTCACGTTTTCTAGCGAGTGTGATTGCCAACATAGCAGGGTGAACATTGTCGGTAGGCCGATTATACGTCTCCAAGTCCTTGTCGAACATTGTTTGTCGCAACGCCTCTCGTTGCTCATCCGCCAAGGTCAAGTATTTTTCTTCTCGTATACGTTTAATTTCCATTATCTCTTTTTTCATGGCCTTGTACTTTTCGAATTTGTATGTTATATCTCTTGGATCTTCGTTTCTTGAAGACGGTCCTTTGTCCTTTTTCTCCTTCCTCGTTTGTCGTTTTGGTGGTGGTGAAGGATCCTCGTTTATGTCGGGAATATCGAATCCGCTTGAGATTTCGACATTCGGTGATCCTCGTGTATAATTTCCCGAATCCGAAGACTTTCTTTTTTGACCCGAGCCGGAGCTTTCTTCATTCAACAAAGGTACCGGCGACCACTTTTGATTTGTTCTAACAACCTCCCAAGCCGCAATATGAGCAAAATCAATTTTTTCTTTGATTTTGTAATCCTTTAGCGCTTGCTTCATTACATAAGCATCGTCCTCCCCGCTAGGACGTAAACGATCCTAAAATAATAAATTATCAACAACTTAATCCAAATATTTCGTTAAAAAATAAACCGTATAAAAAAAATTACCGCTTGATGATATAGACCGTTGAATGTGTTAATTTTTGTTTGCATCGTCATCCATTTTGAGCGAACTTGGTGGTGGGTTCGGTTACTTCCTCCGACCGTTTCATTGTAGTGGTTTAGAACTTTCTTCCAAAACCCATCCGCCTTTTGTTGATTGCCTTTCTTTTTATTCAAAGTGCAATGAACAAAAGCCTTTGCCAACGCCTCTTCTTGTCAATGCGTCCAAGTTTCCCGTTTCGCTTTTCTTTTTCTTCCCGGTTCGGCTACATTTTCTTCAACTGCAACATCTTCATCCTCATCTAACTCTTGTTCTTGGGTTTCCGGCACGAACTCCTCATCGGAGTCATTTTGTAAGTCTCTCGGTGATTGTGACATTGGGGTTTGAAAAGGTCTCGGTGATAGTGAGTGATGTGCGATAAAGTGTTATATATATTAGGTGTATATTTTAAGCCCTTTTTAACACTTATTTTAGCCAAGTTTTAAATTTATAAAACACGATATTTCACTAACACTAAACACACATATGGGCAAGTGCACCCATCGTTGAGTGTAGTATAGCGTTGGTAAGATACCGAGGTCGTCCAAGGACACAAGAGCTTTTAGTACCGGTTTATCCTCAACGTCTAACCAAAATAAAAGTTTAGAAAAAAATGTTTTAAACTAAGAAAAATAAAACTAACTAAAATGCTGAAAATAAAAATAAAAGAAAAACAGATAGACAAGATGAATCACTTGGTTCCGACTCGTATCTAGTATAACCTTTGATTATTTCCGCACTTTTGCACATAATTAAGAGATTATCTTAGTTATTGTAGTAGGCCCCTCTTTTGAAGGCGACGTTACCCTCACCCCAGTAGTTTGAGTCAGCAGGGATACAATCCTAAAAGGGTGGATTATTGGAAGATAATGAATTAAGTTATTAATGCAGTATTGTGGTAGGCCCCGCTTTTGGCGGTGACGTTACCCTCGGCTAAGTAGTTTGAGTCAGCAGGGATACAGTCCTAAATAGCCGGGTTATAGTATTAATAGTAGTTAACTTATGAGGGGATCAAAGAGTTTGGACCCCCGCCATCCAATACCGTGAAGCATTGAAGGAGGTCCTACTAAATTTGACCCAGGTCCATTGCAGGACCTCTAAACGCTGAACAATGGCAAGACCTTTACCAAACCGTTCCCTTAACCCCCTACCAGGTAGCCAACATATCTCCATATAGACCGTGGAGATATGAATGGTGAAAATCCTTTATTTTATATAGACAGTAAAATAATGCCAAGACACCACGGACAAACGATAAGGAAAGATCACCTTCAACATAAGTAACTAGTTATTAAAGTCATTAATACAAAACCAAATAAAAAGTGCAAAAGATTAGAAATAAAAAGTATTATACTAGACACTTTGTCTTCACCAAGTGATGTAAGAGACTTAGGCAAACATGGCCTTGATTGTCAAGAACTCTTACGATCAATCTTGGATCCCGAGACGACTCACACACTCTACGATGGACAATGGATGATGGTGGTGGATGATGGTGTTGTGATGGTGGTGGGTGGTGGATGAAGTGTGAGAGAGGTGGTGTGCCAAGGGATGAGATGAAATGAATCCAAGCACTCCTATTTATAGGCTGAACAGAGAGCTGGACACGGCCCCGTGTCCGCTGGGCACGGCCCCGTGTCCGTCTGACAATCTCTCTCCTCATTAATTGTAATTCGCAATTACAATAAATGCGCCTGCTGTACTTTCGACACGCCCCCGTGTCCGCTGAGCACGGCCCGTGGTGGGCAATAGAAGCTTCTATAGGTTTGTCTTTTCTGCTGCTTCTTGGGCACGGCCCCGTGCTGGCTGAGCACGGGGCGTGTTCAGTCTTCTGATTTCTCTACTTTGCTTTGGAAGGTGCCGTTGAGGGGTCGGGCAGTCCACTAATATTCCTTTTCTTGTATTTATGTTGGATTTAGCTGTCTTTTTGCTTCTTTTGCGTTTTTGAGCTCATTTAATCCTGAAAATACAAAAGGAAGACAAAAACACTCTTTTTCCAATATTAGTACTTAAAAAGGGTTAGTTTTATGCCTCATTTGATGTAATTTATATGTTGCATTTTACACACATCAAATACCCCCACACTTGAACTTTTGTTTGTCCTCAAGCAAAACTCTTTAATATGTGGCTTACACTCCCAAATGGAATAGGTAGAAGAGAAGGTTTTGGGCTTGTCGTAGAGTGTCGGGATTTCCAAGATCTTTTTGGGTTTTATTTTTATTTATTTACACTCCTATTCGTAATGATTTATTTAGAACTTTTCATAAAAGAAATTACTTATTTGGGCATAACATGCCTTTTTTTAAAATTCTATTTATATACAAGTTCACATACCTCACGGGGAAATCACTCACACTCGGCCGAAGGTGTATTTTTAGTGAATCACTCGAGAGCGGCATGGAACTTACTCCTACCATAGGCTTTCCAAGAAATCAATCCTCCTCCTTTTTAACTTTTATACCTTTGTAGATATCAAGAGGACTTTGTGGGTTAAGGGTTAGGCTAGGGTTAAAGGTAGGTGGTTGGGTTAGTGGTTAGTAGAAAAAGGGCTAAAAGCTTAACAAGTGTCGGTTTTCGTATTTTTGCAACTTTTTTATTTTGATGAAGCTTTTATTCAAACTAAGTTATTTTTGATTAACTTGTTTGTTTATTTTCTTTTTGCTTCATCATTATCACACATTTTTTTTTTCACGAAGAACCGAACTTGTTACTAAAATAAAGGGTTAAAAATGAAAAAGGTTTTGGTGGGTAAAAGGGTTTTTGTTTGGGTGATGAAACGAAAAGGTTTAGGCTCAAAGGGGCTAACTAGGGGGATATTTTTTTGGGTAGGTGGTAAAAGAAAAAGAAAAAATAATGGTGTAGAAATAAAAAAGGGTTAGTCCTAATGCCTCCATCATTTACTTACTCGGGTTTAAGTTGATAAGGACCGGGAATGTATTGTCATGGCAAGTTCTAGAGTCGTAAGAACCAAGCGGCTATTCACACAAGAAACGAAAAATGAGCATTTAGTCAAATGATATGTAATTGTGCTCAATAAAGGCTCAAAACTCACTTTTGTGGGAATGGGTTTTTATGTGATCAAGTATATATAGTCAAATTTTAAATAAGTTTGCTATGCCTTTTCATAATTTTCTTATGTTGGTTCTTTTTATCACTACGTTATCGGTTGTAAATTTGTAAAAATATAACCTTTTTGAGAACTTGAATTTCCCGAGTTAAACCTAAACAAGTAAAAAAATGAAATTTTTGAAAAAATTTGGGGTGATTAGCGGTTCCAATAGAGTTTTGTGTAAGGCTTGTATTTAGGACTTGCAAAATTCAAGGTTTTAGCATCCCCCCCACACTTAAATTACACATTGTCCTCAATGTGTCCCAAAAATAAATTTTTAGGTTGATTAGATGTGTAAAATAGTGTTTAAAAAGCAAAAATTTGTGTTACTGGGCACTGAACACGGCCCCGTGTTATCCGGGCACTGCCCCGTGTTCAAGTGCCAGTAACAAAATTAAAATAAGAGAAACAGAAGTC